>OY720660.1:21133810-22333810 GCA_963170745.1 Phymatocera aterrima
TACTTGCTCACCGTGAGACCCGAACGGGGCACTCCCAGCTACTAACTACCGCAAAGACCGAGACATGGACGTCTTTCTTTCACGGTCGACGATGACAAAGGCGAGTTTTCCGAGGGAGCAGAATCTTTCCTTCGCCTTGGCAGGGATGTAGGTACGAAGATACTCGTACATCTACCAACGTCTTCGGACCCGGTGCATGTGTTGTCGAAGTACGAGAAAATGTGGTACATACATACATGTAGCACGTCGAAGTATGTAGGTATAACTGATGATTGATATAGCGACCGCGAGCATGCGGTATAACAATAGGAGGCCGATTTAACGGCATTGCATGCTTCCTAATCAACCCGAGCCTCGTTTTTCTTCTGCACGCTGTGTCGTTACTCTATGGTCAGTTGTAGAGCTTCGGAAATAAAGGAAAGAAAAACAAATAGATAAACAGAAACGAGAAGAAGAAGAAAAAGGAGGAAAGAAGAAAATGAGGAAATTGTGGAAAGAGGGGGAGGGCGCCAGCTGTCTTGATTATTAAGCGACGATCGTTGGTAGAGTTAGTCGGAGGTTATGTGAGCATGGTGGGTAGGTAGGTCGTAGAGAACAGGGAAACAATGCAGAAATGACTGTACTATATAGGTACAGGGTTGCGGAGCCAATTCCCCAAGATAAACAGCCCTAATAATACATTTATTCTGTTGGGGGGAGGAAAGAAAGAAAGAAAGAGAGAAAGAAAGAAAGAAAGAAAGTAAAAAGAAAGAACGAAAGAAGGAAGAAAGTAAGAACGAGAGAAAGAGCAAGCGCGCGAGCGAGACCGTAGTGAAGAAAAAGTTACCGTTGTCGTCGTCGTCGTCGTTGTAGCTCGGTGGAAAGGTAACGGGAATTAATTTTCTTTTAATTTGCCGACAAGTCTTTCATCATAAATGTTATTAATCGCCGGAGGGGGTCTCTCTTCACTATTTAACCGGCGAAGTTTTTCCACCGTTCTTCCTCTCTCCTCCCCCCCCCCCCCCCCCCCCCCCGTGCAACTACGCCACCCTTACACACCGTATACTTTTACCTCCGTACGTCTTTTGACCGGCCGTGAAAAAAAGAGTTTCATTCTTACGTTTATCTCGAGGGAGGGAAAAAGTGGAAAGATAGGAGAGAAACAAAATAAGAACTTTTCTGTGCCCGGTATATAAGGAACGAACGAATGGAACGGAACGAAGAAAATAAGCTTTAACCCTATAATAAGGAAAAAAAAGAAGAATGGAAAAAAAAATGAGCGGAAACTCCATTCCGTGCTTTCAGTTTCCCTAGAAGGTATACTCCACTCTCCGTACATAAGTATTATATGTATACTAACTGATATGGCCGTGGACCTTTAATCGCTCCAGAACCAGTAGGGAGCCCGAAATTCTACCCTTCAAAAAATATCTCGAATATGAAATTTAGTATTCTTGATCCGAGGTAGATTTAGATTCATGAATTTCGATCGAATTTCATCAAAGAGAATCCCGGAGAAAGTGATCCTATATAACATTTGTGAAAATTTCGCTATGTACATACATACATGCATACGTACCTAGCAGCGGGCGTAACTTTTTTTCAATAATTCAAACACTTTCTTTCACCCTGCTTATACGACAGGCGCTCGAGTCTCAACGATGTAGGTATGGGGTGCGGGGTGGGACGGGGAGGGGAAACTCTCAGCGTCTATAATCCGCCAAGTAGCTATACCGCGTAGCGAGGCGCGTGCCATCATATCCTCGCAGATCCTCCAATACACAAGCTCTCCCTGAGCCTGTCGTATGAAGTGATTCATGTATGCCCGGAGAATGGATCTATGTTGCAGGTTCCGTGGCATCGGAGGCATTGATGTTGCTCGAAAAAATACTCAATGCGCGAGATATACGAACTAGAGTAAAAAATATTGTAAGGGTAGGAATAGGGGGAACGACGCGCCGTCAAGTACAGTTTCATATTATTAAGCGTTTCCTATTTCCACTAGTATACGGCGGGAGCGGGGGAGCTCGAATCGAAACGGAGTACTCCATATCGTAGACAGCGATTTTTGTTACCACATGAAATTCTTCGATCCGTCATTCGGAATGAGAAAAGTGCAGAGAAGAAGAAGACAAGAGAAGCAGGCATTCCTCGCTCTCTCTCTCTCTCTCCCTCTCTTTCTCCCTATCTTTCTATTTTCTTTAGTCCTTTTTTGGTGTATTTTCGACGCTGCCGCTGCTGGAAATGGAGAAAAAAGAGTCTCTGGGCGTCGCGGGAGAATATTTCACCTTCAGTTAATTAGCGCAAGACAAACAGGCGCGGAGCTATTCTCCTCTGAAAAATTTTCCCTCTCTCTCTCTCTCTCTCTCGCTCTCGCTGTACATCCCTTCAAACTCCCTTCTCGCTCGCTCGTGCACCGTCGGGTATCCGTATCCTGCATCTGCCTGTACCTACCTTGACACGGGCTTGAGAAGTAAATAATCGGAGCTGGCCCAGTTTTAATTTCAAGCGCAGTGGCGACGACGTCGACGACGAAACTGGCGATAGCTCTGCATACCGTGCGGCCGATTCCCGTTTGCAAAAGCCACTGTAATCGCTATCGGGATTCCATGGGCTCTCAGCCCCCGTGACACCGCTGCATCCGGGACGCTGGAACGACGGGAAGGACGTAGCGGCATAATAAGCGAGATGAGTGTATGAATTATTGACTGATCTTGCCATCAGGCTGCGTACCCACGCACGCACACACACCTGGACCAAACCACACTCCATCTCCACCCACCCGCCGCCGCCCCAACCCCCGTCCTCCTGGCCACCTGGGGAATACGGTAACGTTATCCCTTTGCTACGCGGTGCTTGATGTGCGTTACGCGCGTAACATCCTCCCGGCCTCTCGTATATCCAATGCCGGCACGGCGCGGCACGATGTCTATACGTAGAAATATGGGAACTGACAAGCCGAAAATTTTGTTCATATCAGACACGGCGCGGCGCGTCCTTGGGGCAGGATGGAATACGACTTAACCGAGAAACGTGCGAAACGGGAATTCGGAAAAACCAAACGAAGTATGCTTCCGCGCCCCCAATCCATCAGAGTAGGGGACGCGTACACCGCGTGGAACTGCAATCGCTCAAAATTTGGGAGAACGTAATTCGAATGACAATTATGGCCTCGTATCTTTCATTAGCTGCCCCATTCTGCCCCGGTCCCTCCGATATCCCTACACAAACTCTCCGCCGCCGTGCCCCTGCGATAGATTCGGCCCGCAGGTCGGGCTGAATCGGGGTTTCGGACTCGCTTGGGGCTTTTATGTCTATATAACCAGGCACTGTATACCTACTGGCCCCATACGTGCGGCGCTGTAAAGAAAATTGAAACAGGTTTTCGCGCCGCGGTTATAATGTGCGTATTTATTATACGCAGGTACCTAAAAGCAGGGTTTCAGATTCGGCTCGGTAAATTTGTGAAACGGGGGAATAACTGTAGTATAGTTGTAAATATATATACCTGCAGTTGTTACGTACGCGTATATTATACATATATGTTTGGGGGTGGACTCTCGTTCGCTAACAATGAGCTAATTAATTTGTTAACCGCGAGGTTATACCTACCGATATATAATGAATAATTTACAAATTTGTTAAACCACGCACCATTTCCAACACTGCAATTCCGTTATAGCGATGTCGACCAGCACAGTTATCACCCCTCCTCGCGTCCTGTACCTACCTCCTGCCCACCACGAACTGGCAGTCGCCGGACTTCATTATCTTTTTCAGTGCCCTCTCGCTCTCTCCGCACTCGCCGCGTAATGACGAAAAACGTGAGCCCATTACACCGGAGCCATTCGCAGACAGAAATGGTTTATCTGCATTTCGCAGGCGAATGTCCCGAAAAGCAAACGATCTGTGCAATTACGAAATTGTAGGAGGCGAGCGAGCTCTTGCTTTCGTGCTGTATGAACTGAAATTTCGGAGCCAGAAGACCACCTCATAGATGCACTCTCGATCTCGATCGTTCTCTCTATTCCGAAATTTCATACCGACCGCGACGCGGAATTAAGTTCGCATCTGAGCCAGAAAGGGAATCTGCGATGTTCGCTACGAAGTACCGATCCATGAAGGTAATTATTTATCGTCAATTAGCAGAGCGAAAGATCAAGGAAGATCACTAGAGGTTGGCAATGAGCTGTAGAGAAATATCTTGTTTCACATGGTCGAAATTCCTCCCTCGGTTTTGGCCCGCCCGCGCCTTGTCGTCGTTCACCCTAAGGTTACGCTGTGGCCCCGGAAAATGAGCACGCGTGAGCGATCCATTTGCCCCCTGGCCAACCGCGAGATTGTTTCTCTCGCAGGGTGTACCGCGACTGCTACTAACCTACCAACCCAGCAAACTACGTTCATACCCGCGAACCTACCTACATAGGAACCAAGTCGGAACAAGAAGATTTTTATTTTCCGCTTATTAGGTTAAATTTAATCACAAATTGGCTCTTTCGCGGCGGATGCTCAGCAGCCCGGGTGCAGGATATACAGGTATATAAGAAAGCAGCTTCGTCGAAGGGAGTGGAGTGTCGAAGGCTGGCTGCCTACTCTCCGAGCTACAGCCAGTGCGCGTCTTCGTTGATTCTGGATTGTGTGTCTGGCTCGGGTCGCCGGTGGAACAAGCGCGGCGGTAGGAGAAGAAGCCTCGAGCGATTTAACCGACATCGCTATGTTGCGGTAATTGCAGCTAATTAAAAGGTTCAACTCTCCGTCTTCCTCTCCTCTCCTCTCCCCTCCCATTCTATTCTCCCCCCGTCTCTCTTGAGCTTGAACGACGCGACGGGACGATCTTCAAAGCAATTCACTCTCGAGGCTCGTACGCGGGACCTTCTCTAGCCTCTGCGGTTCACAATCTTCAACATGCACGCCGGAAATCCTCCCCCAACCGCAATCGCTACTTCATTACACGACGATCTCTTTTTCGGCCCCACATTCGGCGCCAAAAAATCTCTCGCCGCGGAAACCGACGAAAAACGAACTCAGAGCGCGTATCTGCGAGTCGTTGAGGCGGAGCAGGGATTTTCACCCCCCTCACCCGGCCCCTGCCAAGTTTCCCGATAGCTCAGAGATTCCCTGTGGCCCTAAAGCCGCGATCACGCAGCGATGGTTCCGGCACGGCGGTCTGGTTTCTGGCGGTGTTTCTGGCAGCGTGTCACCGCATCCTCGTCCATCCGTTCGTCCATACCCGCCCGCGAACCCCAAACTCAAAGCTTCATCCTCACGCTGCCACTCACACGGTGACAAACGGAATTATTTATGAGCTCGGAGTCAAGCCAAAGCTACACTATCCGCTCCAGTGTACCAAGACTGCTTTCGACACGGATGCGTGCAGTTCTCCAGCCGCAGATACATGCTTCCGGAATGACCGCGAAGAAAGATAATGATCGGTACCTACCTGTGTGCGTACGTCGGGGTAAACGGAGAAAAATGGCCTGCGCGAGGAGTTGAAATGGCATGAACGACGCGTATTGATTCCATGACGTCGCAATCATACCTATCCCCTTCGCAATTTTTTGTAGTTTTAGAGAAATCGGAAGCCAGCACGGACCCCGCATCACGTTTACATGAAATGGGATCCCTGCTCTCCTTCGTCGCAGCTGTACTGTAATGGATATCGACGAGGACCTTATACAGCGTAACGCGTCGAGTTAATTCCGTGCGTATTATCTCTGTGAAGGGTTGATACCCCTCGGCGGGTGTTTGTCCCCCTTGTGCATGGCTGCTGGTTAGGATCAAGCGAAAGTGTTGTTCTCCCTTAGCCTCTCACACCTCGGGGCTTTTTTGCCTCATTATGAGCCAGTTTCATTACGTCGATGCTTGCCGACACGACCTTTCGTCTGTGGCAATCCCGGCAGAACGAGCTTGGTTCCTTCCTCGATTCACCGAGAATCACCACCTGCGTAATAGATTTGATCAACGTGACTCGAACCTCGAGCCTCATTCCGAAACTCAAAGCTCGTCGTAATCGGTATCGACTTTCGCGAATCGGTGTCATCGCTTCGTTCTACCACGCTGCATTTTCCCTCGCCGGAATTTTTCCGCAAAATTCTCATACTCATTCGAGCCGCCTTCTTACCAAGCATCAATGTCACCACGGGGTGGCAGGATTCTGCGGTGAAAATACTCGCCGAAAAGAACAACGCGTCAGCATCGCAATCACTGTGGTTCGATAGCGTGCCGATGGGCGCCGCCACCAGCCGGGATCAACGGATGAGAAATACTCCCAGCATCCCTCCTCCGCCGCGTTCATCTCCATTGTACTCGTGAGCATGGTGTACAGTATGAAGAACCCCTGAATCTAGAACAATACGAAGCTCGATCGCCTACGAGAAGTTATACCTATAATTCACCCGTGATCGGTCAGGCAATTTTGTTTTCAATTCATGCGAAGCTTGTATGCGAGGTAGTTCTCTCCAAGTATAATAATCGGTCATAAACTTGTGAAACGGGAAATGCTCGTATTGCAACCCCCTGATTACTGTCAGATCGAATGTTCGATGATTGGTCGATGGTGTTCTATTGCAAGTGAAATTCTATCGGCCTTTCGACGTATTTTATCTCGAGCATTCGCCCTAATATCGGGGGTGAAGTGTCGGACATGAATTTTTCGCAGGAGCATAATTGCTCGGTTGCATCCCTCCGATGAGGTTGCCAACGAATGACTGTCGCGTCGTATCATGGCTCGTGCAGTTCCGCGCTCGGTCGGGGACGCCGGCGCCTCTGCGGCGCGGCGTCGCGACGCCGGGCGTCCAGGGCAGGCAAGGAGGCAAGCAGGCAAGCAGGCAAAGGCGTCCCTTCGCGCTTTCCCCGCCAGACGAGTCGCGACTCTCTGCTCGGCCGGACGTGACGTAACACCGTGCGTAGCTTAGGTAGCAACGAGCGAGCGAGCGAGGGAGCGAAAAGTAAAATACTCATGTAACGAGTAACGAGTATAAAGAGGCGAAAATTTTCCGTTTCCGAAAATATAAAAACGTAAGACAATTGTTCAAATTTGTTCAATAAAATTTGCACTCCCGTCGCCCTGCGCTCGCGATAATACTCGTCTCCGTGTTTTGATAAAACTGCGGAACAAAGAATACATCGCCGCGGTTTTTAAAGTGTCTTTTGAGCGGCGGAGGGGACAGCCGAGAAACGGAGAAAGTTTCTTTGTTTCATTCTTCTTTTTGAACGAAAAAAGTTTTCGATTCCGAAATAAACGCTGGAAAATATACACATTTTCCTCGCTACATGTGGTTTGAGAGGGAGAGAAAGTTCAGAGGGATTCCGAAGTAAGACGATTACTAAATATAAAAACTACCCCATTCTCGTTTAACTCGCGCAAAGCGTATAAAACCGTCTAGCAGCGGCTATACCCCCCTCCGCGAAGCCGTATAAAACGTTATAAAACGTTACGCGAAACCGTATAAAACCTTATAAAACGTGTTTAACGGTGTTAGTGCGCTACCGGCGTAAGACCCGCAACACCCCAAACGGGGGGTGTATAAATTTTGTGCATTTATTTCGTGCCCGTGAATTTTTTCCATTTTCCATTTCGTTGTGAATAGAAAAACGAGAAAAACAAACAATTCGCAAAGAAGTAAAGCAGAAGAAACTGAGTCCCCTCGACACGGCGGATGTCGTTACTCGTCGAGCATCGCATAGACTGAGCATCGTTCAGGATACTAGATTAGAAGTAAACCGGAAATAATTAAAAACGGATCGAAATTGAACGGGAGACGACGGAAGGTGTCGAAGATATCCGGCAAAGGGGTGGAAAACCGAATCCAGAAAGCCATGTGCAACGCGAGAACGGAGAGGAAATCGAGAAGTGGGTTGAACGGAATTTTGTAAGGGATCAAAGTCCGGAAACTCATCTTCGAAGGCCTCAGCGATAGATCGACGATCGATAAAAAATCCGATTGGTTCGAAAAATCGGGGATTTTTTAACTGGAGAGAATCACGGAGAACCGATGAATCGGTACAACGAAAAAATCGAGCAGTGATCAGGACCGAGAAGAAAAGGGGCCCCGGACGTGAAGCGCCTGAACAAAATCGTCAAGATGCTGACCATGTCGACCTTGATGATGCCCACAACCATGACGACCATGACGAATCCCGGCCCGATACCTCATACAGTACCGCAAAAAATTGAGCCTCCGAAGCTCGCCAGCACGGTGACCGCAACCCTGACCCACGCCGCAACGGCTGCCAACAAATCAGGTTCTTAATCTCAACTTACGCTCAATTTACTATTTCTGAAAGATTCTTTCTCTGTCCACTCATTCCTCCCGCCGAGGCGAAAGGCTTTTATTCTTTTTCCATTAACTCGCAATTTTCAGCGTGGAAAAAATCGCTCCTCCGAGGATATGATAAATCGCGCTCTTTCTTTTTCTCATTTCATTTTATTCCGTGACTCCCTCTCTTCCTAGCCTCTGTACCCGCACACATACGTTACGACTCCCTCGTTTTGCACTAAATCTTGGCTGCGGAAAATCCACCTGTCAAAGTGTGAAGTTATTCGTAATATAGGCGATATAGGTATACCTTCACCCGCGTTATATACGATACATTCATTTTTTCCACCCCGTCCGCCTCCCCGCCCCTTCACTTTTCTCCGTTCGTTCTGGTCTGAGTATCGTTGGGTATAGGAGAAAACGGGAGAAAGAAGAATGAAAAAGGGGGAAAATTGCATGGGGCCCTTTGAGTGAAATTTATTTAATCTCGACCGGTTATTGAGGAAAATCTTGATTAACTTTTATATACCTTCGTATCATTGTTGTATATTATTATTATTATTATCATGTAGCCTAATCGCCGTCTTCCCTTATTGCGAAATATTTTAAACCCCCGCCCCCGCCCCCGCCCCGCGGGACATCAAATGACGTATCTATCCATCCGTCTTGTTCCCTAAGGAAGTAGCTGCCACCTAAATTCCACAACTTCCTATACTTTCAAACGTATAGAGTGGAGGGTGCGGGAGAACGACTGGCTGCGGAATAAGTCGCGCGAGCCAAGCCCGAAGCGATGAAAAGAGGGGTAAAAAGAGAGGAGAAAGAGAAAAACGGAAACGCGGCAGCCACACAATTCGCCTAACAATTACCACCGCCGCAACAATTGTGTAACGAGCCGGGATTTTAAGTGCCTGTCAGAATTCAAATTCACCGGCACGGCGGCACCTAATTTGAACTACCTAACTTGGCAGCGATGTATAAAGAGAAAATTTCCATCTCGCCTAATAGACTAGAAAAGAAATGGAAAGAAAAATAAGGAATGACTGCTCTGAAACGAAGAAACAATTTCGCCTTGTTTTCGTTGTCCACACAGTTATTTTATATTCGCAGATGTATCTATACCGCTTTCTTCGCCCCCGCGCCCCTCCGTGCGATTGATTGACCGCGAGGACCGACCGACGTTCGTGACTCTGTCACCGTGGAATGCTCATACCTACAGCTCCGCGGATACCTACTCCGTACACGCAAACCTTTCGGGAAGTACACGTTGAGGTGGTAACCTAGCCCAACGCAATCTAACTAGATCACTCACGCTACCGAGAGGGAAAACACGTTCGCCGCATGCATGCATGTGCGCGAAGGACCTACTGGGGCTGGTGGTTGAGTTGGTCGTTGCGAAAGTAACTTGATACTCGGCGTGTCGACGCTATCCTGAAATGAGGGGTGAAACCGGCAGTGAACGAGTAAAAACTGAAGGGGCGGGGGTGGGGGTGGTGGCGGGGGAAGGGGGTGAGGGAAAAAGCATCAAGCTACAATATTTAAACTCGGCGACCGACGTACTGGCGGCAAACGAAACCTGAGATTCGATAAAAGTAACCCTCCATCTGGCCCTGTGATCAGTAAAACTGGGGTAGAAAAAAAAAACCCCCTCGCGATTCTCTCTACCCGGGCTTTTATGTGTACCGAAAGCTCTGATATCTTCTGACTAGATTATCAACCGACTTTGACTCGTAAAAGAGAGCGAAAAGATGATGAAAAATGAAAAACAAGGAGTGACGGTTCTTAATCGACGATTCGTCGTGTACGTAACTGTGATGTGTACGGATAGGATGGTTGGGGAAAATAATATCGTACGATTTTGAGAAATGATTTCAATTTGACCTGGAAAATATATGCCAGGAGAAAAAAAGCCCGGCTCGATGCCTCGAGGAAGCGGTCAGCTGTGGTCACGAATTTCCCGTAGCGCGGAAGAGAAATCTTTCGGTCGGTCGCACGCGCCCCGGAAGTCGACGCCGCGCCGCGCCGTACAGCACCGGCGCGACGCGGCGATCTTGGAGTGAACGGCGACAACCATCGTCCTCTCGTGAAACGTTGCTCGTACACGTTCACCTGCAAGACACGCACCAAATTTTTTGGTAAACAAGCCCGGTGAAAGTAAGGCTAACGAATTCAAGTCATTAACTATAATACCTACGTTTGATATGATACGTGTTCGCGTGGCCTGAAATTCACCGGGTCACACAATCGCGACCGCGTTTGGGGGATTTCAAACTTCTCCTCGCCTGTTCTTTTCTCCTCTTTTCTTCTCTCTCTCCTCTTCTCTTTTCTCACATTAGTAGGTATACTTCCGCATTAGATCCTGCGATTCCTACCTTTCATACAACTACCTTTGTTTGGTGTAACGAGGAAGAATGTGGATTTATATTCGAAACGGGGAATCGGGAAACGGAATCAAATTGCTTGAAATTCTTGCCAGTTTTACTATTTTCCCTATCCTTATCGAAGGACTCGTTTAACTCCCCGTACAATCGTGATATAAATGTGCAAGTCAGAAGAGGGATTCTGGATTCTGGTATGAAGTATGAATTGAATTTATTTTCCGTTACACTCGTCGATAGGTTGCTAGGTAGCTGGGTAGGTAGGTGAGTACCTAGTAAGTTCTCAATTAGTTTACTTTCTCGAATGCCAACCTATAACCAACATCCAACATCCGTGGGGGATGGAGAAGTACACCGAACGATTGACGTTCAGACGTCCGCGCGACTGCTCGCTAAAGTTGACGTTGAAAAGTTTGAAAATGTGGAAAACGGACCGAAGGGACGGGACGGGGCGAGGATTTGCTTGCGTCACAAGTTGTACCTACAGCTCCGTCATAAGTTTCGCGATCGTTTCGAAAACAAGAACGGTCGAGTATAGGTATAGGTACGTATGAAACTGCGCGCTCTCTCTCTTCTCTCTTCTCTCTTCTCTCTCTCTCTCTCTCTTTTCGAAGATCGTTGAGCAGCATCCCCTCCTGGGGGTGTTCTAGAAAATTCAACACCGCGTAAAGTGGTTGTTGGATTATAATATACCGATACCGACCCGAGTATACCCGTGATCAACGTCATACCGAAGCTCGCGAAACGTCCCCACATACGAACACATAATATATACTCACGGCTTGTTGCTTCGAGGCTGAAATTTCACGAATATAACCCGAAAGGAGACAAAAAATCGGACAAAAAGGTGGCAACGATATAAGAAGAAGAGCAGAGTAGTGAGAATAAAGTGCGAAATGCAAGGCGCGGAAGGCGCGAGGGACCGAGGCATAGGGAATGAAACACTGATACACACCTATAGCTATGCCTGCGTATAGAACGAAATAAGCCCAGGGGAGTAAGAAATATTAAGGGTGGGTATTGCCTTTTGCTCGCTTTTAAGTGGTTTTTCCTTTACACCGCGCCGATGGTGAGGAGACGGAGGCTAGCGGCGCTCGTTGTACTTCAATGCTATATCGCCATCTCACGAGTTCCCCTGCCGGTTGTCGCATCTTGCTTTATCTACCTATTTGTTGTGTATCACACAATTTCTAATTAATCTAATTAAATAATGTAAACTCAATAACGTAGAATTAAGAATATTTTATATTTTTATAACCGCAATTTCACTGCGACCGGGACCCACGACAGGGGGGTAAACCCTATGCCAGGTCAACGTAGACTTCGCGGTCTAGCAAGGGAAATTCCCACATCTGGCAAGACAATGCCACGCTAAAGAAAGTACGACCCGGTCATATAAATATTCTTCATACAATTACTAAAATAGTCGAAGGGGTCGTACGTACTTTCCGCGTGGATTTCCTGTAATACATTTTATGACAGCCAGTTGGTCACCAAATGTGGATGCCTTAAATTGGACAGCGAGGACGCGGAGACGCGGTAGGGTCGCGTATTGTTACACCTTTTGGCATACCTGATTTTCGTGCCTCCTACTCTTTTCTATGTACTAATTTTCATCCAATCACAAAATTTCACATTCTTTAACCAATCAACACCTTGGACATATCTTTAACTACTCTCCTACGCCCTTCCACTATTTCCGGTAAACTCCAAATTCTTACTCGATATATCTTTCCAAAAGCAGTACATCAACGAACTTCATATCGACAACATCTAACTAACAAAAAAGTAGTACATCAACGAACTTCATATCGACAACATCTAACTTTCCAAACTAAAAGTACATCAACGAACTTCATATCGACAACATCTAACTAACAAACTAAAAGTACATCAACGAACTTCATATCGACAACATCTAACTAACAAACTAGTAGTACATCAACGAACTTCATATCGACAACATCTAACTAGCAAACTAAAAGTACTCATCAAGTCTTAACATTTGCACCTAACAAGTCTAATTAACAAATCATTTATCTAACTCTAATAATCGAACTATCATCACAACTAAACTATTAAATCATCAAACACATCTAATATCTAAATCTCTAACCATCTACTAAACCTAAGACGACATCTATTAATCATAATTAAATAAGTTCAACTGATATCCGTTATTTCTAAACTTGTAAATATACTATTATTTTCTAACTACGACTCAACAATTCATTTCATAACAATAATTACCCTCACTACACTAAAGTGTCGTGCGGGACACAACATTATGGTCCTTCGAGCCGGATATCAGTCTATGTAACGAACACAGAACATTTAACAAATTATCATACGAGTGCTAAACTGTCGATCTAAGAACAATTTACGAGTCATTAACAAGTGCGTTTACAAACATTTAACAACACTCAACATCAGTGACGTAGAAAAGGGTGTGGTTCCTCGAGTCTCAACGCCAGAGTATCAACCATCATCCAGAGTCACCTACACCAATCTACTCGACGGAAACCGAGTTGATCTGGAATCGTCTCATCAACCAAGACATCAGTAAGGTAAACTCGTTCTTTTAATCACCAATTCCCGTCGAATTTCATTCCCATCCAGAACAAATTTCCAATGGCAACCGTATCCACTCTAAAACGCAGACGTGGAGACGTAAAAAGGTCAATCACGCGACATAGAAACTTTCTTGCTGGTCAACAAGAGTCACCAGATGCAGATCAACTGCAAATAAAGGTGGACCATCTTTGCGAACAGTTCAAGACTCTAGCTGTAATTCATGAAGAGCTGATGGAATCAGATCCGGACGCTGAAGCAAGTCACGTATCAGAGTATGAAATTATCACAGACGATTATCACCAGATTCTTGCGGAAACTCGCAAATTGATCCGTAAGGCCCAACAGCTAGAGACAGCAACTACAAATTCCAATTCAAGTCATGCATCAACACCAACATTACTATCACAAAGCACTTTCACGACGACGCGAATGAAATTACCAGAGATCGCGTTGCCCATGTTCGATGGTAACATCGAAAATTGGCAGTCGTTTCGAGACAAGTTTCAATCGCGAATCGGTAATAATTCTAATATATCTACAATCGACAAATTTCAATATCTCCAATCTTCACTGACCGGTAAAGCATCACGTGCGATCGAAGACATTGAAACCACCGAAGCAAATTATCAGGAAGCATGGAAGATTCTTGAAGACAAATACGACAATACACGTGTAGCCATCCTTAGACATTGGTCCATCTTATACCTTATGCCACGCTTACAAAGGGACACTCCGAAGGCAATAGACGAACTCGTCGACAAATTTAGACAGCAAATACGCGCTCTCAAGGGTCTGGATCAGACAGTTGATCTATGTGATAGCATTTTGATTTTTCTATTACTATCAAAAGTAAGCGAGTACACGAGGTATCAATGGGAACTCACCCTCCCAGACAACAAAATGCCCTCGTACAAGTCATTGGTTGCCTTCCTAGAAAAACGCGGTAGTTGTTCCGATTACGCAACGGCTGCACCCAAGGAAGCATCACAGACCTCGAATAACCAACGCGCTAACAAACCAGTAAATCAAGCGCGTGGCAAGACCTTTGTTACTACAAATAGCAAAAACCCTTCACAATTCAGGTCGAATAATAATAATCATAATAACAATAAGCCTGCTACACCGTCAGCATCAAGATCCGATACGTCATGGACACCGGCATTTAAGAGATATCCATGCCCAATATGCCAGGGCAGCCATACAATTTACACATGCGATACTTTCATGCAGGCAACGATAGATCAAAGGGTCCAATTGGCAAAAAAGGCATCATTGTGTGACAATTGTCTTGGCAAAGGTCATTTACGTCAGGACTGCAGAGGGATTATGTGCAAAATCTGCGGTCAGAAACACCATAGTTTGCTGCACCCAGAAGCGACACCTGCTGCGACAGGCGAAACGACCTGACTACACTCGGGTCTCATCAAATCTTTCTCTCTAGATACGCCGACCGACGATATTATTCCTACTGCTTCACTCTACATTCTTAATCAAAACAAATCTAATGTGCAATGCCGCGCAATCATCGACACCGGTTCAACTACGAACTTTATCACCAGCAATCTTGCAACCACGCTAAGGCTGCCAAGAAGGGATTGTCATATTCCCATCGGAGCCTTGAACGAACTATCTACGGTAGCCAATCAATGGGTCACCGCGACTATCAAATCTGTCAACAACAAATATCAAAAAACTATCGACTTCTTGATCGTTCCAAGAATCACATCTATGACACCTGATCAACTAATCAGACGTCAAAACATCAACATACCATCTAACATTCAACTGGCCGATCCAGACTTCCATAAACCAGCACCCATTCAGCTTTTATTAGGAGCAGGGGTGTCTCTATCTATACTCTGTGTCGGTCAAATCAAATTATCGAAATCCCTACAACCCGATTTGTACCTGCAAAAAACCCTTATGGGTTGGGTGATCGGTGGGGGTCTACCTCAACAATCCAATCATAATGGTGCGTCATGCCAGCTCACTAGACTGCACAACGATATAAGCAGATTCTGGGAACTAGAAGAGTGCAGTACCACCAGACATCTATCTACGGAAGAGGCTGCGTGCGAGGAACACTTCCGAAAGCATGTAACTAGGAACTCGGATGGGAGATACATAGTAGCTCTTCCATTTAACGAGAAGAAGGAACTTCTCGGGGCATCACGCGGCATGGCTCTCAAGCGCCTATACGGTCTAGAAAGACGATTGAACAAAGATCCTGATCTTCACCAACAATACAAATCAGTCATCAACGAATACATTGAACTAGGTCACATGGTCAAGATCAACGGGGAACCAACAGATGGTTTTTATCTTCCTCATCACGCGGTTATCAAGGAAACCAGTCTAACCACTAAGGTCCGCGTAGTCTTTGACGGATCTGCAGCATCCAGCACGGGTATTTCGCTCAACGATGCTCTCATGGTTGGACCTCTCATCCAAGAGGACCTCTTCACTCTTGTACTCTGGCTCCGGATGCCGAATTATCTGGTTACCGGAGATATAGAGAAGATGTTCAGACAAGTTTTAGTACGCGAAGAGGATCAGAAATATCTTAGAATCTTATGGAGGGACGAAGACGGCAACGTTTCTACATATCAACTCACAACCGACACATTTGGACTTGGTCCAGCTTCATTCCTCGCGATTCGATCTATTCATCAGTTAGCCGAGGACGAATATCAACGATATCCAAGAGCAGCAAACAGCTTGAAAAGACGGTTATACGTTGACGATTTTCTCGATGGTGCACAAACCATTGAAGAAGCAATCAAACTAAGAGACGAAGTTATTAGCCTTCTCAAATCTGGAGGTTTTAACCTACGACAATGTGCTTCGAATTCATCACAAGTGCTGCAAGGACTTCCGGACTGCAGTATCAATCGACAACTACAAGACAAACACGATCCAAACCTAAAAACACTTGGGATGCACTGGAATTCGAGTCAGGATCAAATCATTTACACCGTCAAACCTATCATCACTTCATCAACGACTACTAAGCGAATCATCTTCTCCGAAATTGCAAAAATTTTTGACCCACTTGGTCTATTGAATCCAGCAATAGTCACGATCAAATTATTGATGCAAGAGATCTGGAAACTTAAACTGGATTGGGATGAGTCATTACCATTTGAAATTCAGACCAGATGGAACACCTTTGTATCACAACTTCCTGCCTTGAATGATATCGCGTTTGAAAGAAGAATGTTACACGAGCAATCAGTCAACGTGCAACTTCACGGATTCTGCGACGCCAGCGAAAGGGCTTATGGGGCATGCATTTATCTACGGTCTACCGATCAATTCGGACACGTTCGTGTTCATCTCTTTTGTGCAAAATCACGAGTTGCACCCATCAAAACTATTCAAACCATCCCGCGGCTAGAGTTATGCGCAGCAGTACTTCTTGCAACGCTGTACTCAACAGTAAGAGCAGCT
This sequence comes from Phymatocera aterrima, assembly GCA_963170745.1. Taxonomy (NCBI): domain Eukaryota; kingdom Metazoa; phylum Arthropoda; class Insecta; order Hymenoptera; family Tenthredinidae; genus Phymatocera; species Phymatocera aterrima. Next base: position 21,150,447 of record OY720660.1, read on the forward strand.
ATAGACACTAAGATTGATGAATCGTATTTCTGGTCGGACTCCATGATAACACTACATTGGATTAATACGTCACCTCATCTTCTAAAAACATTTGTTGCCAATCGCGTATCCGATATACAAACAAGAACGAAGACATCGGAGTGGAGACAAGTGCCTACTCAGGACAACCCTGCGGACCTACTATCCCGAGGTTTGTTACCTGATGATTTGAACAAAGACATCATCTGGAGATCAGGCCCGGACTGGTTAGCCGGGGGAGCAGAAGAATGGCCTGAACAGAGGTTAGAAAGAAGTGACCAGATACCAGAATCACGCAAACTGACCTGTTTATCGACAACGATTATCGACGATGGTATTCTACTCCGATACTCGTCATTCATCAGACTACAACGGATCATAGCTCTTTGTCTACGATTTAAATCTTCGAATCGCCACAAGGGAAATTTGACGGTCCGAGAACTTAATGCAGCATCTACAAAAATATTCAAAATGGTCCAACAATCTTCATTCCGACCGGAACTCGTCTGTCTACAACGTGGCGAAACCGTATCAACAAAAAGCAGACTACTGACTTTGAATCCTTTCCTTGACGACAACGGTATTCTGCGCGTTGGAGGTAGACTACAACAATCGGACTATTCATATCAACAAAAACACCCGATCATCTTACCAAAATCTCATCACGTGACGAAACTGCTCATCGAACTTGAACACCTGAACAACCTACATGGGGGTATACAATCAACGTTATATGCTCTTCGACAAAACTACTGGCCTATAGATGGAAGGAATCAGGTACGAAAGGTCATTCGTAATTGCGTTCGATGCGCAAAAATTAATCCTCACTCAGTGGATTACATCATGGGTAGCCTGCCTAAGGTACGGGTCACTGAGGCCCGACCATTCTACAACGTCGGGGTTGACTACTGTGGACCTTTTTATATCAAAGAAAAACGGTTTCGAAACAAAAATAAAATCAAAGTTTATGTTGCCGTATTCATTTGTCTCGCGATTAAGGCGGTTCATATCGAAGTCGTCAGTGACCTGACGACTGAAGGATTTTTAGCAGCCTTACGTCGATTTATCTCAAGAAGAGGAAGATGCAACTCCATATATTCAGACAACGGTACCAACTTCGTCGGAGCGAACAACGAGTTAAAGGATCTACAAGCTGTCCTCGTTTCCGAGCAACATAACAACAAAGTACACGATTACCTTGCAGAAAGAGGTGTCACGTGGCATTTCATACCTCCACAATCACCACATGTCGGTGGGATTTGGGAGGCAGCCGTAAAGTCTTTTAAACATCACCTTAAACGAGTGATCGGATCTGAACTCTTCACATTCGAACAACTGAATACATTAGCTATAGAAATAGAAGCCGTTCTCAATTCACGACCATTAACGCCTTTATCTTCTGATCCCAATGACCTTACCGCCCTAACTCCCTCTCATTTTCTTATTGGCGATACATTAACGAGTTTGCCTGAACAAGGTCTTTCAGCAACTACAACAAATCGCTTGTCCACCTGGCAACATATCCAGAAGGTGAAACAGGACTTTTGGACCAGGTGGCACAAGGAATATATCAATGAATTAAATATTCGCTATAAATGGACGAGAGGCGAGCACCCCATCAAAAAGGGATCTATTGTTATCATACGGGATGATAACGTTCCTCCATTACAATGGCGCCTTGGACGAGTCATCGAAGCGCACCCCGGACCAGACGGTGTGATTCGCACTGTGCGTGTAAAAACTGCGAGGGGTGAACTAGATCGCAATGTCAAAAGACTAGCACCGTTGCCAGTGAACAGTGAATCAGACACTTAACTATTAAGTTAAAATTTCTTTCTTCTAGATATGTCTATTCATATCATATGCTTAATCATATATCTAAGTTGAAAATCATGACTATCACTCATCTATCTTAATCTATACAAGTTTCTTTACATATATACTAGTTGATCGCACGCCTCTCAACCGGGGGAGTATGTTGTGTATCACACAATTTCTAATTAATCTAATTAAATAATGTAAACTCAATAACGTAGAATTAAGAATATTTTATATTTTTATAACCGCAATTTCACTGCGACCGGGACCCACGACAGGGGGGTAAACCCTATGCCAGGTCAACGTAGACTTCGCGGTCTAGCAAGGGAAATTCCCACATCTGGCAAGACAATGCCACGCTAAAGAAAGTACGACCCGGTCATATAAATATTCTTCATACAATTACTAAAATAGTCGAAGGGGTCGTACGTACTTTCCGCGTGGATTTCCTGTAATACATTTTATGACAGCCAGTTGGTCACCAAATGTGGATGCCTTAAATTGGACAGCGAGGACGCGGAGACGCGGTAGGGTCGCGTATTGTTACACCTTTTGGCATACCTGATTTTCGTGCCTCCTACTCTTTTCTATGTACTAATTTTCATCCAATCACAAAATTTCACATTCTTTAACCAATCAACACCTTGGACATATCTTTAACTACTCTCCTACGCCCTTCCACTATTTCCGGTAAACTCCAAATTCTTACTCGATATATCTTTCCAAAAGCAGTACATCAACGAACTTCATATCGACAACATCTAACTAACAAAAAAGTAGTACATCAACGAACTTCATATCGACAACATCTAACTTTCCAAACTAAAAGTACATCAACGAACTTCATATCGACAACATCTAACTAACAAACTAAAAGTACATCAACGAACTTCATATCGACAACATCTAACTAACAAACTAGTAGTACATCAACGAACTTCATATCGACAACATCTAACTAACAAACTAAAAGTACTCATCAAGTCTTAACATTTGCACCTAACAAGTCTAATTAACAAATCATTTATCTAACTCTAATAATCGAACTATCATCACAACTAAACTATTAAATCATCAAACACATCTAATATCTAAATCTCTAACCATCTACTAAACCTAAGACGACATCTATTAATCATAATTAAATAAGTTCAACTGATATCCGTTATTTCTAAACTTGTAAATATACTATTATTTTCTAACTACGACTCAACAATTCATTTCATAACAATAATTACCCTCACTACACTAAAGTGTCGTGCGGGACACAACACTATTATACTTCACGATCCAACCTAAATTCCCCAAACTCTTAACCCCTCTGTGGGTGTCGGTATCGGTTATGAAAGTGTGTCGTCAAGTTTAAGTCAAGTGGTCCCCCGGAAAAAAAGGAGAAAAAGAAATAACATCTCCGGAGCTCCGTGGAATAGAAGTGCAGCAGAGTTGTACATCGGAAATAGCTCGGCGATACTCGAGCTGCTCTTAAACGCTGGCGGTATCCAACAATGGGTAACAATGCATTCAACGGTTTGCAACAACGGATGTTTCACGCGTCTTCGGTAGCACCTCAAACAAGCATTGATTGTCAATTTCGAGATATTGCGCCACCGTGTTTGCTCTTTCTTTTCACTGTGCAGTAGCTGTGCATGTGCGGGAAAATTGGTGAAAGCTTTTTCCTCGACGCGCGGTTGATCTCCGCGAATCGAATGGTTTCGACCTATTTCTATCCCCCGCACAGAGTGAAAAGAGAGCAACTCGTGAAACGGCACTCGAAAAATTTGCTGCGCCAAGTTAGAGTTGATCGGGTTTATACTGTTTGATTTTTTATTCGTTTCTTTTCCTTTTTTGAGGGTGAAAATCCGGCGGGAGAGAGAAGCGGAGTAAAGGCGGTGGCTGGTTGGACCCGGGGTGGACGGGCGGAGGCAATACTCGGAGTACAGGCTTGGTACGGGTGAAATGATATTGTTTTAGCTGAAAACGAGTCCTTGGTGGACGCTTAGAGGCCCCATTCTCCCTCGGACCGCTCCACGCCGTAAAAACTGAATGTGTGAAAATATCGAGCAGTTTGCTGCCGCGCGTTTGCAGTACCTACTACCTACCCACACACGCGAATGCTGTGCGAAAACACGAAACATAACGTAGGCATCGTCGCGGAGGAGCGAGTGAGGCGCGGAAAAGAGACGGAGGAAACGGCGAGAGAGAAGCGAGAAGGGAGAAGGGAGAAGGGAGACGAGAGAAAGGGGAATAGCAAAGAGGAAAACGGGGAGGCGGAGGGGGACGGGAAACGCGATCGTTCTGCCGTGTCTGTGAATATGCGCCAGTCTCTGAAGTGAGCTTCTACGCTCATACGCCCCCAAAGCCTCAAAGATGTTGTATCAAACGTATCAGGCGTAATCGTATAGGTATCCACATATAGTGTATCCACGTACACCGCGTCTGTGTATATACAATATTGCAGGAGAATTTATACCTACTCGACGATACCTACTACAGTACTGTAATAGCATACCGGATGAATATTGAACCCGAGCTTCGGGAATTAATTAGCGGGGAAAAGTTCACAGTATAATTCGGTGTTGAGAGGCCATCGGAGTAGCCGGTGGAAATCTAACCTAGCTAACATGGGGAATATTCATTTTCCATCAAATATATGGGGTCAATGTTTCGAAGAAGCGAAACAACTGGCCGCTTTCTGCCAGCGTACAATCAATGAATTCTCGAAGCTTCGTGAAAATCGATCGAGTCGTCCGTGAAAATTCACGATTCCCGTTTTCGAAACGGTTACTTTAAATTTGCGATAGCCGCGTCACGAAAAATGGAGGATCGTCAGACTTTCGACCAGCGAACGTGAATCTCGCTGAATTCTGAGTATATGTTTCCAAAATTGAGAAGGATTAGCCCTAATTTTCGAATCTCTGATGGCTTTCAGTTCGCTCTCAAATGCCTGTCGCACTACATTCAACGAAGTTTTCACGATTCAGATTACTTCGTCCGCCGGCCTGAAGAAATTTCCGCGCTACATTTTTTCCAAATCCAGAGATATTTTCCTCGCAATGAAACGCGCCCTTTCAATTCTCATTCTCGAGAGTAGAGATGAAATTTTGCTCGCTAATGGCGGAGATGAAGTCAGCCGTAGGTCTAGATGCTCGTCCCCGAAGAGCCGTTCAAGTTTGACCACCATTCCTCCCACGATTCGGTGTGTGGTTTGCCCGAAACATTGAGTATCCTGGCTCGGATCCCTCTATTGTTCCTATTTGCAGTAGGTGGAACGTAACGACTCCGAAGGGAGACTGAATTGAGGCGTAACCATCTTACCCGGGTGCAATCAAAGACGTTGTTCTTGGTCTTTGGAGGAGTGCATGTGTACCTATAAACGGGATGAAAAACACACACGTTACTTTATGAATTTTCTCGCCCCCGTCCATAGCGTTTCTCTCCGATATTTTCAGCCCGTTAAGTTCTCAAACCTTTTCATCGTCCCCTGATCCTCGTTAATCGTTGACGTACCTGAGTCCATCGCTGCAGCCACTGCAGCGCGTAAGCTCCAGCAGTTATAGGTATAACACAGTTCGTAATGCTATACGGGGCGAACTGCACCCCAACCCAACTTAACCCTCGTTCTCCAAAAACACTAGTATTCACGTCCTGCCTGCAGCGAAGCTACGCGCTGCTGCTACTCCGCGCCACTTGCTCTACTCCACGAGTCGGACTCGACTCGAGACTCTAGACTCTAGACTCTAGACTTGCCTGAGTTTCAAGCATCGTATAAAGGCTCGGGAGGGGGTGGGGGGGAATTCAGCACGTTGACGTGGCTTCGACGGACTCCCCAGCACCTCGTCGAGTGTAAACTCACAATCTTTTCCTCTTCCATGTTTCTTGATATTTCTCACCTTCGCTGTTCAACGATTCTTATCCATCCAAATTCGGCCGATGATGGGAAGCTGATTTTTGCTGAAATTTCTCATCGATTCTCCTCCTCTATAATTCATATTCCAAAACATTACCAGACCATATCACCTCAAATCTTACTAGCTAGTACCATAATCCGGACTTTTCTCTCTCCGAGTCTTTGAGTGGTTGGTTTCTCGCGGATCGATAGTCTCCATTCTCTCTGGGTCCAACGCGTTCGCAGGTTTTCTTTGCTACGTATATGCTTACGCCCCCGTAGAATTTCAACGGTCGGATGAACCGCGACTCTGCTGCAGTATGGGATTGATTGAATCCGTCTCAAACAAATCGCAGAGGAGAAACAAACGGAAAGATATAAGTCGCGCAGCTATACATCGAGTCGATTTCGAGGATCCCTTCTGCTCTGTGTGGCTTTCGTCGGAAATATGTAAACATACGTACCCACACACACATATATATATATATATATATATATATATATATATACGGGCACATGTCCGGTACATAACAGCCGCGATGTGCCACATACCTGAGTGTGTGTATAGGTCGCAGGATTTATGCAGTAGGGATAATAACAACAGGGATGAACTTTACTCGTTACCATATATCGAGAACGATGGGGCCCGGTGGCATCCGCATGTCGTAACAGAACGGAGCGGAGCAGGGATACGCGGTACGGGCAGGTTAGACAGAAAACGGGAGTTGTAGAAATAGCGGTTAAGCGGCCAGCCCTAGGAACTCGCGAATACGACGTCGGCTGTGCCATCCGCCTCCACAACATCCACCTCCTCGTCTCTACGGGCTTCTCGGGACTCCCCGTGTTTGTTCATAAAATGTAACTCGATTTCCTTCCCTCACGAGAGAGGGAAGAGGAGGAGGAGGATCGGTGAGGCGGTGAGGCAGCGAGGCGGCGAGGGGGCGATGGGGGTGCCGCCCCAAACAGCGGAAGCATCAAAATATTAGCATATTGATCAGCCTCTGCCAACCTTCCGAGGCTCAACCTCTTAAATTTAGGAACATAAAACCCACTTAGCGTCAACAACCACTTCAGCGTCCTTTTTATACCGAACTTGATACCTAGCCCCGCGTACATACCTACACATACATACAGTATCGTATACATCGGTTGAGTATCTTGCGGATAAGGACAACGCGCCATCAGCGCGTGCCCACCTAGATTGTGGGGGAGGACGCGGCTGGTATGAGCATTCCGTGAAGGAGGCGTGGGCATACTCGTCAGGCGAAGGAGTCGAATCCTTTAATCCTGTTTGCTGCAGTCGCCAGGTAGACCCGTTTTCTTTGAAGGAGTCTGGGATTGGCGGGCGTCGCAAGTCCCGGAGATCTTTTCCCTGCAGCGTCCTACCCGGACGGTCAATGGGGTACGGATGTAAAAGGCACCCCGTCGGCGCGGCGGTCGGCATTTTTCCTATGTCACCCGGGTCCCCGTTATCGTACTTTTTGGAACGGACCCTCAGAATCACAAGTCTCCGGAGCGATAGCGACGCCCTGGTCTACCGTAGAGAAACGCGAAATGGAAAAAAGGGGGGAGGGGGGAGAAAGAAGGAAAGTATTAGGTACCGATGAAGAGATACGCAGATGACAGAACGCTCGGGGAGAAAAAGAACGAGGATATAGCGTATGTACATATACACGTGTATATACGTATTTGTGATTCTTTCCAAGTTTTTTCCTTCCCCCGTCCGTATATACTTAATATTGGATAGGTTTACATACTATACCTATATACAGGATTGTAGATACTCATTGAAGCGTTATTTTCGGATGCTGTAGGGAGGAGAGCTTTCTCTTTCCTTCTTTTAGCGGGGATAAAAATGGAGAAAACGGAGTAAAATTATACCTAAGGGGTTTAATAGTCGGCTCCTACTTTCGTATATTTGCGGAAACATCTCCCGCGCTCTTGAATAAAGCGATAATAGCGACAATGGTTACCGCCGGTGCCCTGACTAATCCCGACTAATAGGGATCTACTTGTCGCGGAAAGGTCGGTTTTACCGGAAGATGCTGCCGCGTCGCATTAACTTCTCCTATCCGACCCCCCTCCTCGGCCCCGTCTAGGTAGACTCGTTTCCGGCACAGCGGGCTTTGCGATATACTATACCTACCGCCGTAGGTATATATAGGTACCTCTACTCGGCAAAGGATATGGATCCCACTGTGAAATGCACTCACGAATCTCATTCCGACAATTTCCAACCCCTCAACAACCCCGCGGATCCGAGTCTCTGTTTAATGGATAGAAATTGCGGAAAGAGAAGAAAAAAGCGAGGATAAGGAATACGCTGATGCATATAGGTATGTGGATACACGTGATCGACGCCCTATGCAAGTCACTTGTTTCCTTCTTCCTGGTTTCACTCTTTTAATTAATCTAATGAGATCGTCGACCGATATGAAAGCCCTCGACCTCTGAATCAGTTTCTCCGCTTTCTCCCCCCTCTTTCAATACTATGTTCCGGAGTTCCGAGACTGCGTGAACGTGCCCTAAACCTTTGTGTTTTCGTTTCTCCCCATGCGGAACCTGATTACAGCTGGGGACCGATTAAATTCTTACTTTCATCGGGACTCGTTGCTCCGCATGCACGGGGTGGGGGTCGCCCCTGGTTTCTTTGATCCTCGAAACTGGCGCCAAGTGCCAAGAGTCAAAAGCCAAAAGCCAAAAGCCAAGGCCTGAGACCGGCCCTGCAGCCAATCCCAGTCGCTACGTCACCATCCTCACGGTCTGTCAGCTACACGGATTTTCCACAGCGAATAACGGATCAAAGAAACAATATTTACCCTTTGCTGTGGGACCAGCCCCTCAGACAAGCCCGGCACGCGCTCGAGTCTAGAAAATCTCTGCGTTCGTTTAGAAATTTAGACTATCAAACGATTCAGGGCGTGGAGGGGAGGGAAAAGCTACAGGGAATCTTTTCTACGAGCCAAAGCTCGTTAATTCTTCAATAAAGTCACATTTGCTCGTTAAACAGTGAACGCGATGTATTATTCTACGAGTGAGTCTCTCACCCCTTTTTTCAAAAATTTATATTCCAGCTCTCGTAGCGCGTGAAGCTATTAGGTTTTATCATATTTAGAACGGCGGTGTCAGCTATAAATCGAACTTCGAAATTGGGCTCATTGTAATTCGTCGGAATGAACAATCGTGGTTTCATCACATCGGGAATCGAAGAACTGCAGCGAACGAAGCGAGATTTTCAAAACAGTCGAATAGTTGAAATTTTTTTTTACCATGGCAAAATGCGGACATATGGCCTAGAATAAGAAGAAGAACAAAAAACAAAAACTCTTTTTTCCACCCCGCAATTTATTTGACCTCATCTCTGACGGCGGAGTATAATTTCGTCGTTAACACACCTTTTTTTCTTTAAATGAATTGGTTCGAACGAAAAACATGCATATTTTGATTTTTTACTGAACTTTTTTGAGTTACGGAGGACTAGAAAAAACGAACGAAAAAATTGAATCTCATCGCTCGCTCTTCGACCTTTCAATTTACAATCATGACCGTAATATTTCGGATTTTCGACAACCCTATAATCTGCTCCATAAAAAATCACGGCTTGCGAAATGAGTAAACAACTCAATCCGTGAGATCTGGACAATATTCGTTGATCAGCTGATACGAAGTCAGTGGAATCAAATCGGGAGGACAATATCCTGATAAAATAACCTCTGCGAAATCAAATAAAACGTCGTAAGTCTGTGGAGACAAATGGCTTCTGTCGACGTTGGTTTTTCTTTTTCTCATTGTTTGTTTGTTTGTTTGTTTGTTTCGTTTCGTTTTTTTTTTTCTATCCTACTTATTTTTCGTTCTCTTTTCTATATTTCCTCCTATCATTATGGGCTTTAAAAATGGATATTCGAAAAAATGAATTCCGCTCCGGTAAACCTATATACGGTGAAGCGTCAAGTGAAACGACGATCGCTCGATTTGGCTGATCCCAAAGATTTCTCTAAAATTATGACGGAGGATGCGGAGGTTCCCGGCGATTGGCGAAGAAGAGGAGAGAAACTAGGGTGAGGGAGGAAAGGAAAGAGAAGTAAAAGCGAAGAGAAGGGTTGCCCGCGGGGGGTTTTATGGGGGGGCGGGGCGGGGGGCGCGGCATCGATTTCGAAATTTTCATCAATAGCGTTTCAACCCTGAACCACCGCGGTAGCTACTCGCGGTGGTAAAAAGCGTTAGTTACAAATCGCACCGAGCTGCCTCCCGTAGATCGAGGCGGAGGCGGGAGCGGGGGCGGGGTAGGGCGAGCGAGCGAGCGAGTTCGTATTAGGGGTAATGGGCATTATCTCCATCGATCCCGGCTCAACTCCACCCGCGGCCCGAACTCCCCCCTATTTTGCTCCCCCTGCCGTTTCCCGGTTTATACCGCTTCCCAAGCCAACCGGTGGCAAAAACGCGGGAGAACTCGTCCGTTATGGGTTCGAATCGAGGGTGCAAAGGGGGTGGAGCACGTATATGCCCGGATGCCCCCGGATTCCCGGATGCCAGCCTCACCTCCGGTTTAGATCGGAGGCGAATCGCAGGGTCATCGTCCGTCGCCGTCGCCGGCGTTGCTGTTCCTGGGGCTTCCTCCTGGGGCCCCCAAGTGCCAGCGGAGACTCCATGCGGCAGCTGTAGCCTGGCCGTATATTAATATGAGAAAAAGTCGCACAGCAGACTCACCTACGCTACGTACGTATGCACATACATAGGTAGGTTGCTACGTTGCCCGTAGCTGGGCGTAAGCTCGCCGCTCGAAATCTACCGTCTAAGCGAATTCTTCGGTCTTCGAATTACAGCCGTAGAGAGACTCACCTTCCGGCGAAGAGTTGGGGCAGAGGCTGTCGCGAGTGTAGCATGCCTCGCTGGCTGCATGCAAAAAGTCATATTCGCGCGAACGAACGTTCGCAGTGGGAGAGAGCGAGCTCCAGAGTCACGTGGCAATTATTGTCACGGGGAATACATGCGGTATGGATAGGGAAACAACAGGTTCTTCCATCATCTCCCCTCCGCCTCCTCTCCGCTCACTTTTCCTTCTCCTTTTTCATCCCCCGCGCTTTATTCCACCTGCGGTGATTTTTTACTCCGTCACACGGACGCGCGCAACACCGAGACGCCGAGCCGATGCGCCTCGCGCGTTGTATTCGCAATGTTGTCTTGTGTACCTACAGCCTAAGCTTGCGTTGGTTCACGCACGCATTGACGTGTAACGTATAAGTAGGCAGATAGCTGCCGCTCCTCCGCCTATCACCGAGTTCTCCGAGCTTGAATTCCTCCGGGACTTGTATTAGCTGTGGAATCCGCGATACACCTGGGATGACGATTTGGCGGGGCTTGGAACCGAACCTGTTGAGTTTGTACCCCGGAATCTATAGGCGAAACCCCCTCGAGAATGGGGTGCGGAAATTATGTATTTCAGGATGAGAACTGGAACAGGGGAATTGGTTCTCCGTGAATAGGAGAAAGGCAAACGCTTTTTCACATTATTCGAGGGGATTTATAGATTTGTTCGCAAATCGATTCATTCGAAATTAAAAGAACCGAAAAACCTATCTCCTCGATCTGTATAATTGGCCTTCACGAAGCCTCGAATGTCGGATTTTGATTGCCCCTCAACTCGCAAACGTGTAAACTTTTTCGATTCGAAATTTTTACCTGTTTGATGGATCTGAAAGGTTTGTTTTCAACGGTTGAGTCACTTTTTTTATCCTTCTGTTCAACTTCGTATAGTTCTCGATTCAAGTATCACGTGGCAGAAATTTTGATTCGTTAATTTTGTTGGTTAGCTTCTGGATTCGAGTCAAAATTCAGAATTATTCATACGCCGGAGTAAAACCGATCGTAAAGAGAAAGGAAAAGGAGAAGGAAAATAAAGCACGGACTCAAGTCTTCAAAAATTATTGTTCACAGACGGATGAAAATCACTTTGTCAGAAATTTCGCCTGGCTCTTCAAAGGAGAAGATGAAAAGAAAAAAAAAAAAAAAAAAAACGAAAAGAGAACCAAAGATTGATTTATTCGCAATTTTGGCCAGACCGTTTGTACGAAGCCTCCTTAAAAAGCGAATCGATTACCGGTACCGCCGAGTGGGGGTGAAACCGAAACAGCGATAAAGTGATTTACAACATTTTTAGAATAAATTGCCTTAAATCTCTCTCTTAGTGCTTAAAAAGAGTTTTGTCAAAATTTAGTCCGCTAGAAATACGTGTACTATACGGTCGCAGCTACATTTGATATTGAATGACAAAAAATTGCCGGTTATCAACCTAATTCATCATACATAGGCTTTTGATGACACTACTGACAATTCGGGTACATAGAGAATCCCAAAAGGAGGATGGAGAGACGAGAATTTTGTTCGAAACAAAACACAAATAATAATGTGGCGGGATTCGACAACTTCCGAACGTTCAAAATTCAGAATTCATTGTGGCGATTTGCAATGTTGAGAATCGTTGAAGTTCAAGAAATTGAAGTCGCGGAATGTCGGAGAGTGGACGGTTGAAAATTCGGAATGTCAAAAATTCGAAACCGCGAGGATCCAAAAATTTGATGGGAGCCGGATTTTCGATGATCGGAATGAACGACGCTATACCTGCGCAAATTTCAAACTTCGCAGTCTTGTCCTCCGGATTTTCCACTTCGGTAATTCCGAACCTTCGGTACTTTGCAATTCCAGATCTTTCGGCGTTGCGGTTACGCAGCTTGCGTAGAAATACCCTTTTCGAAAAATTCTCACCACCTATCGTCAGTATTCAAAATTTTTGCCGTCCGGGAGTTTCGACATTCGCCACTCCGATCCCGCGTCCTAATATCTGTAGTACCGTAAGTCACACGTACATACCTACTTCGTGAACTTTGATGCCGAATTCATTTTCCACGAACGCCTGTATTGGACAGAAGATTGACGTTAATTATCAACACAGCTACAAACGGAAGAAATATCTTTGACCCAATTCAGGTTAAAACCGTTTTACGTAGACTGCACGTGATCTCGTGTTAATGAGTGAGTAATAAGCCGTATTAGTTAAAAGCCCGGTGGGGGTGGGGGCGGGGGCGGGGCGGGTGCGGAGGCGTGATCCAGCAAGATATTTCTAACAAAGGTAGACAGGTATGAGGCTCACACGCATGTACATACGTACTAAAGCGAGAATGTTATGTGCCCGATCGTCACCGTCGCGTCACAATTCACTCGGCGTCGTGCGCGGCCATCCGAACGCCGAACGGTCTACTGTTGTTACGTATCACGTCGGACTATGAGCATGAAGGTATAGGTGGCATGACCAACTCTTTACCGAAGGTATATACAATAGTAATAAGACTCGTTTGTATTCGTGGGCCTCGCCGCGTCCGTGTTAGTGAGCGATATGATACGCGCACAGTCCGCAGTTACTCAACGAGTCTAATACTGCCGGAGTTAGCATCGAAGTATAGTCTTTGGCCGCGCGTCGACACACAGCTGGAACTTGAACGGACGGTGCCGCTAGCGAGGGCGTCCTGGAAAATTTCCCATATACAGTCGAGAGCTTCGAGCCCGCGATCTAAATTCCGCGCTCACCTCCTTGCGACTGTGTAATTCTGATCGCTTTTTATTCCGCACTCCGTTCCATGTGGAATATTTCACGGCTAAGCGGTCGACGGTATTCGCTCGTTCGCAAAACGAGACTCGCGTTCGGAAGCGACGCGGCGCGTTCGCATTCGGAGTTATAAATATTGCGGCATTAGTCACAAGGAATAGTCGGAGGAGTTGATATCATAGTGAGTGGAGGAAGAACCGAACCAAGCTACACGACACCGCGGGGGGCCTTGCACCGCGCCGCGCCGCGCCGGTCAATCAGTTTCTTGGTTTTCCTCGGTTTCCTCGCGCGGTTATCTCGGCTCGGCTCGGCTCGGGCAAGCCGCGCGTCACAATCGCATCGCGAACAAGAGGCACCCGTTGACTCGTGACGCTTCCGCTCGTGGCTTCCGGTCCGCCGACCGCACCGTTTCCTGCCCAGCCCTGGCTGCTTGCACTACTCGACACAACTGGCTACCATATTCACGGGTTCTCGATCGTTTGTTAACGACGTTTTCTTTCTCGGCGCGACTCTTATCCGGCGCTACAGGGATATTCCGGCCACGCGGTATCCCGCGTGATCGTTCCACCGCGTCTGTTGTCGTCCCATTGAAATCGGTTCCTTCGATCTCGGTCGAGTGTGACGAGTGCTCCGAAGTGAGGAGGTGTACCCCTGAGCCAGTGAGAAAATTGTGCCGGCGTTGAAATCTCATCCCTATAATTGCGCGAAAATCCGCGACCGTATATACACCGCGCGCGGTCATCGTCGTGTCACACTCTGAAGAAAATTGGCCGAGGGTAATGCTCCGCTGAAATGGCAGCAGTGCCAGGAAAGAATAAGCTGAAGATGGGCAGCGCTGGACGTTATTACGGAGCGTACCTACTCTACGACGTGGCAAATTCTTGTCTAACGAGTCTCCGGACTAAACTACCATCCCAAAGTGTTACGGCTCCGGGATTGAATCAAGGAAATTTAACACTCGGTCCAGCCTCTCCTATCCACGTGCAAAATCCCCGTGAGTGTGAATTGAGAAAACTGTTTTCTCCTTTTTTTAGGTTAAAAATTTCAGTGCGGGCTTAACAACAATGTATAAACGTTGTATTATTTATACATGTATATACCTATGCCGCGTACATGTAGTATACGAGAGCTTACGACTTTTCTATTTATCGTTTCGCGCTGTTATCGTCAGTCGTTTCCGCGTCGGTGATAATAAACTGTATAGTATACGAGATCGTCGCGTCTGCGTGCGTGCGTGTGTTTGCGTCTGTGTCTTCGTCTCTGTGTGGGGCGCGTGAGTTTCAAGTAACGTTGATCGTGGAGAACTGCGTAGATACGCTGCGGGGCCTGGGGTTAGAAATTGGAAATTGTGGCCCACGCAGTTCAGTACAGTATAGTATAGTATAGTATAATAGAGTGAAATTAGGAAATTGGCTGGATCTTTCGAGAGCCGCGAAGAACGGGGGCGAGGGCAACGGCGGGGGCGGGGGCGGGGGCGGTCGAGGATATGAGGGTAACGGCGTATAGAGAGAGAGAGAGAGAGAGAGAGGGGGGATGACGCCGGTGGGAGGGTCCCCGTGATTCCGGAGGATTAAATGGCAAAATATCACTCGGAGTGGCGGAGAAGTAGAGCCTGGAAGCTCGCTCCGGCATTTCAGAGAAGAGAACGATGGGACGAACGTGACCGAAATATTCTTATTATAGGTATATGTCTCCTACGGGCGGCTTGCGTTTCCACTATAACTTGCGCGATTCTGACCAACACTCCTACACGGAGTAGGTACGGCTGAAACAATGAAATAAAATTGAAGAATACCGGCCAAATAAAATTCCTCCACGCGTTACGCTGAGGTGGACAAGTTTCTCTGTTATACACATGCGAGCGTACGTTACACGTGCAAGGCGATGTGCTCTAGAAGAGTAGAAGAAATCGCATCGCGTCTTTGGCATTTTTTTCGTATTGCAGGTATACGCGAGCGCGCCGCCGCGCCGCGCCGCTGCAGCGCGTTTCATTTGAACCAGCTGATTCTGTACGGGGCGGTGCAGTGCAGGAACTCGCTTTGATTTTTCTTTCCGCAACGTTTTCATCCGTCTATTTATTTTTTTCATTCACCTCCGCGGCGGCTTTCAGTGAAATCTCATTTCCGCGTAGCTCTGCTTAACGTATTTCCATCCTTAACGAGCCTCGTAAAGAATAACATAATACGCGAAATTAACAATATAAGAGCTGTGCCCAGAGCCCCGAGCTCTCAACGGTGTACAACCGGACCCAGTGTATAAGCGGGCGGGTAATTAACTCCCCGGCGAAGTATAGGCGCAGAGGGGTATATATACATCGTATACACGCCGGGGCTTGGATTTTCCTCAAAGCCGAATGCAGGAGGAGACGTTGAACTCGCGGAAGCTTAACCTGAAGAAAGGGAAATAGGAATTAACGAAAATGGGAAAGAGAAGAGAGGGTGAAAAAATGTCGTCGCTGGGCTGTTTTGAGAAAACTTTCTTCTCTCTTCTTCTCCTCGCCTGTTATTCTCAAAATTGTTTATGGTATACCCTAGACGGCTCGTACGGATATATACGGTCTCGGGGAAAATCGCCGCTCCTCTCCAGATAAAATTTCGCAAGAGTAATACAAAGATCATATATATATATGATTTTTGCGTGCGCGTGTACAGTATACGCAAACACCGCACTTCTCCGCGTACAGCTACAGCATGCACAGATGTACCTATAGGTATTACATCGTACGCGGGGACGCCACATGCGCAGGTATGCGTGCATACGTAGCAATTATTCTAAGCCAAAGAGCTTTCTAAACCCGACGCCGCGCCGGGTACCACGCCGGGCCGGCCGGGCTACTGCGACTGCGAAACAAATACTACTGACCTGACGGAGTTAACGAGCTATTGTTTCTCCGATCGAACCAAGAAGCTTTACGATCAGCGGTCACGCTCACGGAATTACCGATCCTTATATTTCAATTATGATAAAGTCTCGCGATTCGATGCAGAAAACGGCTACGCGAATAGCCTATAGGTATACTTTGTACCGAACGAGCTACATCGATCTTCGATCTCCGCCTAGCTCGTTCTTCGCGTATATCGATTTTCTCATACGTATATATATATACTCATACGCATCGATTTTCACGCGGAATCGAAACAAATTTTCATCCGCTGTGATCCTCGTCTTCCTCCTGCACACTGTACCTGTATCGAGTTGTTCCGAAAACTTCTGAAGGGAAAGCGAAATTGCCGTGGATCACGAAGAGCAGAAAGTGAGCGAGAGAGACAGCGGGGAGAAGCATACGTTTGGGGTTCGTGGTGCCATCAAAAAACCAACCCAGTACCGCACAGAAACGGGCATGCCGCAACCAGCCAACTCTACGCCGTCTAGCCCATCTAGGTATATTACACGTGGCCTAACGGGAACGGGCTTGTCCGCGGAGGGTGCGCGAGATGAAAAATAAACGCGAGGGGAAGAGGGAAAGCAAAAAAAAAAACGCAAAAAAAAAATTAAGGGTCTCCACGGACGAAGTTTCGCGAACATCTACGAGTGTATTTATGTATAAACACATCCAGGTATACACTTGAAAATTGTTAATCAAATAATTCGTTATACCACATGCGTACGTACGTATGTGTATATGGGATAGTCCAGATGAACGTGAAGAAAGTCCGACCCCAACCTCCGCTGAATCGGTTGCCGATTTTTCCCCCGTAGTACTCCGCAAAATGAACAATTTCTGATTTTTCGTATTTGCCACTCGATTGCAGCAATTCCACGGAGTATTTTCATGGAATCAATTTATCTCGAAGACCTCACGTTTGATCGCGGAGTCACAGAAGGAGAAAAGTTTTGTCATTTGTTTAGTTGGGGGAAAATATGTTTTTTCGAATTGGTGGAGCATCCCGGGTCGTCGTTTTCGACGAAAAACGGACAAAAATCTAATTCTCTCGAGAACCAGCTGATTTCAAAAAATTCGACACTTTTTGCGAATATTCTCTCACCGATGAGACAAATTTTTCGTAGCATAACGTGTCGAAAAATGGCTATGACCTTCGTTTGGGAGCTAGGCTTCTTTTTGCCCGTCATAATACGATGTTCATTTTATCAGAGGAAAATCAATGAATCAAACCGATTAATTATTAATAATGTCCGATCCGATTGAATCCCTCTTTACCGAATTATTTTGTATTCTAAAATCTTTGTCATTCCCAATTTCATCGACGGAGTTAACATTGATGAGCAAGAATTATGAGCGTAGCTCCCGAACGAAGGCCGTAGCAATTTTCCGACACTCCGGCACCAAAAAGTTCTCCGATCAGCAAGACAATATTCGCAAAAAGTATCAAATTTTCTGTAGTCTGAGTTTTTGAAAAAAATCGATTTCTGTGCGTCTTCCGTTGACAGCATCGACTCGGGATGCTCCGACAGTTCGATATGGTAAATATTTTCCCACATCCAAAGAAAATGGGGGAAATTCTTTCCATCTGTGCGCTTCGCGATCGAACGTGAGGTTTTCGGGTTCTATTGATTTCGTGAAAATACTCCATGAAATTGTTGCACTCAAACGGCGAATAAAGAGATCTAAAAAAATATCCGAAAATATTTCATTGCTATCAAACTGTTAATTGCGACGTGGAGCCGAGCGGAGAGAGACTAGTGCGGCGACTGAGAGGAACTGAGATCGGTACTGTTGTATACTACAAGCGTGTTATTCATGAAAGCTTAAAACAACAAGTTTTAGTCGCGCGATGGAAAGAGAGAGACGGGCGAAGGGAGAAGGGAGAAGGGAGAAGGGAGGAAAGCCGGGGCTCTCTTCACGGTGCTTCCCTTTTGTTTGAGCTGAGTTAATAAATCATGATTAGTTCATAAATAGTTGAGACGACAAAGTGGGCACTGCGACCCATCGTGTGCAGGCGCGGACCGACCGCGACGGGCTGTGGTACATACTCGTACACTGCGCCTCTACCAGCTTAGAGCTACGTCCGCACATACTGCATAAGTGAGTTCGCTCCCGATCAATTATTTTTCTTAACCTTTAAAGGTTACTTCGCAGTCTATACCGATGCGCACCTACGGGCAATTCCCGGTCGTCCGGGATAGCTGGCGGACGCGCTCGCTGACCTGTCCTCAAAAGTTGAAAAAAATACTTTCCGTATTACATAATTGATAAAAATAGTGTTCAAATGCGAAACCGACGCCTCGCTGCTTCTTCCGCGATCGATCCACCTCTAACCCGACACCTGTACCGCCGCGCCGCGCCGCGCCGTCGCGTCCGTCCTACGTCAATTCTCGACCGGCACGAACTGTCGACGCCGTTGAACGCATGCACGAACTGACGAGTGCAGGATGGGTCCTCAAAAACCGATATTCATCATGATTTTAGTATTTTTCTAACAAAAAGGCGGAAAAAATCGTTGTAAAGAGTTTCTGGAAACGTGAGAGTGCATCTCTTCTCGTTGTCTTATATTTTTCAACTTATTTCTGGTACGTGAAGCAGCTCGAGCTGCGGAAATGCGTGAGTAAAATTTTTTCCCAAAACTTGGGTAGGCTCGGGCGGCACATGGAAGCATTTGTCTGGCCTAACGACGCAACTCCGCCGCGCGCTGCCGCATAACGTCGCGGTCAGAAATCCGTACGGAATAGGCGAAGGCTTGTAGGTGTCCTGTGTATGCGTATGTACTATACGCGATGTCGTAGTATTTCGCAGCATCCGCAGACCGCGCGCTGAAACTTCTTCATTGTAATCGTGGTGGTACATGATACTATGAGATTGCACTGATCGCCGATTTTTATCTAACGGATCGGAGCTCAACGATGCCGCTCGTATTTGTATAGAAAACTGCGTTCGACGTTGAGAACAGAAATCTTTCACAATGATTTTTTGCCAAGAATTATCACGAGAGTGTCCTCGCCGCGTCAATCTCTTATAGCAATCGCAGCTCGCGCGTACCAATACGGATACGCATTGCCGTGAATATTGAGCAACGAGTCCGGCTTTTGCTACAATTATTCGAAAAATTGCACGTCTCAATGAAATGGGAATGAAGAAAAAAACGACGAAGAAGGATTTTGCAATACCGATATTCTCTACCAATCTGCGAGGAAAACTTGGATCAGGGGGATTTTATCGTACCTACGATCTTAGGAGTTTTCATATATATATATATATATATATATCTCGTACGGCTGCTCGTCCCAGTGGCGGGATTTTCGGGAAATAAATTGGAGGATTTTACAGGTTGCGTGCCAACGTGAGTGAGAGTAATGCAGACGGTGTATCGGTGGCCACAGATCGCCGACCGATGGGATGCGGGACTAGACGCGACGCGTCGCGACGCCGCTGAATTGCAGCGCAGCAAATACAGCAACCGTTCATTCGCGGCGTGTGAAGTCTGACCCGAACCACAACCCGAGCTTTACTTGACCTACCCTAAGCCCGGTCGATTTCAATTCCTCGCAATCGTCGCGAAGTTCTCCGATTCGGTTCGAGTCCGTCGCCAGTTTGTCGGCGTCCCAAAGCGCACGATTCTCTTCTCCCTTTCATCCTACCCCGCCGCAACCGTTCCGCGGCCTCCTTATACCTATAACAGGGGCATACACACAGTCGCGGCACATCCCCGGAGCTGCCCACGATACTCGCAGTTTTCCAGCGGAAAACCGAGGGGTGAGGGCATTTATAATAAACGCCCGAAATATGTAGGTATATAAGTTCCATCAAAACTATGGACAAAGTAATTATCGAGGGTACAATAGTGTACCGACGTGCCCGCCGAGTAGGTATACAGCCGGGATTTCGTGTCCTCCGATAATTAACTTTCCTACGTTTCATCGCACGCCATCCTTTTAAAACTACATTGTTATAAATGGTCTACCGAAGTATGTATGTGTACGTACATATTATATACATACATTTACATGAAATTCTTATGGCTGAAAAGCCCGCGAACAAGTGTCACTTTGTTATCACGAGTGGAGAGAAGAGAGAGAGAGAGAGATAGAAAAGGAAAGTGAAAGCAGACAGAAAACAACCCTCCGCCCACGCCTCATTCTCGTATCATCTCCCTCCGATCCCTCCCTCGAACTCTCTCTCGTGCTTTCTTTCCGTCTCTGTTCTTTCCTTCCCTCGCCGTCCGGCTTGACTTTGCAACTTTTACACAAAACTTTCTCCCCTGCAATATGATATGATATGATATGATATGATATGATATGATATTACACCGCGCATCGTGATGTCAAAACTCGCGGACGCTGATACACCCCTTCGGTGTGCGATATACATAGATTTCGAACTGCATTTTGCTTAGTTTCTCGAGAAAGTATGACTTATGAGACATTCATAGCAACGCATTCACGTCGAATAAATTTTCATCGCACAGGTATTGGTGTAGGTACCTATATTCGCATACGATGAATTTGGCGAAACTTTTATCGCGGCGATCTCTTTGCAGAAATTTCCCACATCACGTCATATCATGATTCGAAAATCCAATTTTGGAGTAAAGAAGGTCGAAATTCTAACCTCACCGCATTGCTGCGCGACTTCTGGGTCAATTCAATCGTTACTCGCTGTGAAATTTGTTGCCCTTTCCATGCAGTCGATCTTTCACACCGCCGCGCCGCGCCGTTTCCGTCAATTCCATGGTCGAAATTAATTATAGGGATAGAATATACTAATATCTGAAATTTGACTCGCACATTCGTCAGGATTTCGACCATCCTGTAGTCTACGACCTTTCCAGGACCTGAGACCCTGCGAATATCTTGCCAATTCTGCAGCTTTATAAGCAAAGAATCGTTTCATGGTTCAGCGCCTCCTGACCGTATAACCTCCCGGCCGAAGCTCGAAGCCTCCGCGTGATCGGAACACATCAAGAAAGCTGCACGATTAGAAAATAACAGAATTCCAGTTATAAACCAACCGGCTAACAGCGTAGGCAGCTGATAGTTAGAACGGGGAGGAAAGGGCTGTGGCACGAAGGGCCCTGAAGTGTGCCGCAGCGGTGTAGCTGTGAGAGAGGTAATACGAGGAATGGCAAGCCCCGGAGGTAAGCCGAGTCGGTGGCTGGCTAGAGATCCACGAGTCCGTAAAACCGGAGCGAAACGGCTAGATTGAAGAACGTCGTAGGGGGAGGATGAGGGGTAATAGATAGGGCAGCGTGTGGGCATCCTACGGAATACGGAATGAGAAGTGCTATAAGTAGAATAGCTGTTCCCCTTGAATTGTTCGACCCCGTTTCAAGGTATATGGCGCCAAAGCGCCATATTACTGCGGAGGGTAAGGTGCGAGGGGCGGAGAGCGGAGAAGGACGAAGGATGAAGGACGAAGGACGGAATGCCCCGTTGACTGCGTCCACGGAATGCGCTGGACCGTTTGCGGCCCGTGACTAATTCGTCAATTAGGCTAAGCCCCGGCCCCCATTCCCGTCTCTCTGTCTCTCTGTCTCTCTCTCTCTCTCTCTCTCTCTCTTTCTCCCAGTCTTTCGCCGGGCCTCCAGTTCTCCCAGTGCGACATGCTGGTCTGCAAAACTGAAAATCCCACTTTGGGGACAATAATTTATCAGACTCGGGTCCACGGACAATTTTTCCTAATACAAACGCCCCTCCCTTCCCACCCTTCACTCCCGTAATACCACTCCGCGGGTATAATTAGTCAAGTCGCTGGGAGGGTAGCGTGAATTATAATCCTCCCTCTTTTGCGGTGGCTCTTCTTATTTATCCGAAAAACTTGATCCTCCTACCTTCGATGAACGCGGCTTGTGACCAACGTTGCCTCGTTGACGGCAAACCGGAACCTATTCGTGCGTCGTTGATTGTCTGCAGCGATTTTCTCCAACTTTTTTCCCCCCGCCTACCCCCCTTCATCCCCCTCGTTACAGAACTTTTCATTCCGGATCGAGCGTTGCGGCCCCGTCGACGGGGGGCAGTTATAGTTTCATAAATTCTAGTTGAGATAATTTGACTTACAACATTTTCGCCCTCCCCCTTTATTGCGGGACCAAAAATTCCGCACATATTTGCCGTAGATTCCTTTTTCTTCTTCTTCTCCTCCTCCTCCTCCTCTTTCTTCTTCTTTTTTTCGTCGAGGGTATAAACTCGAGCCCGGCTCGTTTCTTCTGGTTTATTCTAAACGCTTCGGTAACTCTTTCTATCTCTATCCCTTCCATTCTCGTTTTCTTCCTTACGGTACAGTCGCCGACTATGTATATATACCGCAGACAATTTCACACCGACGGTAAAAGATTCCAGCCCCCTAAGGTAAGATTAGGCCGAGTTTGCCGCAAACAATTTCACCCCCCCCCCCCCCCCCCCTTCCCCCTGCGATTTCAGAGCTTCTAACAGCACTTCATACGTGCGAAAACAAAAAGAGAAGAAAAAAAAAAGGAAAACCAAACAAACAAACAAACTAGAACACAAAAAACACCGCAGAGAGAAGAAACGGCCCGAAGAGTTAACCTCCTCGCCAGGACCCGTAACAGGAACCATAACATTTGCCTGACCGCGTTCTACCTCGAGAAGAGGAGGAAAAAAGGAAACTGGGGTGTAATGAAATTCGAATATTTTCTGATTATAGCAAATGCTAGGCTAGAGCTACCAATATCTACCCCCGAGTGGTTCGTTTGGCTCGTGGCAAACCTCAACTTCTCTGTGTAGCTTAACGTCGTTCTGGAGTCCGCGTACGACTACACGCGGAACACACCCCCGCGTCACATGGACGTGCACACAGCCATAGGAATACATGCACAGAGAGAGAGAGATAGAGAGAGAGACATACATACTGGAGCGAACATACCGCCGCGCCGCGCCGTAGTACCTACATTCGGGTCCCGGTGCGCCGCGCATAGTAAATGGATTGACCAATATTTGCGGGCTTTTGGCAAACAATCAAACAAACAGGAACTGTTTCCCATGTTCGGACGCTAAATGTTAGTTAGCGCAGCTCAGGTGTGTGTCATTCCCATTAGTAGTTGCGGTGATTGTCCAGCCTCTATAACTGCGGTGGGGAACGTGCCCCGGTAGGTTCCGAAAGCAGCGTACGGTTCCATGGAGAAAAAAATATATTTTTTATGGTATTGTTATTGGAAAATCGTGGGGAGTCGTTGGTTCGCGGGAGGGGCCCCGCACGTGGCAAACGTTACAGTTTCGATTTTCTGTTCACGATGTACGTGCTGCGTCCTGCTGAGGAACGATCGGGGATCGATCGGAGATCGGAAGGCCGCGCGGATGACACTTCGGTGATATAGGGAGGTAGGTATGTACCTACTCGTGGAGTTGAAACCGGAAAACCATTCGACGCCGGACAGTAGCGTAGCGCCGAGCGAAGTACCTTGAACCGTGTATCCGATATTGAGCATAATTAATGCGGGTTGCCTAGGTACAATAATTCGACCGCTGTGACCCACATCCGGATAATATTCGGATAATTAATATTACAGTCGTGGCGATTTTCATTCGGCTACGTTTCAGTTTCCATTCGGCTGATACAGTGTGTGTACGTACTCCGGCGTGGATGAGAGGGGTAGGTATAGGTATGCAGCGGACGAGTCTGCGGGGATGCGATGGGGCGATGCGGAAAACCCTGGAACCCTGAAAACGGGTTGAACTCGAGGATGCGGAGAGCCCGTGCGGTATTTAAATTCCACCGGACACAGCAGAGGGGGAAGAAGAATGAACGAGAAAGAGAGTGAGAGGCAGGAGGAAAAAAGAGGAGCATTTTCGGGCAGCGGAGAATCGGTCAGCTGTCGCCTAAATATACTCCCCCCCCCCCCCCCCCCCCTCCCCCTCGAATCTCCGTTCAGCCCCGGATCCGACTCACCCCACATAAGTACTCGAGATGGTGAAAATTCGAGAACGCAGGGAGACAGAGGGAGAGAGAGTAGCGGCGATCCTTTCGCGTATAATTTCAGAACGAAAAGCCCGTCCTCCCGTAAAGAACATTCATATTCATCTAGCAACGATGCGACATCGCATCGCGTCGTTCTCACGGTAGAAATTGCACGGCGACGGGATTTTTGCGGGTGGATGCAGTCGACAACATCAACTTCAACATGTATATACCGTACGGGGTGCCCGATACGCCCGTGGGATGTATTCACGTGTGTATATGTACGAGTTTCGAAATTTGAGGTTCGAAATTATCCGCCTCGCCCCGCTATAGCGAGCGTTTGTTTTGTTTCGAATGTTGACCCACCGAGACCTGTGGCCTTTCGGTGTCCCCCACCCCTAATTATTATTCGGCCCTTCGCACAGCTTTCAGATAAATCTCATTCCCCAGATTTACTGCTGCCCCCACATCATGTCGTCCGCGTGTATAGGCTTGTATGAATGTACGTACGTACGTATGTACCTACCGGTGGCGTACTCGTTCATGTTTGCTGATCTAATCAACGTTCTAACATCCTCATTAGCGAATGAAAACTGCAGCGCGAATCCGTATTCGCAATACCCGGGGCCATCGCTTCACCTCTGAAAACACCAGAAGAGCCTGGATGACGACTGATAAAATAGCTAGATATGAAAACGATATCATGACCGTTGTCGCGCGCGAGCAGACTGATCCGGACTCCGGAGAAGAAGTCGTTTCGTTTTACCTGCCGTATATGAGTTCTGTGGCCAGAAGAGTCGAGCTGGCTTCAAGAGTCGCGAAGAACCAACGCGGTGGAGACGCATTCATTCCATTATAAAAATCGCGGCCGATCTCTCTCCTCGGTGGTATTCTTCTCCCTCGTACTATATATACTGTGTACTGATCGCGACGACGGCAGAGAATCCTGAGTACTAGAATCCCGTCGCCAGAATGCAAGAAGTTGAGAGCCACCGGACACTCTAGTGGTCGAATGTTTCCCAAGGAACAAGATTAGCTGGTCTCCGCATAGACGGAGACGGAATCGCCGAGGAAACGGCGGCCATTTCCTGGTGTCCTGGTGACGGGTAGACGGCCTTATAGGGCTCGATGGGCGAATCCTTAAAATATATCTGACCGTGAAGGGCGCGTAAAAAGGAGCCGCAAGATCCCCTCTCGACTGGAGAGAGGTCGGGCGATGATGAGCAGCGGTCGCCGGGGTCTTGACCAATAAAATATATCCCGGTATACTATACTTACTGCTGATACAGAGTGACTTGTATATCAAGGCGGGTTTAACAGAAATTTGGGACAAAATGGAACAGCGTAAAATTGTGTGGTCTCCGAGTGAATTCCGAGGCTCCGTTTCGTCTGGGTGAAAGATCCGTATCCCCCGCCACCGTCACGTCGCCCCTTGGTGTATCAGTCGGAGATAATCTGAAGGGGAAAAGACGGGCGATGACAACTCGCGTGGCGACCAACTCACTTTCTTTATTTTGCCAGCTTGAGTTCGAGTCCATCGAGCTGCCTATAACAGTTCGTTGCCCCGTTCCTCAGTTTTTTTTCTGTTCGTCTGTTTCTATCTTTTTTTCTTTTTTTTTTTTCGTCTCTTTTTTGTTCTTCGATCCCTTGGTAGTACATACATACAGCGCCGGCTGTAGCGAAAAAAGAGAACAGAAACGAGAGCGAGGAGGAAGCTTGCGCGAGCTCAGCGGATTCTCGGCTCTTCGGTTTTTTCGGGCAATTTTTTTACTTACAAGCCTGCAGCAGAGAGAATCCTCCCACCGTTATTTTCACCCTCGTACCTAATCTCTACGGCCGGCCAATAATTGCTCGCATCGTTCGGGTGGCGCGTGCGCATGCGCGCCCGCGAGCGCGGGCGATCACGCTGCACTCGATACAGAAGTGAAACGCTACGAACGCTCAGAACTGCTGGAGTTAAGTTAGTCTCTGATTTGTGCAAACTGAACCACCGCGACGAGACGCATCCGATCCCCCCCCCCCCCCCCCGCCACCCCCCCAAGAATTCAAACCACGACGTCACATCGGCTTACATATTCATCGACCTGGAGGTTAATTACGATATTGGTCCCAAGACGTCGTCGCGTCTCGTCTCGTCTCGTTCCATCCCGTCCACCGCCTTCCCTACAATCCGCGAAGTTGACATCAACTTTTACTACCAGTTCCGATCGCGATGGATACTTTCCAACCAGAGAGAGGTTAGCGAGAGCTTCCCTTTTTCGTCCTGCGGTCCTTATGGATACCCACGCGAACCTTTTCAGCCACATATGTAGTATGCCGGTAGACATATAGATACGCGCCACAACTCTCTGCGCTCTACTGTATAAACTACGTATAATGTAGCTGTCGATGCCCCACGGCGTCTATCACCGACGCGATCGAACGCAGGGAGGGCGGGCACCGAATTCGAAAACGGATATCCGTCGTGGGCGGCCCCACACCCGTCCGAAAAACCCAAACCTGAACCCCCAGCCCCGAAAGCCTGCAGTTCCTTTTCCCCGCGGTAAAGCTTGCGAACACGTATATAGGTATACGTACTGGACATGGGACCGGTGGAAGAGACAGAACTTATGGTGCGTCTATTTCCGGGTTTTCAGGCAACACCCGAACAAAAATATGAAAAAGAAGGAAACAAGAACGGACGATCTCGAAACTCCCTTCCGGCGCGCTCTTCTATTTATTCTGCTTTGCCTCGATGAAAATATAGGTATATATTCTCTTCGAATAACCTCCGCCGTTTCTCCGTGGATTAATTAAAAAGCTCTATAGCTTCGGAATTTTCAAATTACATGAGTATATGCATCGTTACTCTTGAGAAAACAAAAAATTGCAAAAAAACACCTTATTACTTTTTTTTTCTTTGTTTTTTTTTCGCCGACTTTACTCGTCATCGGACACAAAGCTCTATCTCTCTCTCTCTCTCTCTCTCTGTTGATTACTGCACGCAGTAAACGAAAAAAGTACGTCGTATCTACACGGTTATATATATATAGAGATATAGAGAGCGAGAGAGAGAGATAGGGAATGCTGGTCACGTGCTGCCGACCACCTTCTCGTCGCTGGTCTATACTAACCTATACGAACATACGCGCGTATGTGCTTTTTCTGCCACCGTGTAGATATGTGGTACTTCATACACACATGCGTATATGTGCACGGGTGTGGTGTGTGTGTGTGTGCGTGTTCTCGTCAATTCTCTCTCCTACGTTTTCTCCCGATTTTCCCGCTTCAACCGTCTATAGGTACTCGTCCGGGCAACCTCGTTTTTCTATCCGCGTCGCGGGGCCGCAAAACGGGGCATCGACGAGAGAGGAGAGAGGAGAGAGAAGAGAGGAGTAGAGGAGAGAGGAGAGAGAAGAGTTAAGGGAGGAGGAAAAAAGGGGGTACCGCTTGTTCCCGATTGAAAAGTTTAACGGGTAGGTATACATAGAGCGAGTGGTAGCACAGCGCGTAACCGCGCGTGGCGAGGTGGTGGTGAATGCCGTTGGTTCGGTGGAGCTAGTGCAGCATGCAGGCGTCGATGGCGGTGGTCAGCGTTCTAGCTAGCGTTAACTCAACGTTATTACGTTACACCGTCGCGCGGCCCATGCGACGGGAGCGGGAACGGGGTCGGGGACGGGGACGCGGACGCGGACGCAAAGCTTTCATTTTCCGTACCGATGCACCGCGCTCGATTATTTCCCTCGATTAATCTATAATTCGATAAATACCGCTACCCCGTCCTGCCTATTTATTTGTACGCTAAACGACCCGGAATTTACCTTCCTATGGAATAGAAAATATCCATCTAACCGTATACCGCTACTTCGCCCCTTTGTCATGCATCCGCGCGACCCGGCCGCATCAGCTCTGACCCTTTAAACTCCGAACCTAGCCTCTCGCCTCAACCCGATACTTCTCACGGCCCGCGAAGTGTCGAGCTTTATTCAAACCGAGGATACTTATGCGGAAAATCGGGAATAATATAACACTCTCGGTATCCGAGAGTAGCGAACGCATCCACCCGACGTGGAAATAGGCGGCTCCGAGTTCAAACTGCAAAATCACCGATCCCGTTACTCGAGTTACACGATTTTCTCTCTCCCGTTCCCGTAATTCCGCTTCATCATCTGGAGAGAAAGTATGAAAACTGTGAAAGTTCTTCATATCTCGAGGTTATATCCATGTGAAATTTGTCGAAAATTCCATTTTTCTCTTCTTTCGGCGATGGCGGACTATCATCTCGATCGAGAGTCGTATCGCAGGAAGAGAGTTCCGTCCAGGATTGTATTCCGCGAGGATGAAATTAATGAAAATCCGTCGAGGGGCATAAGTTCATCTACACAGGCATATACCTACATAAACTGCAGCGAGAAACAGGATGAGAAAATACGTGCTACTCCGGATCGCGTCTGACCCTTTACATCTCCTCGTTGTACTCCGCTGCGCGCGTCCCGGGACAATTACAAAGAGCTTTTTCCGCTCACCACTTCGCTTCCAGGCTTACACCGATGTAGGGTATATATACGCGTTTTTTCCTCGCCGCTGAGAGACCGTGTCAGTGGACGGAGGCGTTGAATGTAAGGTGTAAGGTACGAGGCATAGGTCTGCGCGTGTATAAGCACCAACCTACATCTGCCTATACCATACCGGTCGTAAATAACGGATGCCAGCAAACATTGCCGAGCCCGAAGCAGCCTTCACACGCGTGACTCGTGACCGAGGGGTAGATCGCGGATAGCAATGGGGATGAGGATGCCGATGTATAGCACATGCGTGTATACTAGGTATATATACGTAGGTACGTACACGTATAGAGGGATGGGATTCGGGCGGAGGAAAGAGTCCAGGCGCTGAATGAAACTTTGAGTAAATAATGTAACCTCTCAATGCCGTCACCTAGCTCTTTTACTTTCGGAAGTCGGTGGCTCCGATGCGTAAATAATGTACCTATATATATGCCTACAGCTGGACTTACTCAAGTAGTATGTCGTGTGTCTGTCTGTTATACTGTTTGCGGAATGTGCCCCCACGCTTGCAACCTCCTGAGAACAAGCGAACCGATTTTCGCGATTAGGTAGATACATGCAGCGAACATGGACGCGATCCCAGATCCGAATTAGCTCGCGGTTCGCATATACGTACTTTTCAATAAACTTTCTGATTAACTTCAGTTTCAGAAAATTAGCGTAGATATGTGTATCCGAACGCTCCGCAGATGTCTATTCGGTTCACGTAAAACAATGACAATCTCGACAACGAGGGTCGAGGATTTATACGAAGAAGCATTCTGAATGTCCACGAGAAAACCAACCGGAGTGGAACTTGAACGTCGGCGCGGCAGTATGACGAGCAGCCGTTCTCTCAAAGCGCGGGCATCATTTTCAGTTTTTTTTTTTTTTTTCTTCATATGCTAACATTTTCATTGCTAACAGGAAAGAAAATTTTTCAAATACAGGCTAATGCAGAGTATGACTGCGAGATTCGAACAGATTTGAAAGATCCGCTCGTAGCAGCTCGTTTTCGTTGAAACCATTCCAGCATCGCGTATAGTTAGCTTTGGGCTATTTACAAACGTCCGGTTTTCCCCCGCGATCCACATAGTTCTTTACATCTGCAAGCTTGAAAAGCTATTTATTGTTCCTGCACCCCTGCACGCCGTACGGCCGGGGGTTGAGGTTCCTGGGGGAATTTCGTAGGGAAGCCAAAAACGCGGTCTGATCGACCGGTTCGATCGGCGCGGCGGGTCAGTGTAGCCGGGTAGAAACGCAGTGGCGGATATACATACGTACCTATATGTATCTAGAGCGGACTCTCGCTTTGCCTTTTGCTTTCTGCCTTTTGCCGTTTGCATTTTGCACTTCCAGTAATCAATGGGCTCCGTTGATAACGGGGCTGGGTTCGCATGCATTTTGCGGAGGTTTACAGATACGACCGCGCCGCCACGACTACGGCACTACCGCCGTCCGTTCGCACGTAGAATCCGCGTCGGACCGATGATTCCGGTATGAAGAAAGCTGCAGCGGCGAAGGTCGGATAGAAACGTAGACGAGGTAATATCGGTAGCATAGTTGCAGGTTGGTAGTCGACTCGTGGTTTGCGGAGCCCCTTAACCCCCCGCGCACGGTCGCTCCTCCTCAGTATAAAACATTCAAAGGGTTGTTTTTATTTCGGCGCGATTCAATGCATTCTATAGTGAACTAAAACCCCGCCCCCTCTCCCTCTCCCTCGCCCTCCCCCTCTTTCGACTTCCTCTACTACTCTTCCCTACACAACATTTCAAATTGATGGATTTACTCGTAAAAACGTTCGGGACGACCCGGACGTCGACCTGTCCCCCTCCCCCTCCCCCGCCCCCTTCCCCTTCTTCTTCTACCCGCCCACCCGCGCCACCAGGACGCAACGTCAATTTAAATAGTTTTGTATAATTTTAAAGTTCGTCTCTTTTCCCTTGTCGTGTCTGATGCACCCGTTGTAAACCACGTGTCTCGGTGAGCCACCCCCACCCATCGTGTGCGATAGGTATACATAGTATGGCGGGATTTTGGCCGAACGTTCCTACCGCCCCTTTCAAAAGTTTTCTTCTCTAATACTTTTCAACGTCTTCCGAAACCACCCCACCCCACCCCTCACCCCCGCCCCCACCCCGCCCCATCCGCCGCCGAAACTGTCTCCTCAATCTTGTCTTACCCGACGTTGCGAAACGATAAAGCACCGACATCGATCGTCCCCCGTGCCACCCTCCTCGGTCTTCTTCTTCTTCTTCTTCGCCTCTTTCGGCTTCTTCTTCTTCTTCGTCTCCCGGCTCTTATTCGTCTTCGGTGAGTTCCTAGGAACCCGCGTTCGACGGTCTCCTTGAATTAAATACAACGCCAGGACCTTTTGTACTCGGTAATTCACGGCGGTTGGTTGATCCGGCGGGGCTGGCTGGCTGGCTTTTACCAAGTAAGCTCCGCCACCATGCAAAGCTCGCTTCGTATCTAACGATTTTAATTACTTGATCGTTAGTGAGTTTGCGCCTATTACCAGACAATGGACTTTCTGACCCAAAGTTCGTTGCGTAAACGAACCGTCGAGGAACCAACTGATACGAAGCAGTCGTCCCGCAGATTGTCAAGAGTTAACTACTCAGCCCCAGGGTCCAGGGTGACAACCCGAAGAAGAAGCTCATCCGGAAGAGATTCTTCCGGATTCCACACTCCGCAACTCCAATTTATGGTATTCGATAATCTCAAACGAAACTGCAGTTATACGGTGGTTAACCGTTTAGTTTTCGGATGTATAGGTGTGATAGTCGTTCGCTTCCGTGCTGGGACGTAGCAGAGCTTGGCCTGGTTCCTCGGGTTCCGCGTGATGCCGCGCCTCCGTCGGACCCGGCGACGGTCTCCGGGTTCCTAAATCATCAGATAATTACTTTGGTAATTAATTACAACTCTGTTGGTCCGTGGACCAGCCCGCTGCCGAGCAAACTCACGAGTAAACGAGCTCCTCGTTCTCTCCCCTCGCGGTAACCCGCATCCCCATACAGTTCCCCGTTCCTCTGCTGCGTGTATATCCACGCCACGCCACGCTACGCTACTCTACTCTACTCTACTCTACTCTACTCTGCTCTGCTCTGCTCCACGCTACTCTGCTCCGCTCTACTCCACCACCGCCAGCGGCACCGCCGCGCCGCCCCCGTTGAGACTAGGTTATTTTTCATATTATAAATCACTTACCGATTTTTTGTAGAAAATCTTTTCATAGTTGGGTGTAACGGCAGAGAGGAGAGCGAGGGAGAGAGAGGGAGGAGGATGCGGTTTTACCCAGACCAGAGGAGCTTCTAAACTTAAAAACTTTTAACCGTGATCCCCCAGCCGAGTCTAGAGACTTGCGGGCTTTCGCCCTCCTGATCTGCAAATGATCGTCGCGAATAACCGCCGGGCCGCGGAACGAAAGAGCGAAGAGGGAAGAGAGAAGACGGAGGACAGGTGGCAGGTGGCAGGTGGCAGGTGGTAGTCGACAGCCAACGAGACTCGTTCAACCTATATAATACTCGTGCCGGGTACGTGTCGCCTATGCAAAGTTTACCGTCCATTAGTTAATTGTGCCTTACTGGCTGTACGGAAAAGCTAACCGCCGTAGGGTGGAAGTCAACTCACGGGCTCAGCCATCCAAGTTCCTCCAACCGCAGTGGGTACCACCTTGAACCTCCCACCGGCGCTCAACGCTGATCAATGCAAGCAATCAGTCTTCCGTCTGGGAACCCTCTGCGTCACGGTGGGGTCCCTTCGCAGTCTCGCTCCGGACAGCAGGGTAACAACTTCTCATCCATTTTCATCATCGTTAGAATTTTCCACAAAACTTTCGACTCCCGGACCTCGACGTCTCGATTTTGAATTTATGTATCCCCGTAGGTCGTACATACGTTGTTACATAACGGACGTATTGACATGCCGACGTAGGTGTATGTAGACTCTCTCTTGTTCTTCTCTCGACTTGGATCTTCCTCGTGCCTTGGCTTCAGCCTCAGCCTCAGCTTCAGAATCGACGGCGGCATCGGTGGCGATAATGTTGCGAATTTATATTCCGAAGGCGACCGAGCGGAGGTGCTGAATGTGCACTCTTGGCCACGGCTGCCCTCTCCTTCGTCTCGATCGCTCCCCGATCTCCGCCTACCGACAGCCGCCCGCCAGTCACCACTACGACTATCCGGAGCACTGCTACCTCGACGATTTTACCCGCGGCTCGTGAGCCGACGTCGCCACCGGGAGAAAATTTGTTCACCAATTTTTACCGTAAATTTTGTTATTTTTTCCCTCCCCATCTTCTCCTCTTCTTTTTATTTTTAGAGCGCGCGTCACGCGGCGGCTAACCGGACGGCTGACTGGACACCGTCAGCCTCCACTTTGTCCGTCGAGAGCCAGTTTCCTGTCCCTGGCGATCGTTCTTTCCTCCGGGGCTTAAACGATTTGTCCATTTTACTGCACGGTCCTGCGTCTACCTGGGACAACTTGTCCCCAATCGTGCAGGAACTCCTACGCAAACTGCTGGCCAGCGCGCGGCGGTATACTCGTAGCTAGGCGAGAATAATTGATCACATCGAATGAATTTCCTTAACGTTTCAACCCGCAAGAACCGAGCCCCGAAAGCCCTTAGACTGTTTTTGCTACTGTAACACTCCCTGGACATTAACATAACGAGAGATTAATCACCCGAACGTGTCCTACTACGTGTAACTTTAATCACCGCCTAGCCGGAAGCTGGACCAGAAGCTTCGCGGATCTCTTTGCTGCCACCCCCACAACGCTTGATGATTTTTAATTGTTTTGTCTTGGCTATCGTACATGGGCTGATATACGAATGTAGAAAATTTCTCCACTCTGCAAGTACCAATTCTGGTCGTTCGACGTAAGGGAGAGAGCTCAGGATAATCTGGCATCGACCCTCACACAACCGTGGGGTGAGAAAAGCGCGTTGTAGCGGTCATTGGTATCCGGAAATTTTTTTCCTTTCCTGCCCCGTAAATCGATCGTCCGAACTGTGCGTGGTGGGATGGTAAAGGGAGGAAAGCTCGGACGCCACTTTATGCTGCATCGGCACGAATTTGTATCCCCTGCTCTGATCGCCCCGCTGATCTCCTCGCCTCCCCGGCGGCTGCCCCTCAACCCCCGAAGTGTCCGCCTCCCAGCGGTGAGGACTGAACAACGATTCCCGGCCGGCCGTCAGGCTGAAATACCTCGTACCTAGCTACCCACCTTCTGTGGAATAGCTCCTCCAGCCAGCAAGGTTGTTCAAGGTTGATCGAACCCGCAGAAGTTATACGTTTAGAGTGACCCTCGCCAGCCGTATGACAATCGCATCAACCCTTCCGTCTGAGATAGCCAATTTGTCATCAAGTGTTTTCATTGTCCGTACAATAATACACTTGGAAATCGGCTGGCCATTGTCAGGAGGAGAATTATTATCGGGAAGGTTGTCATTATACGAGTTTTACTGCGTGATCACGGTGGCAAAATAAGAAACGAAGAAAATCACCACGCTGCAATTTCATCTGTGAACGAGTCGATAAATATCACCGCAAGCACAGCGTGATATCCATGATAAAGGAAAAAGGGATTTACATTTTCGGGAGAATCGACCGCGAAGGAAATCTCTATTTATGGCTCCATTCCATACTCCCGCATTCCGGAATTCTTCAATTGATTCCAGGTAAATAACGTATATAACGATTTGTGCTTGCTCGTGACCCCGGCTCTCGGCTCCCGAGGGTCATGCGTAGGGTGCTTTATACCGGGGCGGAGAATTTCGAGGGCCAAACCGGTGGAGGACCAAGTCGTTCGGCCCATGAATTAGCCAATATGTCTGCCGTTCGCTAAATCACTATGATTTACCGCTGAATCTCGGGTAGCATCCGCGCGCGCTCCTCCCCAACGTTGCTGCCCATCCGTCACCATGTGCGAAACAAAAGCTTGCTGTACGCCGCGCGGTGGGATACCAAGGTGGATTATTAGAGCTAACCTCATACCTGTAACCTCCAGCCACCTTACTACAGCAGCTATCGCGCCAAGACTCTCTCTCTCTCTCTCTCTCTTCCTCTCCATCTCTCTATGCGCCTAACCAGCTCGTGTCACCTCGGCACCGCAGCTGTCGGCCTCATCACGTTCTCACGTATACCTAATTACCACCTCCAATATGCTCCTGATAATGAAGCCAAGGATCACTATCACCGTGAAAACCGTGGTTTCAGGCGTCTCCCGCAAAATCCTTGTTGATAATGCCGCGCGGCAGAGAGATGATTATGAATTGCTCTATCGGTTTATCACTCGGTTGATCGATAATTGAGACCAGGCGGGGAGCCAGAGCTAATTGAGAAACCGGAGGAGAACATTGACGTGAGGAGGAAATCTGGCCCGGGTCACCACGGAAGAAAGCTTCTCGTTTTTCCGCCGCTTCCACTGATCATACTCATCGTAGCGATTCGCCATTTGGAAGGATACTCAAGTTCCATTGGAATGGAAAGAAAATTGACTCGCAGCAGTTTTCCAGCGATCATGTGGTAGTCGCTTTTTCATCACATAGTTCCGGTATCGTTAGGCTACGAAGCGCCGTTTATGCGTGATCTAAAAACCAATCTAACGGAATTGCTCGATTCGATATCGACAACCGGTTGATTCGAACGAAACGGAAGCTCTGCAGCACGCGTGCTTCTAACGCTGGCCCTTGATCTACGGTCGGCTTTATAAGGAAGCCGTTCGTTTCCAATAGGTGAGTTCAGTTGAGCCGGGTGGTAACGGACGGAAGAGAGGGGGCGATGGGTCGGGCACTGGTCTCGGCGCGAGGCGTTCAGACGGAAATTGGGGGTTCGGTAGTAGAAGGAAGACGTTCGAATCTGGACGCTTTGGAATACGAACGAGGGAAGAAGAGGGAGACCCTTCTGCGCCCCCATCCCATTCTCCCATGCCTACCTAGCTCTCTTCTCGCGAGAACATCGCTGAACGGAGGAAAGAACGGAAGGCTTAGGGTCGGCTAACGAGTACTAACTCGGGGTTGTTACGCGGTAGGTCCGTAGCCAGGGTTCAAGAATCGTTTCCACCCCGCATCGAGCGTTGGTCTCGTCTGGCCTACGGATACCGGGAGGGTGTCGGAGCTCCCTGCTCCAGGTTTAAATCCTAACTAACCAATCGCACCGAGTTGATCGAGTTGAAGCCAATCAGTACCTAATTCATACATTCGTATTCGTGAAATGTTTCGCTACCCCCCGCGGCCCCCGCCTCTGCCCTCCACCTTCCCAACTACCAACCTCCTTTTTCACCGACCCAGCAGCAGCCGCACGGAGTGTAATAAACTGTTCTGTTTTCTCTCAGCATTTTAACCAAATTGACTCGCCGCCGCTCTGGCACTACCCTCGCCCCTCTCTCTCTCACCCTCCCTCTCTCTTTTTCTCTCTTCGTGTCCGTAGTGCCTCCTCCCAGGCTCCTCACGATCACCGAAGAATCAATTTGGGTCGTGAGAGAAGGGGGGAGTGAAACGAAGGGAAGAAGCGGCAAGAGAAGGGGCGGAGAGGAGAGGAGAGGAGAGGAGAGAACACCGCAATGAAATATCTGGTTCGTGGCACGTCGAGTTACCCGAGTACGTCTAGTTCTCCGCGTGTCTATATAAACTCAACGCGGTATTCTCTTTGCTATTATTATTTGCAGAGGGTTGCAACCCCGCGGATTCCGGGCGGAGGCTGAAATAAGGGGCTAGAGACGGAACTGGGCTACGCGCCGCATGAGTGACGCGGAGCTAAATGAAATCAATTATCAAAGAAAAGAGCCGGAGCGCGGTAGCGCACGCCATTTCGGAATCCGTCACCATTCCTTCACCCAATCGCATCTGCACCTGGGCAATTTCCTCCGTTTCACAATTAGAAACAATAATATTAGTACAACATCACTCAAAGGCGACGCCTATAGTTCCCCCGGAGAACCCCATTCCACGTCTAGAAAGTCCGACATTGGAGGTCATTTTTTCCAAAAGTATAAGATCGAATACGCTATACGCCACGTGAGTTATACAATTGAAATCAAAATTTCGCGCAAGACGAGAATTCGAAATTTGAAATTCGATTGTCGGGCCCGGTGTCCTGTTGGGTATAGGATCACGGGTGAAAATTAATAGGGTCGCTATTTGCGGTGTAAATCAACTCTCGCCCTGTGTCTGTCCCCTCGAAATTAAAGGAATCCGCTTGATCTATAGACGCGAGGGCTAGGACCAACTCACTCACTCCATCGCCATCGAGTCTCCCCAGAGTTCGCTTGGCAAGGACTTTTGTTCCCTCTTTCAGCATTGTCCGACGTTCAATGGATTTTTCTAAATTTTTTTCCTTTTTTTCTTCTTTCTTCCATTTTTTGTTTTATTCGCATCCTCGAAACATCGCGAAGGACCGAGAGAGAGAGTAGTACCTGCACGTATATGCATGTCAGGTATCTATGTACGTACCTATACCCGCGCTACGCGTATCTATATGCATACATACAAGTATATCTATGTATATAACACTACTTGAGCATACGCCTACATGTATACAGCTACTTTGGTGCTTTTCGTA
This sequence comes from Phymatocera aterrima, assembly GCA_963170745.1. Classification (NCBI taxonomy): domain Eukaryota; kingdom Metazoa; phylum Arthropoda; class Insecta; order Hymenoptera; family Tenthredinidae; genus Phymatocera; species Phymatocera aterrima. Next base: position 21,187,666 of record OY720660.1, read on the forward strand.
GGTACAGAGTGTCGGCGTACGTACAGCTATGTACACACATACGTACACACACACACACACACACCTGCCATCCTCGTATAAATACTTAAGTCCTCTTTGTTTATACACGCGAGATGTTACCCGGGCTCAAGATCGCTCGGTAACGTAACCTAACCTAACCTAACCTAACCTGACCTGAACTTAACTACACCTTATACCAGTACTGTACTATAGGTGTACCGTAGGATATCAGCCGAGCCACCTAGAACGGAACGTTTGTGCAGAAATTACAAAATAATACACCCACTCTACCCTTCCCGGCTACGACCAGCTACATCGAGTTACTTTCGTCCCGAAGTTTCTCTCGCGAGTGATAAACTTGATTAAACTTCAGTTTACCGCTACTTTATTTTCTTTTCATACATCTTCTCGCATTTTTGTTCTTCCTTTCCGTTTCCTCTCCGAAACCTATTTCTCGTACTGCTTCTTCGTACCTACATCTCAGCGAATCGTGAGCCGGCAGAAGTAGCGTCGCGTCGCGTCGCGTCGGTTCGACGAAGAGCAGATGAAGAACGGCGTATCAATGTATGGACTCGTTGGACGAAAATGAGAAAGACAGAAAGAAAGAAACTATAGCCTCCCTCTTTTCGTACCTGCGAACTGTCCGACGCGGTTTCTCCTCGGCCGTGGATAAACCAACGTAAATAACTGAGGGAATGAATGCCTTCAGCTATACCCGCCGTTACGGGTTATTTTGGATTCCCTTTCTCGCATGGAGAAGCAAAGCCAAGGGTGGGCGATCTCGGATGCGCGTCGAGATCGGGGCGGAAGGACGCGCGAGGCCCCATCAACACCCTCTTGCCGGCTATTTCCATTCAGGCAATGACGCACCCAATCGTAGAATAAATCCGAACATCGGCTCCGAGCGTACCCTACGTCCCTCTCTCCTCTTCTGCACCCCCCGTTCTATATCCTTGCATGCGTATTTCCCTGCAAGGATTCCCAGCTCCTTTTTTTCGCTCTTCGATCTCTTCTCATTTCGTCATTCTGTTTCGCTCGCTTCACTCCCTTTCTGTCTTCTCTAGTTTTTTCCCCTCGTCTTTCTCCATTCCCTCCTTCTCTCTATCTCGCTATCCGCCCCTCGACGCGTGTACAAATTGAATGCGAACCCTCTCCAGGGAAGAAGCACAGATCGAGGTGAAAATTCGATATATATATAGATACGCCTGTAGGAAAAAAAATGATTCAACTTGTATCCAAATTCGTGTTATCAAATTTTTGGATCCTACAGGGTTGGCATGGCACTAGATACTTTTTCACCCGTTTCTCTTCCAGCCCTCGCGCAATTAATATTGCATAATTCGCGCCGGCTGAATATACGTGTACGCGCTGAGCATACACCTATAGATGTAGAACGTTCATGCTCATTTCCAGAAACGCGCATCTCGCCTCCGCCCTATATAGGAGGCTGTAGGTGGGGGCGGTCTAATACACCCAACATAGCAATTAGGCGAACTGCGGTACTCAAAACTAATTAGGGGCTCGTAAAATTGTTTGTAAAGGACCGCTGCGCGACGCCGCGTGTCGCGGTGGGCGGCTCCGGGGTGACGACAGGTAGGTCGAGCAGGAAGCTCGCCGACCAAGTCTTATTTCCGTGGATTTCCCCTAACCCCGACAATTTTTTGAACCACGGCATTCAACCCGCCCCCGCAGCGACAAAGAACCCCGTCGCGTCGTGTCCTCCCTAGGCACCGCGAAGATTAATATTCGCGCCTCTCAGAACTATTGTACTCTTGGCCACGAAACTCCGGCTCTCTCAGGTACGTCCTTTATAACCTGCAACCGCCTTCGTCCGATCGATCCGCAAACTGCGAACCGACTGGGAAGCAAACATTGGAAAACACGTTCCGCGATCGACGATGATAGTCGAACTGCACAGTTATTCGAAGAGAGGGAAGAGGAGAGAAATGAGGTTCCGCGACGAATGCAGGTACAATTGTGCGATGAATTTATAAGCTAACGTATGCTCTTCTTCCTCTGTTTCAGAACACTACCACATATTCGTCGGCGACTTGAGCCCAGAGATCGAGACGCAGACGTTGAGGGAAGCCTTCGCCCCTTTCGGGGAGATCTCGTAAGTCCACTTCAGTTCCTTATTAGGGATGAGTTAGCGGGGCCCGACGCTTCGCCCGGGCGACGATATAGGTGCTGGTACTTAGACGGCTAGATAAGGCCAACCATATTGGACAGTAGGATGCGACAATATCCAAGGCGTGTGCCATTATTAGACTCTGACCAAGAGTTGTGCCCGAATATGAAACCCCAGCCTTCGCCCCGCGGCCAGGGTATCGACCCTCCGTTCCACTCTGCACGTACACATCTTTGGAAAACCCTCAGTCAACCCCGAGAGATCTATATTTAGGAGGTGGGATCATTGCCTGCACGGCGACGTTAATACCTGCACGCCGCGGCGACGAAAAGCTTGCGGAAGTTCACGTGCCAGCTCTCGTTTTGTCTGAAATGATTTTCGAACCCGGTTAAATTTCCCGATGGATCCCTTGTTTCAAGGTCCGTCTTGACGCGGGAGCGTGGATTCCGAGTTTCCTGATCAGGCTTAAAGGTGAACGGAAAAAAGAGAGACTTTGGCCTCTAGGCTCTAGCTTCTCGGCTCTACGGGGACCAAAAAGTTTTGCGAGATTCGGTCGCCCCAGCCTCAAGACGACACCGCCGAACGAGATTGCTCGGTCTTTTCTAATCATACCGATCTTTGCCACGCTGACGAATGCGCGCGAACTATGTTTAACGGGTGGAAACTCTTTTTCGAAAACCGCAAGTATAACAACGATTGTATGTAATTGAGAGTAAATCTTAGGCCCTTTTTGCAAAAACGACTACGGACTATCGAGCGAGTAATTCATCGCGAATTTTCTGCTTGTTTCGAAAATTCGTAACGGAGAAGATACCGGAGGATAACGAAAACGGTAAAATTAGAGTGGAAATATTTCCAAAGTGACCTGGAAATTTTTTCTCGGCGTGCGAGACCGCACGAGTGCAGCTGAAGTTTATCATGAGGTTTCCGGAGCTTTTCCTCTGACTCGGAATTGAGCATAGAGTTCAGCTGAAAGAAATGAATAAACACGCAGCGGAGCTGATAAGCGGATCATTTCGAATCCCAGGCTGTTGAGTGTGGATATTGTAATGCGGCTGGCATCCTTTATTTTCTTGTTTTTGTAAAATGGCTATTCGTTTGACGCGTGAGCGCACCTAATGAATGCGAAAAAGACCGTGCAAATTCCGTTTCGGTATGCCCGCCAGTTTCAATTTGGCTCTTTATCGCGCCGATACATCTAAAGCTCGAAGGTATGCGAGGATTTTTTGAAATTACCGGTGCTTCTGGGGTGAGAAAAAGCTCGAGCGCTCATGGCGGATGGGTGCTAAACGGTGGAATTTCACGCAGGTTGAAACGGAAGCGTAATCGAGTGGGAACAGGCTCGGGTATGTAAGATTTGAAGCAAACTCGAACGCGAACGCTGTGTCAAGTCCGAACTGGAAATAGGTACTGCGATCGTAGTGGAGGCGACGAACAAAGAAGTCTCTGCGAGAATCCTGTGAGTAATCTCGGCGCTGCACAACTGCCCCCGCTTTCGAAATAAGAAATCGCATCCTGTCGGGGGCGCGCGCCAACTTCCGAGAAGCCAGTGCAGAATCATGATCCGCACTTGCTCCTTCGGTGCCCTCGTTCCTCAACTTCCTTTTTCCTCTCGATTCAACTTTTTCCCCGATCCCCCAGCCCCCTTTCCTCGTCATCCCCCTTCCGCTGCCGGCTCCTCTTCCCTCGCGGATATCGGCACCTTCGACTTCCGACTTCAGCCTCACTCCTATACCTTCAACTTCCATCTCTCTAAAATCCGAGTCTCTATATTATTCTCGTTATCGATTCTCCCCCGCCTGCGGTTTGGACTAGGTTCGGCCTGCAGTAACCAGTAAGTGGCAGCGATTTTCTGAGACGAGGCGACGTTTCTCCAGTCTCCAGTCTCCAGTTCTCCGGTTCTTCGCTCCTTCGCTCCTCCGCTGCATCTCCGCAGGGGAAACTTTTCTCAACGAGTTTTTACTCCCCGTATACCGGCTCTCACGTCCGTTTTCCAGAGGTCAGCAGTGGAAGGGGCGGGGGGGGAGAGGGGGGCAAGGAGTCGCGAAAATACGGCTAAGGGTTAAATTATAGGTCGAAACGCGGAAAAATAACGTCCGCAACGGCTGAAGTCGCCCGCGATAGTGAACGAAGAATTGACAAGGAATAAGGACCTCCGAAACTCCCTCCGGCTAAACTGCGTCAAGAGAATTGCGCGGATTCCTGCAGCTCGAAATACCGATTCAACGTCACACGCCAACGTACAAACTTGGTACCTACAGCTACGTACAACGAGGACAAATTCGTAGCTCTATAGTTTCCGGTCCGTTCACCGCCGCGGCCGCCGAGCTACACCTACCTCAATATCATACATCTACAAATGCCAATAGATTTCCCAGGCGTTGTGCGGTATGTCTACAACCAGGTTACCGATTCATCTCAACGGCTGCCGGTTTCATTATGCGTTTTAAAAAAGGTCCAAGAAATGAAAAGCGGTCTACCGTGCGCGTTGTAGGTATACCGGAATCGAAAAGAGGAGAGGGAACGACGACGCTGGGAACACACTCGAAAAGCGAGATAACAAAAGGCGGAAGGATATGAAAGGAGAAAGGGAGAATAACCGATAACGAAATCGACGATCTTTCCTGCACTCGAGATTTTTAAAGTGCGGTCTGATACTCAACCGCCACTCTATACAGAGTCCCATCCCTCTCCCCGCGATAGCTCCGAGTCCTCGCGGGTTCGGAAGGGTTTAACCTTTTATTCGCAATTTGTGATTCAAATTCCAAGAGCTGAAGGGGTGAGCGTTTCAATTTTGTCATCTGTCATCGTGTATTAATTATGGGCATATCTCCCCGGTGAAGGGTCCGGGCTCGCGCGATATCAAACTCACTCGTTATTCGGTTGATCATCGTATTGCATGTATTTATCGATGCTACCCCCTCCGGCCAGCCCTGTCGATCTAGTAGATCGTAATCGTGTTTTTCGGGGACCCGTGAACGAGGGCGGGGGGAGAAAGGATCAAAGGAAAAGCGCTTCGTCCACATCGTACTCCTCCGTGCGAGTTGTCATTATTGATTCCCGTTTGCTCGGAACCGAGCGGAGTAATTTACTGTTCGGGTTGCAGCCTAGCCGTAACGGGTCTGGATTCATAGATATCATACGATTTCAGGGTTGCATTGGAAGGAGGCTCGGAGTGTGAGTTGAAAATCGTGTACCTACTCCACTTCGAACAATTGCATGGATCTCATCTGCGGACGGCTATTACTCAAAATTCGTTAAAAAATGTGTCCAAAGTGAGTCTGCTGCCACGATTTTACCCGCCACGCGACCACCGATTTTTTTTCCAAACCTTCCCGCAGGCGATCGCGCTTGACCATTTCTCTATTTTCAATCCCTCGTATAACTATGGAAAAGCAATATCTCTTCGAGGATGTAGGATAAATTATCCGTCCTACAGTTGCCGCACGGTGACGTATTTATTACGTTATCTCGATACAAATGGCGGTGTATCCCTGCGATATGTACCTACCTATAAGTCACGCGTATACCACCGGCCGCCATACATATAGTTGCTTCCGCAAACAAGTATCCATCGACTACCGTTATCCCCGGTTATTTTGTTGCTATTTCATGGGGCAAAAGTAATAATCTACTGAAACGGTCATGGCTTGTTAAAAAATAATGAAAATTTGAAAGCATCGAACTCTATTCGTTCTTTTCAGATTCTAGTGAATATAGCCAAAATATGAAACGGTAGCCGTCGACTTTGAATGGATTAACGATCATTTATTGTTTCGATACACCGGAACAGATGAGAAATTAGGTATGGATAGGCGCGTAAATACGTATAGTGCGTCGACATACGTGCACATGGCATAGTTCTTCAACGAGCAGAGTAACGCGCGTGAAAAAGGTGAACAAAAAAAACGAAACAAAAAAAAGACGCACGCGCACACACACACGCAAAAAGTACGACCTGCAATTTTGTATTTTTGTTTTTCCCTACGAAAACCGGGTATTCAAATTTTTATTCATACTATTTATTTTGTTGAAACTTTTCGAAGGCTCGAATCGGTAACGCAAATTGCATGCGTAGGTATATACGTATAAGGCCGCATGGAAATTTTGCAACATATTCAGTTCCATGGAGAGAGTTTTTCAAAAAAACGAACAAAAAAGAAAAAAGAAAAGGAAGAAAGGGGAAAAAACAACGATGGTCCAATGCAGTGACCAGGACTGGAATCGCTCGGCTGATGTGAAGAAGAAAAAATGATAGGTTAAAAATTTCGACGAGATCACTCTGTGTGTGTGTGTGTGTGTGTACAGTGAAGAGGCGCGATTGAAAAATATCTATATACGAATTACACGAAAATTGTATGTATACCATACATGTAGATACATATTTGAATCGAAATTTTTGAAAATTGAATCCGACCCGAACCGCAATCGGCTTCTCTCATGCAGCTGCAGGGCTACTGATCGCGGGATCGGTGAAACCAATCAACGTATCTGGCACCGGTTCATCGAATTCGCTAGATTCCCATTTCACGCTCAGGTATAACGTCGCTCGCGTTGCACAGGTCGGGAAGGGGTAGGGGTATGTACCTATTGCCCGTCTAGCTTGCCGGATAGACATATGTATAACGCGCAATAACCCAGAGCTTCCGCGCCTTCTTGCAGCTCACTGCATCGTTTGACCTCCCAGGCATAGCTTATATCACCGAGCTCGATCTCAGCCGTGGAACCAAAGCTTGCTCTCGGGTTTAAATGGCGGCTAAGTAAGCTCCGCGCCGAACCACCGCCAACACAGACCCCTGCGTCGCCTCTCTTCTCTCGTCGCCCTTCTCGCTTCTCTTTTCTCCTCTCTTCCCTCGCGACCAGACGAGCCACCGGCACAAGCAGTAGAGACAGCAGCCTCCGGCTTATGATACACGAAGGCGTCGTTACCAAGAGACCTCCTTACCCTCCCGGAGGTCCAGGGCTTACGGATGAGAGGTGAGGCCGAGGATGGTGGAGAGGAGAGGAGAAGAGAGGAGAGGAGAGGAGGCGGTGGAAGTGAGCGAGAATTATCTGGGGGAAAGTGTAGCCGGTACTCTCTAGAGACTTTTGGAAACCCGAACGAGGACGAGGGGGTAGACGTGTAGAGAAGCTGCACCCGAGATTTCGTTATTAATATTTAACTACAGCGAAAGATTAAAACTTTGAGAAATTTTAATACACTTCTCTATTTCAAACTTTGCCAGCTTCCCCCCCCCCCCCCCCCCCCCCCCCCCGCCGTCCTTCCGCTCTCCCGTTCTTCCGTCCTCCCTTCCATCCGACACCCGACACCCCGGGACGCTTCTTCTTCAATTTTATGTATATAATTTCCTCTTTACTCTTTTCATTATAGGTATACGTCCTGCGAAGGTATACTTTTCCACTTTACGAATCGTCGCGAACGTCAATTAATAAAGTCGCCATCGACTACTCGGGACCGGCGCGGCGATGCTGGGCTCCAACGGCAAACGATAAAATCTTGGAATATTTAACCTCTCCAAGAACAGGAACCAGATATCTCGAGTTCCGAGCGAGTAGCATCCGCGTATAGCACGTCATTTCATATTCCCTTTGTACACCCACCTCGGGAAAGTTCCATCTCACTCTCACTCTCCCTCCCCCTATTCCTCTCCCTCTCCCTCTCCCTCTCCTCGCTCCTGCATCCCCTGACGGCTGTCGACTGTCGGTTGTCGGCTGTCGGCTGTCAGTGAGAAGACGGGATAAAATTGGACCATCCAAAAACACTTCACGTACGATCCTTTGAAGTCTGATATCCCGTTTCGCGGGAACCAAACCCTGGGAAATCAGTATTGCTCGCACTCTTCGAAGCTGATAAGAGACGTCGCGATAGGATCCAAGTTACCCGAAGCCGATTTTTCCAGCCCAACTCGAATATCCATGGATATCATCCGAGCTAAAATCGAGTGTTTGGTGAAGGGCGAATCTTCGAGGAATCGCGCGGTTCGCTTCCGGACTTGCGGTCTCAGGATTCGGCTGAGATCCGGCCGCGTATACAGGAGCTAACGCCAGTACGTCGCGCCGGAGGATTGCAAATGTGCGGTCACCTGATTTATCCTACCTCTCAAGATTCCCAGCCCCGTTAACCTCACCCGCTGAACTTGCCTCGCGAAATTCCAGAATGCATGTACGCTGCACCGCGGGATGAGTTTCGCAGCTTGACTCGGGACTGGGAATGTTTTCTTGCTTCGCGGCTCAAATCTTCTTCGCCCGGCACTCCCTCATATTCCTTTCTTCAGCCTGAACCTGCGAGGAAGACAAACCGAGGATGTGCATTAAGAAAGAAACGCGAAAATTTTCAGTTAGGTTCGTACGCGGGACGCGCGTTCTCTCACAAATCCAGGACTTCTGGACAGGCGCGAGAGAATCGAAGAATTAGAAGTAGAGGAAAGGGGCTGAGAATGCAAATGGGGATGGGGACGGGCCAGGCTAATTACAAACTCTGATCACAAAAGCTACGGTGAAAAGGAAGACGGAAAACAGAACTCGGGCGCTGGACCACGGCTCGACCGAGTCAACCTCGATTATTATATCCCGGCGTAGCGATCAGACAAGGGCTTCGAGAAGTTAATCATACTTTTTTGGAGAAGGGTAACTGAGGAAGGGAGGAAAGGAGGAAAGGAGGAGAGGAGGAAAGGAGAAAAGGAGGAAAGCAGCGCCCGGTGGCATTCTTCTCGGGATAAAGATCTCCGCGAAGTTACGGCCATTTGCAAAACTAATTGAGCCACCGTCTTTTATGTCGTGTCAAAAGTTTTTGTCAACGCGACGAGTAGGCAGGCATATACCTTGTCGTGGGGTGGAAGTGGGGGCTGGTAGGTAGGCAGGTACTTAAGATTAGATTCAACCAACAAGAAAACGACCAAGTTTTACTACAAACGGACAGCTAGCTGCCAGGTAGTAATAAAACCCGATTCTGGTGGGGAGGAACACACTTTATCACCTGCCCAGCCTATCCAGTAGAATTGCAGGGACGTATTTTCGAGCATTGCTACCTCAGAGGTTGATACTAACGATGGAAAGATCCGGAATTTCCTCTTCTAAATATATTTTCGTGGGCCCTTGTCGTCGAATTCCCCGCACCGCGGGCCGTTTCAAAGGGTTATGGATGAATTCGGGAGAACGGTCTCACTTCGAATCCCCGTTTCATTTTTCACAAAGACGTCAATTCACTGACTCAAACTTTTCATCGTTGATAGATATCTACGAATACGTTTCATCGCGGCGTTTCCAAACTTGCTAATACGCTCGAGAGTACCTATTTTCTAACTGAAGATCTGACAGAACGAGAGACATATCTCACTACAATTTCGAGTGCCTCCAACAGGGATTCATATTCGAATGGCGTCAGCTCAAGACACTTCGAATTCGACATCTCTTCCGTTCATCCACAGCGTTTAAAAACTGGAAGGGAAGAGACGGAAAGAGAACTGATCGCTCCTCAGCCAATCACGATGATCGTGAGCTTCCCTCCCGTCAGTTCAATCAGCACTTTGTCACTTCGTCATAAAACTACGAACCTACTTCCTCCGCGCGGTATCATCACTTCGGCATGTACGGCTACTCATAAATAAATAAATGTATAAATAATGGAAGGACAAATTGAAGGGGGGTCCAGAAGGCGAAGGACGAGGGTAACGGCGGCGGTACCTTGCTCGTTAGGTAATAAGAAACGAGTGCTGAGAACACAGACGCGTAGCTACCCTCCGAGGTTATATCCGTTTGGTATAAGCCAGGCAGGTCAGAGTAGGGCAGGCTCAGTCATCCGGCGTAGGAGCGGCTGGCCGTACTTCGTTCTCTGCTACTCACCCCTCCGAGCACTTCGAGGGTTGAGAACGGAGAGCAAAGAGGAAAAGAGGGAAAGAGGCGGAGACTGCCGCGTAGCGAAACTCTTGCGAGGCCAACTTCCGGTCCTGGCCAGTAGATACGAGACGAAACGAAACGAGTCGAGTCGAGACGAGACCTTCTGTTGTCCGTCTAAAATATTCAGGCTACACTCGTCGGCACAATGATATGTATACCACTCTGAGATGACGTAACGTAGCGTCGTTCTCCTGACTCTTTTCTACGTCTTCTTTGCCCTCTTTATTGCGAACTGCGAGGGAGTGTGTCATGTCGTAGCGAGTCTCTCACCTCCGTAGCACCGCATCTGTGGTTTTTAGCACTTATCCAAGCAAACGCAAGGCTAGATAGCCGCGCCTGGACTAGCTGAGAAACTGCGTACGCGGTGAAGGCGCCGCGCCGCCCTCACGCATAGACGCGTATCTATATGGGGATCCGTTCAGAAAATAGAGGAAAAGACGTCGAAATCTTAGACTAAAACCTGCTATAGGCGAATTCCGGACTCTCAACGGTGATCATCCCCCTTAAATAAAAATTCTCCACTCATGCTCCGTGAAGAAAATCGACCATTTCCAGAAGGGATAATCGATCTCTCATACAAAGCGTAGTTGCAGGATGGAAGCGCCTACGCAGCTGCGTTTTTTCCATGGTTTAAATTCGTTAAATCGTCGCTGAAATGGTCATTGAATATCGAATTTTCTTATTCCCGATCTATATCCTCGCCACGGAAATTGACTCTGAGATCAGGCTCCCTAATTAGGTGCTCTAGAAATATATATGCATTGCTTGATCGGCGGTCAATGGTTTTCATTGGGTTCGTTTTACCGGTGAAACTCTGTGGAACGGATCGTCGGTCCCGCGGGCGAGCGAGGTTCGGTCTTTTCAATCCACATAGAGATTTAAATATTCCGGGTCGGAAGTATCCGTGTACATATCCCTTTGACGTGCACGCCAAGCCTCGGATTCTCTCCCCGCATATCGGGTTTCGAGAAGGTGCTAACGCGTGTGCTAGCTCCGGTTCGCTAGTGGAGCGCTCGTCCGGATGTCGCTCAGGGTGAGTAGGCGGCCGGCTAGGTGGCACAACATATGCCAACACTCCACGCCATTTTATACCTCGATACGCAGCGCAGTTCTCCTCCGCTCTGCTCCGTTCCGCTCCGCTCCGTTCCGTTCCGTATCGTTCGGTTCTGTTCAGTTTAGCACATTATGAACACAAAGAGATTCCCCGCGCGTCGAGGATACCGCCACTTCATATTCCCGGGCACTGCACGTCCCCGCTCCAGTACATCGATATCCACGTCGAATGATTTCAGTATTTAATTGACATCCACTCCGCGGCTCGTTATACTCCCCCTCCGCAACTCGATCAATTCCCGCTGCTTCCGCTCTTCCGATTTGTTCGATTCGTGCCGCCGATCCACCGATTGCCACAATCCCTCGCCCTCCCAGTGCCGCCGTTGAAATTGGCGTTAATCCTGCCGGTGAAAATAGCGAACAGCCGCGTCAGGAGTGAGCATTATTGTTTTCGTTCATTGAAGCTATCGCATCTGCCATTTTCTATCCTTTTTTTGCTGTTTTGCGCCAGTTTGAGCTCATCTTTGCCCAATGAATGACGATCATCGGGGTACAAAAGCCTCGGAGAGTAGTCAGCGGGGGTCGCCGATTGCCCGTTTGTTGTGGTTCCGTGACGACGGGGGTCGTCAGCCCCGCGCTGATCGTGGTTTGGCAAGACACGGCACTAGCTCCTATACGTAGGCACCGTTCTATCCGCGGGACGGGAGGCCGTTTGGACAATCGTCCATAGAGCAGAAGCGGATAAATCCGCGAAAATCCCAATTGCCAGGCGACGCCGAGCCGCTGTCGGCACAATCGAAATATCTACCTAGCCCCTTGTTTCTGGGGCGCCAACTTGGCGCCGACGGGCACCGCGTCGCCACCACCAACGTCGACGTCCTAGTCGTAGCCGGAGCCGTAGCCGTACCCGAAGCGTAATCGCAGACTCGCGGTTCTCTTCTTCAGTCCGACGCGAGTCCCTCCCCCTCCCCGCCCCCCTCCTCTGCCCCTCGCCGGAGAGAGTTCACGCTGAGTTTTACTCAGTATACCAGATAATTAGAACCCTCGACCAAATCTCCGTTCGCAGACTCTACTACTTCGCCTCGCTCCGCCTCGTTTCCGGTAACCGCAAACCGAATTTTCACAACCGGGTCAATTCGTTTCAAAAGTTGACGGTATATTTTGCTCCCGACATTCGGAGTTGTGGAAAAAAAGTGACTCGTGATAACGGTATTATTTGTTGACCGTAGTCGGAGTCGAAGCAGTCGTAAAGATTCGAATCAATGGCTATTTGAATTTCAAATTACTCCGTCTCTAATTGGTAGTAAAACAATCGTTCATCGGATAAGCCGAGGACAACTTGTTGATAGCTGATGAATCACTTGAGCGGGCATCGAATCGGTTCGGCTGTCGCCCTATTCCTATTCTTTTGTATACCCGGATTTCGAAATTTGTCAAATTCCGATCTACTCAATTCTCTTATTTCTCGATTTCCGGTCGAAGGATAATTGGCACGCGCCAGTGCTTCGTGGTCCTCTAATCAACGAGGATATATGCTTCTCCGATCGACTGCAATTATTGATCCGTGGACTCGGAATCGGCTCGATGATCGATCGAAGCCCTCGAGATGAACTGCAGCCCTCGTTCTTTGACCGAGTTCAACCATAAGATACGACGATGGCTCTCGGAGTCGGAACTTTTGTCTCAGGCTGATGGAACGATGAAACTCGTTATCCCTCTCAACGTTCGTTTGGAAAAGACAAATAATTTTCAGAAACATGCTGACATCCCCGAAGCGATAATTAGGCCGGGCTAGTCCCAGGATTCTGTTCAAATTCGTGGGAAACCATCACCGCCGCGCTGTGCGAACGGAGATGAAAAAGTAAAGCGGTTGTAGGTGAATCGATCTCTCGTAAAATTACCGAAAGTCATACGGTTGCATGTATGTATACCTATTCCCTCCGCCATCGGATATAGATTTGTGAAAACCTTGACTGCAGCTAAATTCAAGCAAAGAGTAGGTCCGCGATTCTCGGTCTTTCGATAACACTGTGTAGAAAAACGACAGTGAGCTTCTTCGAGCCTTTCAACATATAAATCCAGCTCCGCTTCAGCATCCAACCACCGAGAATTATATGGCGAATATAGGCGTATGCATACGCGGAAAGGACGGTTGAACTTGTCGTCAGCGCAACAGCGAACGTGAATACCAAATGATCGTCATCCGTGGATTCGGAAAGGAAACCGACCTATCACTTTTTGTTTTGTCGTATTGAAAAGCTTTCGTACACGTGTTGTAAAGTTGTTCTGAATCGGGGATGCTGCGCGTACGCGTACGTACGCATGTGACGGCACCGCGGATTAGCCAGCTCTGGACGTGTATCCGAATTATGGTAGAAGCCAGACTGTCTCCGGTTAGCGAATACGCGAGCCAGAGTGCAGTAAAGCAGGCAGAGAAAAAGGAGGAAAAGAACAAGGAGAAGGAGGAAAGGGGGATGCTTCACACCCCGAGGCTCTCCGAGTCGCTGATATTAGTTTTCACGTTTTGAAAAATCTCGACTTGGCTTTTGTCTGCCGCTTTCAACCCCGTATTATTTTATTATTTGCATACACCCCGCCCGGCCGCCCTTTCCTTTCATTTTTTACCTAGGGCAAAGACAGATGGATATAGGCGACTGTGCGCATATGTATACCTATATACATACTGCAGTACATATGTGGTAGCATTTTATTTGTATACGTATACCTATGTATCTACCGCTACCCACGTAGGCGGGCGTGTAAAAAGAACGTTGAAATACACTTTTCATCCGCCGCTAACCACCAGGGAATGATACAAAGCCTCCACGCAGGTCGAGTCAACGGTCGCGAACCGATTCTTCCCGAGAGACACGTAGAAAGAGGAAAGATGACGTTCGGTGGGGGAGGGGAAGGGGAAGGGGAAGGGGAAGGGGAAGGGGAAGGGGAAGGGGAAGGAATACTCCTCCCCCCATCTCGGGTGTCATCCCCTCCCCGCATCGGAACGAGCGTTTTCCCCAGCCTCCGGACAACTTTTGTCGTTAGAATCTCGTTTGTTTCTTCCGTGTGACATCACGGGGGCCGGGGGCCGGGGGCAGTTTGCAACCCGCGACCCGTAAAGAGTGCTCGCCACTTTCCTCTTCTTCTCCTCCTTCTTCTTCTCAGCAGCCATGACCGCTGCTCTGTCGCCCCTCATCTTTTTCTTTCATTCGTTTCTGTCGGTATTTTTGTTCTCCTATTGCCACCTCTCTTTTCTCCACTCTCACCTTCTCCTCTTATACTCTTTTCTTTCTTCCCAAAATAGGGAACACCGCCTATCAACCGCGTCGGATCAAACCTCTGAACCAATTAGGACTAGGAGGGAGAGCAAGAATCGGAATGAAAGAAAAGTAATACTCGTACCCGGGACTCGGCGAGGGTTGCGATTCACTGGGATAGAAATATACCGCACCCACAGGCACAGCGCTAACCACCCACGCAACGCTAACGCGCGGTCCGCCGAGCTGAAATCCGAGGTCAACTCGAAGCCGTATAAGAGAGGGAGAGGCGAGAAGATGAGTGGCGGTGTGCGAGTCGTCTCTCATTAAAATTAATTCCGTGTAAATAAAAGTTGCGAGAAGCAAAGCAAAGCAAAGCAAAGCAAAGCAAAGCAAAGCGAAGCGAAGCAAAGCAAAGTAAAGCGGGGCAAGGCGAACTTGCAGGTCAGGCGAGGCGAGGCTTCGGGCGCGGCTCGGGGGCGCGTCTCTTTTCAAAAACTAACATCAAATTTAATGTACAATTAGGACGGGTGTCCACCGCCCGCGCTCTCCCCGTTTCCATACCAAATTCATCCCTTCCTCTATCTGCCATCCTCATTTCCCGCATCTCCGACGACGTGCCGCGAGCAGACGCTGCGCCGCGGCCGTCAAGCGTCATACCGAGGACCGCTGCGTCCCACTAATGGGTATACGTCTGTCGTGATGCTGCAGCCTCCGCGCGACCGGTAGTCGGTATTCCCAAAGTACATGAGTCGCGGATCTCATCGGTGGATCTTTCGGCGGAGAAGGAGATATCCCCGATTCCCTTCAGTAATGAGGTTCAAATTATGTTTTCTGCCCCCGTAGGTATTCGAAAATTGTCGTTTTTCTTTCCGTTTCTTTACATCGCCCTGGGCTCGTGTTCGGCAGATCGATCCGGGCTCGACGAGTGTACAGCTACGACGTTCAACGAACGCCGGGGCAAAACGATTGCCACGCGATAGATAACGGAACAGATTTTTCCGAAATCGGCGAAACCTGGAAAACCTGAGCCCCCCCCCCCCATACCGATTTTCGGCTCGAGTTCTCAAAGAGATTTCCTCGTACGGCGATCTGCAACACGATTCCTCGACGGTCGAGAACTATATACTTTCATGAAATCGTGGAGAAGATGAAAAGGAAGAAAAATAATTGACCGGTGAATACCTACCTCCCTACGTCTGCGTACGGATTTGTGCAATGGAGGTTCTTTTCGCTGCATATACTAGCGACGCGGCGGGTTATAGGTATAGGAGTGTGTTCTACGTACACGGGGTGCAAAAGTGCCGTGCTATATACGAACGGGGCGATATTTTACGCGAATTATATTGGCGCGAGCGAAAATGCTGACTGGCCGATCTAATCGCGGTCTGTATTTATTGCCGGCTGTTCACCAGCGGCTCGGCCGGGCCGTCCGCCCGCGCGGTGAACGATATTCCTCGTTTCGTTCTCTGCCTAGCTGGATTATATAATATATAATACATATACATATACATATACATATATACTACATTCTCATTTGCTCACACGTATACTCGTATTTGTGTATGTATTCCAAGTTAATTCGCCTCTATTCAATTGTACTGTACAATACACCAACATAACCTTCACGGCCGGTTAATAACGACGCTAATTTGAACCAACTTTCGAGTATAGCCTACGTATATACAGCTTATTCAATTTCGTTTTTGCCTTATCCTCCCACGTAATGAACCCAGAAATGATTATTTTGATTATTGTATACCAACAATTCATGTTCCTGTTTCTCTCTCTCTCTCTCTCTCTCTCTCTCTCTCTCTCTCTCTCTCTCTCTCTCTCTCTCTCTCTCTCTCTCTCTCTCTCTCTCTCTCTCTCTCTCTCTCTCTCTCTCTCTCTCTCTCTCTCTCTCTCTCTCTCTCTCTCTCTCTCTCTCTCTGTCTTTTCTTCTGCCTCTTTCTCTTTCGAATGAGAAGAGAGACTCCGATATACCGAACCGGTTGATTTCGATCACCCGGTACTACGGCCTATAATTTCCTATCTCAAATTCGAGCGAACCGAATTGATACGAGGAGTAGTAGACAGATCATTGACCAGTTGAACCACGTGTCCGCGGTTCAAATTTGTTTGCGCGGTTTCTTCCTTTCCCGTCGTTGGTTTTCTATTTTTCTCGCGGGAACGGAAGAGTACTGAGATTGTGTGAGAAGCGGAAGCGCGCGTTGTGGAGTCGCGTTCGCCAATTAGAAAACTCAACGTCCCGTGATCGACCGCTTATACGACAAGCGAGCGAAACTGGGGTTTTCCTCGCCTCTCAGGATTTTCACGACTACCGTTCGTTCTATAACGCGGGGTGGAAAGAGTCGGAAGACTCAGCCGGCTCTGCTCTGGCATGAAAGTTTTCTCTTTCCCATTTGCGTCTGCCCGTGCAAGCAGGTACCCGACCGAGAGGTCCACATTTGTATAATGTTTGTCTAATTGTAAGTACGTTCGTACGTATGTACGTCGCCACAAGGCGTTCTATAACTATGCATACATATGTATGTATGCTCGTTCCTCGGGCCGTTTTCTCGAGTTTAGAGCCGTCGCGATCGTCGTGACGACGTTAAGCTGAGAAGAAAGAGGGAGAAACGAGAAAATAGAGAGAATAGAAAAGTGACGAAGAAGACGGAGGGAAGATTAAGAAAGAAAGAAATGAGGGAAAAAAGCTCTAAGCCGCGACGCCTTCGTTTGAGGACACCTCCGCACTCAACCCCCTGATGCGTTGCTTTGCCAGTTGGAATAATTTTATCACAATTAAGACGAAGTCGCTTCGATAGTGGAGAAAAATACACCGCACTCGGGCGCACCGCTGGAATAAGTTACTGGAAAGAGGGAGAGAGAGGGAAGAAGAAGACTCGAAAGCTCAATTCGGAAGAGCAAATTCAGAAACAGGCCAAAGCTTCGGTCGAACATATGTAGGTATACCTTACATGCGCACGTACGTTGTTTGCATATACCGCCCCGAATTCTGTTATTTTCTCTTTCACTTCTCCTCCGCCTGCGTTCCACCGCGTGCAGGTGAAGAATGAAAAAGACAAGGGAACAAAGGTGGTTCGAAGTTTGCAGGAAATAAACCCTGACCAAACCACACATCCGGTTACGTCTGAGTTTCGAAAAACCGCTTCGACATATATATCCTTGACGAATTCGCGGCACCTGCAGAAACGTACGTTTCGTACGGTGAGAGAATCTTTCATCCCTGTCCAGGTTCAAGATTACGTTCACAGCATCGTATTCCAAGTGCAAGCGGATTAAGTTTCAGCCGCACTCCGAACGGGTTCCAGAGTCAGTGGAAGAGGACTGCGTGGCAAGTATCGTGGATAACAATTAGAGGGATGGACCGAGGTGGAAGGAGAATATGGGACGAGGGTCTACGGAACGACTCTGATATCCATCCAAGACGCGGCGCAACAACACACCAACGTTTCCAGGGACATGTACGAAAAAAGTCGAAACCTCTGGAGCTTTCGGCGAAGCGTAGCCGTAGCGGTCGTGGCGACCCCTTTACGGTCGCTTTCTCGGTTTGCTCATTCTTCTAAAAGCCTTCCGAGTTTTGCGAGCTTTCGCACATGACTCTTTCCTGCGTTCCTACGTACACGTATGTATGTATAGGAATAAATATGCGGATATGTGTGTATATATACACATACGTATGTATATGTTTACCGAAGGACGACCTCTGTACCTACACGTTCATTAATGCGCCCGGTGTCAAGATCGCGTTTCTTTGTTTTACACGCAACGCGCTTTTTCGCCCTCATGAAAAACACCCTCCCGATGTATATCTCGTGGGGAAGGAAAAGAAGGAAACACACTTTCGACATCGACCAGTTTTATTGCCACGACGTACCTACTGTACTATGCCGTGGTATACCTGCGCCGTGTGAAGAAGACGAGACTCTTTTCTCTCTCGCTCTCTCTTTTTCTTTCTCTCGCTTTCCCTGTAATTACGAGACACCTGAGAACTCTACGGAAATTTACACCGGGAGCTCTCCGACGTTCGATTTACAACTCACACCGTGGCATGGCACTATACATGCCTCATGCCTCACTACGGCCGACTACTTTAATAATAGATTTTCAATCTCGTCCGACGAAAAGTGACTCTCTTTCTTCACCGGGTAATTCGAGACCAGCTTGGCCGAACCTTCTCAGGCTATAACCACCCCCGATACAACTTCTTCTCATATTCTCTTTTCGTAACTTTCAATTTTCGCCGCTCACTGTGTAATAACGATAGTCGATACCGTACACAAGGCGTGAACTCGGGCCTCCTCTCTCTCTATTTTGACTAATTGATTGATCATTAAAAACCGGTATTGTATCGGTGTACGTATGCATACCACGACCCCTCAGTTTTCGATCCTTGTTTCATTCTCCCGACGTTTTCTCGTACAACTATATTCGCCAACGCGATTGCTGTGGCGGAAAAGTTATTTTTTCAACAATGTAAACCCATGGATCAATCAATCGATCAATCAATCAATCAATCAATCAATCAATCAATCAATCAATCAATCAATCTATATCTTCTCTTCCTCGAGCCTGGGTCTTTTTCTCCCATTGTAGCCCCTTTGAGGGAAGTGATCGCGTCCGGTAAGTCCCGGGGGATAAAACGTTTGCCTGGTCAGGTCGCGCTACGCGCGACGGAGGTGGTCCGCAATCAGGGTGACTAGTAGGTGCGAGGAAAAATCATGCTCTTCTATGAACGAAAGAGGGCGAGAGAGTGGACGACGGGATGCTAGAGCTCGAGACGAGGTAGACGAAGCCTCGGCTGCTTACATGGGTATATATACTATTGATTCGAGGTTTTGCTGTAAGAAGTGACAAAAGAGAAAAAATGGTAAAAAGTTAGAAAAAAAAACCCCCGAAAAAGATGAAGACCAGGTGAGCGCCGAGGTGGAAGGAATGTAGTAAGAGAAAGAAAAATAGTCAGATAAAAGTAAGGAACAGGTTCTCCGTGCTCGTCTCTGGTTTATATTCAGAGATGGTCGTAGGTACGTACGTACGTACACATTCCTACCTGCCTCCCTACGCGAAACGTTATTCTACTTCGTAGTTATACTTCGCCCCTAAATCACGGAGTCCCACTCCCAATATAATCAGCCCGTGGCGTGGAAGGAAGAGAGATAGAGAGAGAGAGAGAGAGAGGGACGAAAAATGGAAAGAGAGAAAAATGGAAAGGAGAATGCGGTGAAAAAAATGATGACAAATTCATTGCATATTCTCGTACCTCACCGTGCGAGCGAGTAGGTTATATCATCTACTCATCTAGCCCGAGAATATATACCGTATCTTTTGTGCGAGTCAATTTTTAGCCAAAGTCATTTGGAAACGAGGAATATTTCACCGCGTGTAGAAAGAACGGAGAGAAGAGCGAAGAGCGAGGAGGAGAGGAGAGGCTAATATAAAAGCGAGAGAGACTGTGCGCCGCGGGGGTGGTTGACTTATTAAAAATCAATGTTGATTGCTACGCTGAGGCCATACCGCCGTCGCGTTCGCCGGGTCTCCCCGCGGTCTCGGTAGATTGCGGTAGCCAAAAACGTCAAACGGTCGACAAGTTACGTAGATAACGGTTATACCTACCACCTAATGGTTCTTAAATTTAAACGAATAAATTCAACGAAATCGAGGAAAGATTCAACCCTGCGGGAAATATTGAAAGTAAGAGAAGAAGAGAGGGAAAAAAGGGGAGAAAAACGGAAAGGAAGGGAACGGGAAGGAGAGTAGTTGTTATTACCTTACTCGGGACTCGCGGGTTGCGCCGGGCCGGCTAATCAAATATCCAAACTCCAGAATCTGTGATCTAGTATAGCCGCACAGTATATATACCTATTTCAAACAAATCGGCAAGTGAAAGATACTCTCGGAATTGGTCAATCTCTCGTGCGCCTATTTCTGCATTGTATCATTCCGTCCGATTGGCTGGCCGTGAAGTACACATCGATATACCTATCGATGACCCATAGGCACGTACGTTGAATTTCGTGCGTTAGAATTGCCGAGGGAATGTCCTGGGGGCAGCCATTCCGCAGTTTGAATAATAGACGGTCAAATGCACTGCTAAGCACACGGTTGGAAGGAGGAGAGCCGGGAAGAGGAGTGGAGGGGAGGGGGAGGGGGAAGGGAGGGGAGGATCGCCCGGATCTCGATGGCATAGTGGCGTGGGGTGGTGGTGGGAGAATTGAGCGCTTTGGAGATACAAACGGACCCCGCGGGGCCGAAGGGAAACTTGAAACGGTAGTGTGAGCGCGAGATGATGCGAAACGTGACAGTGCAGGGGAGAGCGGAGAGAGGAGAGAGGAAAGAGGAGAGTGGAGAGCGAATAGGGGGAGGGAACGAGCGGAGGTGGAGATGCGGAAGAGAAGTTCTCCCATTATTTCGCGTCCGAGTATAGATAGAACCAGAGGAGATAAGAACGATCGTGACCGCTTAGGACTGACACTGATCCACGCGCCCCCACTCCAATCCATCGATTTACATAGCAGACAGGGCGAAATCTGACCGAAAATACTCTCTCTCGAGAAGGAGAAGGAGGAGGAGAATATCCGATCCAAATAAAAACGTGCCTATCTTTTAGGTATTTTAAGGGGTTCCGCGGAATAATGAACATGCCTATAACTCACGGATTCGCAGCTTTTGAAGTAAGAATTTTTCGAGAAGATGGCATGGACACGTGAAATGAACTGACAAACGGAATACATTTTCTAGATCGCTCGGCCAAATTCAGAGCCAGAGTGCTTGTGTACTCTTTTGAAAAGAGTTTTATGCTCCGATGTCATCAATTTGTAGTAATAAAATTCAACGTGAAATCGTCCCTTGGAATTATTCAGGCACTCAGATTCCCCGAGCATCCTCCCCGCGCGCCGGGGTATAGGCTTACGTAATTAATTTCGTCCCAGGCACTTGGACCTAGTCGCGGTGTAGAAATGGCGGATGAGAAATCCTTCGACAGAGGCTGCCGCGTACCGCGGGGGTAAGCTAGATGTAACCTCGAAATTCATTTGCGATTCCTAGGCCGTGAGGAAACTTTCTTCGTGTGCTTCGTTGGTTCTGTACGAGGCACTCGGTTTCTTGGATTTCTCCGCTGGGTCGATTTGCTGAAAAGTGCCGTTGGTATTCTGCCACTCGATGGAAATTGGCCTTAAGGGGAATTCGGACTCGCCATGTTGAATGCACAGAAACCATTTCGAAAACGAGAATCGTGAATTTTTGCAAACGACGTGATCGATTTTAACGAAACTTTGAGAATTCATCGAGCCCGATGGCAGAAAGTGGCCGAGTATCTCACTCTCCCAAAACATCGATCGGCTCCGATGAAAAATGAATATTCCCTATGTTAGCTAGGTTGGATTGCCGGTAGCCTCCCCGAATTCCCCTCAATATTACAAACATTCTGTATACACGTAGCGCCCCACCTCGCAGCGATCGACGGTAAGACAATTTGCTGAACCGATAACCGTCATTTTCGCGACGATGCGAAGCCTGAATACCTCACCCTAATCGCTAATTAGTCAGTACAGCCGATGGCGATCGGTGATGTCCTCGAGGGCGTCCGATGATTCAGGGGCGTCGTATGTCCTCGGTAGATAAGACGGGGTATCCTGCATCGGACATGCAGATCGGTGCGCCCCACGTGTATCGGAGGAATGGTGCGAGAGCTGGGCGCCAGGCCGTGCCGTTACCGTTACCGTTACCGTTGTCACTGCCCTTGCGATCTCGGTACGGGCCGGGATGTGATTCCTGGCTTGGTTGAACACATATTTGGTCTGGGATCAGAGGGAATAATCCTGGGGATTAGCCCCGGTACCCGTTCCATTCTATCGGGATCTATCGACCCCAGATTTAAATACATTCCCGTGGGACGAGGCGACGCGCCGAGAGACGTAGACGCAGAGTTCGGGGCTGGCTCGTCCCGGATCGAGGACCGGGTCGCGGCACCGTTTGCCTCTGGCCTAACCTAAAAGGCGGGAAAAATATGCTCCAGACGACGAATTTTGCGCGTTCCAGGACACCGACTCGACTCGCAAGGAAACAAAGTTGAATGAAACGGCGGGGCAGAAGGGAATGGAAAAGGGGTGGACGGGAGAATGAAGACGTCAGGGAACTCCGGGCGACAGGAAAGAAAGACGTTGAACCTCCCGACACGGGGAATAAGACGCCCGAGCCGGGTTAATCTAGCCAAACCCTGTCGGTGGGATAAATCTTGAGACGTGTTGTTAATTTATAAAGAACCTTGAGAGGTTTGAGGTATAAGGTTCGACGCGTGAAGAGAAACGGGGAAGAAAAAGGGGAGAAGAAAGAGGAAGAGGGAGAGAGAGAATGCTCGATCCCCTTGTATCGAAGGAGGGCTAGCCGCAGGGAACGCGGGGTACAGAAGCCGGGAGGAAGAGTCGATACCTGTTGATACTTGGCTCAAATAAAAGTTAACTTGTACGCCAAGTGTTTTAAAAGGCGCGCGCGCGCATTCCGTCTTCTTCTTCTGCTTCTTCTTCGTCGTCTTCTTCCTCTTCTCTCTTTCTCTCTTGCTCTTCATCTCTCCCGCTGTTTCCTCCTTCTCTTGCTCCAAGGGAAGCCGTTCGCACGGACACATGAACACCCTCTAACACAGACCTGCGGAGTCCTTACGGGGGGAGGGAAAAGTTCGTACAACTTTAACCGAGCGATGGAAAAGCTCGACTGGGCTTCCCTCCCCCTTCCCTTCCCGTTCCCCGCAACATCTTGTTTCTATACTTTTATACACGTTCTTACATACATCCATACATATACGTACCTACCAGCGTATACTTGCGCGCTCGTAAGTTGTTCTTCTTCGTACCCAGAGATTAAACGCTCAACGCTGTATTCTCATCTGGAAAAGAATGTCATCTGTAAAATCTACAGATCCAAATTAGCCCGTCTTTTCCAACTGGATGAATCGACTGAATTCAAAAACGAAATGTCATCTAATCCCACTTGAGATGTTAGACGAAATAAAACGATATCCTTGCGTCCTGTAGGCGAATTCAATCCCGCGAGGGTCGCACAAATCTGTTGATAAAGCACCGGTGCGTAAAATTCGCGTTTTCTAGTTTTTCTCCACATGTTTTACCCTCGTTTTTTTGTTTATTCATACTTTTTGGACAATTTTATCAAAGTGAACGTAGCCCCGGATGATGAAAAACGGCGGTGCGGTAACGGCGAGAAACTATCCGGGGGTATTCACACCCTCGAAAGTGTCCCATAACTTATCTATTCAGGACACGAACGTCATGCTTAAGATTTAAAATATGGGGAATCCTTATACCCAGCCTGCACCCGTAGGTACGTCTCCCGTAGGTACGGCTAAAAGCGTGAGCTGAGTTTTCAAGCGATAGTATATAGTAGGTAGGTATACACTCGTGCCGTGTAACTAAGAACTAAAACCGAATCGCGTCATACGTAGATGGGCTAAATTAACCCACAGGGTAAGGAGTACTCGCGAACTTTCGTCCCACGTACACACGTCTTCGCTCCCCAGGTATTGCGGGCCAGGACGATATGGAGCTTTACACCAAGTTCAGAGTTTGCGAGACCCGGTGCTCATGAGTTAGCAATTCCTGAATCCTGAATCCTAATGCACGTGAAGAAGGTATGAAAAAATTGCAGAATCGCGTTGTAAGAGAAGCGAATCTCCCCACAACGGACTATCGGCGATCGGAGTAGGTCGTCAATCCGATTAAACGTTTTTGCCAAAAAACTCCGAGCGTCCCCCGATCAATTACCGAGCCTGAGACCCGCCCCCGAAACAGCATTTCGGAGCGGCAGTATGCCTGAGATAGGAAAACTCGGAACTAGAAAAAACAGCGACGATCTTCCGGATCCGGGGAAACAAGGCCGGCTCTCCGTTCGCTATAGTCACGGAGTTTTCCGGGGCTCCCGGTTTTACCGAAGTCATTTTCAACCGCCCGACTCCGTCTCGTCCGACCCGGCTACAGCTCGCCTCAGCTTTCCAGTCATCCAACGGCTCCGGCTATACCATCCCTCGGTCAATTACGCGTAATCTCTCGATAAATTTCTGTCGCGTCCGGTTCGCTCAAAGGGCTGATAGACTGCTGCCCGCCCGCTCCTCTACCGCCCACGCCGCGACCGTTATCTTTTAGAAACTTTTTAACGAACCGCAGGGCCGGGGGGACGCGAGGATGTTTCTCCACGGCTCTGTGCACCCTTAATACGGTGGCAACGTCACCACGGTCGTATACCACCGAAAATTGCTATCCTTGCAGGCGATAGATAGGAGCTCCTTATCGCAACGTCTTTTCGTTCCACTTCACGATCATCCCTGCAGGTTCACGATTAATAGATATTTCATTCAGAGTGCTGAGAGGCAGTGAAAATTAGCATCTTTACTATATCCACGGTCGCAATGCGTTAGGTTAGGCGTCGAGTTTTTGGTACCTCGGACCGTTTTGGGGTGAGACAATACATATCTCATTTCCATTGCTTTGAACGTTTCTATGGTATTTTGTTTCGTAGCGAATACGTTCCGAGGGACTTTGTTTCGCGAAACTTACCTACTTCGTCCCGCCAGCCCGGGCCCGACGTTGGGCGCCAATTTGTTACGAGAGATAATTCCTGACGGTTTTTTTACCCTCTAATCAAGACACGAGCGTCACGCTACATTGTGATGCTGCAGGGAACGGTGTCGGGTGGTCCGCTCGAGCAAGGTCCAGGGCATTGAGAAAGGAATTCGTTTGTTCGCACGGGACAAAGACGCCCAGGTTCTATAACTACCCTATTACGAGCGTATTTTCATCTCGAGTTAGCGTCTAGCCGTAGCCGTATCGAAGGGTGCTGGTCCAGGGCTTCCTCGTCGGAGGATAGTATAGGGTTTCGGATTTCATTGAACCGTGTGAGTCCTAGCTATGGGACTCAAGCGAATATCGACCTCCCGGAGGTCGCTCCCTTTCTATTTTCGCAGGAGCACCGAACCCGGGGCTGTATAGTCGTCCTGCACGAACGCTCACGTCACTCTACCTGTACCGAAACAATTCCTAAGCTAAAATATAATTTGACAGCTCGCGGTCTTCGCGGTCGCAAACCCCAGAGAACCATTGCTAAGGAATCTATTTCTCCGTCTCCGTCTCTGTGTCCATCTCCTCGTGCTTCGTGCCTTGCATCATGGACCTCGAGTAAGTCCCGGAGTTTGGTAATCCGTCCATCCACCTCATCCGCGGATACAGGATCGACTGCGCACGTATAGGTATAGGAGATACGCCGAGTTTTCTTTCCCACCTCGAGCCGCCGGAGGAAAAGACCGCCAATAAGTAAGACAGGCGCCACACCACCGCGCTGCTGAAAGAGTCGTCGATCCATCGATTCCCCGTGAGACCTGCACGAAACCCCGAAGTTTACTCCGCCCGTATAAACTCTTCCCCTTTGCTCTAGCCCCCGCACGAGCTAAAACACTTTTCTACCCTTCTCGCGGAGAGAAACCCTCCCTGCTTCGCTGTAACCGACGAAAGTCTAGCGATGCTCGGTCGGAGGAGAGGCGGGGGATTGTACGTGCCGCGATTACCTTACGTTCACGATGACATGCGAGACCCACCGGGCGTACCTGGCTGCCTATGCGCTAAAATTTGTGCGACTATTAACTCGAGCTTTATTTCCTGACCATGACGGCCGACCGACCAGACGACCCTTCTCTTTTCCTCCTTCTTCCATCTTCTTTCTCTGGGTTACAAACCGGCGCTATCTCGCCCAGCGAGGGTCCACCCCAGTTCGTTGTTCATCTCGTATCGCGAAGGACCGAGTGAAGAATAGTTTGGGAACGAACGGATCGCCGAGAACGATAAGCGAGAGGCCGAAAGTTCCGCGGCGAAGGCGAAGGGTAAGAGAACCGCACGACATTCGTCAACATCGAACCTGCCCCTTCATCTCTCCGAGGTGAATGATACAGGAAATCCACCCTGGAAAATACTACGATTTCTCCTTTTTTCTTCCCCTATTTTTTCTCTCCTGGGATATGGAAACACAATGTGGGGAAAAAATCGTTGACATAAGTCACCCGTTCCTGCACCTTCGCCTACATTATCCGCACGTAGGTACGTACGTGTCTCCGTGTGCGTATGCACTCTTATCTGGTAGGTACCTACGTATGTACATAAAACTCGATATAATGGAGGAAATATCAATAATTGTAAGTACTATATGAATTGTGTAATGTGATTGCGGTTATTTGTAGCGTTTCATTTTTCCCCGTCCGCGTCGGTGGTATTATTCAGTTTCATGGATTTTTGGCAGAGCTCCCGAAACTCCCATTCGGCTCCGTCCTGCAGTGTTATGAATTTGTTATATTACGAATCGCCGAAATTTTTCTCCCCCTTTCGATTATCCCGATGAACGGAAATCCCACGTGCATTTAGACCGTAGCATTCGCTCCCAGTTATTCCACCTCGGTATAGCCTGCAGTATACCGTGTATCTCGGCGTATGTATTTATAACGGAAAGGATGGACTGAGAGCGTATCGAGCGTGTAATCATCAGAACGCGCGACTCCGTTCCGAGCTCCCCGCAGTCCTCGTTGTGACGCGACGACCGAAGCCTAGGCCGAGTGCGAGGGTGAGGGTGAGGGTGAGGGCGAGGAGACCGGAGGCAGGGTGAGGGTGAGGTTGAGGTTGAGGCTGAGGCTGAGGGTGAGGGTGAGGGAGAAGGCGAAGGCGAAGTGCAATCAGCGTTTACAACCAACGCGAGAAACTTTTGCTCTTGGCCAAGGGAAACGCGCGAACCGTCTAGAAATACCAGAGAGCTTTATTATCGCGTATTCTTGTTCAACTTACCCCCGACCGAGACCTCCGCAAATATACTAACCCCGTTCATCCCCCGCTGAGGAAATGACGTGAACTAAATAGTTCCTTTTTCGTTCGCTCTACCCCTTCTCCCAATTCTTCTTCTACTTCTTCTTCTTCTTCTTCTTCTTCTTCTTCTTTCTTCCTCTTCGGTTGGCTTTCCGAAACCATGCAGTGACTAGAGGAAAAACGTTCCTCCATGCGACCCACGCGGCGAAGTGCTTTCGCCCCTTCGCCGCAGGTATTCGAAACCCTTCGGCTTTGGAAAATGAAAATGATCCACGGAATCCGTAATTTGGTGGCTATAGCCGTTTCGGCTACAGGAGTCAACGATGTGTGAGTAGAGAAGGTAGGTAGCTAGCTAGCCAGCTATTTGCGCTTCCGTCTGTATTTGAATTTTCGTAATTTAAGCCGGTTATTAATGTTACGCGCGTATGACGGAGCCAGAGCCAAAGCCAGAGCCGGAGCCGGAGCTGGAGCTGGAGCCAAAGCTTGCAGTAGGTATACTGCGGTGGCAACGAGACCAGGGTCCGGGGGGTTCGAGGGGTCCGGGGGCCAGAGAATCGCGCGGCGATAGGCTATACCTAAAGGGTTAACTACCCGCGATGTAACCGAGATTATTACCGAGATATCGGAAAATTAACTGCAAAATGCTCCATTTTACTGGAAGGGGGCGTTATGGTAATTTTAATAACGTATTTATTGGTCCCTGAACTGGCCCTCGCACAAAAGCAAAACCCGATAACACGCTTGGTTAGCTCACATTCTACCTGCGGGGTAAGGCTACTCCCGCCGCTCCTGCTGCCCCTGCAGCTATTCGGCGCTCCAGCTCGGGATGTCCTACTACATTTTTGGTCGTTACCCGCTGCTGATACCTTGAGCGCACGAGTGTATTTATGGAGCATTACATCTTCACTGCACTAGCATACGAGGCACAGCTTTTCATTATTCAACGGGTTTCAGAGTGCCTACCGAGCTGATAGGCGACGCTCGACTGAAATTTTCAATTAACAAGTACAGAGGTACTGATCGTAGTCGCGAATCGGGAGGAGTTACACCGGGGAACGAAATATCAATTTATGCGCAGCCGCCATGTACTGCAGTCGGAGGGAGAGACGTGCCGTTTCACATCTTCCAAAATGTCGTATCGTATGGTGTTTTTCCAAGTTTTTCGAATCACTTGGAATGGAAAGTGTGTGAAGATCTCGGTGATCTTTCTATGTTCTTTCCAAGATCACGGGTAATCCATGAATCTCGTTACTTCACGTTTCTGAGACGAATATTTACGTGCGTTGAATTCGCGAGCCAGTTCTCTTCTATGCCTGTTCGATAGGTGAAAATCTACAACAGAATTTGATCGCGGAAGACGCTGAGAATGCAAATTCTGTTATACTTGAATTTTTGTCTGAAATGCAAAAATTCGATATTTGCGAGTGCGCGTAGTATGACGATCTGGAAGAAAAAAGGTAGAAGAAAGAAGGAGGGATCCATTGTGGATTGGGAAATGTAATTGAGTGTGACGGGCATACTCGCGCGGCGTAGTCCGTACGGCGTATCGTGGGTGACCTACTCTTCGTTTAGGAATTTGAACCGGCATCGGCACTTAAATGATTATAGTCAAGTACTACCGTATAATCTCGAAACGCGAATATCTCTCTCTCTCTCTCTATCTATCTATCTATCTATCTATCTATCTATCCATCCATCTATCTATCTATCTATCTATTCGAGGATCGTGGACGGATACTGAGGTTAAGGATGCGTGGAGGTAGCGTTATAGCGAATCATAGAGGGTGAAGATGGCGAACGTCGAATAGCCAGCATACCGCAAACAATAACCATTCCTGAATTGAGTGCACTTAGAAACAGAACCACGTGATAATTTCCAAGAGGGTTAAATTACGCGGCTTTGTCTCCCTTGCGTAGTCTTAGACGTAGACATAGACGTAGACGTAACGTCGCGACAAGATCACATGGAATGGGGTGGAATGGGGATGGGGATGGGGATGGGGATGGGGATGGGGATGGGGGATGGTGGTAGCCCAACAGCACCATAGCGAACGAGAGAACGAGCAAGCTGACAGTTTGCCAAGTTATTAGAGAAGAGATTGATGAAGCGTTGGGCGAAGGGCCCCTCAGAACATTTTTCACCTTCCGCGGGCGCCGCTTATCCGATCCACCGGGAGATTTTCAACACAAAGATTTTTCCGCTGACGATTTTGTTTTTTTTTTTCGCTTTTTTTTTTGTCTGCTTTTTAGAGTTTTCTTCGAGTTTCGTTCTTTCTTTTCTCCCTGTTTTTCTTCCTTTTTTAATTTTTCTACTTTTTTCGGCTCGTTATTAATGAGTGGTGGCTCGCTCGAAACTACCCCTCGCCCACCCGGTCCAACCCCTAATAACTAGAACGACGACGATGCTAGATATACAAAGCCGAAAGAGACATGACGATACGCGATTTTGCCAATTCTCTTTCGCGACTCACTGCTGCTGCAGCCCCTGCACTGCACACCCGCAAATACTTGCTCAAGAAAAAGGAAAAGATGTCACCTACTGGCGGAATGCCCGCGGTAGTCAAATATTTTGCATATAGTGCTACCGATCTCTTTCTCCCTTCTGGTTCTCTGTTTTTTTTTCTCTCCTTTTCTTCGTCTTCTTCTTTTCCTTCTTCTCCTTTGTTTTTTTTTTTTTTGTTTTTTTCTTCCGCTTTTTCCCCCTCTCTCTCTCTGTTTCCACATTTTTTTATCCTCGTTCTTCGTCTCCGTGAGCTTGCGAGCCGGAAGTTTTCGGCAGAGGAACGTTCGGTCGCCTCTGTGGCTCCGCAGGATGTTGGCGAAAATCCTTACTTTACCCTGCGATTAAGACGGTGGTAACTGACAGCCGAAATTAGCACCCCCGTTGAGCGAGGAAATTTGGTGGAACGAAGGGCCGGAGGGTTTTGTTCCGCGTTCGTATACTGTATTCACTATACATACATTATATACTGTACATAGTATTATATATATGATACTGTAATGATGCGGATTAGCTTATAGGATTTTAAAGTGCGCTTAGCGTGTTTTTAACGGAGGTTAATCATAAATACCACCCGACAAAAACGAATCCGATAGAAATTTAACGAAATTTAATGGAACGAATTTGCACACGTTCGTATATAATGATCAATACATAGAAAGAAAGAAGAAAACTAAATTAACAGCTCCACCCGTTCTCCGGGCTGTACAATATTCATTGATACAATATAATATAAATATGATATGATAAAACGTTAGGTGCAGTCCACGTGGTCGGCATGAGTCGGCAATTTGTATCGAAGCAGCGATCATCTATGCACCAAGTAGAAACAGTCGTACGTAGTCCGGCACGGCGAGGCTCCGGAGCGCTGTGTGAGGCGCGTGACGCGAGGACACGCCGCGTGTTTGTTCGGTCTAATGGCAATTAAATGCACTGCAGCATAGCCCGTACCGCATACATGCCCGCCCGCCTATCCGCTAAATTGCAGTTGTTCTCCGGCATTGCTGTACGCTGATAAATTTTTTGCCTTTTTCGTTTCCTCCGTTGAGTTTTAATTTTTTTCTTTCTTCTTCTTCTTCTTCTTCTTCTTCTATACGGTTCATTTTCGTAAAAAATTTTCACCGGGCGGTGTTAAATGTCGACGAAACGTCGTCGGGATAGAGAAGAGGGCGGACGAACGAACGTGCTCCGTCGTTCACTCTGATTTCAAAGTTCCCGTGGATTAGAAATCTGTAATTCGATTGATCTCACTCTAATCTCGGAAGTGTTCCGCACGAGAGTGAGCTGGAATAAAGTAAAAGTGGGAGAAACGAGTTTATAGGAGCACGTACAGCTATATGCGTATGCCGGCGAGTTGATGAATTTTACTCCAAAAATATGAAGGAAAGAGAATTTTCGATGAATTAATTAATTCTTAACGAAGAAATACATACCCCGCCCAATATTCTCGTATTCGGCATAGGAATAGGATTTGAAACCTACAAGATTACACTCGTTTCGTGTTAAATCTAGGTAAGTAGGTGTGCGTATACATATGTGACCGAGATACAGAAGAAAAGTATACTTCTCGAGCACATAATTGGAACCCACTGCTCCGCAATCTCTGTATTGCACACACATATATATATATATATGTATATACATAGGACTACCGCATGCATGTATTATGAAGAAAAGAGAATAAAATCCTAGAATAAGAGCAAATTGTAGTCACGGACGGGGTTGCTCTGCGCTCTGCATTATATTAGAACCCCTGCACGAACTCGTATAGGAAACGATAAACTGCGTCTGCAAACTGCACACACACACACACACACACGCGCGCGCACACGCGTAGGTATGTGTGTAGGCACATACACTCGTATACGTATACCGCGGGGTTAAAAGCGTAGGAATAAAGAAGTTCCTCTGGACGTATGGCTGCGGAATAGCCAGTAGTTTATACGGAATATCTTCCTCCGTAGGCGACAGATATCATATGTTTCAATGTATCCGCCGTACCTAGACCTGCACCACCCGGACAACGTTGGTCCCTTCCTTCGCGGTCTGAGCTAGACGCCGTGTATCGCGGTGTCCGAACAAATTAGTGCTATTAATCAAGGCGCTCCGTTCAGCAAAGTCGCAAATAGTGAGAGTTACGTATCCTGCACCGCGGTGGTCCGGGCGAATGCAGGTCTGAAGGTGGATCGGGGATTGGGGGGAACCGAGTTACGGTGAGTAATGGTCAATAGAAGTTGCTCGATTTTCACGGCAACGGCACCGTGCAGGGGGAGGCGTGAAAACCGTCGGCCATACGCCATCGTCACGTGTCACTGCACCCCCTGCCACTTCCACTAGCCTCCTGCACCGGTTCGAGCGAATGCTAAAACTCCGCTAGCCGAATATAGGTAAATGGTGAAGCGATTGTCCGTCGGCACGTCTGTCGTAGTGCAGTAGCTAGTATTGTACCTACGTACATCGGTACGATGACGGCAACGGCAACGGCAACGGCAACGAGAGTTCACGTATCTCCGATGAGATGGTAAATTAATACATACCTGCAGCAACGGGTTATTGACGCGATAAATCTGAGAATTTAATAATTCAGCGTACACCGGCTTCTTCCCCCGCTGCGTCCATCCCCCTTTTCCCGATTGCTCCGACGGTATAGGTATAGGTACAGGTATAACCGCTGCCAGCCGAATCGAACAGAGAATGGACAAAGAATAAGTGGAAATTTATCGCGTTCTATGAGAAGAGGAGGGGGGGAAAAAAGCAACAAAAACAAGAAAAAGGAAAAGAAAACTCAAGGGCCATCGACGTCCGTTTTGTCCGTTTCTTTCTCTCTCTCTCTCTCTCTCCCCCTCCATCTCTCTATCTCTATTGCTTATTCTTCTTCTTCTTCTTCTTCTGTGTGATTATAGTTTGACAATAGGCGAACAATCGCGCGAGGCTTTCTCTACGCGAGGAATGTAACAAAAATAAAGCGAAAGAACGAGAGCGAGAGAGAGAGAGAGAGAGAGAGAGAGAGAGAATGAGACTCGTAACTCTGTAGCCTAGGTCTCCTCTCGTAGTCAGTCGTCGCCTGCTCCGGTTTGGCTAGCCAGCAGCTCCTTCTCCTGGCTTCTCTAATATCGATTACTCGCACTCGAGAGAAATCCGCCCCACGCTGGAAGCCTAGCTTTTCTCTAAAGGCCAAATGGCTCGTTCGCTCGCTCGCTTCCTCGCCGGATGGCTGGCTGTGTGGCTAGCTGGCTCGGTCGAAAAGTCGACGGATGCTTATCGCCAGTCCCGGCTAGCTCAAACGACCTCGCCAAAACCCACAGCGAACGTTTCGGGAATTTGCGCTTCGAGATCACCTCGGCATGCGCGTATTTATGTACGACGTCATTCTAAGGGTGGCTAATGGCAGCTGGATGACTGGGGGGGGAAGGACCTCCTCGTCATCGAGGAAGCTAGGAAACTTGGTAAAATAGGAGAATCGGCGGATGGGGTCGTCGGCCAACTAATTGTGAAAGCCAGGCCGGAATATTTCCCTATAACCGGCCGACTCAATCCGGCGGTTTGGGGTTCGCGGTGCCGAACATTCGGACACGGATCCGAGCGGGCTTCTGGAGAATTCTTAGCATCTATACGGTCGTACAAAATCGCGTTTTCCTTCCGGCTGCACTCGCTCGACATCTACGTATAGTAGAATAGGTATAGGTATAGGTATATAGGTAGAACTATCGTATAAATAGAGAATCTTATCTCTCGCCTCTGAACACGACCAGTTTCGTTTACCCCTATTACGGGCTTAGGGGGATGCTTTCTCGCCGCATTCTATCTGTACTCTACTATTCTACTGTAAATGCATACCCACTGCACATCTACGTACGTTCAGAGTATATATACCTACACAAAGCGCGGATCGAGTTCAGAAAAAAACTCTTTCCCCGATACCGTGCGGACGTTTGAGCGTATCTGTAATGAATTCCATGAAAAAACGAAAACAACAAAACGAGAACACTCCCCTGCAACAAATTGAATAGTATCCCCGAAAACAAAAAATAACAAAAATCACTGGGTTTTTCACCGGCCCCATCTTACACTGTACGGGATGTATTTCTCTCGTATTTGCCCTCGAGTGAAATAGCCCCGCAGCTCTAGGGTGGACAATTAACGTAGGTTTACGCGCCCATCAAGATTTTCCAAGAGACTCCGCCGCTTCGATCGATCGGGCCAAATGTATTGGCTTTTTTCCTCCTCTTATTCTTCCTCTCTTGTCTCTCCTTCTCTCTCTTTACGAGTGTGTACGTATGTATCTATGTATCGGTATTACGTGGCCTCGTTCGGTGGGAACAGCGGTGACGAGCGGCATGGACGGACGCTCGGTCGGACTACGAAACGGTCGTAGGTATGTGTACGACGCGCGGTAGTCCCGCAGGCAAACGATTGGCCCCGGAGAAATTGCCGCACTTGAAACGACGCGGCACTACTTTACTACGTCTTGTTCGCAATCGAATCGTCCGATCGATTTAACGAGAACCGTTTCCTACACGGAATACTTACCTCAACCCTCAACCCTCGGACCCCATCCCCCGGAATACTCTGTACCTACTCCCGTATACCTACTTCTATTGGTTCGCTGGTTCGTTGGTTCGCCGGTTGGTTCCGACTGCGAAATGCCCGTGTATTACAGAGATGTAGATATTCAACGCGAGGCTTGTACGTTCATACATACGTGGTACGTATGTCCGAGCGGCGAAATTGTTGCACCGCCTCGAGACCGCGAGCGGGTTATAGGCACATACGTAGATCGATTGTTTGCGGTTATTCACTTATTGGACCGTTACTTTAAAATTCTTGGATACTTGGTTTTTTCGGTTGTTTGGGGCTCTTTGTATGAAATGTTGGTCGATCGATGAATGGCCTGCTCTAGCCCCGTGGGTGGGCGAGCGAGGAAAAGGCGTCGGCCGTCTCCTTCTGGGAGAAAATTATTGGTAGTAAGTTTCCGCGATTTTTGCAATTCGCGAGGTTCCGGTCGCCGGATCGCGCCATCCGAGACCCCGAGGGTGAAGAATAAAAATGATTTTATTGTCTACTTCTCCAGCTCCTAGATACACTCATTGTTCGACCTCTGATTTCGCCCACGGCGAGACGAGTATTAAGCTTCGAAGGATATTGTATCACTCGAGTTTGGTTATAGGCCGTATACATATTGTATCTAGGGAAGGTGTATGAAATTACCGATTTTACATTTTTTCCTCATTTTACCTTCCAGGGACTGCAGAGTCGTCAGGGATCCACAGACGCTG
Organism: Phymatocera aterrima; assembly: GCA_963170745.1. Classification (NCBI taxonomy): domain Eukaryota; kingdom Metazoa; phylum Arthropoda; class Insecta; order Hymenoptera; family Tenthredinidae; genus Phymatocera; species Phymatocera aterrima. The sequence goes on from OY720660.1 coordinate 21,222,621, forward strand.
AAATCGAAGGGATATGGATTCGTTTCTTTCGTAAAAAAAGCGGTGAGTATGCGTGATATAGATATAAATACAGTATAGGTACAACCGTAACAGAAATATGATACAAGGGAGCTCGGGCCGGGCGAGATTTTAACCTCTTTTCTTAGTTTTTCTTTCTTCCATTCTTTTCCACCGTTTCATTTCCTGCTCTCACGCCGTTTCAGAACTCTGGGTCATGTCTGGCCGCATAAAATCCCGCCAAGTAGCTAGATGCGTACCTAAAGTGATAATAATTAGCGGGGTGCAGCTGGCGCGATAAATTTCTCCCGCTTCCGCCTGAAGGCGGGGGTTTTCGGGGTTTCAAGGTTTCAGCACGATATAACGGGGAAACCGACGACCGGCTCATCCTTGAGCGCCGGGACGCGTCTGGCGTGATAATATCACTATTGTAACGGCGCGGCGGCGTCGTTAACGGTTCACGTTTTATCGGCGGCGATCTTTGAGTCGCTGGACGGTGTGTGCATAGCATGACCCACCCCCAACTCCGATGAGGGGCTCATCGCGGGCTAGGTCGATCCTCGTCCCTTGAGGGAAAAATCGCAGTGCCATTCGCCTCCAGCTGCTCCGCCATCGAGTATCACCTCCATTTCTCTAGCTCCAATCGCGTAGTTATCGGGTTTTTTTTTTCAAAATCGGAAATTATCTCCATATTTGATATACTTTTCACATCGAGGAGCTGCAGGTTATATTCTTCGCGAGATGGCATTATTATCCCTCATACGTTTTATTATCTCAGGCCTCTTTTCCTCCTCCTCCTCCTCCTCCTCCTCCTCCTCCTCCTTCTTCTTCTGTTTTATTCTCGTACTTCGGATTTCTCCCTCCCTCCCTGCCCCCTGCCACAGCCAAGCCCAACCTCCTCGCGTTACTCGCTTTCCTCTTTCACCCGGATTTTCGCGGGATACTTGGCCAAAAATCCACAACGTAAATCACCGCAGATCTAAAGCTATATACCGGGCCGGGCGGGAGCTGAAGAAGAACAAGGGGTTGTTTCTATCTTCTTAGTTCTTTCTCTTTTCCCTCTTCTTTTTCCCTCCCATTCTCATCCCCCCCCCCCCCCCCTTGCCCAGCATTTCGGCTCTTTTATACCTACCTCCCTCCTCTTTCTCTTCCTCGTTGGCTAGTCGGCTACTGGTTGTCTGCGGTCGGTGCAGATGCTATTACCTTCGCAGAAGACGTCCCGTCCGTTTTAATGCCCTATCGATCTGAACCTGCGGACCCGGACCTGGACCTGCACCGGCACCGGCACCGGCGTCCACACCAACCCGGGGCTACTAATACTCGCGAAAATCTCGTTCCCGCGTAATAGACACTTCCTCCTCAGCGCGGTATTCCCAAAAGACGGCATCGCGCGTACAATCGCATCAGTATATAGCTGCTACATTCATTCCTGGCTCATGGGATGCTGCAGTATATCCCCATCCAGACACAAACGGTTGGAATTTGGAAAAAAATGTGAAAAAAATAGCCCATCCGGGTGCAGACTCTTCAAATGGCTTTGATAGAATACTTCTACACTCCGTTCACCGCTCTCTCACTCTCTCTTCCGAGTTACTCCGCAGCTGGTCGTGTAGAGGAAGAAAAAAGACGAAACTAGAAGTAGTAGCTCAAAAGCTGCACTTAGGAATCGGTGCGTTCATTCTGCGATGCTAATTTCTTAAAAAACACTTTCTCATGATACGGAAAATGGAATTCTTTCCATACCGCGCGCAGAAGGGTGCAAAGAAAACTGGAAAAGAGCGAGAGGAGCTCCGATCGTGTGGTGGAAGCCACTCTAGTATGTTAACAATGATCAACCTCTTTTCCATGATCTCTTTCGACAAGCTTTTGCGAAGGGTTGAGTTTGAATGAAAGTTGATTCACCGGTGGAGACGGGGCCGGGGGAGGGGGGGGGGGGGGGGGGGGAACTCGAACGGATTGTCGAGGGATCGAAATCGAGGATAACAGATCACCGGTGGAGCCGGAAGGATAGGGAGAGAGAGAGAGAGAGAGGAAGAGGAAGAAAGAAAGGAATGAACAATTTAGTCGCGGATCTGTCAGTCTGAGTAATTGTTTAAATCGGATCGATAACGTAGACGATCGCGATGCGGAGAGTTTGACTAAAAAAACTCGGAGATCTGAATACGTCTCATTCAAAAATCCACCCCAAGCTCTCCGCGTAGAATTGACGATCGAGTGGTACCTGGCTACCTTCGTGCCTGCCCCTGTAACTTCCTGATCCTGAAGTGCTGGTGTAACTTCTATGATCGCAAGGTATATGTACAGACAGGTGTATGCTCAGCACGTCCACCTACGGGATAGAGCTAGGTATGTCCCTCCCGGGCAACGCTCGTGAGAGTAGAACCAGAAGTGGAAGTGGAAGTAGAAGTAGAAGTAGAAGTAGAAGTGGAAGTGGGAGTGGAAGTGGAAGTGGAAGTGGAAGCAGACGTACAAGTGCAAGTAGAAGTAGAGAAGCGGAATATCGATTTGAGTCAAGAGGCTTGGTGCCGGTGCTGGTGCCCCCCCATTCCTCCGGTTCCTCCGCCTCTGTCTCCGCGTCACCCTCCCTGCTCTCCTCATCCCGGCAGTTTTTCTCATCCCTCTTTAGCCAGGACCAGGGGTTTCGGGAATCCTATCTAGGCTAACCGCAGAAATACAGAGTAGAGTCATACGTCGGCGCGGCGGATGGAAATTTGAATCGGAAACATTTCATCCCGTTGGGGACAACTTCGGATGTAGGTATACGTAGGTACACGGAGATCATTCCCCGTGTCTTCTTCGATGTAGATAGAGCATGGAGGGTATAAGGTATAGATTGGTGGGTAGGTATATTTGAACCTACAAGAGTCTCTCCATCCTCCATCCTCCAGCCTCCGTCCTCGGTCCTCCAGCCTCCGTCCTCCGTCCTCCATCCTCATCCCTTCGCCAACCGCTTTTCAAATAGTATAAACATTTTTGCCGAGAGGATAAATTCACCGAATATTTCTTCTAACCTAACCTAACCTAACCTGACCTGACGTGTACCAATTCTCGTATTGGATTGGCCCCGATATATGCTGCGTAGGTAGATAAACACCGTTGAATTCATGTCCCCATGATATCCCATTCCATCCCGGCTACGTAGTAGTACTTCACTATGTACCTGCAGCTTCGGGTGTACCCGGATGCGAACGAACGAGAAAATATCTAATATATACATATATGTATACCTGTGTACATATTATACTCCAATTTAGATATTTTTCTTGCGTTTTTGGCGAAGAATATCTGCTATTTCTTTTGACTTTTTTCGAAAAGAGTGTGCGACAATTTGTATCAATTCTCATCCCCACGGAGTGCAGTCTTGATTTCCATCTCTTCTTTACCGAAATAATTAAACGTTGTGACGTATCAATGCAGAATACCAGATTCGCGAGAAAGCTCGGTTGGTTTTTTTGTTTTACTGTCTTTATCGCGCCCCATTGCAGCGGGGGGATGATCCGATTTAATTTCAGATACCGCAAATCGCGGTGTGAGCCAGGCTTTACAGTTTTTTGTCAAGTTTCTCCTTCTCCACTCTCGATCGCGTCTCATCGGACGCTAAAATTCACGCATGACATTAGCAGCGGCATAGTGTTAGGTGAATTTACAATTTTTCTCGTTTTTCTTTCTAACTTTTCTTCTTCTTACTCATTTTTCAGGAAGCAGAGAGCGCGATCGGCGCGATGAACGGACAGTGGCTAGGGAGTCGCAGCATTCGGACAAATTGGGCAACACGTAAGCCACCGGCGCCAAAATCGGAAGGTAAGATTAATCACGATACGCAACGAAACGTACGCAACATCGTCGTTACACTGTCACTGTAATTGCCGTTCCATCACCTCGATCCACATCCGACACCCTTCAATCCCAAATCCACCATATACCTATATTTATACATATATAGTACTACTGCTACTACTACATACTACAATTCCTTAAATTTATCCACTATGTAATAGAATGAATCATATATATGAATGCATCGCGGCTGTGAACGCGACTCAAGATACCTGACGCGTGCATACGTACGCATATTGTGTATCATAGTATCCAGCGTTGAAGTTCTGAGGCATGATTCGCAAAATTTTTGTGCGACACACAACTTTGAAATTTGGTTGGTAATTGGAAATCCGTTGGAAACTCCGAGGATTCGAGCCTGTCCCTATCCCGCGACTTTCGCGGCTGTATGTCGACTTTGCGACGTGGATATTAGGCGCTCTTGGCCTTTCTCGCCGCAATTTAAGTAGAATCTGTCTGTAGACGTATGCATATGTATGTACGCGTGTCACTTTGAAACTAGTCCCTCTTGACGTGCCACCGCGGGGTCTTGCCGAGGGTATAATGAAGGACGTTCGGGGGGGAGTGGGAGTGGGAGTGGGAGTGGGAGGAATGGGAATGGGACCGAGAACGGGGAGAGGGGAAAGGGGAAAGGGGTTAAGCACGATCCGATTCAAGTTACAAACTAAACGCATAATGAGCTTAGAGGTAGCGCCCAGAGCTAAGTAAGTATTATTATATTATCATAAGCGGCTCTCTCTTCCCGCTTCCCTGTCACCCGCAACTAACTAATTTCATTCCACCAGTCTTTAATTAGTATTCGATGCGACGCGCCCGGCCCCGAGAAACTTTTTCACCCGTTCTTCTCCGCTCCATTTTCCTTATGGCTCACCTTCTCCTTTCCCCCGCACCTTGTCCTGTCCCCTATCTGCCGAAGTATAGAAGATTGATTCGGGACCCGCAACCACCTGCAGGACGACTTACTCGTTCAACTTTTTCAAGGTCATCAACTCGAACTCCTCGGTCCTGTGCTCTCCGCATGTACCAGCCCTCCGCATCCCGTCCAGGCGCCGTTCGTTCGCTGGTCATTATTCACCGGTGAAGCGCATCATTCCGTGCAACGTTGGTCGAGCGTTATTATTCCTTTTTCGGAAAAAATTTTAATTTCAGAATAGTTAACCTCGTGCCGAAACCACGCATGGATGCTATTCTTCGGCGGAAGAAGAGCTCACCCGGTGCGCGGTGGATCAGCCGAGTTAATATTTCACACGAAACCAGCAAAATCCGGCTCTCTTATACGTCACTCGATTTTCCAGCCAAACTATCATTTCCGGCGGAAACCGTGGGCGGATATATGAACCAAGAATTACGGCAAAATCGAAAACTAAGCCGGTGGATCGAGATTTAAGACGAATATGATGTGCGTATGTGTATTTTGCATCAGAAGAGTTGTATAGTGTATCGATCACTCGGAACACAGTCGTCGGGATTTCTGTTCTAATTGTTTCACCGGCTGCACTGCGGAGGAAGATCGATTGTTCGCTCATTGTTAGCTAGGGGCTACTTCGTGCAGGTTGTTTCGCACCCGAGTCGCTACCCGCAAGCCGCATGGATATAGGTATACCTACGTTCCTCTGTATGGCAGGAGGGTGTCGGAGAGGAAGTGGAGGGGTGCGAATCGCAGAGAATAAGGGAAGCACTTGTTGCTAAAATATCGCAACGGTTTGCTCCGGTAGACGGTAATCGATGCGTTTGTAGGTGTGCAGAAGATTCTCCCAGGGAATATGATGAATCGACACGATGTTACAATAAACGCTAATGATTTGGCTACGAGGGGCTGAGGAGATCACTCTCAAAGACCGATATTCATACACCGGTGTATGAATTCCTACGGAATATCTGGAGTCCCTGGAATCGCGAAGTCCGCAAAATCCCTAGAAGTCCCACGCAGTTTCAAAAAGTCTAACGAAACTCGGTGAAGTCTTGTGAATTCTCTTGAAATCTTTCGAAGTTTTGGATACTCGGAGTCTCGGAAGTCCCGTGAAGTCGTACGAAGTCTTTCGAAGTCCCGTGAAATCTTTCAAAGTCTTTGAAACCTGTGAAAACCAATGAAGTCACGAGACATCCCATGAAGATGCGTGGATTCCCTAGAAATCTTTTGGAGGTTTTCGAAATCTCGAGTCTCTGCAATCTCTGGAGTCCGCGTGAAATCCGTGCAATTGCACGGAGCCTTCGAAGTCTCGAAATGATTTTCGGGAGTGATTAGCCCCTAGTTCGGCCGCGACGATCAAACACGGAACAATTACAACGACGAGCATAGAAAACGGGAACAGCGAAAATGTGAAAAGTGAAAACGACATTGGTGAATCCGCGGAGATCCGATCTCACGATTCGTATCTATCCACATAATAACAACAATTATACACCCAACGACGGATTATACTCTAGTTCCAACGCGAAGCACACCGTAAGGAGGAAGTGGGGAGGAGAAAGGAGCCGCGCACACATGTGATGCAACAAAGCATAGCTGACGGCTTATCGTGAATGATGTATACCTAGCCGATTACCCGGCTTTGTAATGCGCGTGTTTACCGGCGTAAGTGTCGAGCCGTGTCAGAATCGTGCCGGGTCTCGTCCGCCGCCGACAAGTATACCTGTATCCAGCCATATACGTATGTATCTATACCAAAGTGGGTTGATCGTTGATGTCTGTCCAGCGTTATACCTCGCAAGCAGGGCAAGACAAGGCAACGCGAGGCGAGGCGAGGCGAGGCGAGGCGAGGTAAGCTAAGGTAAGGCAAGGCAAGGCGTGCAAGGTAAGGTGAGGTACGCGAATTATGCAGTACAGTGTACAAGTACTGGTACAAAAGGAGGATAGGAGGTAAGCGCGTGCGTATGTGGCTACCTTATGCATATACACGTGCAGCTATACGTAGCCCATACATTATGGCATACGCATATCGACTACCTGCAGCTCCCCAAGTACACGTCACCTCCTCGACCATGTCGGTTAGCCGCCTCTGCTTAGTCCACGTATCCGTGACACCGTGAGCAACAGCCAAAGAGGAGGATATTAATTTGTCCTAGAACAGATGGCAAGAGGACCATCGTCAACGATGACTGGCTCTCTCTCTCTTGATATCATCTGTGTGGATTTCGAAGTTTCTTCCAGCCGTTATAGGCGGTTGATGAACAGATTTCGGAGTCGATCGAAGAGTTATCGCGAATGATGTCTCATGGAATAGAAATTTCCGAATCCATTGATCCTCTCAATGGTTTTTCTTCTTCCCTTCTACAGGACAAAGAAGCGGTAAAATTTAACTGGACGATCTTCGATTTCGGAGTGTAGCAGGCTTCGGAATAGATGGATGAAATTTTGTCGAACTCGCGCCCGTGCATAGTCCACGTTCGTGCACTCTGCTCCATGCGTGGTACAGGTATAATATCTTTGCCGAGGGTCTATTCGCTTGTTGAAATCGTGGACCGCACGTGCCTTGCGAAAAATGATTCGAAAATCGATGCGGAAATCGGTTGAGATCGCGAGATCGATTCGAAATGAACGAAATCGACGCGGTGCGATCCTGCGCGTCCCGAACCCCACGAATCGCAAGAGAATGGGGCAAAGTGCGGCTGGTTCGCGTGAAAATCGCTGGAGAATATGCACGGAGCTATTCGAATATCGCACTCGCGATGACTCGAAATCGTCAGAAATCTTCGCGAGGTCGTCGAAAGTAATTGGCTGTCGCAATTACGTGAGATGATGAGATCACGTAAAATCGTTCGAGATCATTCAAATCGCTCGTCGATATCCCCCCCGATATCTGCCGGTCGCAATATTAATTAAAGTTGAACGGAAGACAAGAAAAATTCTACACCAGCTTTCGGTCGCACCCTACAACAGTACGTGACACGTGGCTATAATTGCTCTACATCACCTCGCCGAAGGAAACTGGCAAATCAATTAATTCTAAAAGAGAGCGTCAGTGATTTGGCAAAAGTTTTGAAACCGCGGAGGCCCGCGGTCTGCACCCCTGCACGATGGAGGATCGATTACCGCCTGCAGTGGAAATCCGTAGACGTTATAGTAATAGTACAGTAACGCTGAGTTAAACGTCAAACCAACGGAATACGTTGTTACGGTTGATTGGTTCAGACGGATTAATCCTTCTATAGATATACATATAGATTCTGGAGAACCGCTTCCATACGTACGTACCGTGTACCTTATACATACATACACCTACGTCTCCGCGCTACATATGTACATGCTTTGCGTGTGTATACTATACCATACTTCACTGCGATGTACAGGTATTAAACCTTCGCGAATAGCACTTCCGCCATCAAATATCTTGGTACATTCTGGTTATGTTTACGTATACCCTTCGGGCTGCGGGTATATAGGTGTACCTTTGCACTTTTTGTTCATAAATTAAACGTCAACAATCAACGTGAAATGCGTCTTTCTACCACCCGGGCGTCTGTTTACTCTGCTTCGGCAGGTCTTTTGCGGCTCCGTGGTTTCCTTTTCTTTTTTTTTTTGTAAATGCTTGTATTCTTGGATCGATCGAAATGCCTCTCAGCGTGATTCAACTCGGGCCTGAGCGCACGTACGTCACATGTATCTGTGGAACGAAAACACTTCGTTGAGTAGCCGCTCGGAATTATAAAATGCCGGTGCGTAAAGCGGGCAATGAAACCGGAAGCGAGACGCGCATTGTTACACATTGTTCGTTGCTCGGTAACGCATTGTCGAATTCCCATCCGGCTTCATCTCCCCTCAAGTGGCCGCTGGAGTCGCCGCTCGGAATCTAACCCAGCCAACACATGAGGTATATAACATTCATTTTCCATCAAATCCTATCAATGTTTTCAAAAAGTGAAATACTCAGACAATTTCTGCCATCACACTCAATGAATTCTCGAAGTTCCATCCGAAACGTCCGCGTCGTTTGCGGAAATCTACGGTTCTCGTTTCCGAACCGGTGCCTCTACGTTTCGCAGGTAGCGAGGCCCATGGCAGCACCTCAAAAGCGACATCTGTCTTCGAAGTATCTCAATTGTTTTCTCACCCTTTTTCGAAAATAACGAAAAAAAAAAAAGAACGCATTTTTGGTGGTTCAAGAGAACCAATTATCACACACGTATAATCAATAAATCTGACACCCGTACCTGCAGGACGCCCGGATTTCCACTCGATAATTCATCATATCATTCTTGTTTTTCTTTTACTTCCCTCGCGAAGAGCAATTCGTGTTCCGAACATATATATAACTGCAGCAAGCCATATACCTACCAACACACATACACATACGTACACATACATATAACATCAAGTTTTTGCCTGCCACATTACGTTGCGTTGCGTTACGTTACGTTACGTTACGTTCCCCTAGAGGCGCGGTTAGTACCCCTTATCCGCGGCTGAATTTCAACATTCACGAAACTTTTTATCGCCCGATAGGCGATAAGCTCTCGTTCACGACCCTACAGGTAACTGCAGTGAGGGCTACGGGGGTATTACTGTCACTCACGACGACAAGAGCTTTTCAAAGCCCGCGAGCTATTCCTATTCCTATTCTCGTTCCAACTCGGTCTAGTTAATTGTAAGATCCATAATAAACATAATTTTATACCAAATAAATTCAGTCCAATTGGTGCAGTAGAGGCACAACGATAGCCGATCAATTTCGACACGACCGTGACTCGGCTGTAGCGATCAATTTTCGTCATCTCGCCAAGACCCGGATCCTGAATTCCTCGGCGTAGCTGTAGCCATAGATGAATTCTGTGAGCTGCGGTTCAGAAAACTGCTTATAGTCGCAATTTCCATTCACCATAAGGATGTGCGTACCTCAGGTAGTATATACTATCTCTCGGGTCTAAGATTCATTGGAAACTCGAGGGCTGGAACTGCAGTAATAGAGAATTCTAGGTAGCAATAGCATGTAGTAGTAGTAACGGCGGTACAGAATCAGCCGCCCGGGTGACAACTCCTCGCCGTTTCTACGTTCACTAATCGTAAGAAATGCTATGAGCCTGAGGGATGACTCCCAGCAGCAATTTGTCCGACTCGGCGCGGCGCGGCAGCAGCTACTCGCGATAATTAACTTCGCAAGCATGCGGCTTCGGCCCGGCTTGGTTATGGGTACACGTTATAGGCTGAAGACTCGAGAATTTCTCGAGAGAGTAAGAGAGAGAGATGTGCGTATCCGGGAACCTAGCCCAACCTATGCACGCTCGAAATAATTATAGCTACCACACCGCCCGATCATTGTTCTCGGTCGTAGTCGAGCAACGAGGGTAAAGTGGGGAGAGAGGTTCTACTACAAAGTTTCCGAGCCGGTCGCAGGCTTTCGGCTTTCGGCTTTCCTGGCTTTCGCTGATAGTGGAGGGGAATAACGCGTAGATAATCGTTACGGGCGAAAGTAGCGTTGGGCCTACCGCAGGGGTAGTGGGCCTATCGCGCCGAGGCCTTACCCCAATTAAATTAAGCAAATTATATTAAATTACGGGTCTTATACGACTTCTGTGGGGAAAACGGGAAAACGGGACAGAAATATCCACCGTAGGGGTGCATTTGGTTTTGGAAGCTGGTAGCTCTCGGACGATCTTCTTCGTTTCCGTGGTTTTCGATTTTACGTAATTTTTGGTTGCGCTTTTTTTCACTCGTCGTTCTATTCACTTTCTACTTCCACCTTTTTTCAATTCTCTCACATAGGTACAGAAGCGTCGCGCAGCCGCGGACTCGAACCGCAAATGCACGAAACTTGGTCAATATCGAAATACGCGCCCGTCATCTGGGAGAGTGTATCCATTGGGATGAAAGTATATGTTTATTCGATGTGCTCTCAATTTCTAGGTATAGGTATAATCGGTAAAGTTTTCGACTCCCGTAGGGGATAGACGTGTTCTTCGTAGTACCTACCTAGTTCGAACCCCCTTCCCTTTTCTTCCCCACATCCTTCTTCCTTCTTCCTTCCCCCTTCTTCCATCCTCCTTCCTCCTTCCTCCTTCCTCCTTCCTCCTTCTTCCTAGTTCCGTCCCTCACTTCGCTGACATCGTCTAACTCGATCGGACCGAATTCCGGAAATCTAATTTCGCCCTAATTCGTTCGTTCTCATACTACCGCCGACACTACTACTGATACTAATACCGAAACTAATACTCATACCCCGCTGTAATTTCGATGGGGAAGAAGATCGAGCTGGAAACAGCTCACCTTTAAGCCGAGACGTGCAATTATACGCAGCTCGCTTACACTTACAGTCAGATCCCCATGACGACAGTGGATTTCCTGTCCAAGAAGCTGACAACACCGTTTCCTTTCGAAAACTTGGAAAATAAAGGATCCGGTTGAGCTGCGCATACTTATTTCTCAACTTCAGATATATTGCATTGTCGTACTAATTAACAGATGTGAATGAACCGTTCAATGAATTCTTGTAAATTTCGTTTTTTTCCTGTTTTTTTTTTGCTAAATTTTCAACTCGATTCGAAATTTGGCGAAAAAGTGAGACCAAGATTCTGAAAAACTCTGAAATCGGTCACCACGTCACCCCGCAGAGCTCGAAACTCCGTGATAGTCGTTTCGAGGAAGCTGAAATCTGCATACCACGTTGGTCAGAAAACTACCCTAAACTTCGCAGCTGAATATCAAGATGCACTTAACCTTATGGCGATGAGAGTATGAAAATATTGAACGATTAGTAACGTTACAGTAGTTTCGCATCCGGGCGAGGCATAGGCACGAAAGAATTGAAAATGTGGGCGGAGAAAAACAAGAGAAAGAAAGCAGAGGGAGGAATGAAAGCTCGATGCTTGAAAGAACATAAAAATTCTTCAATTATATAATTTCGCGGTCAATTAAATCGTGGAAAACGATAACGAGAGGCGAGCGAAAGAGAGAGAGAGCGCGAGGCAAGGAACTCGGTCAAGAACTGGATAGGGATGTGGGACTGAGAGCGAAGCGGTGAAGGGGTGAAGCTTCCTTTGTCATATTCAATTTTCTAGTACTATAGCCACTATACATGCAGACGACTAGAAGTAAGTAGTAGGTACCTATGTACTACTACTGAACAAGTTGGTAAAATTGGTTGAGTGTATTCAAAGGCGGTCCCGGTATGGAGAGGAAATCGGGTAAAATAAAGAAGGAGAAGAAGAGAATAGTTGGGCGGTTCGGTGGAACGGGGGAATAAGAGAATACAGAGGGTGAGGGAGGGGCAGGGAGGGGAAGGGGAAGGGGCAGGGGAGGGGGCGCGATACTTTTACGGGTTTCGTGTTTTTGCGTAGTTGGTACCAGGCGACTCGTTCGTTCGAAGTAGGCAGGCTGGCAGGTACGTTACAATCGTCCAAAGCTTTCGTCGTTAATATCGTTCCATCGCATCGCGTCGTACTAACTATACATACCTATACATAATATACATACCGCGCGAGACTTAAAATAATTATGCTAGTACACGGCATGAAATTCCCCGAGTCCTCAAGTCAGACGTGGCCCGACCAGACCAGACCAGAACAGAGCAGAGCAGAGCAGGGCGGGGCGGGGCGGGGTGAAACCACTCGCGGGCAAAACTACCCCAACTTCTGATACAGCTACTACGACCACGACCGCGACGACTGCTGCTGTAACATGCGATGAATTTTTCATCAACGTTGAAAAATCCCCCTGATACATATAACCGAAACCCCTGGGCTATAGGTATACCTCATAATCAGGCTTTCTACTCTCCGACTTGAACCTGTACACACTGAAGAGGTTGGAGTCCGCCGAGTGGACACGGAGCGAACCACCCGCGATGCCTAACAGTTGGAAACTCCGACCGGGAATCCAGACTGGCAACAATATGAATCCATAGAATTTCGCCACACTCGATTTTTACGTCAGGCTTACCACGGGGCGCCTCAACCATTCAACGCATCGAGTGCCGAACGTTGTTCTTCGTTCCGATAAGGCTCTTTAGAAACCGTCTACAGCCCACGCGACGCCACGGGGTGGCGGCGCTGGAGGGAGTGGAAAAATGAGAGTGAGATGGAAAAGGGGGAAAAAATGTAAGGGGGAAAACCAGGCCACGTACTAATTCAGACTTGCCAAATGATGAACACATCGACAGAGCTTCATCCTTCCGAATGAAGAAACACGTGTCTTCGAGTTCGCAACTGAACTTGCGAATCGCATATCTCCGTTAATTTTCATCCAATTTGAAATCGCGAGGATCATAGGCAGGTTTATTCGACTCGGAATGTCCCATATACTTAATAGCACGGATTGGAGTGCACCGGCGGGGAGATATAGCGGAAGCAGCAACATTCTGAAATAGCAGACATGTGTGTGTGCGTCGCGCGTGTAGGGGTGCGGAATATAGCCGGGCTGGTAGCCGGATCCTTGCGCGAATACATAGCCACCCCTTTATTGGGGGCGCCAATCTATTAGGAAACTGGAAGGGTGAATGCTCCAATTTATGCCACGACTACAAATCTTGGTTTCGAGCGGAGAGTCTACCTCAGCCTCGATTTAACGGTGATCCTGAGACCCGAAGGGCCCGGAGGATTCGTTATCCTGAGGAAATCCTGTCCCTTCGTCCTGCGGGAGAACTAGCTCCGACTAGAGGTCGCCACCGCCGCGCGATTATCGTGGAAATTTTTCAGTCAGGAATTTCCTTCTTCGCTGTTTGTTGGTTAGCTTTTCTTCCGTCTTCCCTCTCTTCCCTCTTCTGGTTACATTCGGGTATGATACTCTTTTGGGCTCGGGGTGGCGAGCCGGAACGCGGGATTTCAGACACGCGTGAAGGAATTTTCAAGTTGGAATGAAACCCTTTGTATATCGAGGGAAAGAAAAGATTTATACACGTGTATAGGTACGGCATGCCTACAGGTACAGCCCGACACCTGCAGCCCGAGATATTTTAGAGTCAACATTTCTTTTCTCACGTAGGTATCGCTCAAGTCCTTGTCGTTTTATGAATGGGGCCACAAATTCGTCAAATCATTCTCTCACTCACAATACCTGCGTCAATTTCTTTCCCTCTTCCTCCGTCTAATGTTCGATCATTCGGTTATTCTTATTTTTCATCACGTTTTGGGAAACCATTTCATAAATTGCCTTCGCCACGTTTCAATCAAATTATCCTACGTATCGATTCGTAAACGTCAGCTGTCCTCGTCATGAAATGTATATCCAGCTGGATTCAATTTTCCCTGAATTCGAAATTTTCCGCCAGTTTTTCATACCGCGGGTACATCTACAACGGTTCACCAATACATTTCAGATTGAAATTCTCCCGCGTGAAAGTTCCCGTATAGATTTTTTTGAATTCCTATAACATCCAGTCGCAGCTGCCAGATTCCAGCGAACTCAAAAATACAGAGTTTCGGAAATCCATACGGAAATTTTCCACCGGAGATACAGCTTTTTCTCCTCCAGATTTTGAATCTATCCGTATAGATGACAATTTATCTTGTCGCGTGGCCAAACGCCACCTGCACGCCGCCGCCGCCGCCGCTGCTGCGGCGCGTCACGCGTCGCGGTGGCAACACCCAGCCGATTTCGCCAGCTGACCACAAGATGATCAAAGCAATTTGTCAAAATCCCCTCCCCTCCCCTCGCGTTTCGGATAAGCTACCACATTATTAATCATTGATAAGCTCACCCACGGCTAGCACCCTTTTTGTAAAAAGAATTTAATACGGATCCCACGCGAATATACGCTTGTATGTATGTATCCATGTACACCATAATCCATATATTATACGACAGCTGCATGCCTAATGGACGTATTTGGTTATCGTGCGAAATCGAGGACCTTGAACACGACCCGTTCGTTCTTTTCCATCTCTCTTTGAACTTCCAAATGACACGTTCCGAGCAAGAAAATTAGAATTGTGAATTTTTTTGCAAAATTGTCGAAATCCTTCAGAGTTTGTTCTCCGGGGTAAATCGACGATCACCTGTGAAACGATAGACTTGCTCGGTTCGACCGTAATAAAGGACTATAATTCGTCGTGACTAATTTTTCGGAAAAACCTGAGGTGAAAATTACTCCTAGATCGCGAATCGCGGCCGCATGAATGGCATGAGTTAAACTTGTTTAACGACGAGGTCCGGGGTCACTGCGGGGGCGGATATGGGGGGCGGGGAGTCAGTCACAGGGTGGAACAACGTTAAAACATAGTTTATTTCCATTGTCCCCATTATTGCCCGAGGACGTGGAAACTCTAACTTGGGTAAGTAAGGGTTACGGGTGGGAAGGGGGGCGGGAGGGAGGGAGGGAGGGTACCGCGGCTCGGGATATATCCTCATGGTATACGCCGCTCCGTCGACGTCGACGTTGACGTCGTCGCCTTCGACTTAATACGAATATAGCCGCTGAACCTGTGTATACCAACCAACAAACTTACTTCGCTGCTGCTGCTGCCGCCGCCGCTGCCGCTGCCGTTGCTGTTGCTGTTGCTGTTTCTGCCGTATACTATTATATATCCCGGCAACTCACGCTCTCAAGTCTGAAATGAACACACGCGCCAGCTCAGGGACATTATCAACCCTAATAAAGACCCTCCCCGCCCCATTTTCTTCCCGTTCCACTATTCTTCTTGCTAACCAAGAGAGGGAGCTCTATGAGATCTAAGTAACCCTGGCCGTTAACGTTTCTCTGTAATTCCGGCCCAGGTTTCGTTTCTAGTAGTCGCGGGGACGGGGGTCGGCGGGTTTGCGGTTTAGCCTCAACCATCCCCCTCCTTCCCCCAGCCGAATTCTGGGTCCAAGCAATTGGGTGCTGATCCACGCATCCCGCTCTCTCACGATAAAGAGTTAGATCGGTACCGGTGCCCAGATCAGTTATGACTACCGTACCGTTCCGTTCCGTTCCGTTCCATTTCCGTTTCGATTGATTTCGAGTCAACTTTGGGTCGCGTTACCCGCGATTATTCACTGCTATTTGTACCGCTGTTTGCCTGTTTGTTTATTTGTTCGTTCGCTTATTTGTTCGCGTATGTTTGTTTCTGTGTATTTTGGTCCGTTTGTCAACGTCTGTCCATTCGTTCATTCGTTTGTGAACTCGTTACCTTCCGCTCCCTATAATTTCGGGTATATTTGTTCCAAAGAGCAGCTTCACCCGAGCCATCCCCTGGCCAGTACCGACTTCCCCCACCCCTGTTTCGTGTTTTGAGGATGAAAATTCGGTATTCCTTTATCAAACGAATACAGCAAATGGAGGAAAGGAGAAATAACAAACAATGTAAATGTCGATCGGTGCTTCACCTATAAAATATACCCAGATGCGCGGTGCTAATTACTTTTCTAAGCGAGCTAACCTCGCAGTAGATACATGCGCGTAGCCACTCTACACCAACCCAGATAACTGTACGTCTTGCTGACAATGAGCGAATGCGTTACCTCAAATTCAACGTAAATCTTGGGAATTTCAAACACTTGTGATTCGCTGCGTAACGAAACGATGAACTTGAATGAAGGGACGGAGCTGAGGGACGAAGGGATGATGGGGTGGGAGGACTTGATCAATTCAAATCATGGTTTATTGGAATTAGCACTTACATTGGAGAGAGCGGGACCCCGTTCGCGTACGCAATGAGAATAAAATCGAGTCTAATGAAATCCGCCATTCAACCCAAAAAACTGATAGAACAATACACAAAATTTGCATCCCTGATTACGTTCCTCCGCCCCGGCCGCGACGCTTCGCGCCTCTGTTATAACAAATACGAATACCTGTGATGCGCATATTACACTTCGGTTATTTTTTGGTTGTTTTATTTTTCATTTTTTCCCGTTTTTCTCTTTCCGTTTCCGTTTGTTTCGTCTTCTTTCCTTCGTTTATCGAAGGAGGTATAGGGACCAGGGAAAGTGGCTAGCGAGTAAGCGGCTTCAGAATCGATCTTATCGTTAACATCGCGCCAATAAACGTGCTTCAGCTGTACATATACACGCACTCCGAATACACACGGACGCCCAAAGTACACGCGCGCACGTAGAGGAGAAAGGTCGTTCGGGTACGCGACACAACAGCGTCGCTGGCTGCTCGTTCCGTAGAATTGTTCAGAAGGGTAGGTTTCTCTCTTTTCCGATGTTCCGTTATCAGTAGCGGATGATACATAAGTCCCCCGCGCGGATATGGATATGTATACGTATGTAATACGTATCAATGGGTTTCGTACACGTCGCTAGGCGGGGGGGGGGGGGGGGGGGGGGGGGGGGTATGTTTTGTTATTTCAGATTCCCCGCTTGTTTTTCCGATAAAGAAATTGCCCGGTACGCGCGTGCATACGTATACATACATGTATGTATAGTACGCAGCTAGTTGTGTGTGTACACAGAACTATATAAATACGTGACTCCGATGTATGTATACTATGTATGTACATAGCATAGCATAGCATAGCACGTACAGAATATACCGGGCGGCGCGGCGGTGTAATATGGAGAGGCGTCGGTGGGAGGGAAACAGGTTAACGAGAAAATATTCAATTCCCAAATTGCCCGTAGCGTATAATGATATGCTATGAAGGGTAGGTAGGTACCTACCAAAAATTGATGCTTTTTCTGCCCACCTCCTGACGAGGATCGACGACGATTCCTGATTACGAACAACAACCGCGCGGACCGGACGCCTTGAACTTATTTTCTCAAGAGATAGGACAATTTCCTTCCTTTTCCTTGACTCTGGTATATATATATTACATATATATATATATATATAAAATACAATATATTGTCTGAAATCCGAAACGCGCAATCGCAAATCGAACTAGCGTAACGGAAGATTCTGAGATTTCCACTTACCGATACTGTAATACACTTTATACATGGATATAGTATATCCAAATTTCAATTACATACATACGCTCGTATATATATATATTATGTAGTTTTGAAGATAGGACCAGAAGTTCTTATTTCCAATCAATTTTTCTCGCACACTGTGTATTATATATAATATATATTCTACGGAATTTCGACAAACAAATTATACATATTTCTCTACTGTCTAGTCTATATACCTATCAGAGAGAGACAAAAAAAAAAAAAAGCAACAACAACAGATAACAAAGAAATCGAAAAAAAAAATGAAAAACTGAAAATTTTAAATAATCAAATAAACACCTCGTTTTAACAAGGATATTTTGCAGGAGGGTGTTTGCAGGAGTTAAGGAGATAACTATGAGAGAGTAGCAGGGCTTGTAGCGAGTGTGTAAGTGTTAAAAAAAAAAACAAAAAAAACAAAAAACAAATAAAAAATCATGGTGACAAAAAAAAAATATAGAACAAAGAAAGAAGAAACAATAAATCTAATTTCGTACAAAATCGCTATCTTAAATCTCTCGTTCGTTCTTCTTCTTCTTCTTCTTATTATCATTATTAATATTATTATTATCCTCATTATTATCACTATTACTTCTATTATTATTATTGTTATTATTATTATTATTATTATTATTATTATTATTAGATTCAAAATACTTCTGCTCACTAACTCAATTATCAATTATTCACTTTCCTTATATAATATATATAATATAGTATAATATAATATACCTAATACCTTTTTCACATATATATTTATATACATATATATACCAATATATTCCTATATAATTAAATTTTTTCTACATTTTGTATTGATATAGTTTAATTCTTGATACGCTAATCGCATCGTACTACGCTCGCGATTCGAACACAACGATAATAATACGGTGAGAAATCGCGATGTTATCGTTTGCTTTCCGCAAGTACGTATATACATACGTACGTATACCTACCACATGCATTCGTCGTACGTATATACACGATATTCTGCATTACATCTATCGATAGAGAGCAGATCTAATACGAACTACATACCTACCACCTATACCTACTCGCCGATACTTTTTATTTTCACCACAAAAGAGGAAAGGAACGCACACAATTCATTATTATGTGTACGAATAATAACATAATAATACCAATACTGTTTTCGCGCGCGTTCCCGCGTTCTCTTTCTGCTCTCCGCGCCATTTTATTCGCTGATCTATTTATTTACTTGTTTACTTGCTTATTTATTTATTTATTTATTTATTTATCGTGGTGTTTCACACTTATCGTACAGTCAAAGCGCCCTTCCTTCCACTTCACTGTTACACTCCGCGCGTGAGCGTTTATTCGTATATTTTGTACAACGTTGATTTTCGACTATTTCAATCAAAGACAAAATAAAGATAAAGATACAAAACAACCAGTAAGAACAAAAACAATTTCACAGCCTATTCTGTAACTTGGCGAGTAGGTACACCTATACATTATACCATATGCATACCTAGGTACGTATATATACCTATATACATAGTATAACATGTTTCAATCTAAAATTCGTATAACCAATCTAAATTTTTATCGAATTCACAAGTACACTACACCATACCTATAGCTATAGTTTCGAAAATTTTCCAATAATCCAATCATTATATTCGTATATATATATTTTCATCATTTCACATTTCTGTCATACACATCATCATTGTTCGAATTTATACATAACAAATATCTCTGAGTGGTAGTTTTTCAAATTATTCAATACTTACTGCAATTAGATATACATAAATTATTATTATATCATATACCATATACCATATATGTCATACTATAATTGGCTTTAAACTGCATGATTCACACATAATAATAATAATAATAATAATAATAATAATAGTGATAATTATTATTAGTATTATTATATTGTAAAATTTTTCCTTTTTTATTTCTTCTTCTTTTCTTCTCTCTCTCTTTCTCTCTTTCTCTCTTGTCTAACGGCGTCGTTGATTATATACTAAACTAGCTTTATATTATACTGTTACAATTATTATTACCATTATTATTATTATTATTATTATTATTATTATTATTATTATTATTATTATTATTATTATTATTATTATTATTATTATTTTTTTTTTTTTTTTTTTTTTTTTTTTTTTTTTTTTTTTTTTTATTGGAGTTGCGGAATCCTTTTTACGGATACCACCTGGACCTACAGCCCAGTCCTACAGATCTGGACTTTCAGCCCAGGTGGTTATGTGGGACTCCCAGAAAAAAAAAAACAGGCCTACCCACTAAACCGCCACCTCCTTCACCTCCTCCTCCAGCCAGGAACTATGTTAATATTACTTCTGGCTGGGGGGTCATGTCCGTGCACGTTCGTTTGTCTCGTACGTCTGTCGTCTGTTATGTCGCGTCACTTCGTCTGCTTAGTCGTCTGTCAGGCAGCCGTCCGCGTTTTTTCGTCGTAGTATCGTCTCTGTGTAGGTGGCTACCAGTAGCCACCATTTCTGTTTGCGTAACATCACCTGTACTATGTTGTCCGGGGTGATGTTACCTGTTGTCGTCTCGAGTTCTCGTCTCAAGCCCGTCCACTGGTCGCACATAAAGAATGTGTGCTCCGCGTCGTCTCGTTCGTGTCCACAGTACTTGCAGTCCGGTGTGCGTACTCTGTTCATGTTGTTGAGGTACCGTCGAAAGTAGCCGTGTCCCGTCAGAAGCTGGGTAACGTAGAAGTTCACGTCCCCGAATGTCCTTTCAGTCCACGGTCCTAGGTCCTTTATCAGGCGTCTTGTCCAGTTACCTGTTTGTTCTTCCGTCCATCGTTGTTGCCACACCTGTATCGTTCTGTCACGTTCAGCCTTTGCCGCGTCCTCTCGTCTCACGTCCGCGCTACGCCCGTAGATCCTCTTGCGCTCTTCGGCAAGGAGATCCACGGGAATTACGCTCGCCACCACCAACACAGCCTGTGCAGAGACTGTCCGGTAGGAGCTTGCGATCCGCAGCGCCCCCTGTCTCTGTACTCTGGTCATCGCTGTGCTGTATTTTTTCGTTTTCAGAGCATCTGCCCAGATCTCCGCCCCGTAAAGAAGAATCGAGTGGGCTGTCGCCATCAACAGTCGTCTCTTCCCCGGTCTTGGTCCCGTCGTGTTTGCCATCAGGCGGCTCAAGGATGCGATCCTCTCGGCCGCCTTCTGAACCGTCTTCTGTATGTGAGGCCAGAAGGTCATCTTCGTATCCAGAGTCACCCCTAGATACTTGACTTCCGTTCCAGCCTGAATCTCGTCCGTCCCAACCCTCATTGTTAGTCTCGTCTGTATGCGTTTTCTCGTAAGGAACGTCAGTTCCGTCTTCTGTGTCGCGAGTTCGAGTCCGTGGCCTGTCATCCAACGTCCTATTCGTCTCATTGTCTGGTTCAACTTCAGCTGCGCCAGTTCCGGAGAGCGCTCAGTGATTACCGCCGCTACGTCATCGGCGTACGCGACGAGGAGTACCCCGAGCGGCATCTCCAGCCTGAGCAGACTGTCGTATAAACCGTTCCAGAAATCCGGTCCCAGTATCGATCCCTGTGCGACCCCCGCGGTGATTTGTCTCGTCACCTGTCCCTCGGTCGTCTCGTACGTTATTCGTCTGTTTCTCAGGTAGTCCGCCACTACCCGGACCAGGTAACGCGGAGCCCCGAAGCCACCGTTTAGCGCCCCCAAGATATCCACCCACCTGGCCGAGTTGAAGGCGTTCCTGATGTCGAGTGTCACCAGCAGCACGACAGGTCGTGCTGCGTGGCAGTGTCTGTCTAGTTCCTCGAAGGCGTCGACCACTTTTCGGATTGCTCCAATCGTTGATCGACCCCTTCTAAAGCCGAACTGCAGATCTGAAAGGCCTCCCCCGGTCTGTATCGCGTCCGTGAGTCTTGGCCTCAGTAACTGTTCGTATAGTTTTCCTGTCGTGTCCAGTAGGCTCAGCGGTCGATAGGCTGACGGCGTATCGGGGTCGCCCTTACCTTTTGGGATAAGGACTAGCCGTGCCATCTTCCACCGACCGCTGAATGTCCCTGTTGTCAAGCACGTGTTGTATAGGTCAAGGAGAATCTCCGGTCTCCGGTCGGCCATCAGTCGAAGGATCTCCGCCGGTACCCCGTCCGGTCCCGGTGCCTTGCCAGTCTTCATCGCGGCGGTCGCTTTGGTAAGCTCCCCCGCGGCGAATATGGGGGCTGTCGGGACATCCGTGTCGTCGGTCACGTCCGTCCGTAACGGGTGCGTCGGAAACAGTCCGTCAACTATTCGTCCTGCGGTTGCAGCGTCTTTGAGTTCCGGTGTTACTCGGGCCCCTAGCCTACCGGTCACAATCTTGTAACCGGTACCCCAGGGGTCCTCGTTCACCTCCTCGCAGAGCTTCTTCCAGCATCGCGTTTTGCTGTGCCGTATGGCGTTTGTCAGCTCTTTCCGTGCCGTCTTGTAGGTTGCTTGGAGGTTTTCCCTTTCGGGTCTACCTCTAGCTCTCGTAACTTGTCGTTTGTTCGCCAGACAGATTCTACGCAGTTCGGCTATCTCGTCTGTCCACCAGTACTGCGGCCGTCTGTTTTGCCTCTGTTGGGGTTTCGGCATTGTCATGTTGCACAGTCGTTTCGTTAGTTTGGCCGTCTCGTCTGCCAAGCGTTCCGCCCTTTGCCGGCCGGTCAGCTCCGGGGGAATGTTCGTTATAGGAGCTGGTGCGGCCATCAGCGCCTCGGTGAATTTCTGTGCGTCGAGTTTCTTAAGGTTCCACCGCGGGGGGTGTTGTGTCCTTGTTCGTCTCGTTGCTGTCTGTCCTACCACTTCGAAGGCGATGTACTGATGGTCGCTGGCCGTATAGTCCCCCACCACCCGCCATCCCCTCACCCGTGACAGCGTTCTGTCCGACGTCATTGTCACATCCGGGATGGAGAAGCCAAACCCAGGTCGTCTGTACGTTGGCGTATTTCCCGTGTTTACTACCGCTAGATCTAGCCTTGCGGCCATTTCCAGCAGCAGCAGTCCGCGTCTGTTCGTTTCTGTCATTCCCCACTCGATTGCCCTGGCGTTGAAGTCCCCCCCGATTACCACGTCCCCGGGCAGATCCCTGATGCCGTCCTCGAGGAGTGCTACCTTCCTCTCGAACTCCGCCGCGGTGCAGTTGGGTGTCAGGTAGACGCTGACATAGGTGACAGCGCCGACCTTAGCCCAGACGAAATCGTCCCCGCAACCGCGGTCAGTTATTCGGCTTCGGGCAGCACCCCTCACCCACATAGCTGTTGTCTCTGTCTCGTTGGTGATGTACGTCTGGGTCGTCCTTCTCCTGTACGGTTCACACAGCATCAGGATGTCCGCGTCGTGTTCGTCAGCTATCTGTGGTAGTAGCATGTCTGCTGTCCTACTTCTGTTCAGGTTACCCTGAATTATCCTGTCCGTCGTCCAGCCCGCCTCCTGCACTCCTCCAGCGCGGCACGGAACATCGTGCACCCACCGGATCCGGCGAGGTGCGCTACGTCGTTGTGACCGGCCTCGGTGCACAGAGGGCAGACAGGCTTGCTTTTGCAGTCTGTCGCGTAGTGTCCAGGTGTGCCGCACCTTCGGCAGCACTTTGTCCTGTCCTTGTCTGTACAGTTTGCCTTTACATGGCCGAAGCCGAGGCACTTGTGGCATCTCGTGACTGTCAGTCGTTTTCGGACGCGGCAGTGCATCCACCCAATCCCGATCCCCCCCCGCCGAAGCAGCACCTCGGCCTCGCTCGACTCAATGTCGCACACGGCCATGTACTGCTCGGCACGGTTCGGACCGAAGATGTGGACCCGGTAGTCCGCGTCTCGTCCCGTTTCCCGTTCGCGTCGCATTATTATTATTATTATTATTATTATTATTATTATTATTATTATTATTATTATTATTATTATTATTATTATTATTATTATTATTATTATTGTTATTATTATTATTATTACTATTATTGTTAAATATTAATGTCAAGCTTATCATATGCGATATCGCGGGTGATCCGGTTACGGCAACACACACACACACACACACGCACACGCAGTTACAGAATAAGAAAGGTAACGAAGAACGAATATTTTTATTCAAATTTTCTTTTTAGCTATATATATATAGTTTTTTCTCACTTTAACACAGTTCATTTACTATAACAATATAAATTTCCGATACCGCATTATGCCTAGATGCCTACTATACGTCTATTAGTTTTACCTTATAATGCATCGTTATTATTTATATAATATAATTACGTATATAGTGGAAGGTATATACTTATGTATGAGTGAGTACGTAACTCATATATTCATATATTTTACAATCAATTATTTCACCATTTTTTTCTTCTAAAACATAATTTGAAAAATATACAATATACTATACACATACGTCACCTATGCAATAGATTATTCGGAAGAAAAATTCCCACTGCATCAGAATGACGTACGCATACGTACATTATATACGTATATACATACGTATACGTATAGTATAAGTATATATGGATGCAGGAAATTAATTGAGAAACCGTATTTCATCCTCATTATTCGATCATGTATCGGCAATTTATGAAAATCGCGCGATGATCGATTACACATATATACCTCATACCGTAATCACTTGCAGCAGCATTAGCAATTATATATAGGTTGACTATGATGTTCGGTAAGTTTTTGCACGCGGATTTCACTCATTGTGGCCGCGAAGTACGGATAGAGTATAGAGAACCGCATTAACCGCGCAATAAAACATAAAAGAATAATTGAAAAAAAATATATAAATAATTATAATTGTTTTAAATTTCGGTATATATATATATATATATACACATGGTAAACAAAAATCTTGAATACAACTGCGGCGCAGTGCGGGGCAAAAAAAAATACTCTACGTGTGTGTGAGGTATGTAGTGCGTAGCGTGTACGTAGGCGATCATCGATAGATACGCATATATACATCGCGCTGCCAAAAATATATGTATATGCACTGCGGGCATAATATACGTGTGCATTATAAACAGCGGTACATCGGCAGCAGCGCGTACATATCTATATACAACATCGCCAATATTCCAATTGAAAGGTTAACAATTAGTCGTTGAACAAGCAGCAGCGGCAGCGCGGCCAAAGTCTCGAACAAATGGCCCTGACGTGTGAGTGTGAAACCAACAACCGCACGATTCCCAATTAATATCAATCGCCGAGGCGTCCAATGCACGAAAATCGTTCAACCCCAAAGATCCTCGAGTACCTATACCTCCTGTAACCCTTGATTACTGCTATACCTGTATACCAACACATGAATCGCAATTTCTCTCTCTCTCTCTCTCTCTCTACAGTTTCTGGAATTTTCCATTTGTACACATAGGTATTAGCAGATAGATTACATACGTATACGTGGATCATACATGTCGGATGCAAACGTATACGTACCCCAGTATTTCATACTTTTCTTCACATTTATAGGTAATACAGCTATCTCGCGAATTTCAACTCGTATAAGAATTCAAATTATGTAAACAGTATAGTTTATATATGTATTAATATACGCAGGGCAATTTGAATCGATTTGACAAAATTTCATTCCACTGTACTATCCTACACTAATTGAATTATTCTTAAAACGAAGTAGGTGAACGTGTAGCATATATATACAGGCTGATTTTGATACACTCTTTTTTTTTTGCCGTTTTTTTTTCTTCTTCCACGACGAGACCGAAGTCTGCAACAAACGATCGAACGCGTAAAAAAGTGCAGACATATAATCTGCTGCGGCCGAAATATTTCAATGAAGAAAAATCATCGTTACTGTTTTTTTTTTCTCTCTCTTTTTTCTTTCTACCACTTGTTTTTCTTTTCGTGGGAATCCTCTCGCTTGCGAAATCGTGCGGAAAGAAGAAAAGGAGGGAAAAAAAATAAAATAAATCGAAGATTTTCACATTATCGACAAGTTTCCGACGATATTGCGTATGCATGTATGTATATACATGTTTATTTTCCGTGCGTTACCTCCGCGCCGCGGTTTGGCAAAACGTTGCAAAACTTCGATCTGATCTAGATCTTTTATACCTGCCTATTGTATTTTCATTACAGGTACGATATACACCTGTATAACGGATTACAGATCTCTCTTTTCTCTCCTTATCTGCATCAGGTATATATTGTATATGTATATCGGAATATTAAATTACGATCAGGAGTGAAATTGTGTATATGTATAGTATACTGTAGCTGTACATAGGTATACATAGGTATGTTGGAGGAGTGTGGTAGCAGCAGTATTCAGAGTACATAACCTGTACCGCGTACCCATGTACCAAGAAACTTTATCAATATTTTCTATGCATTATGTACTATATCCGCCAATATAGATAGAAACTTGCGATAATACAATCGATACTGTATACGAGGTAGGTAGGTATAGGTATATCATGTATTCAAGGCCCGAGCTGCACCGCGCACTTCTTGCAGAACTATAAACGTCGATGTAAACGGAATTCATCGCGATCGTCCCCACCATCCCCCGTCAACGAAGATTTTTCAAATTCGAGCGAAAATTCTCTTCGCCATATTTTGTTCGGTCGACGAAATATCGTTCGTTACAACGGACGTCCTTTCCCGCCGCGTATACTGTAGTATTGTATAGATATATAAACGTATATACATACACATAATATATGTCCTAAAGAGGAGGAAATGCGGATGCGTAACGCGTGTGCATACGTATGTATATATAGTGTACCTATATATATATATATATATATATATACTGATTTAATAGCAATATAAAATACGTTAAAAAATGTATCGTATAGGCGGGGGAGGACCTCCCGCGCGTGCCTACGCACGTCGAAGCGTTATCTTTGCCGTTTATTTTTCTCTTTTTTGTTTTTTTCTTTTTCCCCCCTTTTTTTATTGTCGCTCCTTCCTCTGTTTTCGTTCGTCTCTCTCCTGTCTCTCTTTATTTTCCCCATTCACCGCGTTTTCGAGCCCCCGCGAACTCGCCCGATAAACACGACAAGTTCCCGATAAGTTACGACCGCTTGTTTCCTAGCCGAATTTAAGCTCCTCCTGCTACCGTGTTTGATACAAGCTTCCAGCATTACCGACGCCCCTACCCCACCAACCCCCAACTCCTCCGCTTGCAATATCCGCGGATAACACCCAGGGTGACGGTTCTCCACCGCACAGCGGATCTGCTGCGGCAGAAGGGGGCGGGGGGGCAGAGAGGGCTGCGGCCGTGACGTTCGTTCGGCTGACCGATCCGATGTTAACGTGGCAAGCCGAAGCTGCAGCTCACAGCGGTGAACCCTCGCATGACCGCCGCGCCGCGCGGTAGCGAAAAATATCATTTGTGTATCGTATTCTACTAATTAATATACCTGTTGATCGACAAATGTCAGAATTATCGAGGGTCGATCGGATATACTTCGGTAATTGGATTGGACTCGTATCTCATTCTTTGTTACAAAGTCGGAGGATTATTATCGAGGAGTTTCGAGGATCACGCGGTCGCTTGACCGATTCTAGAGTTTTTTTTTCGGAATCTCGGTGTCATTTTTTTTTGGCAAAACTTCGAATCGATTTGGATTTCATTGGGAAACGATTGTACAGGGGTCGGGAAGTGCGCGCTCCGGTCAACTAGATTCGGAAAATCATCGTGATTGTTATTAATTATGACTAATTTGTATAATATAACCGCAAATCCCGTCTCGCAGCGAAATGAATGTGTTGAAAATTCGTACGTTGTTCATTTTGTCCCAGCCGACCAGAGCGCGCTTCATGACACTTGCATGATTACTTCGCAAAAAGTTCCAAATCGATTCGTGGTTCTGTGGAAAAAATGATACCGAAATTCTGAAAAACTCTGAAGTCGGTAACGTCACTCCGCGCTCGGAACTCCGTAAGGAATGGGTGTATGTATGCACGACATACATACATACATACATACATACCGAAGAGATATTCTGTAGAGAGATGGAAAAGAAAAAATGAAGGCGCGGACCGAAAATCGAAGGGATAAAGGTGACGCAAAATGGAAGTTTTGATTATGATAAGGGAAGCGGGTTCATTCAACGTTGCGAAAAGCCACACATCAATCCATCCGTCCGTCATTTACTAGTTTCGTATTGTACATAGTTGCATATACCTATACATAGCGTAGTATAGAGAAGTATGTAAAGAACTATCTTGTCGTCCATTTTTTTTCCTTTTCGTATTTTATACATTGCATAACAGTAGACGGTACCACCCCATAGACATTTTTCTCCGTTTTCTCACTTTCTTTCCTCTCTCTTTGTCTTCTCTCTCTCTCTTTTTCTCTGCTATATGTATACATGTGCCTATACATCGACGTCGGTACCTGCGCCATCGCATCGTAGTAAAAGTAGAAACTCCATGCAGAAGCCAGTAGATACAGACTTTGGAAAAAGGGCAGGAAATGACCGGAAATGACGGAAGAAACCCGGGGAACAACTCCGACCCCCGCTATCCGACGAGCCAGCTATATCTATATATATATATATATGCATGCATATATATACATGTATATGTATGTATGCATTTGCGCGAGCGAGGTCGCTGAAGTCAAGCATCTTTTTTGAACCCTCACCGGGCGCAGTCCGCCCTAGGCCTTCGTACACTCGGTACATTTCTATATCGCGTCCCACAGCTCACTGCTGCGAGGAGGGTTGCCTGGGAGATGTCCGTGTAATCAGCTGCCTAATGGGATGGATGTGGATATAGGCCCATCGCACGCGCCCTAGCTTGAGCCAAAAGGGGTGAAACTCTTGTCCGATGCATACTGAGGGGGGGGGGGGGGGGGGGGGGGGGGGAAGAGAGAGGATGAGAGCTTACATTCGCCAAAGCGTCGTAGGTACACGCAGATCGTTATTACTCGACCGAGGTGTAGCGAAACTATTTTCCCTTCTTGTTTTTCCACATGCCAATTATCAGGGATTCAGAAAAGGGTGATTCACGTCTCAGCGCCGTATTACATTGGTGTATGTATGTACAGGGAAGATTATTCCTACGTCCGCAAACTCAGCGCAGCGTTGAGGTGGCCGTGAGCCCATAACGACATAAATTGTTTCAGCGCTTTCCGATTTTCCGAGCGGCTAAAAACGGCGAAAAATTGACGGGACAGTTTTCGCGACCGCCTGAACGCTACTCCGAGTGTTCGGTCGTCGGGAACTCACCATGCATGTATACAATGGCGTTACATAACATTCGGAGCCCCACGTTGGGCGCAAAATTTTTGTTGCGGCGCGCGACCACGTCCCTCATGGCTCCGCCGGTCCCGCGTCGTCGTACCAATACCTATTACTCGTAAAACTCAACTCAAAGTGGAGTTATAGATATGATTCGAATCCAATGAAAAACTCGTTCGAATTGCGCAGTACTCGTAATACATATATCCCTGATATATATATATATACATACATTACCACCGGGAAATTGCACCCGCGCGTACACACGTGAATAGATTCAACGTTATACTATACATACCAATATACACTTCCATACATCGTTTCATATGCTAGAAATTCAGGTAGGCTCTGCTAGATCTGCAGGGCATGAGGCTTAGCGTGCAGGATATTCTGTGTAGGTAGGTAGGTATATGCTTATCACTGCAATACGCGGTGTACCTATAATGTGTATGCGTGTGCGTATAAAGGTATATAAAGGGATGCTGGCGGTGGGTATACCTATACAAGACCTTTGAGACCAGCTAGGGCGGTTTTACCCTCATCATGAATTCTCTCTGCGCCGAGTTTTGTTTAACGTACGTTTTACTTTTTCTCATTTTATTTTCTCTATCTCTCTTCTGTCCATCGTTTTTCAATTTTACCATTTCTTTTTTTTTTTTTTTTCTCTTCGCATGCTTCTGTTTTCATCTTTCTATTTTCATTCGACTCTCCCCCTTCCTCCCCCGCCGCCTCCTTCGCACTCCCACAACTACTTCCTTCGTCCTCATCACCCGTTACTTCAAACGCGTGTATATAGGTAGGTATACATACCTATGTTACGTATGTATGTACAATAGTATAGGTTGCAGGATGCATCGTATACCTAATATGGCTCTCTCTGTTTTACTCCTCACACACAATATGTGGATGTGGATTTAGTAGACTCCTCTCTCTATTTCTCTCTTTGTCTCATCCTCGCTTGGTTCTCTCAATTAGGGGGATATATAAGTAAGCTGAATTAGTAATTAACTATCCAGTATACCGAATTAACGATTGATCGCTCGTTATAAGGTTTGTGCCTCGGATTCCAGTTGCTGAGTGTTCTTCTTCTTTTTTGTTTTTTTTTTTTGTTTTTTTATACCACTTTTTCCTAATTTGTTTGTTATTTTTTTCTCCTTTTTTTCCACACGTTTCTATGGTTTTTTATATATATATATATATATCTGCCGTTTTCTCTTTGAATCCTTATATATTATATACATATATATATATATATAGTATAATATATTACATACTATAATAACCTATGAATAAAATTTGTGGTACGTTTCAGCTGATTTATATGTATACATATGTATTGTATATATATATATATGTATATATACGTGGTGCCTACATCGTGCGATTCCCTTTTGAATCCAAAACTAGGAAAGTATACGAGAGGGAAAAAAAGCATTAAAAAAAAAAAAACCAGAAAACAGAAAAAACGGTTCAAAATTCGTTTTTATGCCGGATTAAAATTTCTATCGAAGCATTTCGAGCGCGTCGAAAAACGAAATATGATCGTTTTTTGTTTTTTTCCTCCTCGTGTAAGTTCTTCCCTGGACGGTTCTGGAATTACACGGTCCATGTGCTGTACGGTACGATATATGTATACATATATTTCATATTCGATACCTATTGGCATCCGTAATTTGTTGATTATTTATTCACACGTATGGTACACATGTATGTATGTATATATATGGGAAATAAAAAGAAAAATCTGCTACCGCCCCCTAAAACGGTAGTAAATAACGAAAAAAATGGAAATACCTGCATAGGCCGAAGTCTTCGAATTGAAGGAAACAGGTGCCTTTTCGCATCAAGGTTTCAGAATCCGATCATCTCACTTCTTCTTTACTAATCGGCGGTATCTGCGGTTTTTCGAATATCTTTTCTGTTTGATGTTACAGTCACAATATCCTATATTGTTGCGAGTGCCTATTGCCGTACGAACAAGGATTCCAAATTACGAAGAAAGTTGCCCCCAAAGAAAACGAATCTCAATGGAAATGACATTTGTGCAGCTGGATATTCCTCATTCGATGAAACAAAAATAACGATTATCGGATCCTAATTGTATTGATCGGGTATAGGCAGTGATTAGAAATTGTTACCCGTTCTTTGGAAGCTCGATATTTGCAGACAGCATGATTATTACCTGTTTCGGAGAATAACGGGTAGTAATTCATAATTACTGACTATTACTGATTGATACAATGACCATAAGAGTAATTATTTTTGTGGCATTGAATGATGAGAAATGTCCTGTAAAAATATCCTTTCCGTTGAAACTCGTTTCTCCAGGGGAATTTTCTGCGTAATTTGGAATCCTTGTTCATAGCAATGGGTAGGTACTAATAACACTGTGACATCGAACGCCTTCGTAAATGGAACGAACACAATTTCGGAAAACGGCAGATACAGCTATTTAATAAAGCAAAAGTGGAAAAAATCGGATTTTGAAACTTTGATGCGAAACTTTGGGGCGCCTAGCCTGTTACCTTCAGCCGAAAGACTTCGGGTTTCTTCGGTATTCCTTTTTTCGTCAATTACTACAGTTTCAGGAGGCGGCAGCGACATTGCCAGATATTTTTCTCACCACCACTCTAATATACATGCATACATGTTTTTCTATGACAAATTATCATCGCCTATTTATCTACTTTGAGTACCTAATATATTATAATAATAACAATCGTATAACCTAGATATCTTGTACAGAAAAATGATTTTCCAAATTCTATGTAACATAAACTTATTCTCGTTATTCCATATATAGCAAATTTTCATATGCTTGCGCTGTGGGTCATCTGTTTTTTATATTATACATTATAATTTATCTATACATATGTATCACGCGCGATAAATTCAAGAGTATATTTATTATATTTAGATTGCGCTATAGAAACTATATAGCTAGCTATAGATAGCTATAGATTGTCTATAGAAAAGGCTAAGAGTACCTGAAAAAAAATATGTGCTACCTACATAACGCACGAAATATAGATAGATAGGTATATCTACCTATATATAGCTATCCCAGGTAGCACAAAATCCTATGCGACTTACGCTAGGCCCCGAGACGACTCACAGGCGTCTCAGAGTCGCCGAACGTCCGTTTTATTACAGTCAAGACTCGAAAACGGACGTTCGGCGATTTTTAGACGTCTATGAGTCATGTTAGGGCCTAACATAAGTCGCAGAAGATTTTGCGCTACCTGGATATGATATGTAAGTTGAAAACCGCCGAATTTCGAACTCTAGAATCCGAAGAGAAGAAACTTCGGATTGAGAAAGCAAGAGGAGCGAGTCGCGTAGAGTCATTGACATTTTTACTCTGGAATTTATCGCCGTTTGGCAGCGAATGTGCGTGCGTGAAAGGGGAAATCAGAGATTTCTCGTATCGTGGCACTTTGTCTTATACTAGCTGGTTGAAACCTTCGTAACCGTCACGCAATAACGCAGCTTTGAGGCTAATACGCGACGCCAACTGCAACGTCACGGCAAAGACTCGGAATAGAAATAGAAATAGAAAAAGAAGCAACGAAACAAACTTTGGGAAAGATATTCTTTGAAACGTTTTGTTGCGCTGCATCGTGTTCACCACGCGAGTGAACATGAACTTTGAGAAACGGGAAAACTGAGTACTAAAAGCTAAAAGGAAGCAAACTACACCGGGGTGTGCACTTCAGCAGCCGCAACAAGATAGCAGAAGAGTCTGGGGTTGACGTTGACGTTGACGTTTGCGTTTAGCAAGAAGTTCAGACTAAAGTAGTGAACGTGCACATCCAACGTGATATCTAAAAGAAATTCTTGTTCACCTGGTTACAGCAAACTTGAAACCACTCACTTTCGACGAAGTTTATAATCAAAGCAGCCCAACAAACTGCACCGTTTATTGCGGAGGGCTAACCAACGGCCTCACGGAGGAACTCATGCAGAAGACCTTTTCTCCCTTCGGATCCATACAGGAAATCCGAGTGTTCAAGGACAAGGGATACGCGTTCGTGAGGTAAGTCGACCAACGGAATTTCCTCACATAATTTTGCATCGTTCATTCCTTTTTTTACATTCTTTCTTTTTCCTTATTTCGGTATAATCTACGTCATTTTCTTAACATAGTAGTGCTTTCATTATACTCACAAGGAAGCCCAAGTCTAGGAATCATGGTGAACACTGGTGTCGGGTAACGGGAAACATAGCTATCATTGATCATTGTTTTACGAGATCGTTAGCGAGCCAGTTGGACAAGCTCCGCTGATTAGATTGTCCTTCATCTTCGATGTTCCGGGTGCTGTAATCTCCTCCCGTCCTCTCCTCCTCGTGACCTTGATTCGTTGAACTCCCATTGCTGGGTGATCGGGTTCCCCCGAAGCTCGGCTGGTTTACGTAGGCCTCACCTTGCCGTTGGGAGCGCCATCTACACCTAATGGCGCTGATTGTCATTTCGTCTTATGTGGCTTCCTCGTCATCTCCCTCATTTCTATGCTATGCCGGGCAGATTTATACGGCGTTCCGCGTCGAGGCTATGCAGGCTGCCTCTTTGATCTTTTGTTTGATTGGATTGGCTCTTGGCTCCGTTTGTAAGGACTCTGACTCTAGCTTGAGCCCCCATTGGAAATGGTGTTCATTTTCCGAGGCACGATCTGCTGTCGCGCCCATCCCGATCCAGGCTGCGTTAGCACATCTTGACATTTTCCTGATCTTCCTTGATCCGGACACTCCGCAGGGTAGCCGGGCGTCCGGTTTCTCCCATGCGAATATCGCCGCTGTGGCATCAGATTTCGTGAACGTTAACTTTCTTTTATCACCTGCGAATATTCCCGAGCTTGCAGGTTTTCGCAGTCAGTGAACTATAACGCCCCTACTCTGCATTTGGGGATACCCACGCGTCTTGGAAAAAGAAAAAAGAAACCTCCACCTCCGAACGACGTGATATCTTTTAATTCTGCATGAAATTCTGCACGGGATTCGAGCATCGGATTCGGTAGTTAGATAATCCAGTTCGCCGAAGACACACACGCGCGAAAATACGTTTAAAATTCCGCGTGCATTCGAATCCACGAATTTCATACTACGGTACTTTGTTATGCACGGTATAAATTGCAGATTCTGTAACGGTATACCGTACTTAATCTTATGAGATTGATTCGCCGGTTGGTAGTATCCCCCAGTGCATCTATTGGTGGATTCCGTTAGTTCCGGTCTAGCTTAATGCGCGATATCGTAACCCCCGGATACATTCCGGGTCGTTTCGTCCAGGATCCCACGTGCTGGCTCACGATCACGGACTATTAATTTCCAAGCCTTGCCAAACACCGAACCCGCGCTGCACCAACACCAGAGATTGGACACGCGACCGCGCGCACTGCATGGGCCACGAGCCTAGTAGAAGCTATATCCACACGATTTACGGTCCTCTCCTACATATATTACACCCAAAACCAAACCTAGACCATCGGTAACCAAAGCGAGTTCACCTAACAAGAGACAAATGTCGCTGATCGCAATCGGGCTGGATTTTCCATACCTGCGCATATCAAACACTGCAGGATCACTTTTCGGTATCGCATGCAGATTCCGGCCAATTTGGAAATTTCGTCGAGACGACGCTCGTTCGTATATTTGTTTGACGAAGAGCGAACAAAAGTAGGTACTATAGAAAAGATCGGACAAGCAAGTATTTGCGATCCGATCGGACCGGCACATTTCTGTTATACTCTGGGTATACCCAACGGAGAAGGAAATTACGAAATCGGTTTGCCTCTACCTTTCCAAATTCCTCTGCACAAAGAATAAAGCTTGAACAATTACCATTCTTTGTCGCAAGTGTGGTATGCGAATTTATTTGTTAACTCGTACCCATATGCGAAGTGCCCGCGTCGTTTCGTGCCTAAAAGAGTCGTGGAGAGTTAGTTCTAGCTCGCTTTGTGGCAGGATTTTTTTAATCTCAACCGTAGAAAGTTGATGGAAAAGTTTTGACAAAAACGAATTTTCGTCCTCGTTGAAAGAACAAACAAGCGAATAAGCATAAACAAACAAAAGCCAACCAAATGAAGGGACCTCGCATGGCACAAGCCTGGGGGCCGCTACCAGTAAGTCCACTTTGCCTCTTTCCGTACCCACTCGCCTCGCCGTGCGCAGCTACCTTCATACTTGTGGCTACTTTGAGGCTAGTAAATAACAGGTACAGTCCTCTTTCACGGCTGCGAGAATTTAAGCCATATATAGGTACGTAGGTAAGGGGATGGAAATTCATCCGGAAGGAATTGTATACGAATAACTTCATAATTACGGAGAGCGATGTGCAGCACGAATGTATGTAGGTACCTACATCTAATCCAGTTCCCGCTGCAGTTGCGGCCTGGCCTCCGCGTAGAATACCGCTGCACTGAACGAAGTCTTACTGCATTTACAGCAGCAGCAACATCAGGAGGACTACAAACCTCGCAAACGACTTGCTCTCTCGGGTGGCCCCTCGTGCCCAGGTTAATTTGAATTTTTAATCAACGAATTAGCTAGTCGCCCTACTAGAAGGCACATGCCTCCTCGTACCTACTGCGCCCTCGCTCACGCGGCGTGGCGCCGTGTCCTACCGCCTGCGCTAGATATTATTCGCACACCGCTCAATTTGCCAACCGCCAAATTTTCTCAACCGCCACAGAGCTGAACTTTGCATATTTTTCAAACCGTCAAGCAAACGGAATAGTTTTAATTAGCGAGGGGTAATACGATCGCCGACTGCCTCTCTCTGTCTCTCTCTCTCTCTGTCGCATTCACCACTTGAACCAAAGCCGAGGCAAAACCTTGGTACAACAGGTACATACATGTACCTAGGTATATACGTACGTAAGATTCTAACCCCGCACCGAATTTCCTTCCCGTCTTTATCTTGGTCTTCTCTCCGAGTACGCGACATCGTTGGTGCAGGGAATAACTTGAAGTGAGCCAAGAAGAGGTGAAGCGGTATAGAATGAGCTTCTCTCGTCGAGTCCCTGTAGACATTCCTGTAATATGGATTCACGCGTAGGTATAGGTACAGGTAGACACATGCGATCTATGTATAATAACATTGTACGGAGTAGAGGATGTATGTGTCAGTGTGTTGGCTTCCCATTTTCCATTTTCCCTCGTCCTCCTTTCCCAGCCCATCCGAGCCATTATCCTACCTCGGTTTTTCCTATTTGCCGCGTTTTACGTCCCCTCACGACGAAAGGAACGAGCTGCTGCACCAGTCCGAGGGTTCCTCATTCTATACTTGAGCGCAGCCCTCACTTCCTCCTCGCCGATAATAGAAACATTTTATTAACTCTTAACTCAGCGAGCAAGCGTGTGCAGTTCAGATTACTTTTATAATGCTCCTAAAAATGGGCATCTTTACGTCCCCGCCAAGGCGTAGCCCTCCTCCCCCAGCTCACTTCCTCTTCGGACCTAAACTTCCCCATTCCTCTTCCTCTTCCTCTTCCTCTTTCCACTCTCCTTTGTTATCCTCGCGTGCAACGCGTATACAAATCCTCGATAAAAATCTCAAACACTTGGGGTACCTATACCTGTATCTATTTCTGCCCCCGAGATCCCGGGACGGACGTACAACCTATTGCACCTGCTGTATCTTCATCTACGCCTACCAGCCCATTAACACCGAGATTCGCTGCGCGCGGGAAAGCGAGATAAAAACGGAAAACCCACGAGTCCCCATGTTTCGGCTATAAATTCTGTTTTCGTTTTTTCACCGCTTTTTGTTACACACGAAACGCCGAAAAATTATCCTGCAATTGCATAAAACTGCTGAGAAGCTGGTGACGAAACTCATTCGAGCATCCCGAACGCGGTGCGCGTATACAGAGTAAATTTGAAAAATCCACCGCGCACAGAGATCTAGATCTATACAAATATTATAAATATAATAACACCGCTATATAGTTCATGTTCGATCATTTCAACAGGTTTTCCACAAAGGAATCAGCGACGCACGCCATAGTCGCAGTTCACAATACAGACATAAATGGTCAAACGGTGAAATGCAGCTGGGGAAAGGAGAGCGGTGACCCTAATAACGCTCAGCAAACCGGACAGGTGAGATAATCAAATACCTGTTACCACAATCTACGGTTATACCTGTACGGAGTAAATCGCGGATTGCGCGGTACGCATCTTGTGGCTAGATTCTTCGAGAAATTTTGAAACAAAGTGTCCTTCACCAAAAACTCCTTGCGACCGATAATTTCCGAGCTACAGAATATTCAAGTTACACCTGCAGTCGCACGCTCATATATGCTCAGTGTGCGGAGACTGTGGTCACTCACAGATCCAAGCCTGCCGTGTCTCGCTGAGGTACAAGCTCTGTGCGATAGGTCAAACTGGATCTGACGTAGCTTGAGAACCTGGGGTCACCGGAATTTCCGGTAAAGGACCTTCCGTTTCAAAGGTTCCAATAAATCTATAATCCACAAAATGTGTCCCGCCCAACCTGAATCGCCCTGTATACGTATGCGGACGGAGATGAAGCTCGTGTAATTTTTATTCTCTTGCCGGTCACGTCTATTGGTTACAAATATATGTATACCTACCCGCCGACCAAACTAGTCGAGACGGTTGATTAGATGGCCTATGATCGTTAACGATCCGAATCATCGTTATACTCGTACATACATACATGCATACATACAACTACCTCATTCCCCACAGTAATTATTCCCGTAACGATAATTGCCAACGTGCAGTTTCAATGCTCTCCTGTTCTATCTTCTGCATTCGCATTCTCCAGACGCTGACATCGGCAACGTATCCATACTATGCGGCCGCGGCGGCAGCAGCGGCCGCTGCAGCGGGTGTCGCTGGTGTCGCCGGCGTTGGTAGCGTGGGTGGCGTCGGCGGTGCTGGGCAACTTGGATACTGGTATCCACCCCAATCGTACCCGACTACGGCAACCCAGATGCAAGCTGCTGGCGGCTTCCTTCAGGGAATGCAGGGATACACGTACGGCCAGTTCGCCGGTTACCAGCAGGCGCAGTACATGGGGTAAGCTGACCGCCTCACAAATATGTATTTCTAACTCATTACTGCCGTTCTTCTTCCCGCGGATGAAGTCCAAGAGTTTCCAAAACCTCATTTTTGCTATTAACGAAAGCAAGAACTGCGAAGTTTCATTGCTCGATTTCATCGATCTCCAAATCCCCGTTTTGGCCTCCCGCCCGTCCTTCTTTGTTTCTCATCTTCTTTTCACTTCCTCGTGCAGAATGGGAATGGGCGTACATGCGGCAGGGACGGCTGCAGGTTGGGGACAGGGTCTTCCCGGCGGTCCCCAGCTACCACCACACCATGCGACAACGGTATCAGCACCGCCGGGTGTTCAGGCGGCAGCACCACCTCCACCACCACCTGCCCAGATGATGGCCTACCCAATGCAACAGTTCCAGGTCGGTATCTATCCCTCCCAAAATTTTTCTCCACCCGATAACTACGAGGCTGGCTTTTGAATTTGTAGAACAAGATGTCTGCCTATTCGTTCGTCTCGTTCAAATTTTCATTGTTTCATTCATTCTTCTGTTCCCTTGTCTTTCTCTCCTCTCGGGAGAACAAGAACGAGAGCTATGAAACCTATAAAAAATGCGATGATACACGACTTTCCACTTTTTTACGAAATACTTATTATACAATGTGACCAGCCTCTTGGTTTTTCCGGTTCTGCACATTACGTGCATATATATATTTTGTCTCCTTCTCTTTTTGGTGTTTTTCATTTCGATTTGGTGAGTATATATCTACTGCACGCGTGTTGCTAGGATGATTTTTTTGTCTCCTTCTTTGTCTTCTTCTTTTTTCGTTTTCTTTCTCCCGTTACTTTTTCATCGTACAGTAGTTTGCCTGTTTAGCCAGCATTAGCATATCATTTACTCGTGTATCCCTCACCCGAATCCTCGAGGTTCGCGTTATCGATAGCCATGCGTCCGCCATTATTATTAAGTACACGGCTGTCCCGTCTAAATTTTGAATTCCTAAAGTGCTTTTTTATTCTCCTCTCTTTTTTGTGCACTGTCTTTTCCAAGGTACCGTAGAGCACAGCGAGACGTTTCATACAGCCGTACGAGGGTTTAGTACCTACCCATATAATACATCGTTCAAAAAAAAGTATAGGTACTTATACATATTTGCCCACCTATAACGTATAATATTATAGGCATATGATGACCCATGCAGATTTTAAGTAGTATACCGTAGGTTGGCCCCACTCGTTTTCATCCGTATACCGCGTATATAATGTCATACTATACCATATACCCCAGACTGTTACTGCAGCACCTATGTAAGTCATATGCTATATATTTGTATACCTATATAACCGTAATATTCGTCCCTCTTTCGAGTCTATCGCGAAAATTTTGTTTTTTTTTTCTTTCTTTTTTTTTTCTTGTATTTTTGGTTTTTGCTTCGAGTAACATGAAAAAAGAACCCTCGAGGTATAGGATGAAGAAATCCTCTATAAGAAAAGAAAAGAAATCAAGACAATTTCCCGAGATGATACGGTGAAAGTATACACTCAACAGCGCATGCGCGAAATAATACACTCCTATTGACTGTTTTGAGCTCTGAAAATCGAAACAACCAATAGGAATTGCATTCAAATCAAAGCAGCCAATACGAGGTGCATTATTTTGCGCATGCGCTGTTGAGTGTATACTTTCACCGTATCATCTCGGTAAACAGTCGTATACAGTTATATACTCATTACACATCGCGCGATATATGATACGCTGAAATTTGTATTTATTTTTTTCTATTTTTGTCACATTTTTTATGGACAGTTATCTTCGTTTTGCTTTCCATTTTCCGTTATCTATACGATCGCGAATCATGGAGCTTTGAGCCCGGCGCGGAGGGACCGCTTTCAGAGTTTTTCAGAATCTCGGTCTCATATTTTTTCACGTAAAACTTCGAACCGACTCGGAATTTTCTGCAAAACAATCGTACAAAGGGGGAGTGCGCTACGGTCAGCTAGATTCGGAACATCATCGTGATAATTGTGAAGCGAATAATTCGTGGAATATAACCTCAAATCCCGTTTCACGGCGAAATAGATGCGTTTTATCTTTTATTATGTATTATTATATTATATATATTATATTATATATATATATATAAATTATTAATTTTTACGGTATTTATTTTGTCCTAGCCGACCAGAGCGCACTTCCCGACACTTGCATAATTATTTCGCAAAAAATCCCAACTCGATTCATAGTTCCGCGAAAAAGTGAGATTGAAATTCCGATAAACTGTAAAATGTGGGGAAACTCCTCGAGACTTACAGATGCGGAACGGTCGTAATCTTTTTTCTCACGTTTGATCTACTTTTGTTCTTTTTTTTTTGTTTCTTCTTCTTATTCTCGCGACAAACTATATAGAAGCCAACGTTTCCTCTCCGATAATTCCGAACAATCGCAATAATTTTTATCGTACAACGAACGTGAAATCTGGGCGGGGATTCGCCGAGGTCAATCTTTCAATTTCATGAAATTCATTGTTTCCCTCTAATCGATATCGCGACGAAATTGTATACAAATAATAACGAAAAATCAACAAAAAATAACGATGAAACAAAGTGATCGATCTCTGCATCCTCGGCAATCGGTAAACACTTTACCAATCTAAGTGATGACGATCAAAACTCGGATCCCTTCGTGATAGAAAGACACATGCAAATATAGGGAAAAGGGAAATGGAAAGGCTAGGGTATAGGAAGTAAATCCACCCCCGGCGGGTTTACCTCGATTGTCCCTCGGACGCAGAAGTCCCCTCGATTCGTTTGGTGTATTTTTGATTACCAATCAAAAGGGTTGTGGGGTTGGCAGTATGGTATATATATATATATATATATACACATACATACCTACTGATCAAAATTCGTCAAATATTCATACTCCGAAATCAAAAAAATTCACTTTCCCCGGTATTTTTTCATATATCTTTGATTTGTACATGTATCGTAGTAGGTAGAGGGCTCGCGTTCGAAAGAGTTCGCGGTCCATTCTCGTTTTTCCTCTATAATTTTTGGCATAATACCGATAAAAAAAGAAAATAGAAGAGAAAAAAAACGTGACACCGCAGCTGTTTCCTAGACCGAATTGATTTTTTTCCTTCATCGTCTCATAATTTATTTCTCCATTTACTTCATCGCTCGCCGCGTTTGTTTCTTTCTCACTTTTTGCTTCAATGCTGTTAGTCATCGTATATATATATATACTTGTAGATGAAACGCATGTAACCTACCTATACCTATACCTACAACATTTGAAATAGTAGAGTAAAAACTATGACATAGAAGCTTTTTCTACCAGCTCATATGTTTCGTATATATAACATAGCGATTATGATTTCACTCGCATATACCTGTAACCGTACGCATATAGCACGCAGTAGCAAAAAAAAAACTAAAAAAAAAAAAAATCAAGAGAAAGATAAAGAAAAAAAAAACAAGAACAAGTAGATATGTTTCAATTTCAAGATCGGACACCAATACTTAATAATCCATCGTTTTGTGTGTTGAAATGGTAAAGTGTGTTCTTGGTTGCGGTCCAGCTAGCGGATGAGGACTGGCTGGCGCCTAGTCTTCTAGTGTGATGGTAAACACGCACTCGCCAACGACACCACAACTGCTTCGTCACTTCCGGTTTGAGCCCCTCCCCCCCTCCCGCAATAGGTACGACCGAAGAAGATGATCGCCGGTTCGCACGAAGATCCTCGACTACAATCGCGACGCTGGATTTAATATATACCATATACTATATACTGTAAAACCTAGTTAGCGAAGTGAAATTGTTCCACACCAATAATCATCACTCCGAAGAAAGGATTGAGACTCATCGTCATTCGCAATTTCAACGGCGCGTCGATGCCCGTACACGTATCTTCGATACAAAAAATAATTCAATCGAGATGGGCTGGCTATACCTCAACGAAGGCTCCCGAGCACCAGGATCCGGGCTGGCTGGCTGCCCGATGCACCAAATCATTACCATTGTCACATATTATTGCTGTTATTATTATTATTATTATTATTATTGCTATTATTATTGTTGTTGTTATTATTATTATCACTATTATTGTCATCATCATCATCGGAAGATCGCTAGTTGTTCTTATTATTTGGTAAACGAGGTAGAAATGCACGCGCATTGTTTGCGTGTGTACATATAGGTACCGAACATTATGTTATGTCATATTATCATTATTATATTATTATTACTATGTTATGTATACACATATATATATATAAACGAACGTGAATCGGTATAAAAAACGGATGCATGATCAAGATGGAAGATATACGGGGAGTGCAGTGCTATATATACACATACCCGGGTGACGGGTATGTAGGTACATATACCTACGTACTATATGCACACGAGTATGTATGTACATACCTTCCATATAACTATGTACTACGACGCAATTTGGCTTTTATTTTCCTCGATAGTCTAACGAAAGATTGAATAATAATTAACAGTATCATCAATGAGCTTCGGTATATAGATATATAATACATATATACATATACGTATAGAGCCAGTGCCTATACCTATAACGAGGAAAAAAAAAATACGATATTGGTGCAGATAGGACAAAAATCTAGCGATGCGATATATATATATATACCTGGGGTAGGTTAATACACAAGGAATTTGATTCCAATTGATTGATGAATTTTTTGCAAAAAATTTATACGTATATGTACCTACTATTGTCGAAGGACTGACTCCGTATATAATCGTATGTATGACAAATAAAATATTTGCCTGTTATCAATGATTTTACGCACATGATACCAGTATACATATACATACATAGTATGAATATATATATAAATATATATATTGGCTGAGAGACATGATATATGTGGTACGAAAAATATGTCGAAAATTGATTAGCTGAAGAAACGAAACGAAAGTTAACTATTCGGGTATACATGGTACTCGTGTGGGAATATGTTTGCGACAAGATTCAAATTATCTGGCAAAAAAGGTGTAAACTGTTATTTTCTCTTCACTTGTATCGCGATCTTTCGCACGCAGAGATTTTGGAAGAGCGGAACCGTGGCTTGTATATATACAGGTATTACATGACTGGTTATAAATATGCTATATCACCGATTTTTATAGACTAGGGAATCACCTCTTCAAGTGTTCATTCGCGCATCCACCTGAAAATTACATTGAATCTATGCCTATATAATTATGCGTTCCGGTGATTAATGAATTGTGAAAAAACACGAGGAAGAATATGATGGAATAACTATAACGGGCACTGCATTCCCGTCAAT
The DNA here is from genome assembly GCA_963170745.1 of Phymatocera aterrima. Taxonomy (NCBI): domain Eukaryota; kingdom Metazoa; phylum Arthropoda; class Insecta; order Hymenoptera; family Tenthredinidae; genus Phymatocera; species Phymatocera aterrima. Next base: position 21,265,793 of record OY720660.1, read on the forward strand.
CATCCGCACCGTCATGCGTTCACTGTGGATACCTATACCTATACAATTATACATATACTACACACGCGCGTATAACATATTGTAAAAAAATGAAGAAATAAATGAATAAATGGATAAATAAATAAATGAATGAATAAATAAAAGAACTAGACGGGTGCGTATATTGAAAACCGATACATAGTTAGGTGGTTAGTCAGTTTGATAGCTGGTTAGTTGGTTGGTTAGTTGGTTAGTTAGTTAGTTAGTTAGTTAGTTATGTATTATATAATATATAGATATATATATATATGTATATGTATATATATGTATATATATATGTATATATGCAATTATCGGGAGTGCAATGAAATTCGAAAGATGAAAGTGGTTAATTGACAGATTAATGCGAAGAGCGAAAAAAAGAAAAAACAATTGACGAAGAGACATTTTCAAATTTTAACGCGCGACGTATGTATGTATGTATGTATGTATGTACTGCAACGTGGGTATAATAGTATCCAACGCTTATTTTTTTAATGCAACAATGCGGTATAAGTTCATATTCTGGGATTAAAGCCAATGAAAAAATTGTAATGCAAATTCGAAGAAAATGTTAAAAATTATCATAAGTAAGTATACCTATAATGAACGATGAATATCGATAAATACATACCTACTTAGATGAATGTACTATTGGGACGCAGGTCTACGACGAATTATATTATATATACATACATATATGTATATTACATATATACACACACACACACTTATATACCTATACATATTGAAAAAGAAGAAGAAAAAAAAAGAGTGAAAAAAATGCACAGCCGCATTCGGTCGCAGCGTCAATATTTATACACACTATATTGATAGGTATAATATAAAATAGGGATGTATACATATAATGTAATATAATGGATATAAAAGATGCTAAGGAAATTGGCAAAGAAAGAAAAAAGAACGATCGATAAATGTGAAAATACGATTCGATAAGATAACGAACACACATAGAAGAACTTACGTACTTCGAATTTCTCTGCGCTCTCGGTTCACAGACGCGTTGAATCTCACGGGGAATTCAATAATTGCACAGTGCCAGTCAGCGCGACTGTAACATACATATAGGTATAATATTATCTAGAAGGGCGGGGGGCGGGGGGGGGGGGGGGGGGGGGGGGGGGGGGAAGGGTAGCAACGAGCGAAAAGGGTTCTATATTATACATATATAGGTGGAATTAATATATATACGACATGCACACAACGCACGAATTAGATTAGAGGGGGAAAAAGAGAAAATATAAAAATGACAAAATGAAGAAAACACATACATACTAATATCCGAAGAAGAAGAAGAAGAAGAAGAAGAAGAAGAAGAAAAAGTGGGAGAGGAGAAGAAAAAGTTGGTATAAATAACAGAAGTGAAGAAACACACAGAGACGCGAACACAGTAGAAGAAAGAAGGAAAAAATTGAAAATAGATGATCGGGAGGATCGCGATCCTGATTACGCGCGCTGAGCGGAAGGCGATGAGAAAAACGAAGCGAAAATTCAATAAAAAAAACGAAGAAAAAAAGAAACAAACAAACAACCCGAATAAACGTAGATAGGTATATAATGTGTATATAGCGAGCGATATAGTGTATGCGAGAGATCTGATTTATATGTGAAATTGTATTGTATAATGTATGACAGAATGAGAAACAAAGAAACAAAAAATAATAATAATAATAATAATATTAATAATTATTATAATTACAATAATATAATAGTAATGTTAAAAATGAAGAAAGTGCAGACAAAATTATATTATAATTATAATTATACGAGAGAGAGAGAGAGATAGAGAGAGAGAGAGAGAGAGAGAGAGAGAGAGAGGAGCCGATAATCATACAATAATATAGTGAGGCGAAAGTGTAAAAAAAAAAACAATGAAAAATGAAAAAGCCAGAGAAAACTGCGATGAGAATAATTATGAGAATATCAAAAACAGCAGTGTTCTCCCGCATTCCTCGTAATCAATTTGGAAAATACAAACGAGGGGAAGAAGAATGCAAAAAAAAAAAGAAAAAATCAAGGCAAACCGATCGCAACGGATACAACATTATGTATCAGTATAATGTATATATATTACACGAATGAAAATACTCTTTCGTTATATATCACGTACTGTATATACGTAGTACGTTCCGCATTAGGTAGGTATATGGTATATATATAGATATATATATAGGTATATGTATATACATATATGATTCATAGATATATATGCATGTATAATACGTATATAATATATATACTCATACGCTACCTGACTCGTGTGGATTCGTGATTTATTCATTTCTTCGTATACATATATTATGTACTATATGTCTGGTGAATATTTTTCATTTTCGGTTCTTCTCTTCCTCCTGATCCGAATTCCCCCCACCGCCCGTAGTATGGATTCCTTCAAATCAAAAGAACGCGTATCGGTTCGAAACGCACGTACGAGAATCAAAACGCAACGATCAAAGAGTGTAATTACCATTGAATCTCATATATTATATTATATTATATCCCACCGCGCGGGACGAGACCTCGATCTTCTATTCGTACGTATTATAATAAATTGTCATTCATGTGTGTCATAAATTAGAACGAAGATGACTTTTGTTAATGGAAATTCTAGATCCTCGAAATATACATATACATAAATATTGATTTTACCTGTAACGATGTAAATAACTATATACCAACAGCTATATATACCTATGCCGGTGTATGTGTGAACAATTTTCTTCGATTTCGACAACCTTGTTATAATATAATTGCAGAACTGTGTCATCGGCTGGTATCTAAATATTCGAAACCTTAATTATTTCCAATATTGTATAGTATACATAATAATATATATAACCTATATACAACGACGAGAAATCATACATAGGTACTATATCGTTAATGTACAATAATTATGTTATATTGTCGTTATACATGCAATGAGTGATGAAAAATTAACGTCGATATAGTGAGAGTCTCGTCTCGTTCTCGTTCTCGTTATAATCCGGGGATCGAAGTATACAAATATATAATATAATAACGAGCCCGTAAATGAAATTATCTTTGTAATATATATATACCTATAGTAGGTATATTATAGCCTTTCGCGGATGAAGGAACGGAAGGAAAAAGAAGTGAGAAGACGCGTCGAATTACAGCAGAGAATGAAAAAAAAAAAACATATTATATACCTACCGCACTTCTTTATACACGATATAGTATCCATATACTCAACAAAAACACACACACACACATAATATTATATTAATAATAATAATATACATATATATATATATACATATGTATGTATATATTTATATAGGTATATCGAAAATTAAATTTACGATATAGGTACCCATATGAATTACGCTGAGCGTGCCGCCGTGTATAGAAGTTGAGAGAAAACAAACTAAAGTAGAACGGGAGGAAAAGTGAAGATAGAAAGAGAGAGAGCGAGTAAAGTAAGAGATGAAAATAAGAAAAAATACCTCCCCCCCCCCCTCCCCCCCCCCTCCCCCAAAACAAACAAAAACAAAAAAAGTAAAAAATAAAACAACTGAAAAAAAATAACCACGTGTACATTATTAGTTAGGAGAAAAATTGAATGTAGCTAATTTCTTGTCGAGACTCGTGACGAATCCGAATAACGATCGACGTATTATAATAATAAGATGAAAAAATAAATCAATATTATATACATATAATTATATAAGAAATGAAATATAAATATACACATTATATATAATATAATAACAATTATGATACCTAACATGATTATATAAAATAACGATAACGATATTATTAGTAATAATAATAATAATAATATTAATAACAATAATAATAACCATTACAATAACAATAATGATAATATTGCAATTAGGACGAGGCTTGATAGAGTCGCGGTAGAATAATATACATATAAATAATTATACATATACATAATAAACAAAGTGGGTATACATATATATGTATAGTATATGGGTATATATGCGTTTATCACATATAGTCGAGGGGAGTGTGTTATATGAGCAGGAATAAATTTCAAATTACATAATATTGAAAATTCGATGAAAATAGTAATAATAATAAATCGATCTCTCCCGGACCTCGGGTATACCTCTTGTATATATATCCTCCGGACCCAGCACGTTGATGAAGTTGACGCCGCGAAGCCTCGTCCGGGCGAGTTCCTTCGTAGGCCGGAATTGTACCGGCAGCCACCTCGCCGCGAGTTCAAATTCGCCCATCGCTTGCTGCTGCTGTGTCGTCGTGGTCGTGGGAACTTGTGAACTGTACGAAAAACAGAGAAATAACAAATTCGCAGATACTGACGGAAAAAGAAAAAAACAAAGAACAAAAAAATAACAACACAAAACCCTTGGGCTTACTTATGGATACGTATAAATATACAATATATAATGTATTACGGTATATATATACATGAAAAAAATTAAAAAAATAGTCACTTATAGTCACATCTACCTATATACTATACTACACTTGTATAGTATATAGTATACAATATTATTATACACATGAATATTATATATGAAATAGATAAATATAAGACAACGTTAAGAAAACATATAAATATTAAGGATATAGTAACATAGATCATATATATATATACGGGGTATATATAATTACGGTACCTATTGAGAAAAAAACAAAAAAAAACTAGGATAAACGAAAGCGTAGATATTTTAGCGTATAAGGATCATATGATTGTATAAAATAAGGACGTTAAAATTCGTACATAACAATAGTACCTAATTATAATAATAAATCGTAATAATCATTGTAACGATATATAGTATAATATATTGCCATAACATAATGTAATTAAAGAATTATTGAGTGAAACAAAAAATCAAAAATGGATAAAAAATAAAAAATACAAAAAAAAACAAACAAACAAAAAACACAGAAAACAGAAAATTACGCAAATTATTGTCCCGTATTGTACAAGTATATAATATACTTCGCGCATACAATGATATGTATATATATATATATGTATATACATACATACAAATATATACATATACATAGGCGGTAGGAGGACAATTACTATTTAAGACGCACACACTACTGATATAGGTATATATACAAATATATATATATATATTATATATATATACATAAATATATATATTTGTATATAGTATATGAATAAATAAATGAATGAATAAATATAATATATATATATACAGCTATAGATATACTGTAGAGAATGCGGCTGCTTGATCGCTGCAGTTAGGTATGTACATTATATTATATTACATAATTATTATATATTTGCGGACGTGGGGAGTATAATAAACGATCTGATTTTACCGCAATCGTCTTATACATGTAGGTATATACCTATAGGATATAAATTATTCATCCGTTCATTTTCATATTTAATTTCTATAAATATGCGACTCAATTCATTCGGGGACTCATGCGGTATAGTATAGAGGCATCGGTAATACATAATAAACGAAAACGAAGTTACTACCTGTAATTGCTACTGTTGCACATGGTCGATACGGTGATATGGTAGCGCGCATGTACCTATGTGGGAAGGAGTAAAAGATCGAAAAACAGAAGGAGAAAAACGAAATGAAAAAGAAAATTACCGCTTGATCGCGGCGGGCACGCGCACGAATTCGCCGATTGTATTATAAACTATATATTATAATTTCCTTTCACTCGTCACGCTGACGCAACGTCTCCCCTATATTCGGAGATTTCAACCAAGTTCGTCATGCCTAAAAATTGTTCGTTTTCGTTGAAAAAAAAAGAGCTCAAGATGTGGGTATGCATGCACCTTTATACAGTATACATACATACCTATAGTTTGCGATAAAATCGCGGATCCAATTGACCAATTGAACGATAAATATAGTACGTTAACATTCGACATATTATGGGTATACGCATATGCATACGTGCCATGCCTGTGTGATAATAGTAGGTATATAAATTTGTTCATGAAAATTGATCACTTTATACATACAGGTATGTATGTGACGTATTTCACATTTAACCACTGCGGGCTTCTCGCGGTATGATTCATAATTTCACAACATAATATGTATATGATATGATATAATATTACGCGACGAGTTCCCTCTTTACCCCTTCGATCGATTTGTCCGTTTCGTATGATGTGCATTAGGTATATATACCTATACCTACGAGTACATACGTGAATTAAATTTCTATAATATGCTATCGCTGTATCCCAACTGTATGATAATAATTATTAGACAAATAATTATACAAACGTGTACCGGCAACGGCAACATCATTATTTTCCCATCAATCAATGCCGCGCACATACGTATAGTTATAATTAATTCGTTGATGATTTATATGTATCTACATGCTTATGACGTATGTATATACATATAATCGGAACCGCAGCCGCAGGCCAATTAGATCTACTCTATGTATATACATACCAATCATACCCGCAATCGCAGCGAGTGAAAACGTTGAAGAATAAAGAAAAAAAAATAGATAAACGAACAACTGAATGAAATGAAATGACAACAACAACAACAACAACAACAACAACAAAATTAATGAAACAATTTTGATCAACGTTAAATAACGAAAGTTAGATGTCAGAATTGGTGGACGATATAGAAGAGTAGAAATAACAAGCTGTATATTAGAATACCTGTGCAGGTATAAAAATAAATAAAATAAATAAATATAAATGAAGTCTTATGTATGAGTTAACCGATTATTATCATCTGTGTGTGTGTGTGTATGTGTCATGTGTAATTCGAAAATAAATAATGACCTACCTATATACATACAACCTACTCGCATACACATACATACGTTGAACAAGAAGGAAAAAAAGACCAAACAAAAAAAAAAAACGCTAGGCTCGCGCGCACTATTATACGTCAATATTATACATTATATATGATAATTATCGTTGATGCATTGATTATTGTTTTATTTTATTTTTTGAAATTCATGTTCCCGTTCGAATTGTTATACCGTTATCGGTACCCTCATTATTGTATGTTATGTACAATTGTATATTATATGTAATCGGGTGAAATATTGCTCCGCGTATAATATTGATGGAATACTGATAATAATAATGACGATAAGCAGACGAAGGAAAAGGTGAAATTCTTGTCAATAAAGAGAGGGAAAGAAAGGTTGAAAAATAAGAGAAAGCGTATAAGGAAAACAAACAAAAAGTATAATACAAAATTTCACACCGTACATTCGTTCATGGTCGCGTTTCGAGGGGAGGTAATAAATTATTGTCAAATTTGCTGAAATGATTAAAACGTTTTGTTATATTATATAGTATGTATCTACATACAATACGATTATGTATAGGTATACCTGTATGCAATCAACGAATTATAGGTATGATGTATAATGTGAGTTTGCTCTATGACATGAATTAATCTACGATCAAACAGAAGAAAACAAACAGAAATAAAAAAAAAAAAAAAAACAAAGGGAAAAGGAACGAATTTATGAATATATTGATTATTAAATATGAAAGAGAGATTTGAAAAATTAATAGACAAAAGTGTTACACAGAAAAGAAAGATCGCGGATGGTCGATAGACTGCAGAAATCTGCATCAGAGGATGCTGAAAATTCAAATCACAAGGGTATATATATATATGCAGTATTCAGACTCGCGCGTATGGCTATGTATACCTACTATATAAAAGCAATATTATTACTACTCTTCACTAGAATAATTCTACAAAGTTTACTCAAGATGCAGCTCTCTGTACTATTCACCCGCAATCCAATTCAAGATATATATGTATATATGTATGTGTACATAGGTATAGGTAACGCAAACGAGAATCAATCGAAAATTAATCAATCAAATCTCATTTTTGTACAAAATATACATACATGAGCAGAATCACTTATAGCGCAATAGATGATTTCGGTAGCAATTTGTGTAATATTTTACCGAGTGGGCACATGATACGTGCGATATATCGTATGATTCGTCTGCGGGTGTTACATCATAAAAATAACTTATTTCTAGATAAACGAGAGTCTACCGCATGAGCAAGATGATATGAGAAACATGCAAATATAGTATACTATATAGGTACCTATATATTGAAGAAAAGCATAATCGATTATATTATAAGAGTAGCATAATGATTTATAAGAGGAAAAAAATGACCGAACGAAAATGAAGAGGGCGAGTTCAAATAAACGGCACCCACGCGATTTAGTACATGTATAATGTATACCTATATGTATACCTACCATATATATGTATATACATTCATATACATATATATAGATAATATACTATACCATATGTATGTATACGTGTTATATGAAATGAATACACTCGAAGACACACGTTGCATGCACACGTACATACCTGCATATAATACACAAATACATATATACTATACATAAAAATATTGTAATAACACAAAGTATAAGTATATAGGTATTATATAATGAATAATATAATTAACGAAAGAAAGAGAGAGATAGAGGAAGAAAGAGAGAAAACATGAAAGATGAAGAAACACGAAAAAGGAAAAAAAAAAGAATGATGAAAATATATATATAAATATTATATGAATAAACAAATTATAAATATGAAAAAAAGTATATAAACAAAATACAGGATAAACAATTAGGCTATAAGTATAAGATATTATTATTATTATAATGATGTACGGTTGGTTTATAATGTAAAATATATTATAGAAAATGTATCTAATTGTCTTTTACAATTTAATTATTCATTATTATCCAATTATATTATATATATACCTTCCCATCCCAAATCATACTATAATACCAATATTATAGTATAAAACTTAATTATTTACAAAATTACATTGATTCTTCGCATTTCGCGTCCACAAATTCGTGAATCGTGTCTTTCAGTAAACAAAAAAAAATGAGAAGGGAAAGTGGTTGAAAATACCTTTTGATTTTTGTTCTGCCAATGGTTCACAAAGCCACTAAAATAAATGAAAATGTGCATGGGCATGTATGTACTATTCATATATATAATTTAAATTTGCTCAAAGGAAATTTGGTAGATAAGAAAAATGAATAATCTTAAAATCAGGAATTTTTTTCGCCCGATAACGTAGTATAATTAACAAATAACAAAAGCGCTACTCTTGCAGTGCCTAGCTAGATGTAACCCGTCGTAGATACCCGCGATAAAATAAAATCCAATAGTTGGGTATAGTTTTAAAATATTCGCAAGATGGCGTCACTCGTGAGGCAGATGGTGGCGCCATCAGCGATTATCTTACGAATCAATACACTCCGTCTGCCGTGTTTGCGTTTACGTTTCATAAATATATGAAATTAAAAAGCGTGAAAACTCTAGTGATAGGTTATAACATTCAGTTATTAACGTTAAACAAATCTTATGTTTCGTTTTTTTAATTATTCAATTCAGAATCAATAAAATATTGCTGTATTGATTACCGGAGTAAGTATTTTCGCAATTCTAACATCACATAGCTTACTTTACATGGTATTCAGCGGCATAACCTCAAAGTGCAAATCAATGAGAATAGTGAATAAATAGTAAATAAATTAACGATTGAATAAACTATTTCATTTGGTACATTCATTTCCGATGAGACTAAAAATCGTTCCTTCATCTCTTCATGGAGAAAATGAATTCATTAATGCCGCCTGTTCAAACAAATTTCAGTAATATTTTCCGTATCTTTTAGGTTATCTATATGGAATAAGAATAACGGCAAGGAAACAAATAATAATCAATAACATGGAATCGAGAACAGAATTTAAATTAAAAACACCGCCATCAGACGCAATTTCCGCGGTCGAATTCGGCCCGAATTCAACGCAATTTCTTCTCGTATCGTCATGGGACAGCACAGTGAGATTATACGATATTCACGCGAATACAATGCGGCTCAAATACAACCATGAGCTACCAGTTCTAGATGTAGCATTCCAGGTATTTCGTAAACGTTTGATTATTGGAAAAAAGTTGGGTAAAAGAAAAAAATTTTAATAAAACTTGCTACTTTCGTTTTGATAAACTATTCTTCGGCAGGATGCAGTTCACGCCTACAGCGGCGGTTTAGACAACACTTTGAAAATGTACGACATCAATAGCAACACAGGTATGACAACAAAGAAATCAGAAAAACCAAACTCTAGCGTAAAAAATTAATAGAAACTCAAGTCTTATCATCTTCCTCTCTCTACTTTTGAACAGAATCGATAATGGGAACTCATGAAAAACCGATAAGAAAAATTGAGTACTGCGCCGCAGTGAACGCGATTTTGACCGGAGGATGGGATGCGGCTGTAAAGTTATGGGATCCAAGAACTCCGACTTGTGTAGGTAGCTACCAGCAGCCTGAAACAGTCCTTGCCTTATCCGTATGCGGCGATAAGTTTGTCGTTGGTACAGCAAAGAGAAAAGTTTGTATTTGGGACTTGAGGAATATGGCGGGGATGTTTCAACGGCGTGAAAGTAGCTTGAAATATCAGACTCGTTGTATCAAAGGCTTTCCGAATGAACAAGTAAGTTGACTTTCGATAAAAATTTAAGGATATGAAACATCAGTTTCTAGTTTTTAATTCAATTTTCGTGTCATTTATTGATTTTTTCTTCAATACAGGGCTACGTTCTGAGCAGCATAGAAGGTAGAGTAGCTGTCGAATATCTGGATACTACCGCCGAGGCTCAGAAGAAAAAATACGCATTCAAGTGCCACAGGATAAAGGAAAATAACGTGGAACATATTTATCCAGTTAACGCAATTAGGTGAGGAAGATGAAAAACAATTTTCAATTAATTTTCTGTTCCAATATTCAATTATGGCTCGTTCGGTTTCTATCCCTTCTTTGATTCGAGGCATCAAAGGACTAGGATTATTCAACCTACTAATTTCGTTTCTTACAAATTGAATTTTTCTCTTTTCTAGTTTCCATTCGACGTATAACACATTTGCAACGGGTGGATCAGACGGATTTGTTAATATCTGGGATGGTTTTAACAAGAAACGCCTTTGTCAGTTTCATCGTTACAATGCAGGTGTTACGGCGCTCAGTTTTAGTCACGACGGTTGTGTGTTGGCCATTGGTGTGTCATATTTAAATGAAGCAGAAATTCCGCCAGGAGGTGCGAACGAAGAAAGTATTTATATTAGATACGTAAATGACCAGGAAACTAAACCAAAGTAATGAGAAATTGTAAATTAGACGGATAAAACAGGAATATTTTCCCCAACAATAATTTTTTTTAGCTCGAATTAACAAAACGCCTTTGAACACTTGTGTGTGGAACAGGTGGCATATTTTTTTAAAGCTGATAATATGTTGATAAAGAACGTGAGAAATAAAAACAAGAGGAACGAAAATAGTGTATAATTATTAATTAATAATTAAAATTAATTCCTAAATCGACAAATAATTGTTTATACATTAAGATAGTTGGAATAAGGATTATTACGAGTAATAGAAGTTTTTAATTTGTTATTCAATCTTCAAAAACGTATAAAAAAGAACGTATCGGAAATTGTGTAAGAGATTTGAATTTGAAACTTCACCATGGAGTGTGTCTTCATAATTCGAATTCAGTTTCGAATTTGGATTTTTCATTCTTAATCGTCATCACATTTCCGATTTTTCAATGTTTCTTCCCATAACGGCAAGTTGAATAAATGATTTCGACATGACAAATATAAGAAACAAAAAATTAACAACAGTCGTGAGAGAAATTTCGAAAAGCAAATAAAAAAAATAGGAAAATATTTTGTACTTTTTTTATAAACTCGTGAAAATACTAATAGGTAGCATAATATTATTTTATATGTATCTCACAAGTGGTCAAAGATGAAAAAATCAAATTAACAATCCCATATTCATTTTTAGAATGAAGTATTATGTCTTTTCGTTTATGGCCCTGGTCAATTTCCTGGAATAAACTTCTAGAATAGGTAATAAACCAAATCATAACTTGAATTTTTTGTAAATTAGATCTGAGCATCAAATTGTACGATTTCTTGTAAATTGTGGATATTTCAACTATTTATAATCCAAGAAAATCATACTTCTCATCACACAAAATCGAGGAGTTATGTGAAATTGGTAGATCAGATTAGAAAAACTACTTTTCCTTGTTCTCCAAATTTTCACTAGTTTTTCTTGTCCAACTACAGTTTTCGAACTAGATTCAATGAAGAAATCGATTTGTTTTTGATAATGATAATAATAATTTATTGACTATATTTGTTTTCTTCTCATCGAACATTAATTATTGATTTGACAGATAGTGTATGACGTGTCATCAAACTTATTATTACATAATTAGATCGATTCAGGTTTACGCTTTGCGATCGCCATTATTTTTCGGTTTTCAATTCAAAATCAAATATATTTCATGAAAAATGAGTCGTTTTATTTATATCAATCACTTTATATTAATTGTTAATAATCCCTCAGGGTGTCCAGCGGCTGGTCATATACAAATTCTTCGGGAATTTCAGGTTTTCGGGGCAATATTTACCGGATGTTCCAGAGAAAAAAGGCTCTTATGCATGCCGGTCAATAAATATTTCATATAAATATTTTTATTCTTCACCGGCTGATTGTTCGATTAAGTCTAGTTATGCATGTGCCATTAGTTATGCATGTGCCATTTTCATCGTGCGCTATTATATAGCTTGATAGATCTAATTGCTACCTAAAAATGTCCACATTCATTTTCAGTGCTATATTAATGCACGTTGAAAATTTATTTTCAATTTTCAAACGTAATACAATACTTGCAATTTCCTAAAATTTGTCGAAATTCCCTGAAAATTTCAGGATTCCCTGTTACCGGACACCCTGTCGCGGAATTCTACTGTAATTGATTCTGGCGATCGACTTAAGCTCGTAATAATTAAGTATCTTTATTTATTTAATTTTTTCTCCTTCTGAATTTTCTTTGTTTCTATTCTATCTTCCCATTGCAAGATTGAGTTCAATACTGCGCTTCTTTTGTACTACTACATCCAACAAAACTTAAAAATTGATATTGTAAAAAGATCAAAGAAAAAAAAGTTTCAAACAACTGTAAGAATTGTAATGCTAAAAATACATATGTAGATGTATGAAAAAATTGTGCTAGCCCTTATTTTAATATAATAATATTTAATAATTATAAATAAAATTAGGTATAACGGTAATAATGAATGATAACATTAATATTGACTTTTCGTAACTAAGTACATACATACGCGTACATTATTGTCAGGATTATACTATAAATATGTCGAATAGGTAATCATGAGAATTATTTTACCGAAATACATTATTAAGCAACAGAAAACGAAAAAAACTATATGTAAGACTTTGACCGTTGAATACAATTCGACAATGCACTGCCTAATATTTACACGAAAAATACAATTATTCCGATAGAAATAAAAGGAAGACAAAACATGAATAGTTTCAAATACAAAACAGTGCGATATTCTCAAGCTTGTCTTTCTTTTTTTTTTTTTTTTTTATTCAAAATATCCGTTGAAATTCCTCTTCTATGATGTAAAAACGCGAAGAAAGAAATGAGAAATAATATTTATTAACAAGCAATCGGTTATTAATAAATTCGACCAAAAACTATCCTTTCCTTTCGTGTACCACAATTCAAATGGAAAAATACCAAAAATTGACATACTCGTATAAATAATTGAATATTGATTCTTTTTGCTTTTTCCGAATTTAATAAATATAATAACCTAATACGACCTACGACGCAGCGTTGGTGAAATTTTCGTTTTATTTCTTTTTTTTTTTTTATAATCTTTGAAAACGTAATATGAATAACGATTTTAATTAATTAGTATATTTGATTAACCTACATATCCGCTACTATTTACACAACTCTTTTAACAACGACTTTCTAGTAAGACCAACAAATATATATATATATATACACAATATACAATAATTCTTTATTCTTAATATTTGAGGAAAGATAAATAGATTTCTTTTTGTATATATTTCTTTCTTTGTCCCCCGGGGAAGCGAATCATCCATTTATTTCGTGTAGATATAATAAAATTTCGTTATTAGATATTACTCGCGAGTGAAGAAAGAAAAATGATTTATTTTCTCCGCTCTATCCCTACGATAAAACTGTTCTTAAACCGTCACGAATAACGTCGTAGGTTGCAAAACTTATTCCTACTGCTACGGGTCCTTTTACCCAATTCATGCTCAAACCTTTGAAAAATGCAAACGCTCCTTCTTCCCTGAAAAATATCGAACCAATTTTGAGTTAATTACCAATTCAAAACGTTTCTCAGGTCTTTATTATGTATGTTTTTCGACAAATTTCTTTGCTGGAAATTAGTTTTTTATCTCATCCATGAAACAAGATAATTCAATTTAACGAATTACTCACGTATAAATTTTTACTATGGTTGTAGTTATTGTGTGATAGGCGTCTCCCTTTATCGCCGAGGTCTGCATTCTTCTACGAACAATATCCAAGGGATAGCTACTAGTTTGACCGACCATTCCAGCGACGGCTCCACAAGTTAATGCTGACATTGCCGATAGTCCCGGACTATTCACAGTATATACTGTAAAACCGAAGTGAATGAAATTCGTTGAAAATGTGACAGGAAAAATGAGAAACTGGTAAGATAATGAAATTTACGAATCTAAAATTGACAAAACTGCTAAAGTCTCACCAGCTGATATTTGTTTCAGAGTTTCATAAGTGAAGAAACTGAAACCGGCGTACGGCACTACTCCCAAAATCGTTGGTGTAAATCCTCGATAGAAAGCAGTTATACCTTCGTTCCTATAAATACGAGAAAACATTTGCCTAAGAGTTCTGTACTCAGTCTTTTGCGTTACTGCCATTCTTGCCCGTGCTAAATCCAACGGGTAAGTTAAGCCCTGCGACGTTACGCCAGCTAATGAACCGGCGAGGAAACTCAACGCCGCGGTTCTGGAAATTATAGAAAAATAATGGTTAATTCTATATTCTCGAATTATTGTTCATTGGATTGATTTTTTTCGTTTTCTTTTTTTGCATACTCACTTTTCTGGACCATCGACGCCAAGTATTCTTTTCCACTGTTCGTGTGCTGTGAATTGAATGGCTGCATATGGTACGATTCGTGCCATAGTTGCGCTATTCCCTCTCCAAAGACTGAGAAGACCATCTCTTTTGTAAGAATTGATGAGGAATTTAACGGCCGCTTTTGCCGAATAAGGCTGCTGTGATATTTGAAAATTTATTTTCGTCCGATCCAACGGCGCAATTGTTGTTTTCGCTAATGCTCCGGCTATTGCACCGGATACTAAACTCGTCCAGACCCTCTGCGTGGTAGAAATATGACCATCTTCTGCCAGTTGCTGCAGAGACGAAATTCCATTTCCAAATGTTAAAAGGATTCGAAAATATTGAAAAACACAGACTGTTAACAATTTCAGCAATTCGGAACAATTGAGTGCGCTGATGAAATTTTTGTAGGTTTCAAGAAATCCGAATAATATTCGAGAGAATTGGATAACAGATTTTTAGATATTCTTGGGAAAAATTCAAAGACTCACTTTCGTTTCGGTGGCTTTTTCGGCGACGGAGGATGTCGGGGATGACTGTACGGCCGATTTTGTAGTAGTGGTCATAACGGTCGTGTGAAGTCGTTCCAGAACGACCTGATTAGCTTCTCCTCGACCGGTTGTTACGTGACCACTCATCTCCGTCGCCTAAATATCCACGTCTAGTATCACTGATCTACGTCTCTCCCTCAATTATTATAATCTATCTTTCGATTCTATCCCTTTATCATATGCCGATCTTCTTTCTGCGAATAAGAGACCAAGCAGAGTCAATATTTTTGTCGGTAAGGGGTCTTCACGCGCGTGAGGATTTAGGCTTTCGCGCGAAAGTTAGAGAAATGAAAGAAAGATCGAATTATCAATCGTCACGAAACTGTAAGTGAGAAATCTATCGATCGCCTGTCTCTCGAATTGGATTTAAAATTTTGCGGAATCTCAAGATCTCGCAAAAATCTCGTCAAGCACAGGGCCGATCGTTTTCTGATTAGCTTGATAAAAACTTGGAAAAGATCGTCTATCTAATATCGTAATGAATGATCGATGGTGAAATGATTCGAATATGAACCATACATCTGAGATTATTATCTGCAATAACATATGATGATCATTCATTTATCGCCATTATTTCATTCTCAATTTCGCACCCAATAGAACTAATAATTTCTTGCGATAAGATAAGGAAATCCGTATACACTATACGTGCAACACTTGCGTGCAGCTTATATGAGAGCACACAGATTTCAATTTTTAATCACAATATCGTACCCAATATCGGGCGGTTTATTGTACAGATATAAGCTGGCGCTACATTAGGGTGGTCCTTAATGGGGGTGTTGACGAATTTCGATAAGTGCGCCCCACAGATACATTTGGAATAAATAAATAAAAATGTGTGCAAAACCCCAGCGCTGTAGTCCCATGAGAAGACGTGCCTGTAAGCTCGTTTTGTTTCCCATTTAGATAACATGCCATTTTTAGACCAATTCAGTCACTATTTTTTCCAGTCATCCCTAAGTATGTTAAAAATTATTTATTTTTAGTTGCATTCAAACTATGGGGAATGTCCATACTATGGACAATGTCCATAGTTTGAATGCAACTCTAATCAACTTTCGAATATTAAATATCAAATATCAAATTTAAAATGAAACACGATACATGTGAGGTTTTGTAAAAAAATGTACGCGTAGTCATGCCTATTAACAATGGATTTATGTGGATAAATAATTTTTAACATACTTAGGGATGACTGGAAAAAATAGTGACTGAATTGGTCTAAAAATGGCATGTTATCTAAATGGGAAACAAAACGAGCTTACAGGCACGTCTTCTCATGGGACTACAGCGCTGGGGTTTTGCACACATTTTTATTTATTTATTCCAAATGTATCTGTGGGGCGCACTTATCGAAATTCGTCAACACCCCTATTAAGGACCACCCTACGCTACATGCTGTATGAAAAATGAGACCGCAAATTTTGACTAGCTTATTTATATGATACCTAGAGGTTGTACCATCCGAACGCATCTATACCGCCCCGGAAACCCGGGAGAAGAATTATTTATTCGTTCATATTTCTACTGCGTGTGATTCGATATTTGTTGTGTTTCTGGAAATGTGTGAAAACAGCTGCAGAGACAGGTACAAGTAGTAACGAGTAGAAACAGACACATGTCGCCGAACTGGATATAATATATATAATCAACTGCGATAATTGGATGGATATGTTTCACGCATTAGAGCATATTTTCTCAGCGACTCGGCAGATGGCAGATGAAGAAAATATTGTGTATTTAAATATCATACACATCGTGAATCTAATATGAACTAATATTTACTGATTTAGTAACTTATCACGAACTTTTTTTCGAGTTCATTTGGTCTTTCTATGTGCATATACGTATTCATAGAATTTTGTATATCATATGTTATTATACCTGACATGTAAGATCGCGACGGAAGGATTGAGATCATCATCTAAATGAAACGACAGAATAATGAGGAATAATGAAATTTTGTACATCTTGGAGTGTAAACATTGAGGTATATGTAGGTGTAGAAAAGATGGGAACTTCGATACGAACAAAGAATTGCGGGATGTGTGGTATGCGCGAAAATCTTTTGTGGAAATTAGTCGGCTTCGGCATCTTTAAACGTAACACAGACGAGAAACGCCGAAAGAGAGAGGGAAGAAGATGAGAGGTAAATGAGGAATAAACATCTCGAGGAGACTGCGATGAGAAATCGAGTAGGTATATATACTACCTCGAACCGAAACATCGAGAATGAAAATATTGAATTCGCTCTCACGTTTTTATCTAAACACCGACAATGAGTTATACTTAAATAGCACGTACGACGACGTTCGGATATAAACTGCAGACGGAAAGTATACCTACGCCTACGTGCATAAAATATACGCGAATGAAGAAAATCCAAAATACAAAAGCTGCAACGCTGCAGACTTCTTGGATTGGTCTGACAATGAACCACCTACGTGAACTCCCTGCACAAAACTAATCGAAGGTCGCGACGGTAGAGTCCGGGTTTCCAGTTTAGTCGGCGGCTATGTACGAGATTTGGATATTCCTGAATCACGAGAGTTGTGTTCTACGGAAGGCAGAAAAGTTTTCCTCGGTCATGAAAAATCTTCCGGCGTAAAGAGTGGAGTTCTTGACCTAAGCGGACTCATGAATTGAAAATTATTCCTCATAGGCGTCTGACGACCGTGTGATATGCAGAAGACTGTCCGTAGGAGCAGCGACTCATTCTCTTCGTGCGTAGGAGGAACCGAGAAACGTTTTTTATATCTGGATGCAGCGACCGAGTCGGAGCCCCGTCCCGTGGCCGCTGCAGTCATTGACCTCCGTCATAATGAAATCGTGACTGCAGAAAGAAAACACGACCTAATTTACGAACTACTAAATATATCCCGAATTGTCAGTCGTGTGACTATAACACCGTTAAAAAACAGACGTTCGGATAAATTATTCCAATGAGGTACGAAATCGATCAAGGAATTACGAGTAAAGGAATTATCGGTAAGATTTGTTCAATTTGTTCGATTAATATTCAGTTCTGGAACTGCAGTTGTGCAATTAATTATTCTCCATTATTATTTTCCAAATATCTGCCTTGAATGTCTGCGTATCGTTTGAACTACGTTTCATGGTTCTTCCGGGTTCGAAGAATAATTCCGTCAATCATATGTTATAGCTGCTGTACATGCGGTTGTTAATCACTCGCAATTATTGACCTTCGGTATGCAAGCTATAGGCGTATGTAAATTCTTTTTCCAGATTTTCATTTGGCTATTCGTCTATTGTAGATTGTTTATCTTATAATACATAAACATCTTTGCGAAAACATGTTTATCGCTGAAACATGATGATAAAGGTATACGTGTGTATATACATGTAAGTATACCCAGGCAGTAGATACATACCGAATATATATATATATGCATCTTCTCCCGATGCGAAATAAAATTTAAAACATGATACGCGGGGTCAAAGAAAGATTTTCTAATACCGAATTCATATGTATGTATAGGTACTTTGCATGGAAGATCGATGATTTATTACAAACTTGCGACTCTTGTATAATAACCGATACAAGAACAAGAAAGGCAAAAAAGAAAAATCTCGCCGATATCTTATACCTAGAGATATTTCCGCCCCGTACATACTATTTGCTATACTCGTTTAACCCGCCATTTGAACATCGCTCTCCCCGCGAAAGATAAACAACATATCATCTCTAACTCAGAATATATATATGTACCAATTATGTATATACATGATACTGCAATATTTTAAATATACAAGTAATGTCGTTTGTCATTTCGCGACTGTAATTTCAATTTTCATCCTGATAAAGCACGCGTAGGTATCGGATTTATATTTGAATGGATTCGATGTATTATTGCAGCCTATTCCTGCAGTTATTCGCGGTTATTCGTTCAATTTCAAATGCAGAAGAGGTAAAAAGCTATATTCCATTCGATTGTAGTACATGTATAATAGCGTTGCGACTTATACTTGTGAGACCAATAGACACTACGTACGTATACATATATATAGAACAAAATGGTTTTTACATATTTTAAAGAAACGTGTTTTGTCCCCCCTCTTTCGTTTTACATTCTTTTCCCTTTCTTCCAATGAAATACTATTGAAAACAGAAATCCATAGAACGATTAATCGATTTCCTACGTATTCGTAATCGGTATAAAACAGCGGCAACTATCGAGAACATATACATACATATATTAATTACACATGCGCATATACATACGTATGTATACACAAGTTTTATCTTTGTTTATCACTATAATGTGTTACATATACCTATGGATACAGAGATATGAATTCCAATAATAATACTCAATTCTCAATCTTATACTTTACAATCGAATTCGTATACCCACGATGCTTAACACATCATGCTGAAATTTGACTAACCTTAACGCAAATAAAATCGCAAGAAAATAATATCAGCTGTTTCGACACCGAAACGTCGTGGAAAATATGACACATACTTTTGCCGATATTTTTCTTTCGATGAAAACAAATTTTCGTCAACGTTATTTTATTACAGCGGCGAACAGAATAAAACAAGACCTGCTGGATTACCAAATTTATGACATGTAGTTCGTATCTTCGACACATGTTTTTGTATGACACAAATAGATTAGAGAAAATAATCATTTTTGTTTTCCCCTCTTTTTTATTGACTTTTTTCCATTTACACCGAAAATTACTAATTCGGTTGAAAAAACGGAAAGAGAAGACACAAAAAAATAAAAATAAATAAACCGCGAATAAATTTATCTCCATCGACAAATTCGAAGTTATGTAGTCATTATATAATCCAAAGAAGAAGAAAAAAACAATGAAGAATATAAATAGTAGAATAATTTTCTCATTTACTTTTTTGTTTCTCATCCTGGCACTTGCAGGTTTCGCGGGTTGAACGCGAATACCTATCACAATTTTGATTAAATTTCAATTACACATGTATATATAATATCTCCCTCCTGATTAGGTACTCCGAAATCAAATACACCATACAGCTAGGCTACCTATATTACGTTATAATAGCTGTATATAAGAGAGCACGTGGTTATTTTTAGAGAACTGTCAAATTAAACGTTAATACATAAGAATGCCTACATATTCGTATACCTGGGTATGCTGGGTTCATTATTTTTGAAGGAAGTACTCAATGAACTCGGATGCGTATGCACATCGCGTTGCTACCTATGTCCATCAAAGCAATACGTGTACGTGGTACGTGGTATTTCATTGAAATATTATGTACGCACGTACTTACAATTAGTATCTCGCTAACTCTACGTAACATATATACATACATGCGCCGATGCGCATGGATATATATAGTATATTATTACGCAGTGAGCACTGTCAAGCTTGTTATTCACATTATTCGCATAGTTTTATGGAAATTCATCCTCAATCCTCTACACTCGATATTTACCTACTTGATATAATACCACGGTGCGTTTGCCATTATAGTAGGGTAAATATGAAGCCAAATGAATCTCGGAAGTATATGCGGTATAGAGAAAGAAGAAAAAAAAAAGACAATCGCGAATCAAATGAAACAATCGATAAATATATTGAATAACAAGAGAAAAAAAAAAAAAAAAAAAAGAGAAAAGAATGTAAGAATAACAATGAATATTTATCAATGTGCAATTTATTTATAATAATCGTCGTGACTTTTGATCGCGGGTGAGTAGTACGGGTAGATAGATCTACCTAGGTGTAATCAATTCGCTCACGTATTAACTACCTGTAACATTTGTATAGGGACAAAGTCCGCGAACAGAATATAATCCGTATACATATACGATTTCTGATGATTAATTGTACAAAGGAGTAGAAAATTACTTGGATGACTTTCGTGAAATCGCCTATAGTAGATAAATATGATAATAATACGCGGGTACGTATGTACATACACCTATGACAAACAAGTCAATGAAAACAAGACTATCGTAATTCTCTCGGTAGGTGGAGAGATAAAGTAAGTAGGTTGAGGTATACATAATACGCGTAATAGGTACATATACCTACGTACTATTGACAATCATTATCAGCATCATCTCATAGTAAAATATGTTATATAATTACTGGCGGTATGCCTACGTCAAAATATGTATATATACATGTAAATGAACCTGAAATCGCGCGGGGATTTAAAACAAAAAAAGTGTGCAACGTGAGCCTGTGCCTGTAACATTCTTCTTCTTCTCTATTAGGCGTGTTTCTTACTTTTTTGTTATTCCGGAATGGCCTATTCTACATGTAATATACCTATATATATTATGCGCAGTAGGCTGTTGGCGAATCAAGTTTGAATTACATGCATTACATACAATACATTTCTAAATCATTATTACTTTTTTTTTCCTCCGCCATTCTGCCAGGTATATTTAGAGGATAATTCAGATTGCATAATACGTGTCAAGTATATCTGGCTATGATGAGAGACATGTATTCTTTCGGAGCATCGTGGAATTGTCATGCAATTCTTTCTTTTCTTTTCTTTCTGGTTTTTTTTTTTTTTTTTTTTATGTCGAGGGTTTGATCTCTAACAACGTAGATATGATATATATATACACCTATATCAGCAGCCCGTAGTTACAGATAAAATCGCGTATGCATACGTATATATGTATCGTGGTATTGTTACGATGATGATAATTGCATCGAATAACAGATAACTATTCGTTCTTTATTCTTCGATGCGCTTGTATTTCGTCGCGTCAGTTTGTTTCATTCGTTTCTTTGCGGCAGTAACAATTATAATTGAATGAATGCTATTCTCTGTTACACTGCAGTGTGTTACTGTCATGATTACACAACGAATTCTCATTTATATCTTTGTAGGAAAATAATGTACGAGAAACGTACGAAAGAATAAGATGCAGAGAATTATCAATGCCGCTATAGATATTGATTCGACACGCGCAATATATATCCTTCCCGCGTTGCGAAATGCTTGGCCTTGAATCTTCGAAACAGATAGAACAATTTGAAAGAAGAAAAAAAGAAAGAAGAAAACACTCGGAAACAAAAACAACGCGAAGATATCGCGAGAAAACAATGAACTGGACGAATTAGAGCGAAAGAACAAAGAGAAGAGAGTTTGAAGTATACAGGGAGAAACAGGAATATTGTATTGGTCGTGTGTGATATAAATAAAACAAGATATTTAGCTTCTTTACCTTGTTCCAGATCACTTCGATGACAAACGCAGAGAAACAAAGAGAGAGACGGAGCTTGTTCGCGCTAGGTTCGCACTACAATTCAAAACGGAACAGAGTGATAAAACGATCACGAATCTAGGTGTTAATTTGTTTTTCACTGATCATCGTCGGTTCATAACCTTCTCAGTTTTTCCTCATCACAATCTACATCTTGTATGCCTATCTACACTATATCCGACCATTTGATAAAGAGTTAAAAATAACCGACGTCAGTCATCACTTATTTACATTTCTATTGTTCGTGGGATTGCTGATTAGATATTTGTACATTAGACCAATTTTTTCATATTTTTGATTTTCTTAATTTTTTTTCATAATAATTTGTCTTCTTATGTTATTTTCTTCCCCCCGCTGTCAAATACGATCAAATACTAATCGAAGATTATTTTTACCACTATCGATGTTATTGTTATTATTAATAAACTGACCCAAGAGAGGCGAACCTAAGCCACGAGAATCGGCGAGCAACTGAAGTAGTAAAACTGTTAACCACTAGAAAAGGCGAGTATGCAAGATGAAAGACACGCAACGCGTCACAGCTGACCGACTCGCAGTATCTGCAGCCAGTGCTGCTAAAATCACGGCCATCTAGATCCGAACAACGCTCGCTACGTCGTCATTTGTTTAATATTCGCATCGTGTTGTGTATCGCAATTGTTTTCACACGCGTGAATCACTTGCAATAAAAATAAATTCATAATAAAAATGATGGCAATAATCATCAATCATGATATGTATATATCATAATCGTGAATTTATGTAGGGAGTCGGACTTTTCCGTACTAGCTGCAGATTACAGGTATGTATGCCGGATTATTTTGAGAAAATAACATTTGGAATCCGAGGAAGCAAAATTTGAATTACTTTCTCCTTACATGTATTATATCGCGATGTTTTATACTTACCAATTATCGGCGTGTAGAAACTTTCGTTCTTTTATCTGCATAGTTTCAATGTTCCTAAGATTTATCACGCACGTCGTCATAACGTCACCATGCGCAATATTTGAAATTTGAATTTGCCGCTCGCAGCTACTTCACTCACTGCTCCCAGAACGAGCTTCTAGAAGGCTGTGAATCCGAACCGTGAGTGGGAGCCACTATCTGTACTATACCGTTCTACACTCAACGACTATACATTCATCATCCGTGATATCAATGAGCAGAAGCTCGAGAGCTGGCTGTCAGTTAGGTTAGATTGTGCACAACTTGACACGTAAACGCTTGATTCGTGAATGTAAAAGTGTTATTCAATAAATACCTATAGTTTGTTTGAAAATGGTAAGTATAGTTAACAACTGGTTATAAACAAAATATATGAACAATTTTTTCTTTGCAATCGCACAAATATTCTGAAAGCTAAAATAACCAACGGTCTTACATTTTTCAATCAAAGCTTTCTTTTATTTTTTTTCTACCAATTCCATTTCAAAGATTTATCGATTTGTTTTCTTATCTTGACGACGATGATAATGATGATTATATTAATCAAACCATTTCCGAGTATCGATTACTCACAATCTTGCGATCTCGTAAAATTAGCTAACTATTATTCATCATGAAAGTAAAACCAATTTGTTGATACTTTAGTTGACAGTTTATATTCTAACATACAAATAGAGCAAATAAAAGGGAGAAACAATACAAACAAATAAGTGAATTCCACATTTTTGCAGGCACGTTACTTCCGCGAAGAAGACATAGACGGTAATTGAAAATGGTTGAAATACAAACAGAAATAGATCAAATATAACTGATACATATATTACAAATAATTTTATTACATTTTTTTTCTATTTTAACTTGTTCCACAGAATTTAGGGAGTGTTTTTACCTATTTGCACGAAGCGGACAAATAAAAACTCTCGACGAATTGACCATAATTATGCGATCGTTGGGTCTGAGTCCTACGATCGCTGAATTGAACAAATACCTGAAAGACAAAGGTGATCGAATAGAAAATAAGATTTATTTGTGAATAGAATAGAATCGATGGAAAAAGAAAATTCAATTCTTCTTCAGCTTCATTTGGTATATTTAATTTATTCCTCTCTTCATTTCAGGTGGTAAAATGTCTTTTGCCGATTTCCTCGAAGTAATGCATCAACAAACCAGAGCCGAAGATCTTCCTAAGGAAGTAATCGAGGCCTTCAAAGCAGCAGATACGTCAAGGAGCGGAACAATTCCGGCTAGGCAATTAGCCCACATGCTACTTCATTGGGGCGAGAAGCTCAGCGCCAAGGAAGGTGAGAGAAATTAAACGACGGCATAGCTAAGGATACCAAAAGATTTGAAATCGTTTTTTTTTTTTTTCTTTTCTCCATATTTATATTTATATTTACTGCATTATCGGTTTTCAAATTTATTCGAAAATCGTTTTCTTTTCTTTCATTGATTTGCAATAATCAACATCGTCGGACTCTTGCCATATAATATCATGTTTTTTTCCCCTTTTTTTAAATTTTTCTTCGCAGTTGAGCAGATTTTTAGAGAAGCCAACGTATCGCCCAGCGGACAAGTTAAATATGAAGATTTTGTTAAAATTGCTTGCGCTCCTGTCCCCGATTATTATTAAGTGATATCCATAAATTATTAGAAAACAAATGTATTATCATTATTATTATTATCACGATTATTATTAATAGTCATCGTGTAGCTTCGATAACTTCCATATCCTATTTTATTTGTAGTTTTGATCCATGAATTAGGAAGTTTGATGATTGAATGAAGAAGTTTTGTTTTAGGCAATTCTTGTTTGAGATTTTCGGCGATTCCCAGAAATGTCTGAATTTCTCATGAAAATTTGGATAATTTGTGAATCAAAACTACACGTTGAATGAGAGTAATTTTTCCTGTTTCAATATATCAGTATTTTAATAATATACACGGTGATCGGTGCCTTGTGGTATACCTGTAGATGTAATGCATAAATAATACATTCGATTGTATCGAATATTTTTTGAATGTTTATAAAGAGGACAGAGAGAGAGAAATGAATAAAAAATATGAACAAGTATATTTATTAGATATCCTGTCTTATTGATATTTGCATACTTATATTTTTCTACCATTTATCACGTTTAGTTAATTATTAAGTAAATTTCTTTCTTTCCCTTTGCTCTTCTCTTCTATATTTTTTTTTCTTACGCGATGTTCCAGAAACAAAGATCTGTTAATACGACGCTATGTCCGCGCTTATTGCTATTTTCAATTTTTTATCTCCTTATTATCTCGAATTTTGTCTTCATCATACGATTACAGCCAGTTTCCGAATGAAGTTTCATCAAAAAAGGTAAAAGATTTTGATAAATTCCTTACAGTACATACATACGTATAAGTAGTTTGACAATTTCCACACATGCATACGTGCACACATACACGGAATCAATTATTTTCATATTATGTACCTACGCGTTTAATTAGCTAGCGAAACTTCATAGAACGTTTTTCCATTAGACTCGGGTATTCGCTTGGTTTTATTAGGTTTGAGAAGAATAAAATACGTGTCCCACCGATATGATTAATTTAGTATTTCTCCAAGAGAATACTTCAGTATATCAACGAAGAAGAAATTAAAATCCATTATAGTTATGAATCTGTAATATTGAGAAGAATGAAAATTTTAACAGATTTTTACGATATTGAAATTTGGAAAAAATTGTATAAAAAGATGTTGCGGGAGATAGGATCCGCGGAGAAAGTGCGAGCGGGATGAAAATCGTTGACGGTTTTCGATGCGGAATATCACACGATAAATTCCTTCCAAGTATAAATCATTTCTCGAAGATTTTACCGTGGAACTGAAACAATCTCTGGAAAAGTTGTATTCGAGAATGATAATTATCAATTACAATACGTCTAATAGGTTCGCGGACGCGGAAAACTCTGAGAACAACATTTCATGCGCTAATTAGCGGCGAACGTAATACGACGCTTCGCGTAGTTTCTTGTATTACTTATTATTAGTTATTTACCGTATTTCATATACGTTTTCGTAAACCTACTGCAGCATTGAATACGATTTCTGCAAAAAGGTGCGTAGAGCATCGGTTAAAAAATATCGTCAATTCTGAATAATTGAATATGAAGTATCGGATTGCAAAATGAAAGTATGCACTCCGAGATTTTTCAAGCAATATGGTTTGCGTCAATTGATACGATTTTGCGACCATCCGAATCAATTGCGGAGTGAAAATTGTGCCGCTCGGAACGAATAAACAGAGTTAAAAATTGATTTGAAAACGGTGCAAGTTCACCGTGACTCGAAACGAGTGAAAAATACACTCCAAGAAATTTAGAGAGAACGTATTACACTGCACCTGCAGTACAATTCATCTCATTGATCAGGACGGACTGATCCCGTTTCATTTGATCGGCTCGATCGGTGGAGATCCGCAGAGAATAACGGTGGTGCTGATTATTGTGGTGAGAAAAAATATGCAGAGTAATGCTCTGTCGCTCACGAGCGCTACTTGCTTCCATTCCAATTCCGTTCTTTCCCGACGTTCTTGCTCTGTGAGACGCCTCTCGTTTCGATCAATTGTCGCATGGACGCGACCCAGAACTCGGGACCATTGGGCCTCGATGCCGCCTTCTTGAAAGAACAGAGGAAAGAGGAAAAAATGTAGAACGCGGAACGTAGAAAGGAGTGCGATTCAAATTGTGAGGATCCAAGATGTACCTGGGCTACTGTTCGTGCTGTCGGTTCTTCTGGGAAGATATTTTGGCGACATTTGAACCTGGGGCGGCGCCGGGGGGCTGATGTCCGGCTTGCAGTGAAGAGGGCATTTTTTTTTCCTCGGTGGTTCAGGCACGTCCTGCAAATTTTGAAACACGGCTCCGTGTGAGAATAGAGAATTTGGAAAGCTTGTCGTCCAGCGTTTCTATACCTCCTGGAAATTGAGAAATACGACACGTGCCAATTTGTCCAAGACCAGAGATCGGACGACCGCTGGTACTCTCGTGCCCCGGACACCTCGGTGATGAAGATTCAACGTCACCACTGCTAGGCCGGATGCAAATGACACCAGACAAATGCTCACCCCGTAATAGAGGCCTGCGAATAGGTACATTCGGTTATTCACGTCGCTAACAAGACTGGAATTTCAATGCTAATGTGTATACATACATCATCAAACCATGCTTACTGATTAACGGTGTTTTTTCCGTTGGAGGCAGTGTCTCCCGAATGGTCATCAGGAATACGGTCATCGATAGGAGCGCCGAAATTCCTAGAGTCACTTTTTCCCCGGATTCAGATGGAACGTAGAAGACGAGTAGAGCTGAATGATTTGAAAGAATTTTTTCATTTACGTGGGTCATAGAATCATCTTGATTGGATCGATATCAATGTCTATCCTGAAATGACATCGTCCTGTAAATTCGGCACGCATTGAATCACGTAGCCAGAAATTGCGCATACTCCAGCAATTTGGGATACGGAATACAAATTTCTTGAACGTTGTCTGACACCAGTCAGAACTAGAAGTTCGGTGCACGGGAACGGATGCCATTAAACACGGGAGCTCTTTCATTAAACTTACCGTATCAGAACTCTAATAAGTTCGTTGTCACTTTGTTACGGGACGAGGTATGGGCGGGTAAGCAAAGGCACGGAGTCCTCGGTTTTATTTTTGTTTTCTGTTTTTTACTCGCTGTAGCGGCGACTGCAGGCGTCATAAACCGGAACCACGAGTCGCGGTAGGGCAATAAAAGCGAAAGAAAAACCAACTGGCGAAGGACCGAAGTAATTCCGATAATTGTAGCCCCGTTCCCGCGGCTTTGCTACACTAAGTAAGTCGAGACGAGGTGAAGAAATTTATTTAATCTTCACAACCTCTTGTCCATAACGACTTACAGTTGAAAATAATTAATCGTTTGAGATCAGAAATTCATAGTATTTCCCGGCAGTCTTTAAGATCTTATTTAATGGTCGTACTTTGGACTAGCCGTAGCCCCTGTGTGGTGGGCAGACCCAATAACCCGGGTATCTAAATTTTGCAAACTTCTGCAAATACTCATGGCGTGGCGTGAATATTCGACATGAATGTCTTCAAATTGGATTCCGTGCCACAGTGAAATACATTCGGCGATGTACTTCGTAGTACGAACAGTGATTCTGGCCGTTGATGAAAATTGATCTCGGATTTTCGGGAGTAATGAGTTTTCGAATGCCGATGTGTATTATTCCCGATTGTTTTGGTGGATTTCACGAGGCCATAGTCATAGTAATTCGACTCTTATCTTGATTATTTGCCGGTTTTTCTACTTATCACATTTACCTACTGTCTTATAAGATGTTTGTACGTATATGGAAAACCTGTTGACCTAGTTACCCCCCGATTACCCGGCAGTAAACGATAATCGATAATCTCTCGACCGCGATCCGTCAACAAATGAAATTGCCGAAAAAAGTGACGCGGTGAATGGAGAATGGAAAGAAATTGAAACCATGATGACACGAGGAAAATATGATGTGGAGAGATAATTCTTTCCGATTCGTAGTTATGGGTACTCGTCGTTATCATTATGCATTCAAAAACACTAGTGAATACTTGTACCGATCCTACAACCACAACTATTTCGATGGTGTGGACCACAGCTGCTGAGACTTTATTAAAAGTGTAGCAGTAAAGATTTTATATGAAACGAACGATCCATGAAGACTGAAGTCCGTGAGAAATTCAATTCATATTCTTTTTTCATGCTTGTCTGAAAATCCTAGGACGACAGTGAAATCGATTTATGCTCCGAGCAGTATTCACGAAACTTGAACCCTGCGCGACGTTATAACTTCCGTTGTATAAAATGGAGGGGATCGTTTGCCAAGATTGTTTAATAAAATTTGGGATGATGTGTAGCTGCTGATCTGATGACAAACATGTATCATACGAGTTTTATTCTAGTTCCTTACCGATTCCGTTGATGAGTAAGCAAGGTAAGATTAGATTGAACACGTAAAACATGGGACGACGTCGGAGGCGGATCTCATAGGTAATGTCCGGGTAAGGTTCAGGACAGCAGGAATAAAACTGAACGTGTTTTCTTGCGGAAAAGTCGACCAAATCGAATTCCCCGTTGGCTTGGTAATTACTGACGTCTCCCTGCTCGCTCTGCTTTTCCAATTCCAGCTGAAATTCCGAAGTGCAACTATTAGTTCCTGATCATTTGGTCCGCGTCATCTCTAACCACATCAACATATGATAACGGGGGCTGTAGCATTATTCGGAGCACGCCCGACTCATGCGTCTTTCGATATCGTCGGGGCTCCGTGAAATATTTCGGCGGTGGAAATTGATGTCGATAAATCATCGTGTGCATCCAGACAGGCGGAAGAAAATTCCTTGATTATTCCTCAAAAGTTGGGATTCACTTTCTCTCCCAAATTCCGCGATATAGGCGAATTGAATTATCATACCGTCCTCCTTTCCCTCTTGATCAGTCTCTGTTTCATAGCACGACGAAGTGATAATCATTCAATCGGAATACCAAATGTATTCTTGATTGATTCATATTCCATGTGGCTGGATACTTTGGGTTGGTCAATTTTGACAGCCACTGATCCCTGCGCGATCGCCCGCCAAATAATTCGCTCGCAAGCCAATTTACGAGTGGCAGACGCTGATTGTTCGATTTCACAGCTGGAGCCATATTTTTCAAATTCATTCAAGCCCGTCAACCGAAAACTAACGACGCTTTTATCGCGGTCTCATCGAGTTTCGTATCACTCCGTTTTTAGATCCAAAGGGAACGTAATTCTAAACCGATGGACTAGAAAAATCTGGACGACCTCATATCCGTATCATCCACGGTATGAAACACTGTGGAAACTCTAATAGGGCGCGTCGGGAAATCCATGAGCTCATTTAAGAAAGCCAATGGGGGCGAGAGGGTACATAAATCTACTGGCGCCTACATTCGGGACACACGCGTACATCCGTGTAACTCACCTGGAGAGAGACACGCGCCGCTGCCTCCCCCGCGTTGAGCCAACAGTCTGCACCCATTGAAAAACGGGATATATAGGAGATAGGTTCAGCGGGTGGAGAAGCGAGCGCGTAGGAGGCGAGATGGTTCAAGGGGCGACGCGGAGGCAGGAGGGAGAGCATTGAATTCTTTTCCCATTCAGGATTAAACCTTTCGATTTGGCGCTGGGACTCCATCATCGAGACTCTTCGCCACATGTGAAGTGCATTTCGAGTTTGAATGCCATTCGAATCTTTCGCAGTTGGGGAATATGGTTTCACACATACAATTTTGTGCCACTAGTGTATGAATACATATAGATACACCTGTATTTATAAATTATATGCACGGGCCCCCGTCTGTGACCTTTCGGTAGGTAAACGAAGGCGCCCGGGTCATATCTGTTCAGTACCTATTCGTACTTTCCCACGCATAGATGTATATACGCGGGATGTAGACTGAAGCTTGGATGACGCTCGGTTAGTTTCAGGGGTGCTGGAGAGCAACAGCTTCAAAATTAACCACCAAAGCCTGACGTCAGGGTGTCAAGCCGAGCGCGTTCTATCCCCTCGAAATCTCGAGCATGATGCAATTCAGGCGTGAACATTATTCTAATCGCGGAAGAATCAATCTCGGAATATCTATAGAACAGATTATTGTACAATGAGAACTGGAAAAAATCATTTGTAACAAAGGAAGATGATTCTGTTCCAATAATTTCCATCTAACAGCATTCACGCGTTACGGACTCGTGACGAGCTTAAATATATTGTAGCCCTGATATTCCTCCTCGCGGAAGCCCATGGGCCAGCTTTTCAGGATAATTTGAAACAACCCACCAAACCAACCCTATTCTAACACGCTTCGCATATTGTTTGACGAAGTTATGTATAAAGCTTCCATCGGAATTAGGAGCTCCGAGAAAATTTTCATGCCGAAATACGTAGGAATAATAATTACTGATAATCGTATAGATTCACAATTTCCGTTTCTCGCGGGCAATGGGATCTCCTTCAATTTCTACTTTTGTAGTCAACGCCTGTAGACATGCGATGTGTTCGATATAGAGCTCGAAACTCGGCACGGACGCAATATAGCCATCTCCATTATTTGGCGCTCGAGATAAAGCAGATGCGACCGCAAGATTGACCCAAGGCCTTCGATATATGGTTGATCTTCGTTCCTCGGGGATTCGATTGAAGAATATCTGCCTGAATCTGACTGAATCGTTGGAGGAATGTTACGACGAATTGAACAGGAATTGTACCTACGTATATATATCAAGCGTAGGGAAGTTTATTGGTTCTGGAAAGGATTCGGATTATTCTATCAAGAGAGAAAACAAAGTCAGGCAGTATAGTCTACTCTCCAGCGAGTGACGAGGAAACACAGTAGGTCGAGTTCCATACGAGCGAATTTTCATGTAGAGCCATAGCCAGCCACGAGATAATTGAATTGGGTAGGAAGTGCCGGAAAATGTTATCACGGTTTCAGTAATTTACTGCATATACATATAGGCGTATACTGTAATCTAATATACAAAAACCAGCCGCACTCAAATCGAACGTTGATCGGAAGGATCAACGGCGAAAATTCATGTTACCGATGTTCTTCGATTTGCAACTTTTATCTTTGGAATTCCGAACGCCCCGCCCCGCGCTGCAGTTCTCATTGAATCACCGAAATTTCTCAACAGTCTGTAGTACGTATACCTCATGAGCTTGCGACAACCGTCAGCTTTATCCTGTCACGTCATTTCGATCGGTGCTGTGACTTTGAGTCAGAATTCTACCGTCGCTCGCGTCTGTGATTCTTAGTTCGATTGAGTAATGAATGAAACGAACTCACCTGGTAGCCGTCGTAAGTCCACGACGCCCATTTCAAAGCGCACCGCTGTTCATCGAAGGGAAAAAATTCGACGTCGATGTCGCAGCTGCTACGAAATATACCGTGACTTAGCCACACGACTTCGCCCGTGTGGCTGACGATGACGTTCGTGTTGATCACCGCGGAACTGTACTGAGGATCGGCGCTGCAAAGTTAAACATGAAATAAAGCTTCTCATTCTCATACGAGCCCGATCGTGACGAGTGTCGTTTCTTCGCCCGAAAGACCGTCGAGGGAGGGGAATAACGAAGCCACGGATTTTGTCTCATCTCTGTTTTCGCGCTTAATGACAAGTTCCCAACGAACGGAACAATCGGTACGAATCGGCCAGATATTGACGCTGGAATACCGATCACGTTGAGAAATTGTTCCGTAACCGAATTACAATCTTCAATCGGGCGCAGTGTGTATAAGCTGAAAGAAATTAACTCTGATGGGCAGACGAATCTCGAGGATTACGAGAAGCTCGATATTTCAACTTGCTCGCTGCTATAGTGTATATGCAGCGGCAGCCAGATGTTGCCC
This sequence comes from Phymatocera aterrima, assembly GCA_963170745.1. Classification (NCBI taxonomy): domain Eukaryota; kingdom Metazoa; phylum Arthropoda; class Insecta; order Hymenoptera; family Tenthredinidae; genus Phymatocera; species Phymatocera aterrima. The sequence continues at coordinate 21,299,076 of OY720660.1, forward strand.
GGTGAATTGATGGGCATATTTCGCCACAGAAGGGATGAAAATACGCGTTGGATACAAGTATGTATATGTATATTGTATATACATACGGCACAAATGAATATGACAAATGTGGGATATGACATATCATGGAAATGTGTAATCTAAGTGAATTGTTATCGTTCGCACCCCTCTTGATAACCGCTTGACTTTCATTCGATACTTTTTCTTATACGTATTATATTCTCTACGTTGGGAGGGAAGGTGCTTGGAAATTGATATTTCAACGTGGCATTTTATACATTATGCATTATACACGAACGTACCTAAACATTGTATAATTCCATAACAATCAACGTGTTATAAATCGATTTTAGAATTAACACGAACGAGCTAAAAGGCTGACGAAAATTGCAAAAAGCCTGTCGCGAGCGAGTAAGCTTTTAAGCAAACTAAAAAAAACGAAAAATTGCTGATGTAAAAACTTGACAAAAATTCTCTGGAAAACATACGGGACACACTTTTTCCGACGAAATATCGCCAATACGGTTGGATCGAGGGCTGATGAATTACTGTACCAGCGTCGCATTATCTTCTCAATTAATTTTTCCCCCGATCAACCGGAATATGTATATTTCATTCAAAAACCGTTCAAGACAAGGTACAAAAATGAAAGAATTCGCGACCATGGCGAACCGAATGGAGAAATTGGGTGACGAGGTGATTATCATTACGTAATTTTGTTGACGAGAAAAATAATTTTCCACAATGAAACACTCACTTGTTATATAAAATTGTGTCCGGTCGCCATACTCGGTTGTAAGGAACCCGGATCACCCGGATCCCCGCGAACTCTGAAGCGTTCCATTTCAGATGATGATCTGTCCAGGCTTGAGTGACCCAGCAATTGGTCGTTAATATTTGATTCTTTTCGTCCTGGAGATAGGAGGGAATGAAATAAAATGAATGAAACATATGAAACGGGAAAGATTGCGATCCTGGATTACAAATGTGTGAGAAAATGATTCGAGAAGGACTCGAAGTCCTCCTGATCGTTTGTATTTTTGCTTTTATATCCTGAAAGCACACATGTCCCGCAATACGCTCTTCATCGTCGTCGCCGATTGTGAATCGCGAACCTCGCTGCATCTGGCTCGACTAATAACATTTTCGCGGATCTTGTTTCTAGGTAAAATAGGGAAAAATGGCTGTATTAAATCATCGCGGCGATTGTTCGGTGCATGTGTAGGTATACATAGCGCAATATGCATGCAATACAATTTATGAGAAAAACTGCAATGGTATACCCGTTATACTATGGCGTGGCAAATTACTGAGATACATTTCAAATTCCGCAAAGAATTTTCATTACATGTCACCGATCGGTTTTTTGCTGACATGGGATACAAGGATATAGAATGTACCACTGATTCTTTCGACAAACCGAATTGTTCATAGTCCCATAATCATAATCGCGCGACGAACCACAATTCCTTCCTACAGGCGCGAACGGATCTAATGGACATGTATTATTCGATTGTTTGTCCGGTATCGGCCATCAAAAATTCGAAATTTACTGCCCGGGGTTGACGAGCTTTCGGCGCAAAAACGTGAATTGCGCAAAACGCAGTGAAACTAATTTCGAACGAAATCCAAATCGACCTTATCGTGGCGAAGGGCTTCACAATGAAATGGTCAGCGGTAATTCTGATGACACAGTGGCGAGATTGTTCCCGATTCCCCCGAAAACACGGATTCATTATTCAACGGAAAAGATTATCGGGGGTGGGAAGGATCTCGTGGTCATTACACTCCATCACCGATCACAGTAATCGAAAAATATTGAGAGAGCGAGAAGACTCACCACGTCGATAATGTGGTGGAGAGATAAACCGAATATGACGGCCAATGGCTCAGATGAATTTTCTGCTGGTCGTACGGCAGCATCGTAGCCCTCCAAGAGATACTTTGTCAATCTGTATTCGTGTTCGTCGCAGCTACCTAAAATTAAATCAAAAGTTCGTCCTGAGGTCACAGAAAATTGATCTCCGGCATTTTGGCAACATTTGGTGCACGAGATTGCACAAAAATTGGACAAGAGTCATGTAATTCTCAACCGGCGAATGGATGCTGCGAGGGTTCATTGAACAGAGATTTTCGAGCCCAGCGGCTCAAGCTCATATAATATGAGTCGAGCTTGAAACCGGAAAACGTTGAATCTCTTACAGGATAATGATCAAAGGTGACCTCGTTCCGTTCTTAGACTGGATCGACCCATTAGCAACGGATGAGGATTTGTGGAGGTCAGAAAAGCCCGCCCGAGTGATATACTCGAACAAGTTCTCTGTCCCGCTCACCGCTCATTCTCCATATTCTAGTCTGAGATCGATTCGCGTTATTCAATTGAAGCCAGTACCCAAGCAGAAAAAAAAACTAGATATGATGTTGTCATTATTGTTGGCATTATTATTACAGAAAAGCAGACAATTTCCGTCTTGTTTCCAGCAAATTAATTCTTCTTAGCGGCGGACTCTTGTCTTTACGTCGCGGTCTGATATCTGCGGATGGAACCTGTTGCATGCTCTTTAGCGTGCAAGCTCCAATTCTTCGTCGAGGTGAATGTCACGTGAGCAAAGTCTACCCTGGGTAACATCCCCGTTGAACTACTACGTCGTTAATCTTTCGGGTGATATTGTCTTCGAAATACGAACGTTATTTTGGTAGCACGATTTAATTAGCTGAGGAGAATAGTGACTGCAGGACGAATACGTTCCATTCCAATAATTCGGAGCCGTAATCGATTGATAATTTTTGTAGCTCTGACTTGGGCAAGTGCAATATAAATTACGAACTGTCACATGTAGATGGACGAGAGAAGATTGAGATGCCGGAGTCGAGCTCAGGCCGGGGTAAAAATGAATAGGTAATAGGTTTCTGGATGGGATAAAATCTGAATTAAGTTTCGTCGCCTCCCGCGAGAGTGTAACATCTCAACTTCGTGACACAAATCCATATCGAGTAGCAACTATCCGGATGCACTTTGTGAATTCCCAACGGAGATTTATATTCCCGAGTGAGATGTGACGCGGTGTACATGCGACGGAATTCGATCACATCTTCTAAAACGGTGACGCCCCGAAGTGTTTGAAAGCTTGTTATTAACGGTTGTTACGCAGGCATCCCCGGTCCCCGAGAATCTAACAAACCGTCGCCAAATAAATTGTCGAGGCGTCGCGAGCCGAAAACTAATTAATAATCCTGGCGGTTAGAAACTCTGCGTTGCGAGGCCTACTCGAAGACACTGTGAAAATCGGGTAGAAAATCCCACAGAATAGAGGAAGTACACGGATGATGGGCTGCGTTGATTGATCGGGCCTTAAGATCTTCTCCGTAAATCATGTTACTAATTCGCCCCAATCGTCCGGCATCCCTTCGGCCGCGAATCAATTCCCTGTCCAATTGAACATATGAATAGTTTTCTGTAGTCTGTACCTCCGCACCGTCGCCTTTGTGAAACTTTAACGAATTCCCTTAACTTTATACCTGCACAGTTATACGCTCGCAGAGAATCAATAGCGACGATAATTCCGAACACTCGATTAGAATTCCGCATAATAAGCTGTGTGATATTCATCCAAGTGTACGAATTAAGAACGAAACGAAGAGAAGTCTGATACTCTCTACGTCAAAGTCTGATTATATTTCGGGAGAATCGCGGTCGGGTGGATCTAATCGCCTGACTTGAACATGGAGCAGCTATCGAATTGGGATCTGCGGAATCCAGGTCTGAAAACGCGGCGAATAAGTATCTCTGCCAGAATTAGCATATCAACGAAGCCAAAGACTAGGATGGAGAGAGTTTAAAAGGGAAACCATGTCGTCCAAGTTTCTTCGATCAATTTTCTAGTCCCGCGATTCACCGTCTTCCGTTCATTTCTGCGAATATCTGCAGAGTAAACTCTGGGACTTTGATTTGAGTAAAAAATTACACGAGCCTCGAGCGGCCCGACGATGAATTCGTGAAATAGGAGCGCCGACAGGATTCACGCGACATTTTAATTGGTAAAAAAATGTAGGAAACGTTTTTCATATCTGTATGAATTTCGAGCGACGCGGCTGGCGTGAAACAATGCGTTCGTGATTATAGCCTAAGCTATTCAACTCCGCGCCCACGCTTATCTATCATGTACCGGTGAAACAATATAAAATTTGTGATAGAATTCAATTAAAAGCTCAGTCGTTAAAATAATTGACGCGATAATCATTTCCAACGACGACTGCAGTCATACGAAAGCAGATTAAAAGTCTCGTTTATAAATAAGCAGTATAGCTAAACGGTGCAGTGTGATACACCGTAACGAAGGCAATTATTTCTTCACAAACGACTCCAATTATTCCGCGATTCGATTCGAACGTAAGGTAATATTCATTTCGCATCGTTGGTTGTCGTTCAAGGAAGTAAGGGTGAAAAAATTTGCCAATTTGTTGGCGTTTCCCTCATTAGCACGATAATCTATGGATACCTACTATGCTCAATTTCAATAATCTGCACTCATCGTCTTTTGGGATTCGGAAATTTGTAATTTTGTGTTCTCTTTTTTATCCCTCGTATTCGCCAAGTCCAAGGGGATCGAGCTATGCTTTCCTCCTTTTTTAATAATGTTTCAATTCTGTCTGGGGAGGTATGTCTTGCGAGATAGTTTTTCGAACTGGTATAATTATAGGAAATATGATTACAGAAGCGACTAAACCGACGTGAAATCGATGATAGAATGTGAACATTCAAAGATCGATGCCGATACGTGGGATTTTAAACGGAGGGCCATTTTTTCATGATTGGGGTAATTTCGCGATTTATTCCATACGTCCACGTGCTGTGAATAAATTGATAATTAGAGGAGAGGTATAACTGTGTGTGCAGAATGCGGTAGTTCGCCTTGTTGAGTCACGTAAACAGGAATTGAGACTTCGAAGTTCATACCACGCCCGATTTCAGCGCGGAGTTTCGCTTCAATTGCCGACGCGGGAACCCGGGTTTTGCGGTTTCTCACTTCACGATTTGCCATGGTGTTCGGGGTCGAACGGTCGAGGGAAAAGCTACTCGAGGCAGAACCTAAACTGAGGAGTAACTCGATCGCGTGTCCCAAAAGTTGTGAGAAATGGTGTGAAACAATAACTCGAATTTCCCAAAGCTGAAACTCTGACTCTCCGAGTTTCAGCTGCTCAGGATTCAATTGGCAGAAACTTGCCAAAAAGCTATTGAGACTATAAATCGAAACGGGCCGGAACAATAGATCGAGAAAATTCATACTGACGAGGAGTGGACAACGAAAAATTCAAACTACAATTTTCCATATCCAAGTATTCTAAGTCCTCTTAGAAAGATAAACGAGGGGTCAATTAATTCATAATTTTTTACCGATCTGGAGAATGTGAATCCGGAAACGGAGATCGGCAGCTCAAGGATCACAACGCTGTTTTTCGCCGTTGAAGTGCCTTAAGTTACCGATTTCAATCTCCAGACTTACATTTTTCGAATCGGCAAAAGATTACGAATTTTTCGACCGTTCGTTCATCTTTTTCGGATGACTTAAACCATTCTTCAACTCAGCCGATAAACTATTCCGGCTTTTCTTCAGCTACACCATAACTAAACTTTCTGAAAGAATGGAAATGCCGGAGATATTCTTATGGTATCGAATTGATAAAATTCCAGTGAACAAAAGAATTATAGACAGAGACGATTGAAGAGACAATTACGGCAAAACGACTCACCAAGTGCGAAGAAGAATGTCACGACGAAAAGTCGCCTCGTTCTAGTGATCCATGATGACGGCTCCATGGGATAATGAGAACTAGTCGGTCCTGTTTTTGACCCGCGACTTCAACGAGCGACAATTTCCTCCAACCCCACCACCCTCTGGACCAGAAACGCGCACGCGTCCGTTGACTGAACTCCCTTCATCTCCTGTACGAGGCGAAAAGCACCTGATTAATCAGGGCTGGCTTGGAGTGAGCAGCCTTACGGTTCGCGATGAAGAAAAAATCGACAAATACTGCCATAGCGAAGCAGGCAGAGACGCAATCATGAACTACATGTTTGGAGTAGAGTATTGCATCGATAGATGCTAAGGAAGCAATTAGCGGTGAAAATGAATGTGACCTGACCAAGAATTTCCCCTCCGAGTTTTTCGTTCGCTTTCTGCAACGAACGCTGCAAGCTCTGCTGATGCCGCAAGTTCCTCCAAAAGCCATATGCCACCCTGATCTCCTCTTTTTATCTTTGGTTGAAAGATACGGCATGCTATCCGACCGCCCCGATGATTGATGAATATCAGGGATGAGACTACTGATGTTCTCTTAGACGGCGCGTCTCGAACCAAAAGTGTCCGATGATCTGAAAAATCATTCTGGTAGATGAGAATAATAGTTTCTACTATCCGCACCGATCCGAACAACTACATGCATAATAGAATCCTTCGCTTTAGTCTACGTAGTTTCGTATTGCCTCCCCTGTAGGAAGAAAGCTTAATTGAAGATAATTTATGCGAAGAAAAAGGGTACGGAGCGTTAAAATATCGTATATATTGTAAGCCAAATTCCTCTTTCTACTGAAATGTCACATATTTTATTCACGATATTGATCAATCGCAGGATGTAACGCTGCGAATCAAAATCGACTGATATCATTTACCTACTTTTACTTGGCGGAGAATTACCGCGTAATTGGTACACGGGCTTCAAAATTACGATAAGAGGCTTTCTCGGGCTTATCGTTGGATTAAAGGAGAATAAAACAGGAAGCTGGCCGGACAACGAAAGAAGCCTTACGCACCAGGATCAATAAGGATGTACGGAAAAGGTGGATGCACAAATTGCGGAGGGGACTGTGACGCTGCTGCGGTTGTTCCTGCTGCAGACAATGCAATTTCACGAAGAAGATCATGTCCGAAACGGATTCGGTGAAAATTCCAGTCAAACCCCCGGGGAGCAGCTACGTCATGCAGATCCTGAACTCTGGCGTACGAGGCGGCAATTTATACGAGGTATAATACAGGCAATTATCACTCCGGCTATCGACATTCATTATTCTCGCGTAACTCGATGATCTTCCTGCGAATAGACGAGACTCGTGCTGGCCCCGGAAATCGATGTGTCCTCGATCAAGATCGCGGTAAAAAATGGTAACCTGAGGGTATCCGCGCACCGACCTCTGAGAGATCTTGCAAACCAGCTTCCGGGCATTCTGGAGAAGTCGATCCTCCGGCCAAAACGACTATCAAACTGTGTGAAAATGCTTCAATTTCCGGAGACGTCATCGTTGGCAAAGTTCGTGTCATAATCAACAACGAATTGAGAATTCTGATCCCGACTGCTCCTCTGCAGCACATCACTGGGAGGGGCGAAAAGTGAAATTGTATCAATACAGGGATGGGAGCTGCGGCGAGGCTGTGATTCCAATCTTTCTCTATCGCGGTGTTGTATCCACCCGACTTCTGATCGTGCATAATTCATGAGAATTGAGTGCCGTTATATACCTGCGAGCGAGATGAGAAAAAATTGTTCATTCAATACCAATCTCTAAGCATAATTTCGGGGGAATAGTGAAGATCATGATTTCCTGGTGAAACTCGTCGATGACTTTACCGTAGATCCTGTGCATTTTGATTGTAATGTGGAAGTAAAATTATCGTTTGTTGACTCTTTGCGAATGCCCTACCATTGCTTCAATTGATCCGACGAATGTTCGGCATACGCGTACATAATATGCTCGCCATTCAGATAACAGTCACGTTCTACATCGTTCATGTAGGAATTGAATAGAACGATGCGATAACAGCATCTACAATAGCCTGCCTCCGCTAATTACTCAAAATTACACCGAGGATTCTCCTAGCTGTCGAACTAATTTGAACTTGATTTCCCTTGCACGAAATCGGTTCCAACTAGACTGAAGTTTGATCATTAAATCACAATTAAGTGTATCGGGAAACTTGTTTACTCGAGTAATTCGATGCCATTTGGATTGAAGGAAAACCTGTATGCCGATGGCAATGGCTCTACGCCGTAGAAATTGGACCCGGGATTTAGTAGGCTATCAGCGGTCACCGTCGAAAATTCAAAACATCTTATAGTCACGTTTTCAAAAGACCCAGATGGACAGTTAGGGGAGAGAAGAGCGGTTGAAAGATTTGGAACAATTTTCATTCACGAGGGTCATGGAATCGATTTGATCAGATCGTCGTCAATGATTATCGCCAAATGACATAATTTCGTAAATCCAGCACGCATTGAATCACGTAGCCGAAAGTTGCGCAAACTTTGGCAATTTAGGATACGGAATACAAATTTCTTGAACATTGTCTGAAACCAGTTAGAACTAGAAGTTCGGTGCACGGGAACGGATGCCATTAAACACGGGAGCTCTTTCATTAAACTTACCGTATCAGAACTCTAATAAGTTCGTTGTCACTTCGTTACGGGACGAGGTATGGGCGGGAAAGCAAAGGCACGGAGTCCTCGGTTTTATTTTTGTTTTCTGTTTTTTACTCGCTGTAGCGGCGACTGCGGGCGTCATAAACCGGAACCACGAGTCGCGGTGGGGCAATAAAAGCGAAAGAAAAACCAACTGGCGAAGGACCGAAGTAATTCCGATAATTGTAGCCCCGTTCCCGCGGCTTTGCTACACTAAGTAAGTCGAGACGAGGTGAAGAAATTTTTTTGATCCCTACAGCCTTTTATTCATAACGACCTACCGTGGAAAATAATTAGTAGTTTGAGATCATAAGTTCATAAGATTCGCCGGGAGTCTTTAAGATGTTGTTTAATGGCCGTACTTTGGAATAGACGTGGCCCCTGTGTGTTGGACGGACCTAATAACTCGGGTCTCTAAATTTTGCAATCTTCTGCAAACATTGACGGCATAAGTATCCGACATGAATGATTCAGAGTTGGATTCTATATGCCGAAGGTAAATATATTCCATGATATACTTTGCGAGGAGGAAAATAATTCTAGTGGCCGATGAGCTGCTGAACCAGTACCTTCGTGAAACTGGAAATTAATCTTGGGAGTTTGAAAAGTGATGAGGTTTCGAGTAATACTATAGATATGTGTATTATTTTTGATTGGTTTGATTCAAAATGAGTTAGACGAGCCCAGGATAATTTGTCGACTTTCATGGTCGATATTTGCCAGCTTTTTTGCCTTTCACAACCTTCGATGAACGTTCCTCCACTGCAGATTATATCCTGAGCAGCATCATTATTCGGCGGTGAAAGATAATCGATAATCTTTCGACCAACCATCCATAACTGAATGAGTTTGCCGCAGGAAGGGAAAAATTCACGAGAAAAAGTTTGAAGAATCCAATGCGAAGAGCACAGGCAACCAATTAAAACGCCGAAACTGGAAAATATATAGTACCTACGTATAATAGTCCGCCGTGATGATCAATCATTCATCTGAGTCTGAAGCTATTCAACGCGTTGAAAAACAGGGGTGCAAGATCGTATCCTGCGGATCACAATTGCATCGGTGATTCACATGCCACCTATCAAATACAAAAACGGATTGATGAAGCGGTTTCGCGTAAACGAAGCGATCCGCCAGAGCGAACTTGCATTTACACCCATCATAGTGGAAACTATTGCTGGTGGATCCAGGGGTAACCCCCAAAATGTAAGGCGATTTTAAAGCCGAATCTCATACGTAATGTCCGAGTTAGATTCGGAGCAGCAGAAGTGAAACTGGACGTGTTTTCTTGCGGAGAAGTCGACCAAATTGAATTTTCCGTTGGCTTGGTAATTACTGACGTCTCCCTGCTCGCTCTACTTTTCCAATTCCAGCTGAAATTCCGGAGTGCAATTATTAGCTCCGGATCAATTGGTCCGCGCCACCACTAACCACATCAACCATATGATAACGGGGGCTGTAGCATTATTCGGAGCACACCCGACTCATGCGTCTTTCGATATCGTCAGGGTTCCGTGAAATATTTCGGCGGTAGAAATTGATGTCGATAAATCATCGTGTGCATCCAGACAGGCGGAAGAAAAATCCTTGATTATTCCTCAAAAGTTGGGATTCACTTTCTCTCCCAAATTCCGCGATATAGGCGAATTGAATTATCATACCGTCCTCCTTTCCCTCTCGATCAGTCTCTGTTTCATAGCACGACGAAGTGATAATCATTCAATCGGAATACCAAATGTATTCTTGATTGATTCATATTCCATGTGGCTGGATACTTTGGGTTGGTCAATTTTGACAGCCACTGATCCCTGCGCGATCGCCCGCCAAATAATTCACTCGCAAGCCAATTTACGAGTGGCAGACGCTGATTGTTCGATTTCACAGCTGGAGCCATATTTTTCAAATTCATTCAAGCCCGTCAACCGAAAACTAACGACGCTTTTATCGCGGTCTCATCGAGTTTCGTATCACTCCGTTTTTAGATCCAAAGGGAACGTAATTCTAAACCGATGGACTAGAAAAATCTGGACGACCTCATATCCGTATCATCCACGGTATGAAACACTGTGGAAACTCTAATAGGGCGCGTCGGGAAATCCATGAGCTCATTTAAGAAAGCCAATGGGGGCGAGAGGGTACATAAATCTACTGGCGCCTACATTCGGGACACACGCGTACATCCGTGTAACTCACCTGGAGAGAGACACGCGCCGCTGCCTCCCCCGCGTTGAGCCAACAGTCTGCACCCATTGAAAAACGGGATATAGGAGATAGGTTCAGCGGGTGGAGAAGCGAGCGCGTAGGAGGCGAGATGGTTCAAGGGGCGACGCGGAGGCAGGAGGGAGAGCATTGAATTCTTTTCCCATTCAGGATTAAACCTTTCGATTTGGCGCTGGGACTCCATCATCGAGACTCTTCGCCACATGTGAAGTGCATTTCGAGTTTGAATGCCATTCGAATCTTTGGATGGGTGCAACATATGTATCGTACATAAAAATGCATGTACGCTCTCCATACTATATTCACCCGAATCTATATAAAAGTTTATACGCATAAACGCCTATTCTATCACCAAATTCCAATTACAGACAAAAGAACTCAACGCAACACTGCTTCGCGTGAATAATTAACTAACATCAGTCAGTATCGCATTCTCGTTAATGACGTTGGACTGCACCCATCGAGATGATGAAATTATATCGGATTAGCATAATCACGAGCTGCTGATTCATTCGACTGATAATTCTCATCAGTGTATGTAGTCCGGGGGCGAGCATTTCGATTAATTCGCTCTTTATTGTAGCAGACTTCCCGTGGCAATTTTGTGGGCAACAGAGCGCCCATCCATGCTTTGTACTCGCGCTTTGGCATTTGTGTATACATGTACATACATACATACGAAGTAGAGCCCACATCGTAGCCCAACGATGTTTCCTGAATGCCGCATCCCAGCTGTTTCAGGAACGGTGCGTCACAACAGCTTCAAAATTAACCACCAAAGTTTGACGTCAGGGTGTCGAGCCGAGGGCGCTTTATCTCCTCGAAATCTCGAGCGTGATGGGATTCAGGTGTGAATATCAATCTAATCGCGGAAGAATCGATATTTGTATATCATACTCATACACACGTATGATAATTCATTTGAATAAGAACATGAACTAACTTGGAACAACGGAAGATGAATCTACAACAGTAAATCTTCGTTCGTCTGTAAAACAGATTCCTGCATTTGTTATCCGGTTGAAAGAATTACAACCGGCGCGGCGTAGCAAATTTACGCGAAGGGCGTATGGCGGGGTGGAATATCTCGTCGGCGTAATATTCTGCTTTGCAAAGCTCCTTGGCCCGGTTTTCGGGATTATTCGAAACAACCCGCTAAGCCGACCCGGTTTGACGTGCATCGTAGCTTGCTCGAGGAACTTGTGTGTATTACAAAGTTTCCATTGGAAATCGGTAGCTTCGAAAAAACTTTTCTGTATGCCTGGTTACATACAGATTCAAGAGCTTCGTTTCACGCGGAGAGAGAGAGAAAGAGAGAGAGAGAGAGAGAGAGAGATCTGCGCCGATTTCCACAAGAATTATCTCATTGTCAGGTAGTCTAGCGCTATTCCGTAACTGGGGAACACTCGGTCGAGCTAGTAACGAGCGAATTTTCACGCAGTACTGGGCTATAGCCCAGTCAGGCGATGATTGAATTGGGTAGAAAAATGCCGGCAAACGTTATCAGCGAATCCATATGTATGTAGAGTAATTCCCGCGCGTATACTCTAATCGAATGAACAAAAATCAGCCTGTGCCGCAGCACGCAAATCGAGCGTTGATCAAAAGGATTACCGTTGGCGTATTCGCATGTATAGGGATACTGCGTATGAAAGTACTCCTCCGGGCAGCTTGAAATTTCCAGCGTCCATGTATAATTTGGATGAATTATACGTGAATATATTACATTAGCTACTTTAACCCGCGCGCTTTCGGGATCGTCATTAGTCACGCTCACGCTTTTAATCACATCGCCGTAAATTTTTCATCTGACATTTTTCCTCGAGCTTTATTTTTTCTACGTAATTGTGACCAATTCTTTTTCCCGCGATGTCAACTTTCCCAATATTTCACTGTATCGGGTTTCTTGCATAGTACGTAATTATGCCGTTCGCAATCCGAGATCAGGCTGGTCAGAGAATACAACTATAGTTCTAAAACGAAGTGCAATCTTCACCTGTTTGCAGTAAACTGAAACAATTAACTCTGATAGGCGGATATGGATTTCGAGGATCGGACAAGAAGCTCAACATTTCTACTCTGCTGAGCGTATGTACCTACGGCGTCTGAATTTCAGCCGGCGAATTGATGTCCATATTCCAAAGCGGCCTCGGAGAAAGAGAGATGGAAACAAAGGGTTTGAATATACACGTATATGTATGTATAAATGGATATGACAAATGTGGGATAGGATACGTAATGGAAATGTGTAATCCAAGTGGATTATAATTCGCGGCCCTTTTCCGCGAGGGCGCCTAACTTTCATCTGGTGCTTCTTTTGCCGTACATTCTCCGCGTTTCGGAGGAAAATATTTGGAAATCGGGATTTCCACGGGGCGTTTTATGCGTCACGCATTGCATACCGATGTAAATATTGTCAAATTTCGTAACAATCAAATCGCATAATCGAAGTCTGCAATTATAACGAACGAGCCGAACGGCTCGAGGAACTGTGGGAACTGTGGGAACGGCCTGTTGCTGTATATAGAGAAACTTTTACCGAGTGAGGTACACAAACTCATGCATAGGTGTGACAAAAAGCTTGTGAAAAAAGCAACGTTCTATCGCGGTGTTCCCGATGAAATATTCCCTAGGCGAAAATCAAGAGGGCAACAAATCCGACAGTGTCGTACTGTATATATAGGTATATCCTCCGAAAATTGACTGCTCAATTTTCGAAAATATATTCATGGGCGCACGTCGATAATTGGACTACCTGGAGCAAATGGAAAAATGATTTTTGTCTTCCAATCAAGAGAAGTGCAGATTCAAATCCTCGCCACCGACGTTCGCCGAGGAATCGGTAAATGTGTCGGTAAAACGCGTAATTTTTTCCTATTTTTCCTCCTTTTTTGTCCTTCCTCTTTTCACAGCGGAGGATATTATAGGTATAGCGTAATCGTATATCGAATATTGATTCACAATAATTGAATAAAGTGCTCGCAAGCGCGGCGATTCGTCTACAGCGACTGAAATCTCCATTAGATTGTCCAACGAAATTAAGCCGAACTTTCTCCAGGTTCGAGGGATCGAAAGGTCGATCCTTTTCGCAGTACAGTTCGGAATTCAGTGATTCATACTGATCCGAGAGGAAAGGATCAAAATGAAAGAAACATATTTCTGCGTCGCTCTTCTAGTTTCGTCGATCATCCTCGACGGCACAATTTCCCGCGGCCACTACGGCCACACCAATCTCGGCTATATCGTCGAAGAATATTCGCAGGAACAAGTCTCGATGGCGAATATCGTCGAGAGCGTTCGACACGTCGTTAAGATACATTCCGAAACAAACTTCCACCGCTACTGCACCCTCGTCTCTAGTCCGCCGGGTGACAAGCTTCTGGAAATAGTGAACATGTTGCATCTCGCGCAGAATAGCCTGGTCATCGTGAATACGTGGTCAAACTCCAAAGAAATAATGAATACCGTTCTGAATCGTCGAAATTGTAGTCGGTACGAAAATATCATTGTCTTGACTACGATGAGCGACGTTGAGAAGGTAATCGCTAAGGTGAACGTCTCGTGTGCCGGTGGAAGGATAAAATTTTTAGTGGCCGTTTACGATATCATGGAAAATGACCACGCCGCGAAAGAGTCGGCGAGAATCGTCGTAGATTTCGCCTGGAAGCACGTCTGGGGTTACGCGATCGTTTTGGTTCCAGTTCTTGACGGTAGAATTTTGGTTCTGAAAAGCGCTCGGCACAAGCCCAAGATAAGATGTGAGCCTGAAGCACCGGGGATCATTTCTTACTGGGAGAATGAAACGATGACAGTTGGAGACTCTGGGTCGTCGTTTGATGTCCGTTTACATAATAACGAATGCGTTGCTCGTGTTGCAGCCGCAAACTGCGGGTTTCTCGTTCGAATAGTGAATGTAAGCGGGCATGAGACAGCCGCGGGAATCGAGGGTCAGATGTTGAAAGCTATAGCGAAAAATCTGAACTACACTATGGAACTGATAAGCGTCGTACCGCCGAGGATCGGGCAATTCGCAATTCCGGATAATCAGGTGATTTTCACCAACGGCTCGCGAGCGCGAGAAAAAATGGAATCTGGCGAAGCCGACATCGGGTCATGCAGTCTGTGGATATCGTATCGCGAAGACATGAAATACACTTATTCCTATAGTGCGAATCACGTCGTTCTAATGATACCGATACCAAAGTACATTCCATTCGACAGCATAATCAATGCCTTCGACGAACCAGTTTGGATTTGCATATTGGTTGGTTTCCTCGTGGGACGAATTTTGATCAGGATAAATGGCAGAAGCGTCTCCTCCTTGACGATTCTCGCGCTCTTCCTCGGGGGGCCCGCCGATTCGAATCCACACGGCTTCATTGAAAATTGGCAAATCACGTTCTGGGTGATTTACGGTTACCTGATAAGTCAGAGCTACATCGCGGCGTTGACGAGCGTTCTGAATAATCCATACTTGAGGAGAATCCAGACCATCGAAGAATTGGCGGAGAGCGGTGACCTTCGAGTTGTGGGTTTCCCTCTTCAGAGCGAATACTTCAAAATTGATGCCAAGTATAAACGTATCGTTGACACTTTTGTCAAAATCGAAGAGGTCAGGTATATCCACATGCTGAAGGACCCCGCTGAAACTTTACCCGACGCCGATAGCAGCGCCATTCTGATAGACCTGTTGGCTGTCAATACATTCCCTTGGGTTTCCAGATATTATCAACTCAAAGAAAGAATTTCAAGTCTCCCGTTCGGTATGGGGGTCATGTCACGGAGGAGGATATCTCTGGACGAACTCAATCGAGTTATCATGTCACTCGTGGAAGGCGGATTGATAGATAAATGGGCGGTCGACGATGGGCTCGGGGAAAAAAATCCGCTAATATCGTCGGACATTCGAATGCGGTCACCGGTTCTGAGCCTGGAAGAACTTGCGGGAATATTCCTGATCCTGGTGATCGGTTTGTCGCTGAGCACGCTCGTTTTCGCATCCGAACTTTACAAAAAGAATAGATCGGAGAATAAATAAGTATTGGTTCATCAAAAAATTTCATTGATTCAATGAAATTAGGTGCCGACACCGAAGGGGCGATTGATCATGATCCATGATCTGAATTCAGAGATAATAGTCGCCCATCAAGCCTCTAATTTTCGGAATATTCTAACGAACGAGCTTTTCCCTTGGTGCGCAAACAGATTCGCTCCATTATCGCTCGCTACTCGTAATCCAGAACTCCAAATTATACCATCACCCAATTGTGTTTCCTATGTACTATACTATACTATACTATACTGGACAGGACATAAACGTACGTCCAATTTCACTCGTCATCCATGCAAATAATCAACTGTGCGGAGATACATAGTCGGGTAAAATTGAATGGAACTGAAACAATTTCGAACGAGAGCAATGCAATGGGATCGTCACTTCAAAGCTTTCACTGTTAAATTGATTACTTTCACCGAGTCGATTATAGTTTCGTGCGTGAAAAATTCTCGATTTCACAATTAATGATCGAAGCCCTAGACTAGAGTGGCGTTCAGACATCCTTGGATGACAAATGACCGGTTGAAGATAGGGAGTGTTTGGAGTACCAAATGTCTATTCATCATTCCACGAGTCCCGGTCACACATTTGTTGTATGAATTCATTATACTTTCTCGAAGAAATCTAGAACTAGATTATCAAAGAGTGCAGCACGCTTTCGATATGTCATTGGAATTTGTGGATTCCATTCGAGTTTTAATTTATGATTTTTCCTTGTACGAAGAAGCAGTGACATGTAATTGTTCGTCTTGCTCTCAACTATATGCGGAAATATATGATCTATGTCCAAATAACTCGTGAGGTACCAAAATTGACGATTCTTGATTCCACCAACCCTTGGCTTATCGATAATTTGGTTGAGCGGAAAGCCAGAAATTACGTCCAATAGACGAAGAAGATTTAATTTTTTGATTCAATTGATGAGCATGCTATGTGAAAGAGACCAGCGAGCTGTAAACGCGTATGTGTAGCGTGGACGCCGAATGCGTGAAAATTTCATACGTGACGATGATCAAGATTGACCTAGTGCCATTCTTGGATCTGGTCGACTTATTAGCGAGGAATGAGGATCTGCGAAAGACAGAAGAGCCGATCGCGAACCAATTCGCTGTTCCCGCTCACAGCTCATCCCCCATATTCTAATCCGAGATGGATATGCGTCTTTTGATCGGAGTCAGTATTCGAGCAGGGAGAAACCCGAATGTGCCATTATCATCATCATTATCATGATTAGTACAAAAAACAGAGAATTTCTGTCCGTTTTCCGTAAACTAATTCTTCTCAGCGACGGACTCTTGTCTTTACGTCGCGGTCTGATCTCTGCGGATGGAACCTGTTGCATGCTCTTTAGCGTGCAAGCTCCAATTCTTCGTCGAGGTGAATGTCACGTGAGCAAAGTCTACCCTGGGTAACATCCCCGTTGAACTACTACGTCGTTAATCTTTCGGGTGATATTGTCTTCGAAATACGAACGTTATTTTGGTAGCACGATTTAATTAGCTGAGGAGAATAGTGACTGCAGGACGAATACGTTCCATTCCAATAATTCGGAGCCGTAATCGATTGATAATTCTTGTAGCTCTGACTTGGGCAAGTGCAATATAAATTACGAACTGTCACATGTAGATGGACGAGAGAAGATTGAGATGCCGGAGTCGAGCTCAGGCCGGGGTAAAAATGAATAGGTAATAGGTTTCTCGATGGGATAAAATCTGAATTAAGTTTCGTCGCCTCCCGCGAGAGTGTAACATCTCAACTTCGTGACACAAATCCATATCGAGTAGCAACTATCCGGATGCACTTTGTGAGTTCCCAACGGAGATTTATATTCCCGAGTGAGATGTGGCGCGGTGTACATGCGACGGAATTCGATCACATCTTCTAAAACGGTGACGCCCCGAAGTGTTTGAAAGCTAGTTATTAACGGTTGTTACGCAGGCATCCCCGGTCCCCGAGAATCTAACAAACTGTCGCCGAATAAATTGTCGAGGCGTCGCGAGCCGAAAACTAATTAATAATCCTGGCGGTTAGAAACTCTGTGTTGCCAGGCCTACTCGAAGACACTTTGTGAAAATCGGGCGGAGAATACCACCGAATAAGGGAAGTATGCGACACGGATGATTGATGCGTTGATTTATCAGGCTCTAAGATCCCCGCCGTAAATTTTATTACTTATACAGAAATCCTCTTGTGTCTCTTCGGACGTGAACCAATTTTCTGTCAAGATGACGAATAATTTTTTCAAGCTCAATCTGCAATATATCGACAGCTAATATTATTCCTCCATTCCTAAAAACTCTTGAGTAGAATTATTATTTCACGGAATGTTCAACAGTGAAATACGAACACTCACGAATCGATGTGAAAGTGTACGATTAAAAACGAAGAGCAATTTTTTCAATCCGCAAAATTTCGCGTCTTTTTCGACTTGGAATGGAGTTTTGTATGTTTCGTACGTACATACCTACAAGTAATTGAAGTGCGTGAACAATTTGCTGAGATGTGTTACAGAGACAACCTGCGATTCCTTGCTGCGAAATTTGTATTTTACCCGTATTAGAAGTAATTCAATTCAAAACAATATTCGTGAAATTCATAGTTTTGTGGATGCTCATACTAGTTATTCCTCGACGGAATTGTACAATCATGTTGGAAACCATTGAAGAAATTTCATTCGCCACAGAAAATTCGCTAATTGTGTGCGTTACGAACTGACGAAAGCGAGCCGAGCATCAAATTCCGTAATGCTTCAACGGCATCGGCCAAACGAACGATGCGCGTTAGCGACTTTAACTTTATGGCACGCTCTTTCACTTCTTCGGATCACTACCGTCAAATTTTGTGATGTAGAAGCTGCAGAATCGAGAGAAAATTCTGCTGCGTGCAGCGCTAGAATATAAAATTTGAATCGATCTGTAGTTGTGAACGGAAACGCCACAGCTGCGAACAACTCTCTTATAGTGCGATCACGATAGTTCCTAGTCTCCCGCGACGTTGACTCGTACTACTGAAATGTTTGGCTTCCGAGCACGCGTCGAGCTACCGATCGCCAATGCAGTAACAATCCGCAGTAATGATACTTGATTGCTCCACCTTCGCTCTCCGATATCTCCGAACGAAAGTCACCGTTCTGCGAGTGATTGATGCATCGAATTCGCTGCAAACAACGACGATAAGATGCTCCGTATTGAGGTGGAAGTTTCTCGCGCATATTACTCGAACCCGATGCATATGAAGGTTGATTGCATCTGAACTGCGATCTATTAGGAATATCGCGTAACAGTAATCCCTTGTGCGTTTCTCCCATCGATACCTAGTCTGATTGTGAGTATTCCGAACCACTGCTCGCGGAAAAAGCATCAATTATTCTCACGCTCTTATAAAAAGTTTCGGTTTATTCGCGTGATAATTATCAAGCTGCAGACCGTACACGCTATAGATTATAACTAATATCTGGTATTGTACAATGAGAGTAAATAGACTGATCCTCCCTCTCCGCTACTCGGCTCTGGCTGACCACCGTGGTTGACCGGCCAGCTGGCTACGGTACGGTATTATGGAAAAAGATCATGTATTTTACGACGCGGTTTGCAGCCGTTGGAGTAGCATTCCTCGTTACCGGGTAAACTTATAAATGCACGCGGAAGGCAGCTAGGTTTCCGTTCCACTTTGTTCGCAATTTTTTGGAATTCTTATTATTACTCGGAGAGAGCAGTTTTTGTGCCACTTTGCTCGTAACCAGACAAACACAATTATAGCTAGCACAACGGCAATGATCGACCCCAGGAGGTTTGGTGTCCCTCTAGTTGCGTTTCGCACCGTTCAATCGAGGAGTACAGGAAGCGAGGTGTGAGCAAAGAAAGACACAGTAGTATACAAGTGATTATGTGCAAAGTGAAGATGTGACGCATGCAGCGTCGAATAGACAGATAAATTGATAATTTGTCGATAATCCGTGGCCTACAGCACCAGGCCAAAGGTCGAATGCGCCATACAAGATAGATACATCTGCATATTCAACATAGGATAACTAGGAAGAAGTGATGAACAGTGTAATAGTAAAACAGAATAGACGAGGAGAGGAAAAAGAAAGTGGAATATCACTTTATACTGCAATAATTGGTAAATAGCAGAGCCGGAGTGAGCATGATAAAAATGAGAGAAAGTAGATTGAACATAACGAGCATTAGCGTGGAAAAGAATAGGTGGTTTCAGCTGCAAATAAATATACCTGTACGTACGTATGCGCGTGTTGCCGGTAGATTGACAATCGGAGGCAGGGTATGATTGTCTCCGCGGTATGCGGTAATTCGCCTGGTTGAATCACGCAAATAGGCATTGGAACTTCGAAGTTTGTACCGCAGTGGAATTAGCGTCGAACACGTCGATTGCTGGCGTGAGTATTTGGGGTTTGCGGTTCGTCCGGTTGCAGGTTTCTCACGTCACGATTTGCCACGGTTTTTCGGGGTCGAGAATGATCGAGGGGGAAACTAATTGACGAAAAACCTGAGCCAAGCAGAAATTCGATTACGTATCCCGGAAGTTTTGAGAAATGATGTAAACAAGAGAATTCGACTCCCTATGTACGGTGCGAAACTCCGAACCACGGTGGCAGAAGTTCAGATTAATTCTCTGACAAATGACGAGTAAATTGCATTTGAAATGCGAACGGATAGCCATAGGTAGCAGTGAGCGAGACTCAATGCAAATCGAGAATCGCTTTTCTTCGCCTCTCATTTGTCAGAGTTGTATGCGCATTTTTCGGCATTCATGATTCGGTTTTGGTTTGGTTATTCTGTCAAGTGATCGCAGGCCCGTGTCACACTAAATTAACAAGTTTGCTTCTATGCTCCATGTAACGTCGTTTCGTCAGTTCCGAAGCGACAGGTTTCCATGAATATTTATGAGGTCAGTATAGGGTGACTCTTATAACCCAAATGTTTGTTGCCGGTCTTGAACTTCGATTACCAAGTAATTCGCAGACTCCACAGGGAAATGTTCGTGAAATCCGTCACAGTGAAAATCGAATATACAATTCCTATACTTCTATTTGCAGTTGAGAGATGAAGCAGAATATCTGAGCACCTCGATAAACACCAGAGATGAGAGTATTGATGGTCTCTTCAACGGTGCTTCTACTCCCGAATGTCTCATGACCAAAGAGAACGTTTTACTCGGTGAGAATAACAGCTCTTGATATCCACGCTAATCCGGACTACGGTATCACAGAATCCTTCGCTTTGTTCTATGAAGTTTCGTATTGCGTCTCCTCTAGGAAGAAAGCTTGATTAAAGATGGTTTAGGCAAAGGAAGAAGATACGGAGCCCTAAAATATCGTATATATTGTAAGCCAAATTCCTCTTCCTACTGAAATTTCACATATTTTATTCACGATATTGATCAATCGCAGGATGTAAGGCCGCGGATAAAAATCAACTGATATAATTTGCCTACTATTACTTGGCGGAGAATTACCGCGTAATTGGTACACGGGCTTCAAAGTTACGATAAGAGGCTTTCTCGGGCTTATCGTTGGATTAAAGGAGAATAAAACAGGAAGCTGGCCGGACAACGAAAGAAGCCTTACGCACCAGGATCAATAAGGATGTACGAGAAAGGTGGATGCACAAATTGCGGAGGGGACTGTGACGCTGGCTGCGGTTGTTCCTGCTGCGGACAATGCAATTTCACGAAGAAGATCATGTCCGAAACGAAGTCGGTGAAAATTCCAGTCAAACCCCCGGGGAGCAGCTACGTCATGCAGATCCTGAACTCTGGCGTACGAGGCGGCAATTTATACGAGGTATAATACAGGCAATTATCACTCCGGCTATCGACAGTCATTATTCTCGCGTAACTCGATGATCTTCCTGCGAATAGACAAGACTCGTGCTGGCCCCGGAAATTGATGTGTCCTCGATCAAGATCACGGTAAAAAATGGTAACCTGAGGGTATCCGCGCACCGACCCCTGGGAGATCTTGCAAACCAGCTTCCGGGCATTCTGGAGAAGTCGGCCTTGGGGGATCTGGTGAAGAGGACTATCAAGCACAGTGAGAATTTTCTAATTCCCGAAGACATTGATGCTGACAAAGTGCGTGCGGTGATGGACAATGAGCAAAGAATTCTCATCCTGACGGCACCCCAGCAGAAGATCGCGAGTAGAAACAAAAAACGAAATTGTACCAAGACGTGCTAAGCTACAGGGAAAATATTATCTCAATCCCTCGCCCCAAGGCGGCCGCCCGGGGTTGTTCTCTCCAGAGTCCTGACGCGATTATGCATTATTCATAAAGCTCGAGAGTCGACTGACGTATAATATCTAGCGAGCGCGGGATCAGATAGAAATTAGCTTTATTAAATATTCCCCGATAAACATAATTGCTGATAAAAACCAGAGTTATCGAAAATCCCAATTTTTCTCTGCAGAACTTGACGAGGTCGATTTTGACGTACATCTTTCCATCGATTTCACTCATCTCTTCACCTTCCTAGGATTAGGATGAAGAGTATAGAATCTATGAGAGCATAACTGTGCAAATCTTGTGGCTAATCTCTGAGCAAAATTGTTCGACATGATCAATTCTCTGTTTTCTAGATCTAAATGTACTTAGGTATGTCTACGCTGTCCAATAAAACTTTTGGAACAACTCCTCCTCATTATTTGCCCGTCAAGAGACGACGAAAAATCACTTTCCCACAATACAAGATATCTTGAAACTTTGAGTTATAGAATACAATTACTTGAAATACGATGTGAATGTGTTATAAGCAGAAAACTACGAAAGTTGTATGTAAACATACAAGACAGAGACGTCAAAGACTACGATGCCTATGCTAAGAGCAAATGAAACACAAACACTGCAACACAGAGCCGAAGGCTGTTGTTGTATGTCGATCGGATCATAGGTAGGACATCCTTTTCGAGTATCTCAATCACCTGAATATATCGACCGACGTTGTTCAGTTCATTTCGTGTGGCGAAGATCTCCGAGTACCGGTGCAATCACGCTCAGTTATAGTTACTTCGTCGTTAGTTAGAAATAATATTCGAGCGTCAATATAATAATAAATGAAGTACCAAAAACCAAGGCTTGACTACAAGAACCCAACGGTCCTAAAAATGTTATGTAATGCCCTTGACGAGTTAAATTCATGGGATATAAAGAAAGAGCGTAGAGGTCTAAGCACTGAAGAAAGTAGAAATTTATCTATGATACTCCGTGGCAAATATTCCAGCGAATACCTGCGCAGCATGTTGAAAAGCATGCTCGTTAGAAAGACAATTGTTCGTTACATGGATCAAGTAAGTGAGAAATGACTCAACTGTTTCCTTTTCCTCTTTCTCTTTTCGTTATAGATTTTCGAATAGACAAATTTGATCGTCCGAATTATCACTGTGATACCTACCCATGTACGCATGATTGCTTTCTCAAATTTAGCAGAGGAATAATTCGTCAACATCAATTAACACTTCGAAAGATTCGCTGGATTCGAATACCGCCGATTTTGGGAATGAAAATACACAGTAAGTTTTGTTCTTTTCCCACTGAATGATTCGAGATTCCTGTTTACCGTGAAAATCCGATCGTATTCCGAGCGATTACACACCCGAAGAAAATTTGTCACCACATAAATTTGACGAAAAACTCACAATAGTATATTATTGTACTACAGATGATACGATTACATTGATTACGAATTCAATTCTGAAAGACGGATTCGTGATCGACGTTCATCACTTTCATATCAACGCCTGCACTTTTATGCTTTCCGGATTAGTCCCCTGGACCTATATAATTCTTTCTTCGTTCTTTCAGTACTGATGCAGAATTTCGTCGTGTAAAAACTGAGAATGAAGAACTGATACGCAAGTATCATGAATTGCAAACAGGACTGCACGATGCACTGACTAAGAGTAAACATTTGGAGTTTGAAGTTGCAGCGTTTAAAAAAAGGGAGACAGAATCGTGAGAAAATATTAATTTGTAACAGATCTGAAGTAATGCACGTAGGTATACGCAAAATATTCCAGCACATACTCGTTTCAATAACCGAATGAATTAATTTCAGTCACCAACGTTTGAGGCGATTCGTCGAGGCTGAACTGCAGGCAGTAAACCGAACAAAATTCGAAAACTGCAAGGGCTCTGATATTCAGGGGTGATCTAATAATACTTTTCGATCTTTATTATTTTCATCTTTATGTTTTGTGGATTCACGAGGTCGATTAGTTCCAAAACTTCAATTGATATTTGGGATATTCGAAAGTTTTGAACAGCCACAAGTGCAGCTCACTTATTTCGATTTGAAGATACCTTTTTCACGTATTTTCGATTTTTGTTTGTTTTTACCTCGAGTTTTAGAAATGTGAAATTCCGATCATTTTATATGAGAATTTTGAAAATTCAAGATCAAGAATTCAAGAGTATGACTTCGAGTCAAAATTATGTGGTGGAGAATGTTTTTTCAAATCGAAAGGGGTGAGGACACAGTTTGAAAGTGTTATTTATTGTTAATTATCAGTAATAATTTGGCGCAAATATTTTTTATTTTAGATTTTTTGCAAGTACTTCCAGCGACTAGAATAATTGAAGACGTCGCCTTGCTATGGTCTTCGTCATGCAATAAATCGGACTGTGAGCCTATTCGTTTTCGTTTTACATAAATATTATGTATTCTTGACGAAATGTTTTTTTCTTTTCAATAAATACATTCAATGAACGCGAAAAAAACATTTTCAACTGATAATTATTCTTCTTTTCTCAAACGCCTAGAAATGGGAATTTCCATCACATTCCTCCGCAGTTTGGAAACTCAGAAACTTCAGTGTTGAAAATTTGATTGTATCCTTCGTAAATGAATAAATAATCATTTGTTGAGTCAGCTTTGAACCCGCGATCATATTCTGCTCAAAAAGAAGGACAAGAGTTTAACAGGAGCAACAAAATTTCTTTACCCTGTATAACGACGGGAATTATTAATAAATAATGAGAAGGTTCACTTCAAATTTTAATTCTTATCTGCAAGCAGAACGTGAAAGTGAATACTTTTGCTTCCACGTTCCCCTCCTTCTTCTTAATTTTGAATAGACTCATGAATGCCCTCATAAATAAATAAACGATTTTTTCAAAAACTCGTCAAAATATAGAACTGATCCACATAATTTTAGGATCCCAAGATACTTTAGCAGCGAATTCAAATTAGAAATCCGGAATTGCCATTTTATACCTAGAATATGTGTTCTTTCTTTTATTTCACATTCTTTCCAGAGATCCACTGTTTAAAGTTTAGAGTATTTCAAAATTCGTTAATCGGGCAAATAATAATACAAAAAAACAAAAAAATACGAATCAAATTGACAGTCGAAATCAGATCATTTATCCAAAGAACTGTTCACCCGGTTTCACGTCAATGAGAGAATTAAAACCTTTTAGTTATTCGAAATATTAAGAGACAATTTTCGATGAAATAAATCGGGAAATAACCATTCCATGATTTAATAATGATTAACATAAAAACCAGTTTAGATAGGAGAATTTAAATCATAGTAACAGAAGCGAATTAGACAAATAAAAAAAAGAAAAAACGCTGCGAACAAGATTTTGAAAAACTATTATGGAGAAGCTGCCTCATCACTGTCAAGAAAATGGTTATTTCTTCAAGCAACAAGATTACATGAATCTTGACATGAAGACAAACGGTGTAAGAACTAGCTTCAGGTTTAACAAAATTCCAGACATTTATACGATCGGCGATAAAGAATATTTTGCGGTAAGAAATCAAATTTCATGCTATGCTTTATTGTGTGAAACTGAAGTTTATAATAACGCCACGAAAATCAGCGACGTCGGAGGTTTCCAAATCTGCTAAAAAAGTAAAAATTGCTCTTTATCGACAAATTTCAACCGACAATATTCACTCGATTTTCGTTAAGTCGAAGTAATAAACTTCAGCTCCACAAAATAATTTATCTCGTTACCAATCTTAATAACAGAACATGGTGGCCACTCAATTCTGTTCACAAAATTCCCCGACATTTCCCGATTCTCCCTGACTAAAATCAACATTTTTTCCCTGAATGATATTCTGATATGTGTACTACACCATTGAACCCCGTTTCTTCCATCGCGGTACAGACTCGAATCTCAGTTCAAACTCAGAATTAGCCAATTTTAAACTTTGAGTAA
Source organism: Phymatocera aterrima (assembly GCA_963170745.1). Taxonomy (NCBI): domain Eukaryota; kingdom Metazoa; phylum Arthropoda; class Insecta; order Hymenoptera; family Tenthredinidae; genus Phymatocera; species Phymatocera aterrima. The sequence continues at coordinate 21,324,992 of OY720660.1, forward strand.
TCGTACACACGCATATACGCAATGCACATATACACAAACCCGACGAGATGTACGGTAGACTGCTGTACCTCCTCGCGGTACATCCTGGATAATGCCAAACCGGTCTGCACCTATACTTATCGTTCCTGCCCTCAATGACAAGGCTTGTCTAAAAGTTGAATAACTCGGTTTAAAAAAATCGTATGACAAACTTCTTCAAATCGCGTTGAAGAGGAGATTTCAGGCTACAAGATGGCTTTGTAAAAAATTCTCTGCGACTTTTTCCGAGCCGCGTATAGAACTTTGAAAAACTGATTTTTCTCGGCGTTTCGCAACTCGGCACTCAAACCGACGCAACGTGGTCAAAAATGACTTTAGGATGAATTTTCAAAAACCATCTTCAAGGTGAAGTTACAACCTTCAAAATGCTTCCCGGAATGATTTTTTTTTACATTTTTTTTCCGAGTTACAGCATTTTGAAAATCGGTATTATTTCGCCGAGTGCCGGGATCGCCGTTAATTTTGTTGCCGAGTGTATTTTGGAAATTCTTAGAATGCGTCAAAATTCCCTGACTGTTCCCTGACAGGCCGAATTCCCTGACTTTGCCCGGTTTTCCAGTCGAGTGGCCACCATGTACAAGATTGCAGGAAAACCTAATCTAAATAGTTATCCGCTTAGAAGTCCATGAAAAACATAAACGTCTACTTTCCAATTGCTCATTCTTAATTTTGTGATTTCTTTCCTTCTCATTAATAATTGATATCTAATTATCACCAGGCAGAGATGAAAGTAGAAGGTCTTAAAGTAGGAACGGCAGCATTAGCTACCGAAGAAATATTGAATGTGAAAATGCATGAAATCGAAGGTTCGAAGCAAGTAAAAAATTTCAATTTCCTAATACCACCTGAAGCAAACGCGCTCAAAGTATCAGTGGAAGTTTTTAATGGAAATACAATATTCGTACGCGCGCCTTTGAGAAAAAAAACGCAGAAAAACTAGCAATAATTGAATAAAATTGATAGAAATGATAATTCTATCGCCTCTTTTATTAATATTATTATTATAATCTTAATACTATGATTCAAATAATTGAAAAAAAAAAAATACGATGTTATAGAGAAGAGAACCGAACGAAACGAAAAAAAATAAATGGTCAATTACGATCCAACGGTTGTCTCCCATATTTTTATTTTTTCTTTCATAAAATAAAAGTCACAGGTTAACAATCTTTTCTTCTCGTTCTTTTTACTTCTTTGCCGCTACTTTAGCAGGGGCTGGCGCAGCAGCCACTTTCTTTACTGCGGGTTTCGCTGTCTTCGGCTTCTTCGGTTTTCCCGCTTTCGCTTTCAATATCTTTTGTTTACGAGCCTCCAATGTCTTTTGGACCCTTACTGGTTTCGATTTAGCAGGAAGAGTTATCTATATTACAACAACAAAATAAATGAATAAAAAAACCATAAAATTACTAAATTGTATCGAGTTTAAAAAAAAAGCATTCTTTGGCACTAAAATTTATGAAGATGTGCAACAAATAAAAGTTCAAGGAACCTCAAACGGCGAAACTGTCTTCAAATTAACGAGAATTCATTTACAAATATCGAAATTCTGATGTAACTTTGAAATTAGCCTATGATCATGTGAAAAATTGTTTTGAAACAAGGAATAACGTTAAGAAAATTTCAAAGTTATGAATAAATCTCTAGAATAATTTTGAGCTTTCAAGTTACATAATAATCGTGAGGACCTCGAAATTGTTGGGCAGAAAAAGAATAAAAAAAAACAAAGAACTTACTCCACGTTTCTTAGCCAGTAGAACATCCCTTTCTAACTGACGTTTGTTGGCGGTAAGAATAGCTCTGCGCTTCAATACAGCGGCGTAGGGGTTGAGACGCAACATGGCGCGTGTGTTGTTCAGTGGGTTCAGTTTCTTCACGGAACGAACGATCTTCTTTCTGTGAATCGAAATCAAGAAAATCGAACAATAATAACATGTTATCCACCTTTCCGAATACAAATTCAAATTAGTTTGAGCAATTACTTCAGTATTGGAAGATTGAAATCACTGTCAGTCAGCAACACGGACCAATAATATCATCATTTTAAATGAAATAGAATAATTCTTTTAGCAATGTGATATTTTCAAGGAAAATTTGTTTCTCTTCCGAGTCTATCTTGATTTATGTTAGCATATTCAATTTATTTTCGTTTTTCATTTACCTGGGTGTTCTCAAAACCTTGCGAATCTCATCGGATTTCAGGAGCCTAGCTAAATCGGTGTTAGCCATCTTGGGGAATGGTAGATTGTACCCATCCTTCAATTGGGATTCTTTGCGCCATGTACCGTACAAAGCGTCCAATTGATCGAATGCAGATTTAGTCCAGATGACGAATCGACCGACGTGACCACCGGGCGCAAGTTTCAAAAGATTTAGCTTGTTGATGTTCATTAAGTCAACTCCCGGGATGTTACGGAAAGCCTTGCGTAATCCCTAGATAATATTTTCAAACAGAGTATTTCTTATTAAAAAAGAACTGCTGTCTATTCTCAATTTTGGGAAGAAAAACAAATATTTCATATTCACTAGAAGGTGAATGGATATCTTCAGTACTTTTGAAAAGAAAAAATCAGTGGCATTCATAAACACGGACCAAAAGTAAGATCATCATTTTCGTTGTTTGTTCTTTTTTCAAAGATTCTAGACAAATTTGATTGAAAAATTAAATTTCAATCAATGAATTAATATAACTTCGATTGATTGATTATCAATTCATGAATTTTTGAAGTTTTTCTGCACAGGTATTTGCAATGAGGAGCTTAGGGGATTATTATTCACCTGATCTTGTCCATAGATGATCAAAGGTCCACGACGTTGAATGCGACGACGATTACGCATCTTACCCTTACCAGCACGGAATCGTTGGGACTTGTAAACCTGGTTGAATTCAAGAAATTTGAGCAAATTGGTTGCAGAATAATCAGAATTCAATTTAAAGCCAAATTCTACAAAGGTTACAGTCAATTTTATTTTTATGTTGCATATTCAAAATTCCAATATCTGGTTCTCGTTATTTGATTATCATTGGGGGGAGAAAAAGAGAGGAATAAAGAAAATGAGATGTCCTATGTAACAAATGTTCAAAGACTCAACAATACCAATCCACGTATTCTGTCAGTTAGGCCTTGATAAAATAAAATCTAGGGGTTTTTGTCTAAAACAAAACAAGAAAATGGATTTCTTTTTGTATACTTCAGATATCAGTAGATTGTTTTTTCTTTATGCAATGTTTTTAAATGCCCTGATTCTCAGGCAATTTTCTATATTTACGAGATCTTTTTATTTCAATAAAAACAAAGGGAATATCTTAATTTCAGGACTTACTTCAATCAGGTATTTTTTTTTTTTTTTTTTTGTTTTGTAAATCGCTACAATAACAAGGATGAAATTAAAATTTTTTATGCACACCACAATCGATACAAATCCCATTCTTTTGATTACGAAACGAGTAACGACACTTGTATCAGGATAATAAAAATTGAAAACGGTGAATAATCGTGTGACATAGAAGAATTAGTAGATGTACCTTTTGGATATCATTCCATGCCTTAATACGACGCAAAAAGATAACGGCCTGCTTGGTCTTGTTGTATTCTTGGATTTTGTCAGAAACAACCAATGGGAATTCGGGAATTTCCTGTACCATGTGACCTGCAATTGACCAAAGAAATAGTAAGTTCTCCATTGAACAAAAGAAGACGTAGAACATTATTTAAATTTTTAACGTAATTTTCATCGTCAGTACTTTTGAGAATATAATCAGTGGCAAATCAGCAACACGGACCAAAAGTAAATCATCACAGATGAAAGTGATTAATTGAGATTCAAACTTCGTAGTACAATAGAACAAGATTCTCGAAAATTAAAAATACTCAAATATTACTGAAAGTTTTATGTTTCTCGAGGGTTTTCCCACCCATTCATAATCATACATAAATAAATAATTATGTCATCAAATACTTACCCTTCGATTGAACTAAAGCTGGGACACCTGAAGCGGCGATAGCAGAAACAATAGCGTAACGCTTCTGATTGACGTTGATACGTCTGTGCCAACGACGCCATGGCTTAGTCGGCGCAAACATACGACCTCCGCGACACATGTTACCGAAAGCACCCTGACCGGATCGGTGAGTACCACCTCCACGAACACGAGGGATACGTGCAACAGCACGACCAGTTCCCCATGATTCAGCAGAAGTTTGGTGACCTGAGATGAAAAATTATGCATAGAATCCTTTTCTCGGCGAAGAAAAACACTGGTTTTAATTTTTAGAAAGGAATATGTCATTTTCTTATCGAAAAATGGAAATTTAAAATTCGGAAGCGATTCTGAATGTTCAGTAGCAGAATTAGTACAAAATTTATGCAAAAATTTATTATGATGGGAAAATTCTTGACTGAATTTCGATTTACGGCGTTGAATTTGTGCTTTTCCGTTCGCTGTATTGGTATTTAATTTTTTGTTCGTTTCGATTACGTACCAGCCTCTTTTGATACGCAGTAGGGCTGACGGCTGTTCTTAGACATCTGCTGATGAACAAAGTTCACTACATCAGGTCGAATCGGAGCTTTGAACACCGAAGGCAAAGAGATCGTCTCTCCTGAGGCTTCATTTTTCTCACTGTATACAGTGATTAACGGACGCGCTGATGATAACGACTGAAAACAAGTTTTGATCGTCATTGGATATCCAAATCTTGCTGAAAGGTACTGTATTGATGAAATGAAATCACGGAAAATAATATCAGCTGTTGAGTTACTTAAATGTTGCAGAAAATCGTTTGAAAATGCAATTTTTTGCAATATTTAGGGTATGGAGCAGCCAGTACAACTTTTCTTTCGTAATTTAAATTGTCGAGAGCATATTGTAAACTTCACCCCACTGAATTGGAAGTTACAAAATCCACCAAAATTATCAAAAATTGAAATGAGCTTTAGCCGTATAATGAAGATCGAACAAAAATAAATGACACGTAAAAGTAGATGATGGATAAAAATTCGTGAAGCTTAGAACCGAACGAAAAACAAAAACGAAAATATGCAACATTGTAATTTATTGGCGTGGAAATTAACGGTACACACGAGGCTCCAAATAAACATGACAACATGACAGACGAAGGACTTTCAAACTGTGATATTGTGAAATTTGACGCGAAATATTATTACTCACGAGATAAGAGATCGTAGAATTAAAAACATTAATAAGTGATGGAACGTTTTTTCGTAGACACAACAATGAATTGAAAGACCAATGAAGAACTTCAATTATTCCTCATATCCGAGAATGTAAGCGTTGAATCTCGGCTTCGAAAAACATAATTTCGTCTATTTTGAGACAGAAAAACCCTTCGAGAATGAGAATAACGTAACGGCGGGATGATATATGAGGCGAAGTTGTTGACCGGGATCTGTGAGAAAATCCGGTGGAATTCGATGACATGCACATGGCGGCGAAAGCGGCAGCATCGTAAATGGACCGATTCTAACCTCGGAGAACAGGTTTGATCATCGCAGTCGCGTTTGGATAGATAAATGCACATGGAATACGAGAAAATGAAAGATTGATATGATTTGAGAGTAACACTGCACACTTTGATCAGTTATTATGATATGGAAGAGGTGAATGAGCTAGAAACGCGATATTATGGAAGTTTTACACGTGGTCGAAGTGGAGGCACTTTTAGATCATTTAGATCCCGAGATATTAAGCAAAATATCTCATTTTCGTAGAAAAAAATACATGGACAATTCTTGAACACGATTTATTATTTGATTCTTTTGATTCTTACCATCTTGACGAGTCTTATAACTTTTCAATTCATTAGCAAAACACCAACCAGGCTGCTCGCACGCCTCGCCTGGTCATAAAGGAAGAAGAAGAAGAAGGAGGGCGGAAGCTCGGTCACATTAATCTTGCGCATGCGCGAAAGTACTTCCGCAGAATAGACAACCACTGATCATTTGAAAAGTGCACATAATATACAAAATTGTAGAAAACCTTGACAGCGTAGGGATAGAATTCATCCGTAGTATCCACATTTCATTCTCATGTAGATTAATAAGAGATAATTTTAGATACATTAGAGCGTTGATACAGAAATCTTTATACTTTTTTTTCTCCATATTGGCAACAAGGCATTTTCATTTGCCACGGGGTCCGCATAAGTAGCGGGAAGGATTCCGACCAATCAGAGACCATACGTCACTGACATTAGAAATTTAGAAGTTTGATTTTGGCTTTTGTAAACGAAAAAGTGTGTGGTATTTTGAAAAAATGGCAGGAGAAGTTGTAGTTGATGCATTACCGTACATTGATCAAGGATATGATGAGCCTGGAGTTAGAGAAGCGGTAATCCGAAATTCTTGAAACAATGTTTTGCTATTATTCATAATTGCCTAACCAAAATTAAAAGAAAAGAAGAAATTTTGAGGTTATGTTATGTTATATTATTATATTATCATATTATCGTATTTTCTAGGCTTTAGCGATGGTAGAAGAAGAAACGCGACGTTATAGACCGACGAAAAATTATTTAGAGCATTTACCGCCGCTAAATATAAATGCATTTGAAACTGCTGTAATCAAACATGAATTTGAAAGACTACAAAATCGACTCCCCATGGAAGTCCTGACCATGAAAAGATACGAACTTCCACCACCGCCTCCTGGTAAAATGAATGATATAACCGCGTGGAATGAGAGCGTTGAAAACAGTATGGCACAACTCGAACACCAGGCTACTAGGTAATTTTTCTGTTCATTATTCAATCACACAGGAAACAGAAATCTAGATTTATCTCATGAAATCAATTTTATTTTCACGATTTTCCAATCTATTTTGTATTTTTTACGTTATTTAGTTTAATTTGGTAAACCTTTCACCTACAGCGTTTTGACAATAAACTAATTAACCAATTGAATTCTCAAAAATTTCTCTACTTTACCAAAGTTTGTAAAATTTCAACAGAATATGTAATTTGGAATTGATGATGGAATATGGATGCGAGGCGTGGAAATGTTACCTTGAAGTATTGATGCAGTTAGTATCACAGGCTCAAAAGCAGCTTCAGGGATTGAGAAAAACGATACAAGAAGTAAACTGGCAAAGAAAATCAATGCAAACACAAGGCGGAGAGAAACTGAGAGCACTAGAAGCTCAATGGGTTGGATTAGTATCTAAAAATTATGAAATTGAACAAGCCTGTGTTCACCTAGAAGAGGAAATATACAGGCATGAATATTTGAAAAGTAAAGGTGACGAAGTAGGGGACGTTCCTCAGGAGGAACAAGAACCCGATATACCGGGAAGAAATGCAACTGAAACTATGGCGTCCGAAATTGGATCGGAAGAACCACAGCCTGCGTGACTGAAAAATTATTAATGGAATTTATTTTGTATATTCAATTATCATCTATATACTTTATTTTAATGAAACGATAGGATTAGACGAGATCTAGTGATTCTAGAGTTTCAAAGTATCGATCTAAGCTTGTATCTTATTTAACTACTATTGTTCTTTCAATAAAAATCATTGAAGCCAAATTTGGAATTGCATGAGACGTATTCTATAGACAATTATACCCCAATGGAACAATCATCAAGCAATAATGGTCCGAATTTTGCTGTTCTTTGCTGTAGCAAAAGTCAAATTTTATTGATTAGTGCTAATTATTTATCAAATAAGTGAAAAATGCAAATAATTTTATGTATATAATGGAAATTGGATTGTACCGTTTGGGAAATGCAAACATATATTGAAACGAACAATCAAAAACTTCTTATTTATCCTTTAAGACTAATCCCGCTCAGGAATATGTAAACCATTCTTTCTTTGAATATTGTAGGACAATCTTCCTGTGTAACTAATTTTAGAGATATAATTTCTAGTATAATGGCTTGAAAATTTGCGTTTCTTCGTCGTATTGTAATAGCTATCTAATTAATATACTGCCGACAGGTCAGAAAAAGTATTTGTATTACAAACCATAACGTTGTGTTCAAAGATTGTGCGTAATTTGTTGAATTTCTCAATTTATGCGAATGAAAGAATTCTTTAAAAATTGATTTTTCTTGAAATATCTTTTCATCCGTTTCAAAGCAGTGACATCAAAAGATTTGAACTTTTACTGGTATTAATTCAAAGCAATAGTCAAACCGATATCAGAAATATAATTTTTCTATAAATTAGGGTATGAATCCTGTTTGAATGAGAAAAACGCAAAGAATACCAAGATACATAGATACACAGATAGATAGACCAATAGTTCTGACAATTTATTATATAAAGCACATGTTTATTCAGTAATATACTCTACATGTATCACGCTTTTGAGTATGCCTACAATATACATATTTACAAATCAAAACTCACTAGCTAATGTTCTTATTTATAGGTATATGGTATGATTATTTAATAATAGTTTACACATTATAAGATATAGGGAGACGTTTGTTTCATTTCGGAGAAAGAAAACTGTTCTCACTTCTTCACAGCATAAGTGTGAAGTATGGCAATTAATACATTTCTCGCATGTATACCTGGCGTGAATATTTGTATAATTATATATTTATATCTACTATATAAACGTTAATTTTTATCTATTATCTATAAATATTAATTAAGTAAAATAATGTTGTTATTCATTATTCATTATCAGTTATTAATAATTATTATTAATAATCACAAAGCGACAAGCTAGGCAATTGTTACACATAACTTTAGGCAATTATTGATTTATTTATCCATTCTATCTTTTCTGTCCCTTCTTTCTTTCTTTATTTTTAAGTAAAAAAATACATAGATTCAATCCGTTGTGAAAGCTCGCTCACTGAAGATAGGAAAAAAGTATTTCATTGTATATATATTCAAAATACTTGTGTATCATTACTAATTCATTATTTTTTGTTTCAAGCAAATTATCATTTCATTTTATCCTTTTTTCTTCTTTACATTTTTTTTATCTGCTCGTATGTCATAACGACGTTTCACTGGCCCCAGAACTTTGCGATTGCAATGGTAATGTCCCTTTATATCCAGATGCTTCCTCTTCTAACATTGCTATACGCTGTTTCAAAGACCTTACCTGACATTACGAAATAAAAAAAATATCATGTCAATTGAATAATCATTATGATCGCCATAAGTACATACACAGCGTTGATTAATTATTGTGTATGTTGAAAGAGAGAGAAATTATAATATGAACACAGGAATCATAGAAATTTAATCTATTTTAAATTATAATGTATACGAATATATTTATTTATATTTATAGATATGAATATAAAATATTATTATTATATATAATATAACAATAATAATTTATCATTTTCGAATTTTCCGCGTCTGCGCAGCAACGATCATTCTGTGTATACGCGTGCGCAATCAATTAATTCAAGATTGCGGCCATTTGCAGTTTCCGACTTCAGTCGTCTGCTGAAATCTGGGGCTCTGGACGTTGAGTGTAGAATACCTTTCTACGCTCAACGCTCTGGAGATCAATCGCGTAACGCGTAGAGTGAGCGATGTATAACTTGTCGTAATGTTAATAAAAAAGCGAAAACAAAGTACAAATTTACTCAGCGATGGACTGAACTACATTTTCGACAAGTGGCCAGGAAAGAAAACATTCGGTCTATACAGATTCTTGCCAATATTTTTCTGCTTAGGTGCAGCGCTAGAGTTTTCGATGATAAATTGGCACGTCGGAGAGGTTAACTTCTACCGAACTTTCAAAAAACGGCAAATCGAAATTGCTGTCGAGGAACACATGAGTCGTCAATCAAAAAAGCAAAACGATATTACGACAACGATAAAACCAGAACAAAAAATAGAGAACAAAGAGAAAGAAAATCAAGAATAGAACAAATTATTCAAGAAAAAAGAAGCACAATAGATTCTCGAAGAACTCTGCTTTACAATGCCTGCGGGAGTTTCTTGGTCTCGCTATCTCTCTTACTTTACTTTGGCAATGATTTCGATGATGGCCGGTTCTCAAACAGTTCATTATTACTACCGGCCTCTGGATGATTTGAATGAACTTATAGAAAGAGAATTGGAAAAGCGAAAACAAGAAGGAGATGCAAATAAAGAAAAAAACATTTCTTGACGGACACCAATCTAAATCAATCTGAATTTCTCTGATTACGTTTAGCTTAGTAGAAGATAATGCTGATCATAATAATGTTAATAAAATAATTCAAAAAGAGAAGAACCCTTCAATAATTTCATTTTATTATCCCTTACCTGAGCTGCGTGCCGCTCCACCATTTCCAGCATTTGTTGTTCAAGCTTTTTTAATCTTGATTGATATTTTTTCTTAGATTTTTCCATCGATTGAACCAAAGCTCTAAGAATATTGGAAAAGATTAATTCATAGATACAAACAAAGCAAAAACGGTAAATCTGCAGTATACGGCTCCTTATTCAATTGTTTTTGGTGTTATGCTAAAAACAAACGATTCAACACTAGTTTTTGAAATACTGCCAACTTCCTATTAAATCCACTAGAAAGACTTTGTTTACTCGTACCGCTACAAACTACTATTTTGATACATGTCCTAAATTTCATAATTTTTATGCCCCAGGTCTTTCTCCCCATGGTTTTCAACTTCCCCTCCATAGTTTTTGTACTACGTATCTTCCCCATCGTGATTTTCATGCTCTAAGTCTTCCTTCCACGTAGTTTTTGTACTCCAAGTCGTTTTCGCTATAATTTTCATACCCCAGGTCTCCCGCTCTGAGCTTTTTGTCATCCAGGACTTTCACTCCGTGATTTCCGTACTTCAGGCCTTTCCCTCTGTAGGTTTCATAATCCGGGTCTTTTCCTCCGTAGTGTACATACTGCAGGTCTTCCTCTTCATAATTTTAGTACTTTGGTTTAAAACCCCGGAGGAAAAATACCTGTGGTATGAAAACTACAGAGAAAAAGATCCGGAGTACTACAACTGTGAAGAGGAAGACCTGGAGTACGAACACCACGAAGGAAAAGACCTGGAGTATGAAAACTACGGAAAGAAGTACCTAAAATACAAAAATCACGGAGGTAAAGACCTGGGGTATGAATACTATGGAGAGAAAAACCTGGAGTACAAAAACTACGAAGAGGAAGACCTGGAGTACGAAAATTATGGAGGGAAAGACGTGGGGGACAAAAATTATAAAATTGGGATTTGTGATCAGTGATATACAAAGTACGTCGGATATCGCGATGAGAAATCATTTGGTCATCACACTTTAGGATTTTCGTTCGTGAGACGGCTCTGACTTTCTCATGTACCGGCTCGGTGATAGGTCTAGGTTTTGGAAATTTTTGGTGAAGGACTTTTCCTTCCAGATTTTTATAAGGAATCCACCCTTACAATTTGGTTCGCCATTGTTTTTTATGTGAACGAATGTAGATAAACTCGCGCTGCTAAAATTCAAGAAAGTGCTATCTCGGAGTCATTGATAGTAGGGGAAAACATGTCACATGTATTGTAGTTCTGACAAATTGACGTGCCAACTTCAAGTAAGGAGCCGTATACTGCAATTTAGCCGCAGGACAAATCCATGTATTTTAAAGGATGAAAATATTGTCTGGAGATTTTTTGAATTCATAGGACCCGTCCCAGATATATCCAGAAAAAATATATTCCCGTATCTATTTGTGAGTCATATGATGGTTTTGTTTATGGGATCCAAAAGCTCGAGATATTTAGAATTTTCGTCGAAAATTCTAAAGTAAAATTCTTCATAAAAATTTACGTTCAAAAAACAGTTTCTAAAACTTTTTAGGTTTCGAAAATACTGTGTATATTACCTGCAAAGTTTTTAGTACGCATATTATTTCAAGGGAATTATAAAGCTCTAGAGAAATATAAAAAATTTTCAATAGTTTCGGTCTCTGCTTCACTGTCGAAAAATATTCAATCATTGTTATTAAATTTGAAAAGATAGACATTTATCATTACTTGTTGAAGTCAAATGAAAGTGAGCTATGTAGATTTTTTTGCTCTTTGAGTATTAAAAAACTTGGAACTGCATACCACAAACTAGAATCTTGTGTTTGAAAGTTCAGACAGTTCAGGAATACAAACTGCATATTTCATGTATCTTTGAAATTTGAGAATTTCGCATTCTTACCCATTAGCCCGTTTCAAATCCTTGACTAATTCGTCAGACTGAAGCTGTCGAAGATCGAGATTTGCATAAACCTTATCAAATGTTGAAACAAGTTCTTGAAGACGATCTTTCAACCTAGCTTCCCTTCCCAGCGCTTCTATCAGCTCCGACTCCATCCCTTCGCTCTCGTTATCGCTCATAACATGATCCTATCATTGAGAACACGAGTAATTGTTGAAAAACTGTTATTTCTTAGAGCAGGAGATGAAAACAAAGAAGAAAACCTTCTGTTTTCTACCATACAAAAACAAAAGTCAGAAGAAAAAAGGATTTGTTATTTCTTCATCGGATTTTCTGATATTCGAATTCAAAAATTGAGCTGAAACAAAGAATTCTATTAGAAATTTAACCGCAATCAAATCTTCACCTTGTTCACAGTTATTGCTGGCATAGCTTCCATATCTCTAAGCTGTTCTTGGAGATGTAGAATAGCTGCATACTGAGCAGCAATTTGAGTATCTTGAACACCCAGTTTCAACTCTATAGTTGCCCTTTCTTTTTCAAGTAAAAAGACTCGGGCCCTTAACTCAGCCTTATCCTCTCTCATTGCCATCAGTTCCTAAAAATAATGGAGGGGAATAAGAATTGAAATTACATGAACAGAGCTGGGTGAGTATTCGTTTTCTAAAGGATTAGGACGCACCTGCATAAGCACAGCAGTTTCTAAGTCCAATTTCCTAGCTTCAGCCAAGGATATTGTATTCTTTGAATTCAAAGGCTCTGCGTGAACACTTTCTAATTCAACGGCTGTTGATCTGACCATTGCTCGGTCTCCTTTCATTCTTGTAATGTGTCTTCTAAGCCTCTTTTCATCCTCGATACCCCAAGTTACTTCTGAACTATATTGAAGAAATGGGAAATAAGATAGAATGAAGAAAAAAAATGGATTTCAGAGTCACTCCAGTTGAAATTGTAGAAAAAAAATCGTAAAAAAGTTTGAATTTTCATTACTTATAAGATTTTGGTTCATTTATTGATTTTTTAATCTTTTGCAGAACTCATTTCTCTTCCGAAACAACAATTTTTAGTCTCCGAATCACGTTTGTCTATAAAATGCTAAAATTTTGTGTGCTAATTTAATATACTTTGATTTTTATGATTTATATGATTCCTCCTTCTTCATTCTTTCTTTAATATCCTGTAGAAACTTACTCATCCGATAAAACCATGCTATCTTCCCATGGAGCGCCTAAAGTAGTACAATCATTTTCTAATCTATTTAAAACGTGATAAGCAAGATTTTCGGCTGTTCTTCTATTGTCGATAGTAACGTTACTCCTATCTGTTGACAGAGCAATTTCACTTTCCAAGAGTGTGACTAAAACATCGTAAGCTTCGATGGCTCGATCGCTGTAGGATAAAGCAAGACGTAGTGCGGTGGCATTGGATTCGTACTTCCCGACTAAGAGGCTGAGCCTAAAATTGAAAGAAAAACGGAAAAGCAAGAATAAGTGAGTGGTAAAATAGCGAAGAGAAAAGCAGTTTCTTTTCCGTTATTACTCAAGATATTGAAATACATAAAATAATTGAAATCGCTCACCTATCGCACTGAGCTTTACTCTCGTGAAGAGTGAGAGCGAGAACAGCATTATTGGCTCTGGCGTGTTCCAGTCTGCTATTTAATCTCTCTGTTTCTACTTCGAATTGTTTTTCAGAACCGTTGAGTTCCTGTAAATTAGATTGCTCGAGAAGATCGGATACCAGATGCTCCGCCACCATTGTAGAACATACCTGATAAAACAAAAACACAGAGGAAATTAAACACTTTCATTTATCAACTATTGTGACAAATTGTTTTTTATTCTTCATTCTCTCAAATTACTCTTATTAAGTAATTCTCTGAGCAATTTCTGATTGACATTTATTGAATGGGAATAAAAAGTCTTTACGAAAAACAACAGATTTTGTTTTCCACGGAATTGAGAGACCCGAAGAAGTTGAAGCAAAAGACCTCTTTCCTTACTGAATTTTCCTTCTCCAGGATCTTCGTAAAAATTTGCAATTTTTATTATCAACGAGAAATAGCAATTGAAAATCATTTGGAGAGTCGTTTACTAATCCGATAAGTTTGGAAACGAAAGTTGAAGAGCAGTAGTAACGATGCACCGATAATATTCAGACTGTAAATATATTTGTAGGAATTTGATTCGCACCCCGAGATTCGTTATGTCCGGTCCAGTTATGTGCCTTTCGTCGGTGCGCTTGAGTCTCACTCTCTCTGCCATTTTCAAAATTGGTGCCTCTTCTCGAGAAACAGTTTTGGTGGGCGGTGTTTGAAGAGGAGGTAGCAACGGGGAACAGGGTGCCGTTAATGGTTCCGGGGAGCTCGTGTTTCCACGTATCTGAAGAAAAAAGGAAATGAAAAAATAACAAAAGATTGATGAAAAACAAATGAGAACGATTTCAGAGAGAAAAATCAATCTAAAAGTTAGAACTATATTGAAAAAGGAAATTTTGAATTCTCAAAAACATGTAAAATACGAGAAGAGCAAAAAGAAAACAAAAGCCGTTAAATATTTACGTTTTGTAAATTTCGTTTTACTCCCTTAATAAGAAAATACGTACCCTAAGATCGCGTCGTGGCGAATCGCTGCGTGTTGCGGGTAAATTGTTTTGTCCCTGATTTTTGTACTGAGCCAGTTGAGCCTGTAAGCTAGCAATTTCCGTTTTCAAGGCATTCACCTCATCCTGAAGAGCAGCTAGGGCAACACTCTGACACGAGGCGGCCTGCTGGGTTGGTTCGGGAGTTGGCAGAGCGGCTGGACTCTCCAAGGTTTCCCTACCGTTCTGTAATTACCTTCCATTTTTAATATCATTTCATTTTGAAAATTATGCATTATATAACACGTACGAAAAATATCTGACTCCTAATTTCTGATACATCGATATAGAGATGTGGCATGAAAATCGAAATCCCCCCTCCCGCCGGTTTATTTTATCCTCCTTCGGGAGGTTTATTCTTTCATTTCCGGTCTTTTCACAATTATATCGTCACGAGGACGAAAATTATGAGAAAATACCGGGCCCCGAGGAATATAAAGTGGAGACAGTGAATTTCGTCATTTTCGAGAAGTTACGAAAATAGTGGTCTCCCAAAATATGAAGACAAATATGACACGTGTGTACTTTCTTCTTTTATGTATTCTATATCTTGTATTCCACGTGTATGTACCCACCATAGGTATGTGCAGAGGAAGAGATGAGGAAGAAAATCGTAATGTTCATAACAACATAGCATAAGTTTCAACGCCGCAAGAAATGTGCAATTACATTGAATTACGTTAAACTGCCCATTAGTTTGTAACAACCGTTAGAGATGAGAATTCCGTATATACATTTATTATCTCATTTTTATTCTTTTTTCACTTTTTCATACTCCCGTCAGTGCAGGTTCGCTTCCGCGAGCTAAACGGAGGTAGAGCCAGGTAAGAACTGACTCAACTTCAACATTATCATCAAACCTGCTGCAGATCCCGCATGCTGCACAGACTTCCTTTTCTTCTGTTGCAGCAGCAAAGTTCGGAATGCGAATAAATTCGTCCGCTGGTACCACTAATTATCTTGAATAACTTAGGATAATCATTCTTAATCTTAATCTCAATCTTCTTCTTCCTCTCCCTCTTTGCAATCACCGCTTTGCCACCCTCGCGATTGATCAGAAAATTTCATCCCTCTATAATACGTATGTTACAACTAAAAATACACAAATACTTACATCTCAGATATAAGTTAATGGGGAGGTGCCGAATTAACAAATCGCGACATAAAGTGTGTCCGAAAAGTCGCGCATATACTTTTTCATTTGATTTCTCGTATAATTTTCAAATTTTTTGAAACCAACAAGATTTCGCACGAAATCGTCGAATCTGTTGTCAAAAAGTTGCAACGTTGTAAGTAAAGGAAACAATCGAAATTCTTTTTATTTACTAGTCGTTTTTTTTTCAATTTTTATTGGTTTGCTTTTTCTTTGTCTACATCGTGAACCACAAAAACCGTAAAATTCTGGTGGATGAAACAGAAAAAGAAGGAGAAGAAAAAAACGAAATGAGGTAAAAATAAATCGAGAGACTTACCTCCGTTGGACGGTGTTCGATTTCACCGCAACAACTTGAATCAGCATCACCGAGGGTTCGATCACCGTCGCCATGAAGATCTCCTCCGCCTTCGCTCTCCTCAACAGGGTTGGTAATAGATCCTTCGGCATCTCTGCTGGTCTCAATTTCTTGAAAAATTCCTTACCTCATTAATTGCTTGGATAAACACGACAACATCGAACGGGCGGAATTGAAACCATTCTTCCGGTTTATAAATCACGCACATTTCCATACTTATCCGTTAAATATTTTTCAGACAGATGAAATCTACTCTGAAGTATCCAAAAATTCATTGAATAGTTGAAAACAGAAGCCAGAAAATAGAATGAAAATTACAAGAGCTTGATTGTCGTTGATGATCAAACATTTTTCGAGTCTCAAAACAAAATCGCATGAAAAAATCATTGTTTAAGAAAAAAGAACAAGCTCCGAAGTAATGACAATAATGAAAAATGAACGTGCCAAAGTGCATGTTTGATCTTTACTCTTTTGGATTTTTCGAAGCATAAAAGAAAGAACAAACAAACAGCTGCTTCTTACCAGATTCATCTTCTTCGGCGATAACGGTGGCCCGATGTCTCTCAAGTTGTCGTCCAAGTTCAGCGATAACGGAGTGAAGTTCAGTCAGTCTTTCCTCGTGTCTAGCAGACTGTTGTTCAGCCCTTTGTTCGGCTCTAGTAGCCAGATTTTCAGCCCTAATAAGAGCAGCATCGGTAGCTTCCCGAGCCCTAGTTGCAGCCAATAATCTAGCGTTTAATTCCGCAACTTCAGATCGTAACGATGAAAGAGCTGCGGCGTGGAGCTGGAACGAGAAAGTTTGAAAATTCGCAAATTTCATAATTCGGCGAAAGAGAGGAATATATAAAAATTGTCCAGGTATATGCAACTCGGAGGAATAAAGTTGTCAGTTTATTTCCTCCTTCAGGTGTTATGAATAGCCATTTCAGTAGAATGATAATAAAATTATTCACGCTATCGTAGCTACTGTACGGCCTACGAATTCTCACACTGCAGATCAGCGCGATAAAAATAGAATTACGTAATTGATTACGTCTCGGTTATAGAATGACGCGGTAAAAAGTTGAATCAGGTAAATTGGATGATTGGAGGGAAAGAAAGTGAAAAATGGAAGTCAAATTTCATGACAAATGGGAAGATAATTATTGGTTTTTCATTCAGAACAAATTTTCTACGGCCTTGTTCATTTCTATACACGGACAGGTATAACGATTGCGGTGAAGGATCGTTTTATACCTTCCCGAACATCATAAAACGAGAAAAATAAGAAATAATTTACCGTGTAGGTATAGTTTAATATAACAGAGGTAGGTATATACGCGGGTATGTAATATATGAGAGAACCTTGAGGACGCGGTGAAACGTGACGTTATATACCTACATATAGCTAAAGATCACCTGGTTAGTTGTTCACACAGCGACCGGAAATGCGCTCCCGCGAACAAACGGGGTGTGCAGATATATAAGGATGTGCGAATTGCGGGGAATGACATTGAGAAAAAGAATACTCGACGAACAGGTAAGCACCTACTACTAAAACTGTTTAAATTCCTTGAAAACTAAGTCGAAATTTTGAGAAATATTTACTCCCGGTGGTTGCAATATTTTGCTGCGAGATTCGATACACACGCTAGACTGAAGTTCACAAAGTCAGCGGAACAAAATCACGACAAAACAATGTCAGCAGAATTTTTTCGATGCAGAAAGATCTTCAGTTTTTATTATTATTGTTGTTATTATTTTTTCGTTTCTGTTTTTTGCCATTTTGGGAATCTACGAAGTAGTCGCTGATTCTTTTCATTTAATACAAACTTCGGCCACATATACACTATGAGCAAGGGCGAGGGGTTACTCGGTGATTAAATCAGTGCGTCACCCTACTTTAAAATCGGTTCTGAACCACTTGGGAATCACTTAGATTTCTTCACAAAATTGTCCGAGATCACGGAATCACTTGTACATTATGCGCGTTCGAATTGTGAAAAAATTACTCGAAATCATGAGAATTTACTTATTGTTAGATCTCCGGAGATTGAGAACCTGGGAAAATTTATGATGAAAAAAAATATCACATCGAAATTAGTACTTGAAATAGATCAATACCTCGATTCGATCGATTCTTACAATATTGTGGATAATCTATTTTGCAAAAATTTCAATCGCACAAAAAAGGGAAAGACAAAGAAGAAGATGGGAAAGCGCGTGGGATTCAGCTACTTTTATATAATCGTCGTTATTCTCCCCTTGATAATGACGACGATTATTTCTACTTCTCCATCTTCAGCAGCAGCAGCAGCAGCAGGAGCGTCTGAGTCTAAAGTCAAAGAATACATTCATTTGCCAGGAAAAGATTGTCAAGAAGCACCACCCTGTCCCGATGGAAGGGCGTGCGTGATGGCCCCACCGAAATGCAGAGTTGGTCCATGTCCTCAGTCCGTGCCAACTTGTGATTGATCAATCAATCCAATGCAGGCCATATACGGTTCCTTCGTTCTAGCTACACTTTCTTATACACTTTTCCATCTTTCACCAAAGATCACTGGTAACTTGCACCTTTTATTTGGTAGGTGCAGGAAGTGTACGAAAAGTGCAAGAAATGTATCTACGAAGAACAAACCTACCTACACATATATTTTTTTCGCTCCCGAACAATCGATATTTCACAATTTTTTAATCAATAAACAAAGGCATATTCGCAAACCGAAATATCACCCTGTAACTTTTTGGTTATTTACTTATTTCACGAATTATATTCCCCCCGGTGCACCAACGCATACATGAACTTGTTCTTAAAACTATAACAAGAGTCTCAAATTTCACCGGATACGGCGGTCGCCAAGTGGCTCAGGGTCGTATCTCATCAAGCGTATGGGATCGGGTTGACGAAGAACACAATCAATAGATATTATCTGTTGTACATCAAACTTCACGAGGGTTAGGTTCGGATCACGCATGAAGGGTGAACGTTTTTTTTTCAAATTCGACGATCAATGATCGTTCGAAAAGCACAGATCACATATGCCTCAAATCTTTTAAATATTATAATATGGACTCTCACGCCGTGTCTATCAGACTTTCGACTGCAAAGAAAGTGTATGGCCTTACGGTGGGCGTGATAACTCGATAACCGATTAACCGATTGATTCGAAATTTACAGGAGAGATTCATAAAACCCTTCGCCACGGCGTGAACCACACGTGGATTTGCGGTGCCAAAAATATGTGAGAAAACAGCTTTGTTTTGTTACGCGTTAACCAGTTCGCGAACTAAGTGTCAAAATTTCATGACCGTGGTTCAGGCCAGAGATAAAGGTGTTGCAAAGCCCCCCTGTAAATTTCAGGTGAATCGATGAAACCGTTTTCGAATTATCGCGTCGACCAGACGAAATTTTGCGAGAACGAGACGTACCGTCCACATATTGATCCCGTGGTCCGGCGCCTCTAGACTAATATAGATAAATAAAAGAAGGCTGCGCCGTTTCGATCCTTAAGAAAACAGTCTCACTTCTTTCTCTCCCCGAGTCTCGCAGTGACCCGGCTACGTGAAAGGGTTTATAGAAATGGATCTAGGTCACCCAGTGATTTTGTCCCCGTTGTGTAAAGCTCACCGGTAGATGTAGGTATACCTACGTATACTGGAAAAGGAGAATTGTCGAGATGGCAAGAGGCTTTTGGAGCAGAGAAGCTGCGCCTTTTATTTTCACTTCCCATCTCTGTCTGCATCGAGCTCTTGCATAATTGCTATCACGTTGGAAGCTAGCTATTCAAGTCGCAACTCTATTGGCATGCCTTTCGACGCTTCTCTATGGAACATCTAGATTCTAGATATTATAGAAGGCTGGATATTACAACCTGCATACTAGCTTCCCGCCAGCGCACATAGATGCGTATCTGATGTTTACCTCTCTCAACCTGACTGATGAGAGATTGCAGGTTCGAGGCTAGCGAAATTGCGGAAATCTCAAGACCGCAGAGATCTTTCTATAGGATGCTAGAAAATATCGCGTTCCCTCTTCACTACAAGGTGTGAATTTTTCATCGGCCTTTTTCTCCGTCTTTTTCCACTATCTTTCTCTCTTTTGCCTCATACTGGCAAGCTTCCCTCACTTTCTCTCATTTTCACAGTTGGTTTTCCGCATTTGCTAATCACTTTGAATAAAGAATGAAACAAGAATTTCGAGTATAACGTTGTACAGCGAACTATGCGTAGTAATAAACTTTCGATATTCTTCTGCAAACAATTTTCATTCCAGTATAATTGCACTGATCGCAGATGAAACTTGGTTTCAAAAACCGATAGAGTATAATAAAATAGAACGGCTACCTATAATCTACACAGATTTTCTCATCCAGAACGACTGAACAGACTTAGCAGATAAAATCAGCTCTATCATAACCTGAGACTTAAAGCCTGTAATCAAAATATCTATAGCGGTATATTCGCTACCGCTTATCTCATGGCTGACCGTAAACCGTAAAGTTGTTTCAAAGTTCTTCAACGAAACGCAATTTTTCCAGAGTACCTACCGGTAAGTATAACGGGGGACTAAAAAATTATTTCATGCGATACTCGACTGCGCCGAAACCGAAAAAAGAACCACGAAGATAGCTCGACGCCCCTTCCAAACAGGAGAAGAGAAAGAGAAAGAACGAAAGAAAGAAAGAAAGAAAGAAAATGAAGAAAAAATGGGATTGGTACACCGAAAGCAAGAACTGAATAAGGGGTATTAACTCCGGTTAAAAAGTGTCTCGTTACAGTGAAGATGTGGGAAAGGTTAAATAATACGTGCGGTTGTGTGTCGCTCGAACGAAAATTTTCTAGATAGTATTTCTGCGGCTGGTGACAGATATACGTATATACATATATACTTTCCCATGTATTGCATGCACAGGCATAGATATGCCGGAGGAGTCTAGCGCCGAGAAAGAGAATACAACTTTAATTTACCCCGGTGATATACCTATATTTATATATTTGTATGTACGCATGCACAAGCGGCTGCGGTTGCGGAGGAAACTTTAAAAGAGTGTCTTTTGCCTCAGGAATTGTAACTGCTGTACGTTGAGTGCGCAGGTGAAGAGAAGAAGGAAAAGGAGGAGGAGAAGGAGGAGGAAGAGGAGTTGCAAGGAAGAAAGACAAAGCCGCGTGTCTTCTTTGAGAGGTGCTAAGCTGCGCGCTTTTATGAACCTCCCGGTGATTTTTATTTTTTATTTCTTCTTGTGCTTTATCTTGCCAGTTTTTTCCACCGTTTTCTTTCTTTCTTTCCTTTTTTTTTTGCGGTGAAAAAAAGGCGCGAGGCAGTAGATGCAAGCACGCGTTGTACATACATATTAAGTGTAGAAAAGATAAGTCCTACCGTGTATGAGCAATTAGCTGCGTATGAAGAGAACTGTACATAGTATAGAAGAGGGGTCAAACTAAAAGTGATAAAAACACGGAAAAAGAGCTGCAGCACGTCGCTAATGAGAAGAGCCGAGAAAGTATAGAGCCGGTGCCCTTCGAGCTCTTTGGCCCTGCGGCTACCACGGCTGCCAGCCTGTCATGCTGGTATCTATAAATCACTAGTTAACAAGCCTTTCTCAGGATCGGAAGAGGAGCCCCGCGTCCGCCAAGAACGGGGAAACGCGCGGGAAATCTTCCCCAGCGTTTTCGGAAATAAGAATCTTTTTTGCGAGAAATGAATGCGCCGATTGAAAGTTCTTGAAGAAAAAAAGAAAAAGAAAAAACAAAAAAAAAAAAACTGCTGCTACGACTCGGTTTCCTCGCAAATTCATAACTGAAGAGAGTTTAGCTGTTCTAAGTATCGCGACAGGGTGGCTTTTTGCCGTTTACGCATTTCTTCGATACATCGAAAGGTCGTTTATAGATAAAACTGCGGCACTGACGACCGTCGGACCCTTCATTCATTATCATCATTGTCAACCGGCTTTTGTTTCCACTGATTCCTCCGGGAGGATCCATTCTTCGGGATTCGGGTGGGTATATTGTTGTATTATGAGTTAATAAAGAGCCAAGAATAGAAATTATGTTGGCGTATACACAGGTATGATAAAAAGAGGATCCCGAGAGATCGCGGTGATTGATGACACGCGACAACCCCGCAGTTTTGGCTTTTTGTCTTTCAGGCTGTTAGGCGTCGTCGTCGGCGTCGTTGTCTCAACCTCAACACAAACGGTGTCTTGCGCAGTTGTGGGGTGCAGGCCCCGGTAGCGGAGAGGAGCGAGGCGCGATTTCCGCAGACCGTAACGCAAGACATTGGGATCCTCTAATCCTGCAAATTACGAGTTTCTCTCGTAGAAGAGGAAAAGGAGTTGGACGACGAGAGAGAGAGAACGGAAGGAGGAGAGATGGGAGGATCGATCGTTCGTTGAGCTAGTTGTTGGAATTTTAGCGGTTCGCGGTGGTATCTCTGGAGCAGGAGTCGATGGCATTAGGGAGGGGAACGGAGGAGCGAGGATTGGAAAAGAAACGGAAAGAAAAAGGATGAGAAAACCCCCGATAACTACTACCACAGCCCGAGCCTGCACAAGGACGAGGAGAGCGTCCCGATAATGGGATTCTGTAGTTTTTGCAACAGATTCCAACGCCGCTATAATTCGCCCATTCCTCAATCCTCTTCAAACTTGAATCCTCAGAAAATCATGATGCCGTGCCGGATTGCTGCTTCCTCCGTATCTCGGAACCTCGGAAGGGGATTATACTCCAGACACAAGAAAAGATGAGAAAAACCTGCCTAACAATTGATAAACTCTTCCTTCGGGTTAATTCCGCGCTCAAGGATTCGACGACCTAATTCCCCTTTTTCGCTTACAATGTTTAGCGCAAAAAAAAAATTGCGTACATAAAAACGAAGAACAAATTTTCAAAAGAAAGAACGCACCGTTTTCTCTACGTAATTCACTCACATTTTGTTGATCCCTATTATCGGCTTCGACCTGTATGGGAATGGTTCTATCGCCTCTCCTGTCCCCAGGACAACAGAGCCACGATCTGGACCTTCGTAGTGCAGTTGAGGGCGGTTCGTCCTCGTCGTCTTCAACCTCGTCTTCGGTAGTAGCGCAATGAACATATACAAGATCATCTCGCCTAGGCGGAACCTCTGGTAAATCTTTACCGTTAGTTTCCCTGGCGTTACCAAGAGCGAGTCCGATGCCGTGATTCGGCAAATTGTGCCGTGAATCAAGTTGTTGTTGTTGTTGTTGACTTTGCTGTTGGAGACGCTCCAAATAGAAGCGGGACTCCGCAGAGCCATTATTGGCGGTCACCGTGAACCCCGCCACGGCGACCCCTGGTTACGGGACGTCTTCCTTGATCTAATTTTGTACTTTACTAGCTCAGTTTGAACTAGTTTCCAACAATTTTACACCATTTTTAGTAGTTCTTCTTCGGTTAGCGAGACCTTCCGTCCTTCGTATTATACCGATGGGAGTCGCACATGGTTTTTTTTTTTTTTTTTTTTTTTTAAACTCTTATCGCATTAATTTTTTGTTTTTTTTGTTTTTTTTATATTATACTTATACTATAACGTGCGTATGGTGTTTCGCACAAAAATGATGTTTACGCATTTGTCACTTATATTCTCTCTTTCGAAAGATCCTTCGAATCTGTCTCCACGTTTTTTTTCATTCAAATTTAGTCCACTTTTTATCTCTTCGTCTAACGAGAAAAACGAAAATTCATTTCCACGTTTAGTTTACTTTTATCACAATCGATTTTCCGTTTCGCTTGACTGACCAAGTCGATCGCTCTCAAGTATCAATCAACCGCAACGATTAATCATTCCGCAAGATGATCTTTCACTTCGTTTTTTCGAATGAAACAACAAAAATCTATACAGAGCGGCCACAAAATTTTTGGGAACAAAGATTACCACGACATTTCGAAATTTCCAGGTCATCCATGACCCAAAACGTACTTTTTTTCCTGACATTTTCCCCGTCCCAGTTCTCGGCAGCTGACAATAAAAGTATAGAAGTGACCGATTTTTTCCTCTATAGGAAAAAAAGGTGAATTTTTTATCTGGAAGAATGATTTCAAGTTTCAATTCAAAAAAATGACATTACGTATCAATCTTTTCTCCATGACCATGGCATAACATTCAGCGACAATTCCAAATTTTTCACCACCCTTTACTCCAATTTCCTTGACATTTCCTGCATGATTTCCGCAGGTTTTTCATGCGCGTGGCCACCCCGCCTACAAACCCTACTGATTAAATCTTCATCTGTATGAAAACTAAGAGTTCGATTCAACGGTTGAGATTCAATGGTTTCTGATAGCTGCAAACTCCACGTTTCATATCATCCATATATATTAATCGTTGAGCCTTATAGCCCGCGCGTGGTACGATGCTCGAGAGAAATGCGGATAAAAATACCAGCGACGAAAGCTTTGTACGGCAAAACCGAAAAAAGAACCATAGGTATTATATAATTGCGAATTGCATAAAATACTGTGAGAATACATACGGACATACATACATGTATTTATACCGCGTGTACTATTTGATATAATCGTCTGGTCTCGACGTCGAGTCCGTGGTCGTTTTCGCCCTACGGTTTTTCACCAGTTTTAACACCTTCACGTTTAACTCTCAACGGGTCCCCGGGTTTTGATTGTCAATGGCGTGGCGGTGTCACCGGAGCGGCGAGGCCCGTTAATTGCATCTAACGAGCGCGTACATATACTCGATGGGTGGAGATGGAAAAAATTTCAAATAAAAGCTTGGATAGAGAGAGTTTAATTTAACCTGGGAGAGAAAAAAATGTTCACGGTGACCATGCACGTGTGCAGCACGTTCGTAAAAATCACGAATAGAAGGCATTACTGTCTGCTAGCTTTCCATCTCTTTGCGGATGTTTCAATTTGAAACATAAAAACTGTATCTGTTCGTCAAAAGAGACGTAAAAAATTGCGATAAAATTTAATAACGTGGGATTGGATTCTGTATGTACGTATGCACGTACGTGCATAATTACGGTAGTGCCCGAAAGCCAGAGATAAGAGTAATGTTGAGAAGTGGGGAGAAGAAGAGTTATGGACGTGATTGAGCCTAGAGATAAAAGGAGGCGAGATTCTTGAAGGTTTCTACTCAAATGAGGAAACTTTGTCTGAAAAATTCCTGTAAAACTGGATTTCGGTATCCACGTATGCTTCGATGTCATAAACAGGTTACTGTATGATAAAATACCAAAGATATCAACGTGCCGTTTAGAGACATAGAAGGTCAAAGGTGACCAAAATTGCTTTATCGCCAATAACTCGCCTTCTATGCATCCTGCATCGATGGAGGTTATGTTCAAAGTTATAGAAATCATTATTATCTACAAGACTGGTCCCACGCATTATTTCCATAAGTTTAACCCTTTGCGTGATATAGCGCGGAGAAGTGGTAGCAATGGATTCGTTTACGGGATAACGCTGTACATAAACTGGGGAGCAATTACGCGCGTAATGCACTTCGCGATGGAATGGAAAAATGTTTATACCGTTCGGTTTATCTCGAGAGGTGTTAGACGATCATGGGAAAATGCATGGAACCAATCTTGTAGATAATAATGTTGTCTATAACTTCGATGATAGCCTTCGTCGACGTATACGATGCACAGAATGCGAGTTATTAGCGAAAAGCCAATTTTCGTGACCTTTGATTTTCTATATCCCCGAATAAATGCCATGTGGATATCTCCGGGGTTTTGTCATACACTAATCTGTAAGATCAAATCATCCACCACGTGTATACCAAAATCAAGCTTTACAGACATTTTTCAGACGCTCAGGCCTTTTCTCGTCTAATTTGGCTGGACTAGTATGTAGGCACGGAAGATCTGAGAGTAAAAGAGGCGAAAAATAACTAAATAGAAATAGTTTGGAATTAGTTAGATAGGCGTCTCGGCACACCGCGTGTACGAGAATGTAAGCGTCGTTGCTTGCTTTGGTTAGTTCAAGTTCCATCTCATCTCGAAATCAATGTTGGGCGTAAAACTTGACAGGGCGTTAATTAAATAAGTTAATTAGTCGCGACATTTGCGTGAATAAATGTCCTCTTTCAATTTGTTATATACATCTACCTACCTGCCTACCGCGGTTTCATACGCGTTTGTCACCTGTGAATGACGACCTGCAGATGGAAGCGAGATGTAAATTTGTATGTACCTACTCGTACATACACGTAATGAATAACGATAAATACGCTTAACCGCAAGCTAATAAGCTCTTATAATTTATAATTACCGCGAGAGTAGGTGCACGTACTTAATTCAGGAGTGTGATGTAAGAAGAGAAGTAAAAATTGTAGAAGAAAAAACGTATCTGGTCTCTTCCGCGGAGCAGAGGCAGAAGAGCTTATGAAACCTTTCGCCTGATGGTCAGAATTTTTGAGAGAAAAAGAACTTGAATTAGAGGAGGGAAAATTGTAGGAAAAGAAACGACGTGTTTGAAAAATTGAAGATGCAATTTGCAGAGAATACCGAGGAAGAAGGAAACGGAGACGGATGAGAGAGGCGAATTTCTGGATTTCTGAACCACGGCATCACTGCAGAATTAAGTTAGCAAGAATTACCTACGACGCCTGTATGTCTGTAGGTATATGTATGTATGAACATACCTGCAACGACGGATACGGTGAGAGTTGGAAGGGCCAATGAGGAGCCACGGGGGGAGTATAGTTTGCGTAATGTAAATCAGCCAGTCTGACAAACGATAAGCTAATCCATTCAGAGTTTGAGTACCCAGCCTTACCCTGCCCTGTCCTGTCCCATATCTACAAAACGCGGAATATTCATTAATTTACACAAATGCATGATGATGCATTTCGTTCATGCTTTTCAAGGGTCTCTCGAACTCGTAATAATTGTATATTTAATAGCGTCAGCTAACGCGACTGAACAGGATCTTTACCCAGCGTTGCAATTTTCGAAAAACAACGTTCATTTCCGAATGGAAAAAACCGAAGAAGCAGCTTCCACGTTCGGAAATTGACTGCTCTGATTCGCGTTCTAAATTTCGCCGGGCCCCGCGATATCGAATGGATTTCAGAACCGAATTCATTCGAAAATCACGAAGTAAGAAATGTCTTCGGAAAACGTAGGTTTTTCGTCCCTGAAATATGTTGGATATTTGAGGAACCGAATCCACTGCAGATCTAGGTCGAAAAGTTCACAGAAGTCAAATCGCGCGTCTGCGGGAATGTCGATAGAGAGAGATAGAGGAATAGACGGGAATAGAGAGGCGGAAATCGAGACTTGATTCAATCTGAATCATGAATGTCACTAAAACTGTCATGGCCGCTTCCGTAACCCGTTGCAGCTGGTTACAGCGCGGGTAGGTATGTTAATTGATTTCTACGGGCGGCGGTAGGTACTGCAACTGCAACTGCAACTGCACCTACAACTGCGACTGTAGTACCAACAACAACTGCCTAGTTCAAACTCGTGAACAAATTCTACGTACACATGACAATAACGATTACGCATGAATATGTAGGTATATACATAGTATGGACAGATAGACGGAGGAGGTAAACGTTTTTCGCAAACGAGTAGAACAGTAGCGAGAAAGAAGAAATGAATCTACTGTTTCGGCATAACTAACTATGCGTGCCGAAGCATCCTTGTTTCTGAAGGATCGTGATTCACGAAATTCGTTCTCTATTACGTTCGATGCGCATACAAGTATCCTGATTGGAGTTATTTCTGATTCGCAGGTGTTTCGCCACCTATGCGTCGCACAAAATGCAATATTGATTTCGGCTAGTATCTTTCGATAAAAACTAATTCTCATTTTTGACGAGCCGGCGTACATAACTCGCGACGGTGGTCCCGTAAGACGATCGATGTCTAAAAAAAACGCCTTGTAAAACGATCGATCGATCAATTGCCAATACAGGCAAGTCGATTATTCTTTTCTTCATTTTCATCCTCTTTCAAATTTCAATTTTTGCGAGAACGGCCGTCCACTAATTTTCGTTCTACTTTCTTTCATTTCGATCTAGTGTATACTATACGAGTGAAAAATATGATATTCTTGTGTAATAATCACTTTGCAAGTTTATACTAATGATGATTGGTTCGGAGTTCACTATAGAGTATATATATATATATATATATATATATATATATATATATATATATACACTATAGGTTGAAAAAGGAAAAAAAGAAGTTAATGAATGAACGAATAAATAAACGGCAACCCTGTCGCGCAATGAATCATATGCCAACCGTCCCGCATTACGAATCAAGGGGGCCAGATGGTCGTGAGAGGGAAAAAGGTGCTAATATCGGTAGTTACAGGGGCTAATACTTGTAACAGAGATGTGCTTGTTCATCGAGATTAGTGCGTAGATTACACTACTGAATAATTTCCAATCGAGTTGTAAAAGTCTATTTCAGTGGAAACAATTATTTTGTATTAGAAATTGAGTTCGACAAATTTTATCCAACAGATAAACGAGTGACGAAAGTATACGGCGCAGCGTTGTGCATATATGCAAGTGGAATTTGAATTTCAAATTATGTTCGCGTGTTTTGTTTACCCGTTTCAAACGACTTCCGCGCGTTCTTCGCATTCCGAATTTCAATTGTTTGCATATATATATATATATATGTATTTCGGCACAGAAATTACGAAGACGTTGGTGACGACTTCGAATTCGTTTCCAGGTGAAATTGGATTCGGAAATCGTTTAAAATTGTAAACTCAACTTGAAATCACTGAAATCAATTTCATGCATCGAAATCCTCGAAAATCTTCGCAGAAGTATCGTAATCGCATCTGCGATCACTTGAGATCGGTTAATATCTCCCCGAATCGTGTGTAATCACCTAAAATCGTTGAAAATCGTTTGCAATCATCACGATCGTTTGCCCCTCGCAAATCCCTGTAATGTACGTACATTCGGGAAAACTTGTTCGTATATAACAGTTGATTAGTTGCATACTACGCACTGTTACACTGTACGTGCTAATGTACATACATAAATACATACATACATACATAGCAATAGAAGAGCATGTAGGTATGTTATATCTGTAACATTTATAACTAGTTTTATTTTTCTTCGCGTGAGTCTATCGCTTCTTTCTATTTAAGAGCTAGGTGTAGGTAGTATATATAGGTATGTACGTATAAACATATAAATATATGCCCGTTCTGTGATATAGGTGATGTTGAATCGACACGAAAAAAGGGTTGATTTTGACACAATGAATTTAACATGCGAAAAATTCAACATTTACACAAATTATTTCTAACCGTGTGCTTATGTGTATGCGTATGTATATTATGTGCTAATAATATACGCAAAATGACATGATTTCATCAAAGATTCGCGTCTATCTTTGTAATACTGCCCTCAAGCTTCTCCGCGGGCTATAAAACGAAACTGGGAAAGCCAATGAAACACGCTAACGATTCGTCAGCACGAAATAACAATCTTCGTCGGTATCATGAAGTTTTCAAATTCACGCGGAAAACGTGTAGTCTATCCGTTTACTTCTATCGAATTTTTTTTTGTTTCTGCTCGTTCCCACGCACGGTCCGATGAATATACGAAGAATGGCGATGTCGATCGACGTGAAAACCGCGAGGACTGTGAAAATCGCCGCGATGATAACGATCGACGAATACAGTCGATTCACGATCGCAATATTAATATGTGCAGAAGGAAGTAATTCGGTGTCGAAGGAAAAATTGATGGAGAACCAAGCGAAAAGGAATGAAGAGAAAGGAAAGATCGGTTTCATTCTGATCTCAACGGAAGATCAATGTTAGCGCGAATTAGACTCTCTTCTGTAGACTGTAGGTATAGGGCGTGTGCAGGTCTCGACGGTATATATAGGCTTACATAGACGGTAAATATATGGGGCATTCCGTGTCAACTCGACCGATGATTTTCCTTCGCCATTTTTCATTCGCTTCGCGATTTTTTATACGGTTCTCCGATCTCAAAGAAACGCTTCTGAATTTTTTCAAATTCTTTGCTTCAACTACGGTTGATTTTTTATCATTATTCAAACCCATCTAAAAGCTGGTCTTTTTTAATAATCTCAAAAAATTTTCAATGATCTTCAATGACTTAATCGTAGTTAATATTTGTTAACGTCGAATTATTATCGATGATCATTCTTTCGCATAAATCGACATTACGTACACACACATATATATATATAATTCCGCAATAAATTGATATGAAAATTCATCACTATTGCGAATGAGCATGAAAGAACGAATTGAAAAACGAATAAAAAAAGATCCACGCTGTTTGATTGAATCGTAAATGTTTCAACTGTACAAAAGCCGAGACGAGGGGCGTGCCCCATCGTGGGTCTTGCGTCAAAGGATTCAGAATCGGACACAAAATTTTTGTACAAGCTTTTTGAGAATTGCAGTCAGAACCCTGAAACATGCGGTGTTTCATTTGTCCGATATGTTGAAAGTACTAAAAGAAGATAGAAAGAGATCGGCCCATCGTCGAATAGGTGTGAAAATGATCGGTATGAAAAATAAGTTTTTGGCGAATTTTTTGAGATTTAAAAAAATTAAAAAAAAAACTAATCTTCAGATGGGTTTGAATGATGATAAACAATCAACGGTTAGAGGAAAAAATCTAAAGAATTCGGGAGTGCTTATTTGAGAACGGAGAATCGTATAAATAATCGTAAAGCGAATGAACAAATGGTGACGGAAAATCATTGGTCGAGTTGACATGGAATGCCCCATGTACGTATATATACCTATAGGTATATACCAGACTGGCGCCTAAAACTGCGGGTGATTGATTTCTACCCCGATATAATATATCGTCTAGGGCTTCGGCGGAGACATACATGTACGAGTGAGTATATACTTTATTTTGTTTTCGCCATATACCTATATATTAGTACAGTAAATAGCGCATCAAATTCGCGCGAACTAATTAAACTAATCGAATGAAATTCAATCAGAATTTTGTCAGCGCCAGTATGTATGTATAATAACAAAGGAAACGAAAATTGACGTGAGAAATCGAAGAAAAAGGAACTCAAGTACAGAGGCAGAAGGACTTTTGAAATTTACGACAAGTTCGAGATATTTTTCCAAGTTTATGAAAATATGAGAAAAAAAAAACAGAAATGAAAAACAATTCCCAACTTCCTCTCTCAGTTATAGTTTCCTTTCTTCTTCCTTTGCAATTTTTTATTTCTCCAGATTTCTACAACCGTTTCGAATTGTAGCACTAACTCTCATAATTGTGCCAAATCGATAATTATTATTACTGCAATTGTTTGGAAAATCTTCAAAAAAAGGATTTTCAATTCGAGTATATATATTTTTAACTTTTTTCCCCCTTTTTCTTTGCTTTCCGGTAAAATCTGAGGCTTTCTTATAATAAAACGGTATAAAAGGTGTATTGTTATAGATACGGATAGATACGCCGGTGAAATGAGTCGCGACGACGACGGGACGCAAGGGATGCAGAGTAGACAGTTCTTACACATCAAGTAAAAGATGAAGATGAAGATGAAGATGAAGAAGAAGAAGAAGAAGAAGAAGAAGAAGAACAAGAAGAAGAAAAAGAAGAAGTAGAAGAAGAATAAGTAGAAGAAGAAGAAGAAGAAGTAGAAGAAGAAGAAGAAGAAGTAGAAGAAGAATAAGTAGAAGTGGAAGTGGCAGTGGCGCTGGAAGTGGAAGTAGTAGTGGCGAAACTTTGGCCAGACGGACTGGCGGGCGCCGCGCCGCGCCGTTGCCTACATTCACTGCGGACAAAGTCGCGACTCCAGGCACGCGTCTGGCTAAAATTATTTTTTATTTATGTTATTATTATTTCACTTTCCTGTTGCAATAAATTCTCTGCCATTTCCGGCCTCCGTTACGCCCGTTAGGCTGAACTCTACACGTATAACGTGAACGCAACAAAGTTGTAAAAAAAAAAGAAATCAAATCGCGTGAAAATTCCATTCCGATGAAGAAAAAAAGTTGTCATTTTTTCCGCCTTTCGGCGATCCCGAAATCGCCGAAAAACAAAGAATGCACGTTTTTTTCTTCGCCGACAGAAAAAAAAAAAAAAAAAAAAAATCAAACACTTCCGCCGACATGATTTTCGTGATTTAGTGTCGTCGACGTTGTTTCCGGTATTGTGTCGAAAAAAAAGGAAAAACAAAACCCCGGAAGACATAAATTTTCCTGAAATACTATACAACAATACTCTTGTAGAAATTCTATCGCAATATCTTCTGGAATCCGGTCTAACTTCAGGCATACAAACGAAAGATCAAAACTGTCCGAGATATGTAAAACTATTGTTTCAGTAGCTGCTCTGTGTAATGAGGATTGAATCAAATTTTCATTTGATTATTTCGAATCATTTTTGTCAAGTATTGTTCCAATGATAATCTCGATTATATGAGCTGTTCGATCGATTGAATCAACGATAGAGTCAACGACGATCGTCATTTCGTCGCAGACAACAACCAATTCAAATAATAATTAATTCAAATATAATACACGAATGATGGGCTTTCCAAAACTGATGTTATTCCAAAAACTCACAATCATCGATAATTATGTCGATGAACACATTTTTTATTATTTTTTTTTTTTTTTTTTTTTTTTTCGTTCAGTTTTTGTTTTCGTTTCTTCCTCAATATTTTAGTAATGCGACGAAGATTCCTTTTTACCGATCATTATTATTAATATTATTATTATTATTATTATTACTATTGATCTGCTATCGTCGTTGTCTTCGTCGATTAACACGAATGCGGAATCTATTTATGACGTCGAAAGAAAAGAGAAGAAAAATGAAACAAAGCAACAAAAAAAACCAGCAACGGTATGTACTATATATATAGTTACGACGGCACGATCACATAGTCAAGTTTCATATCGAAACTGTATAAAATGAATAGGTATAGGATCTTCATCGTCGTGAGCTTAGCGATTTTTGTTCAGTTTTCTTTCTTTTTGTTTCCCCAATTTTTCTCCATTTTTCCCTTTACTTTTTTTTCTCCTCCCTTTTTTCGTCGTGAATTCGTTGAAAAAAACGCCGTGTGACGTAAGCAACGTCAAAGCTAGGACCGGCGACGCCGCCGCGGGGAGTCGGACTCTACACGCGGCTTGAGCGGTGTGACAGGACTGTCCCTCTGGCCCTCCCACACCCTCTTTCAGAATATCCTCCGATTCCGCGTACGGCGGAGGAACTCACCGAGAATAACCGAGCGATACCGAATCCAACCGAATCATTCGATAGATGCTATATCTACATATATATAGGTATACCTCTCTATATGCATATATGAATGTAGAATGTAGAATACCGACAGCCAGGCGCCGCGCCGTGCGCTAGAAGCTGTAAAAAGCTCTGGAAATTTTTCACAATTCTAAACTTTATTTTGTTTTCGATATGTTTTTTTTGTTTTTTTTGTTTTTTTTTGTTCTTTCGTTTCTTTCTCGTATTCGCGTACGGATATTTTTTCAAATTCTTTATCGTCGTATACATACCATATATATATATATGTGTGCGTGTATATATTTGTTTGTGAAGATCGAAAGTTGCCGTCAGCACCGAGATTCATTTTGAATGCAAATTTGAGTAGGAAACACGGATTCTTTCATTCGCTTCTATACCTACTATATATATACATACATCGCGGCAGATTCAATTGGAACGACAGAAACGTTTAAGGTGCTGAAGAAAAAGAGGAGAAGCGAACAGAAAGAAGAGATTAGGAAGAGAAAGAACAGAACGTCGGGGCCACTTTTCGAACGCCACTTCATTTTCCTCGTACAGTAGTAGGAAGAGTACAGTGGGAGTAGAAAAAGAAGAAGAAGATGAAGAAGGAAGATTTTGTCCAAAATCGATCGAGAAATGTTGTGCCTCCTTCCCGTTGTCAATTTAGGGGCTGAGAAGTTTGCTTGACATTTACCGGGGCCGAAATCCGAACTTCGGCCGTAATATCTCTACCTACACGTATATCATGTCGTAGGAGAAGAAGTATGAAGACTGACGTACGAAAACAAGGGTTGTTATTACCACGCACTCGCTCACGAGGGCTGCTCTATTGCCGTATGAAATAAACGACGATCGTATAATATGTATTATATATATGATGCATCGCGAAGAAGAAGAAGAAGAAGAAAAAGAAGAAGAATCAAAATGAGCGAAGCTGAATATGAAGTTTGATTATTGATCGCGATAGAAATTTGTTCGTGGGGAGATTACCTTATTTTCTTCTTTGCAATTTCTCCTCGAATTTCAAAAATTACTGAAATTCTAAGCAAAAAGTTGAAAATGAAAAAGTGAACTTGGAAAGCAAAAACGCGGAGAATGCAGTGTCACTTGAATGTTTTCATATACTCTCTAACAATCGAGTATGCAGAGCGACGGAATATATTTTTGTTCAACAAGATGGATGATAAATATTGAAATTCATTGGACACCCCCCTTCTTGAATTTGTTAGCTCTTCTCAAATCGGAGGCCATCGAACTTCCGAATTAATTTGTAATTTGCAAGCACGCCGTTAGCCGAGACGGCAAAAAATAAATATTAGTTTAATCCGCGGTTGGCAGAGAGGTTTCTTGATCAACTCTCATCTGATCCTTCAATTAACGCTAGCCTGTTCCATATCCTCGAGAGAAGTAGAGAGAATCGAGGAGGGGAGAAGAAGAGACTCGGAGAGCTTTCGGCAACTGGATTTCCAAACTTTGACGGTGACCCGAAAAGTTCAATATCCATATATTATGTGAATGTATAAGGAATAGAACTTGCCATCCGCAGATATCTCACAACTATGTAGAGAAATGTATTATCTCCCTGCGCAATATCATCGCGGATATACCTAATACCGTGCGAAGATTCTACGGGGAGCATTAAACCTTCCAGAATGGGATCAAGCCGAGGATGAAACCCATTAGCGGCGGAAGATCTCAAGCACGTGTAAAACAGATTTTGGGGAGCGTTGAAGTTCAAATCGGCAAACCGAAATTGGGAACGACGTACGATTTCCACCGGAAAATCTTCGATTGCAGGATAAATCGTTCGCTTCTTCAATATTATAGAGGTTGAATCTTCGATTACGACAAATTTGACGGAACGTGATCGAACGTAGTACATGCGAATCAAAAAGACAGAAGACAAAATTAACAACAATTAATCTTTGCTTGTGTTCCGTTCCGTTCCTTGCGTAACACCGTGAGTGTTACAAGGCGAGCCACTCGCGAAATTTTTGGAGCCGGCTTCATTTCCACGTCTCATATTCACTCTACGTGAAAGTTTCGACGCAGAACGTAACTTGTAAGTAAAGTATATATCGAGAGAATGATCAACGGAAAGAAATTTCGGAGGGGTTTTTTCTCCGACTTTTCATCTGTGCTTTACGCCGGAGCGAAGGTATGAAAGAATTTGGCCGATGATGAAATGAGCCTCACAGCATGAAGAATTTGAATAGGAAAAGTTGAAAAATTGGCCCTCCGAAAGAAAGGCACGTTCGTTTCTATAGAGCTCTTCCTCTCTTTAGAATCTCGTACGTACGTATGTATGTACCTACATCCACACGATTTTACCTTTTGAGTTTAGACCGCCTTAAGTTAACTGCTGCGCACCCTGGTGCATATTGCGAAACGCAATCAATGATCGACGGACTAAAACGCAACCCGCTGCAGCCAGCACTGCAGCGAAGATATAGAACTTGCTTTCATATGATCCGTACAATTTATTTTTTATCCCATGATTTCAATCAGATTGCACGGTGAAATTTTTTGAAAATTAATGCAACGCGCGAAATCGCCGTGAGCAGGGGAGAAAAAAAACTTGCAGACGTATAGCTGCGCCTACGTGCCAACGATTTTCAGAATATCATTTCGATTCCTGTTCTTTTTTCGCACATCTGATGTGAATCGAAAAGAAGTAATTAGTGTAGGCCAAAAATTTTATCCAGACTCGATCATGCCCGTGTTACATTTTCTGGACCGATGCCAAGCACCGAGATTTACGAGAAGAAAGAAAGAAAGAAAAAAAGAAAGGAAGCAAGAAAGCCGGAGAAAAAAAGCGAAAGAAGAGAGACGGCCGCATTTCTGGCTCGGATATTAGGTTATGCACTTCAATAAAAATCTGCATGGATGAGGTAACTAGTTTGAAAGGAAAATTTACATAAATTTGCTTTTCCCTTCCCACTTATACCTGTTAGGCACTACGATATTTGATCGAAGAAATGATCACCCCTTAAAAAATGATTGAAATTTTTTGAAATAGTAGATCCAGATCGAAATTCGTTGTCACATATATATAGCTGACATCCGAAGGAAATTCACTTCGGTACGGAGTATTATAGGTAGACTATGGGAACTCACAATCTAGAATCTAGATAGGTATCCTTATATTTTCCCATATTGTATAAGTATTTCAATACAGTAGTAGGTAGATGCGAAATACAACAGACTTTGAAAATAAATGTTTCCCAGGAGGTCGGAGCTAAGATATCTACATATTCAATCTACTTTTCTTTCTTCCGAGTCAATGGTCACTCGAGAAACGTTCCTTTATTCAAAGTCAGCTCCGCCAATAGAACGGTATAAATATATTCCCTATGTATGTACC
Organism: Phymatocera aterrima; assembly: GCA_963170745.1. Taxonomy (NCBI): domain Eukaryota; kingdom Metazoa; phylum Arthropoda; class Insecta; order Hymenoptera; family Tenthredinidae; genus Phymatocera; species Phymatocera aterrima. The sequence goes on from OY720660.1 coordinate 21,361,884, forward strand.
TACCTATATACCACCTACGCGCTATAATCTATACACAATGTAGCGAATAGCTCGAAGTATAATATAAATATATAGCCTACTACGGATGCGCGTGTATGTGAAACTAGCCAAGAAAATTGTCTTCATTTTTCCTCATTCTCTTCCGCAATCGCTGCACGAGCAGTTTCAACTTGAAGAATAGAAAATGAAGGTGAAGACGAGGCAAGAGAATCCTCCGAGTTCGTGATAAAAAAAATCGTATCAGTTGCCTAGACACGGAAATGCACGCGCGAAAAATTGCATTCGCGAGCAATTTTTACGGCTGAAATTTCTCGAATCATTCCCAATGCCGAATCCTCTCGCTATTACAGATATTATTCTTCGTACGAAAAATTCCAGGCATAAAAATTGCTCGGGAATGACATTTTTTCCACCGCGTTCCGGTAGCTTCCCAATGATTCGACGAACGATGCGGATCTTTCGCGATCGAGAGAGAAATTTCGTCGTAGATATCGACCGAGAATTGAATTTTTCGGGACGCTCCAGTGCACGAAACAGCTGACATTATTCTCAATGACTTCAGAATCTGCTATGTTATTCATCTAACTTTAGCTCCAATGAAATCCCACGAGGAAATGGAAAACAATGATGTGCCCCCTGCAACCGGTTCTAGATATTCAAAAACAACAATCGAGGTATTCAATGAACGCGAGGAACTCCCTGAAGACGGCGATCATCAGGGACACAGTGTGCAATTATTCGTGATTAGCATCCGACAAATATACTATACTATATTCTCATCGAAAGTAGCTGCCCCAACACACACGCTATCATAAAGAATAAGAAGAGAAAAGAAATGTTTCTGGTTTTCATATCGTATATATAGGGGATTCTGCCTGCCGCACGGGGTTGAATTGAGAGGGATGAAAAAAGTGTAGTAATGCTGAGAATAACGATAAAAATGAGGGAATGGTAGGGCAATTTGCACTTTCAATTAGTCACACGATGAAATGTTCCTTTTGCCGGCTGGCGACTGTATGATCTACGTATGGAATGCGGATGTTATTCTTTACGTATTTTCTCTCTGATTGAGGAAAGAGAGAACCACGAATTTTACTTCTAACTCTATAACGTGGCGAAAGATATTCGCGATTTATGTACATGCAGTATTATACATTATTTAATTTGATGTTTGGAATTTTCTGAATCCGATAATCAGTGAAGTTCCCTAAACTCTGACGCAATGGGAATCAAAATTCCTCTTTATTTTCGAGACGTGAACAAATTTTACACAAATTACATCGAAGGCGACTGCTGCTTCGGTCGCAGCCTCGAATACGGAAAGACAGTTGTAGTCCGATGAACGAAATCGTAATCGAATTGGGCGAGGCGCACGCCCTCCTTCGATTTCCCGTATTCCCGATTCGAACCGATGCGATTTTCCGTGATCTCGATTTTGAAAATTCTCACAATCGCAATAACTTCTCTGCCTGATAAAATGAGAAAATCGTGAAGGACTTCTCTTCACTAATCACAATCGAACGCGAACTCCAGTTCTACCGACTGGCTAATTACTGATTATAGGAGAACATTTTCCAAATTTCAGTACCACATAGCACATCGCGCGTAGACATCTAGGTGCATTTATTATCATCGCCACGACCTACTGTCCTCCAAAAATATATACTCGCTGCGATAAAGTGTGCACGCTTATACACTCGTACGTATCTAGTATACAGTATATTGCTTGCAGGAACACGCGCTCGCCGCTCTAGCGTTGATAATCAACTGATGGATGTATATAATATAGCCGGCGATGGATAAATTCGTGGAGAGAACATAGTACATACGTACACACTATACTCATATACTGATATCAGACATTGATCGCGTGATGCGACGCGATTCCTGCTTTTTGGTCAGTTCAATCCTGCCCTCAATCCAACGCTACGACAGACGCTCGATTTTTTCACAAATTTTCATCTCGAGTCGACTCGTACCGGATGAATGGTTCGAATCGATTCGTGGATAGTTTTTTGGTTTTTAATTGAAATTCAATTTCTCTGATATTCATATGCCCGGTTTTTTATATACATCGTGAAATTCGAAATTGATTTTTCTTCCTTCTTCTCTCTTCCGAATTTCGTGCACCTCTACCAAGTGTTTCAACATCCGAAGAATATTCTCGAATATTTTCGAATTCAAACACTAGAACGCGACGAGTCGAAACTTCGGAAGAAAATGTTGGATGAAGAGTGCGGTATAAGAGTATAATAATTTGTGGAATTTTGTGGTTATTACCTAAACAGAAAATTTCCGTTTCTCATCATAATTTGCGACATTTTTAGTTCTCTTTGGTTTCTATACGTTGCCACGTTTCAACGATTTATTACCCAATCACGATCGATTCTCATTTTCAATGGATTTTTATTGCGTTGCTCATTCTTCCCATATCGTCTATAGGTATGTATGTACAGTGGTATGTATAGTGCTCATATAGCTGTATGAACGGTTTTAATCGTGTTTTGTGAACCGGAAGTTATCGATGACGCGCTGGCACTGTAGATCGAGGTGCGAGAGGCATTTAAACGCACATACTCCTCCTATCGGTACCTACATACGTATAACGGTATATATAGAATTATTTAAATCGCGATAGAATTCACTATATCATACGAAATACACTCTATGAATGGATGATTCTTCTTCAAATATTTCAGATTTTTGAAAATCTCCTCTCATTCTATACCGCACAGTAATAGAATACAGCCGCGTGAGCGAATAGGTGCCGTAGATATTTTTATTTCACTCCAACCTATACGGGAGAAGAGATATGAAGAGTTTCGAGTCCTTCGAGAACTTTAAGATTCCAACTTCGTAAGTGAATCGCCGTAGAAAGAGACTGAAAACTTATATTTGTGTGAATATTATATATTCAGTTTAGTAGCTTCTTCGACACAACTCCACACGCGCTGTTCCCCTTCCAGCAGCTGTAATGCGTTGTATTCTCAAACGAGTAAGTTCATAATACGAATGGATTGCCCGGTTTCCCTACTTTCCGCGGTTTCATTTTCCATTTATAAAAAGCTCTGAATTCGGGATAAAAATTGAATTATCGATTCGGAACTCGAATCTGAAGTCAGCTCTTTTTTCTCGTACAAGCACATGAACATCCCTCGTTTTTCCGTATCGACAACATTTTAATACAACTTCTGGTAAAATAGACGCAATTATTTTCAGATCCGTATTGAGTATAAATATTTGAACTTTCGGTTGCTTCGATCATCATCGTTATCGAAGAGTACAAAATTCATAGGCACTCCGCACCTCGTCGAATAGTGCGAATCTTGGGGAATCTCGCGTTCTCGCATCATGTCGTTCGTCTCCGAAGTTTGCCCGAGCACAAAATTGAAAAACGGAGAAAAAAGTGCGACCGCACGTAGGTACCTACGTCGAGGGCAAAGGAGATAAATATTTTCGCGAGATCGCGAGACTTCGCAAGATTTCCTAAAAAGATCATCATCCGTACAACGGAACGCCCCGCTGGAATTCTATTCTTTCGAACAACAAAATTGAGTGAGAAAGAGAGAGAGACGGAAAGCGAGTGCCTATACCTGCGGCCAGCGATTATACGCAGTCCGACATCGAGGGAAGGCCGAAGGGGAGGTATAAATCGGAAATTGGACATCCGACTTTCAGGTATACTAAGTAAGTCGGATAGTGGATTGTTTCCGGATTTGACGCGTCCGCGTCGAACGGACGGTTGAGATACCGGAGAGACTATCTACCTACCTCGGAGTTATAGGTATACGTACAGCTATGACTGCTGCGGCATGCTGGTGCGAACTTGTAATGGGATATCGATCTTGCTGTATGAGTAGTTCGCTTCCACCACTTGCATTTATTCAATGCCTGTACGAGCCGCTGAACGCGCGGCGTGGGGTGAGAGGGGTTAGAATATATTTTATGGTTCAAGATTGCGAAAATTTAGTGATAATAGTAATTTCGCTATCCTGAATCCTCGCGTCGCGAATTGGGTATAGAAATAATGATATTTTCGTGGACGTCGCGCGAGAATCAAAATTTTCCCAATTTTTCATCTAAATTAAGGTGCTATTAAAGACCCAATATGCGCCCATTCTTACTCATTGTTGAGAGCATGGTTGTCGTTCGGAAACGCGATTCGTCGCCCACTCCTACACCAAACGATCAATTTGAATGAAACTTTTTCGATTGGATGCGGTATTTTAGCAGAAAGTTGCTAACTATCTCATCTCGCTATAATTTTGAGAAAATTCAGAGTTTCAGGGAGTTTCTAATTGTTAGGTCAGGTTTGTTCGTCGGTGAGATTGGACAAACTTGAATTTCTGATTAGAACTCTCCCACAATTCGTGGATATGAAATACTTAGCCACATTCTGCCAAAATACTTCATCCAATCGAAAAAGTTTCATCCAAATCGGATATGTGGTGTGGGAGTAGCGACGAACCGCGTTTCCGAACGATAACAATACTTTGAACAATAAGTAACAATCGATGCAAATATGGTCTTTAATAGCACCTTAACGTCTTCTACAGGTTCAGAATGTTTTCGTTGAACATCGAATTTTGCGCGACATGTATATATGTGTCTGTCCGTCATAACCCCGAGTCGATGTTTTCTGTTTTCTCTATTTCTTTTTTTCATCACTTTCGGAGAGAAGTTGGAAATTTTTCCCGCATTTCTCTTCTTCCCCAAATTGGGAGCACAAGGACGGACGATACGATAATTGTTATCGCCCGCGAACGGGGATTCGCCGTTACAACCACGAACCAACGAACAAAATATCATGTTTCGGATCAATGAATATCGAAATTACCTTATTCGCAAGTTCGAGCATATTCCCACTGCCACCCGCGGCAGCTTCGACCAATTTTTGAAGAGTATGAGGTTCGGGCGAGAGGTCTCTAGCTCCGCTGTCAAATTCCCAGCTCTCATGGCGGCCGGAAACTGTTCCTGTAATTTGAGAAAAGAGAAAAAATAAAAATTGTATAGAACAAGAAGAAGAAGTAAGTAGTGAAATTAGAAAAATTGTGAACTGATTAACTAATATTGATTGATTACCTAAACTGTTGTCACTGCTCGTCGGTAAGTACTCTATCGTATGAGCGGTGTGATGCGGACTGGTTCGATGTTTTCCTGAACGGAGAGCTTCGATTTCAGGTCGAAGTGCTAATCTTCTTCTCAAAAATTCCTGATAAGATATTCTCCCTTGCTCGTCGGCCCCCAGTTCTCGCATCAGTTCCTCGACCGAATCCTCGAGATTCAGTTCTCGACAAACGGTCAAGAGATCCTGACTGAAAGATAAAAAAAAATCAAATAAAGAAATTGATCAAGAGCCAGATGGTCATCGTGGTCGAAATACTTATACAAAATTTTTGCGTTGAACTGAAGAGTCCTGGAATTCGCGCTATTCGGATAAAAAAAATGAATCCCAGAGCTATGCTTGGAGAAAAGATCAGGGCAAATATGGGCGGAATTATGCGTCCATTTTCTAGTATTATTCGAAATTCCGGAGAAAACGTTGAAGAAGCAAAAACTCCACCACGAGGAAAATAATAATCACGTGAAAAATAATCGAGAATGAGTCAATTGATTGATTGCCATTATCGTGAATATACATATACATTATTACCGTCGTAGCGATTAACGGTTATGAGCGCGGTGTTCAACATGAGCAGAGAAGTTAACGTTATGTATGTAATATTAATATAATTACGCGAGCTGCACCGCAAAAGCAATTTCACGTTTTAATGGGAGGACAAAAAGTTGGGAAAAAAAGTAAATAAAATAAATAGTAGGGTCGTACCCTACCTAACGTATAAGTATATAAATATATACAACATATAACATATAACATATTGAGGTATGAGGGTAGGTGAGGAAGGTAGGTAGGCACAGGTAACGAGACTTGAGAGCTGAGAAGTGAGCTGGCTTGCTGGCTCGCATTACTACATGGTCTAACTCACTCTCGTTAGAGAACGAAATCTACCCCATCCCCTACTGTGCACAGTACACACCCGATCCTCTCGAGCCTGACTCTCTCGTATACGCTCCGCTAACGGGAGCCGAGGGCGGCGAGGAGTGGGGAGAGGGAGAGGGAGAGGGAGAGGGGAGGCAGCACCATCAGCAGCAGCCTCTTCCCATTTTAAACAAACGTATACCGTACGCAAAGAGCCGGCGGTTTAGGTTGAGGGCGCAAGTGGTCGCGACCTCTAGGAATCACGCGGAACATCCCTCCTTTATAGAAGATCAGGGTTATATCCTCTAATGGTTTCGTAATGACTATATCGTGTATACCTATAACGTTACATACATAGGTGAAGGTTATATCCGAAGGCGTATCGTTTCAGGCCAAGAATTTTTATAGCTTTCTTTTTTTGTCGGTCCCACTGAAAAACTCTGGAGAATAAGGCCGAAATTAAATCCTCGTCAAGGGTGAACGCTGACAATTGATATTCAGAGGTCGCTCAATGGGTTTCAAGATTTTTCGTCTCACTCATTGACATAGGTACATGATCTTTTTCTTGCCCAATCTTTGTAACAAAAATCGCGAACTGTTTCTCCTATGCGAAATTCTGCATGGGGAGAAGTCGGGTGGAGTGTTGAGGTCTCAACAAAAAAAAAAAAAATGTCCATAGTAGAACGTAGATCGAACATTTCAGGTCTCAGGAAGTTACGAGGTTGACGTCGAAAGCGAAAAGCTATAACAATTTCTTCGAACATCCGTAACTTCCATACTACGAAGGAAGGGATGAAAATTTGAAAAACTTTCTTCACTATCATGGATTTTGACCAAAAATTATCTAACCCCTTCGCACTGCGCATGGTTGAACAGTGAAAAAACGAACAAGTGAAAGATACTCTTGACTTAAATTCTGGTAGCGCGAAGGGGAGGCTGGCTGGGGTAGAATCCCTGCAGCTTTAAACGGATGTTAAAAATTTCATGTAATTTCATACCTCTGGCAAATTCATGTACCTACATTATGCATAACTCACTCACCTAAAAACAATTCTTTTAGCATTATTAAAACGTCCATATACAGTATTATACTGTATTTCTACACAAAGTAGGTTATAATATACGCGGTACAAGATCGCAGGCGATTACGGGCTTTGTACATTCGTCCTACGTGCGCACGAAATATCTGTTAATTTATAATAATATAGAGAAGAGAAATTTCGAATCGTGAATTTACAAATGAAATAATAAATTACTACGTAAGTATAAATATGTACAGTATACTACAGCTACAGCCTGAGGACAGAGAATATATTTAACTATCATAATAATTAACATGACGAAATTTGTTGGTAACAATTTAACTGCAAATTCTACCCGTCGAATTTTATATGATATATATAAGAATAAGATTTGTGGAGAAACATCATCGTATGATGAATATGTTATATATACCTCTGCTATAGGTATCAAGTATACTTTCTGAAAATAGTGCAAAAAAAAACCGAAAGTAAAAAGAGACAAATTTCTCTTCACTACACTTCACTGTACACGCCGTCATAGGTTTTCTCTATTGAAGCTTCATCAGCCTTTTAGCCGGCTTCTGTACACCTATGTACATACGAGTTAAAATTCATTGAATGAAGAATAAAATATCCTCGAAAATATCTATAATATTTCACCATACAACATGGGGTAGATATCGAATGTGAGATGGCAATTTTTTACATCGATTAATTATTGGTGAATCGTATTCTGAGTAACAGTGTTAATTAAGGGGCAATTGGAGCGGCAATCCTAAATGTACAGGAACCGTTTCGAAAACGAAGATCTTAAATTCTCGCAAACGATTCGATCGATTCTTATGAAACTTCGGGAATCCATTGAGTACGATGGCAGAAAGTGGCCAAGTATTTCACTCGTTCAAAACGTCGATCAGATTTGACGAAAAATGAATATCTATCGTATGTTAGCTAGGTTAGATTGCCACCGGGGACGCCGATCGCCCCTTAATATCTCGAGGAAAAACATCCGTCAACTAAACTTATAAACTGAAGAAAACAGGATTCAGGAAGTACTAAAAAAAAAAAAAACGGCGAACAAAAAAATCTTCGAATTTGCTGAAATAAATTATTTTTATATTAATACGCGCGGTTTTTCGTCGCGTACGTGTACCGCCCCACTCTATTATCGATGGTCGCCTGCAAAGAATCTTTGAACCAACTCCATACTTATAAGCCTAATGGAAACATTTTTGCGCGTCAATAAGTGGCGTGCTACGGGATATCAACGATTTCTGTAGTACCGACGGAATTCTCTATCCACGCAATTGTGGTAACGGAGCCGAAGTCGTAGTTCATGAGAGTGTTCCCATTAGGCTGGCCGGTTTTAACATCCTTCGACAATAAACGTATCGACAATATGCGGTGTATCATGCATATTCATCCATCCAATGATCTCGGAGATCGTAGAGAATAAACAACACAACGGCTCCGCGTACATACATACATACATATATGGGTATATAGTATACGAGTATATAATATCGCGCGTGGGCAGTCTTCTTCTTCTTCTTCTCTACCTTCTTTCCATTCTATTCTTATTCTCTATGCTAATCGTTGGGTAACGGTCGATTGATTAATAAGCCCGCCACCACCCACCTATAACCACGATCGAATCAAGGTGAAGTTATGCATAAATAAATACATACGTATTTTACCAAAATCGGGTAAAAAATCGGTTGCAATTCCCATGAAATAAATTATACCAATCATCACCAAGCCGGTTTTATAATAAATACCTTCTTCTAAAATTTGTTCATTCAAATACATATACAGATACAAGTGTGCACATTTCTCACGGAGAATTTCGCAAATCCCCGGATCGGCAAAAACTGAAGATTTTGTTTCTTCGGAAAGTAACAGCCTAAAAATCGCCTAACTTTTACGTGAAAAATTCCTCAAATCCCTAGATCGTCGGAAAAACAACTTAAGATTTAGTTTTATCGGAAAATTTCAGTAAAAAAAATTGCTCAAAAATCAATTTCTTCCGGCAGATTTGAAACCCAAGTTTTTCCCCGCAATCGGAATTACACGAAACACAAACTCTCAACGTAATGATAAACTCTCTCTTTTCGAATATGAACTTGTAGTTAAATATGAATTTATGGTTAGTATTCATCTTCTCTTGCACTACCTTACCATCTGGTAACAAAACGTTTCTGACGTCGAAACGATTTCCTCTCAAGAGTTCGTGTTTCCCACTGTTTCGGAGCAGCCATGATACCACGATATACGCACGAAAAAATCAACGGCACATTTTTTCTTCGCACTCGTTATTCCGGTTTGTCGATAATTATCACAGTATCTATCATCACAATTAACAATTTTACATAGGCATATAGGTACATGACAGAGTTGTTTCCGGTATGAAGTTATTTCGCAAACTGAGTATACAATATTATATTTTGTTAAACGCGTTGATACGCACTTATATATATGTATTAGACGCGTATCGGTATACACATGAAAACATAACGCCAATGAACTCGTGTAATTATATATGTATATATACATAAATTTTCATCCTTTTATCTTTTTCTCGTTTCCCTTTATTTATCCAATCGCTGATACATCCATATATGTATATTATACACTAATTACTTTTTCCTTCATTTGTTTATTGAGTTATCATTCATGTAGCGTGAGCAATGAACAATAACGCATGAACATCGTACGTGTACAGTATACTGTACACCATATTAATAATATCCCCCGACGGGGTTATCGGAGCGGAGAAGAAACAAAAAGAAATCTTGATTTACAATCAATTTTATCGAACAACTGCCTCGTTATTATTTATTTACAACTATATCTACTGTTCTATGTACTTTTTAAATGTATATTTATTATCCATTGATATTCATCATTATCGCGGCAATGCACTCGCGCATCACACATTTATAATAATGAAGAGGAATGAGAAGAAGGAGATCACTTGGTACTCCGAACAACTAAACTGCAACGTGTGAAAAGCGTGCAGGAAGGCCGGCAATCTATGTATATGATGTCTGCAGCGGCATTACGCGGCTGTATCTAGATACTACGTGTATGCGTCTGTGTATACTGCGTGTACCTATATGTGAGGATTGTTTGTGGAACGCCGTGAATTCCGTCGTTTTAAATTTAGAACCATTTCCGTTAGCCCGTTCAATCCAAAACTTGATATAAGTACCTTTATCCTACCTCAAACCGACACGTCCACATTATATAAGTATATATATATATATATACTCGTATCTAATGTATGTATATCATAGCTATGTGCATATGCTTACAGCATACGTATTGATCGAAGCTTTATTTGCAATATACTGTACAACACAGTATAGGAGTATACTAAACGTATGTATACGTAGACATTCGCACAGCTTTGGAGCGTGCTCGAGCTTCGTGAGAGGAGCTTAAATAGCCAAAACCTTGAAGAGAAGAATCGCATAGAATATATACTTGGCTCTGTGAATCGGGCGTAAGGCTGCAGGTTCCCTCTATCACCAGCAGACGTACGCATATAGTGCATACGCACGCTTCTGCAGTTCAGCGTGTTCACTGCAGTATATTTGTTAGCAATGCTTCTTCACTCCTGCCGGACGCTCCCGCAGCTGATTGTCAGTGAGAAAACGGTGGCAGTGGGTATATATTTGAGCTTTCGATGGCACGTGAATTTACACTGAACCTATAATAACGAGGCGGAAAAGGATCAAGAGCGAACGATCGTCTACCGATCATATCTGCGACGATAGATGCAGAAGAGTACACCTATAGCGAGCCGAATCCGATTCCGAAGTAAAAAAATCGGCGGCATGTGCAGAGAATACAACAGCGCCATTTCGACAATGTGACCTGTGAACCAGGGGCTCCTGTACGGGTATGAAACGCGTAATGGGTACGCGAAGTAGGTGTACCGACAGCAGCGTTGAAAAAATTCCGGCATATTTTTCAAGTGCTTTTAATTGTTCACGGAGCAGCGTGGCCCGTAACAAAACAGCCGTATTCTTCTTCTGGCTGCCATTGGTACCGATGTACGCGGTGTACATGCCTACCCTCTCTATAGCTTTTATCGAAAACCCCTCGCTTCCTCATTCCTGCGTACAGAGGAGAGCCCCGATACTCCTTCATCCGGAGTCACGATTTCCGGCACACAATACCCTCGCACCGAGGCGCGACGATCGCCCGCTTGTCCTCACATCAATAATATAAACGCCTGTATATATATTATCGTAAGCCCTGTATATACGGTGGTCCTGGTGTACTGCCTCGCGTATGCTATACATCAGTCGGTCACGTTGGGCGGCATTGGCAGGTCGCAGTTTGAGAAAAACAATTGCAGTGACACAAGGTGTAACGTAATATAACGGCGAGAAGCTGCCGACGAGGTATTCACTCACTGAAATCGCGAACTTGCACTTTGCGAACAATGACTCCGAATTGGATTTGGAAATCGTTGGAAATTATGGCCTCAACTTGAAATCACTGAAATCGATGGAAGCGATTCCATGGATCGGAATCGTCTGAGACGAGATGGCCAAAAATGAAGCAAATTCCTTTCGATTCACATAAGAATCGCTTGAAAATACGCATACAGAAGTCTTGTGATGGCAATCCGTTGAAATCACTTCAAATCGTTTGAAATTACCTAAAATCGTTGGAAATCGTTTGCGATCGTAATCGCTGGAAATCCCGTGAAATCGTCCGAGATCGCTTGAAATCATTGGAATCGCTCGTCACTCAATCCGCGAGTGAATAGCGCCCCTGAAACTGCAGTACGAAAAGAACGAGGAAAAGTCAATTTTTGTCTTTTCTCATTCATTATCTAGCCATGCGGAAATGATCCGTGTGCATTGAAGATATATCGGAACGCGACGAGAGGAAATCGAATTTATTCATTTCACCGGTAAAAACAAAAAGTAGGGAAAACAAGCCTAGGTTGTAAGATCATTCAACAGCCTTTCGCGTGAAAAAAAGACTCTCACCCATTCAGCCAGCGTCTGCAACGGCCGTAGCACTGAACGCCTACGTTGATGTACACTCCTGCGCATTAACGGTTTCACTCTGAAGTTAGACACACTCGCATGCCAAGTCACTCCAAGGGTACGGCAGAGACCAAACGGCGGTGCGACGCACTTCGATGAGTTCAAAGATTTGAATAAATTCGGAAATTGGCCACGCGCCAATCTCTCTCTCTCTCTCTCTCTCTACAGCCGCGCCCCTGGAGCGACTTACCACGTGCGTGGCTAACTTCATAGCAAAACCATCGAGGTGCAGCAGTGTACGTGTACTGCATAGAAAGATTAAGAAGATACACGTGTATCAAATTGGCTCTTTCCCTGGCCGCGCAATCTATCTGTATCAGTTTCCTCACATTTTTCTTCTTTTCTAATTTCTTTTCTGTTCCAATATGTTTTATTCTCATTCCTCCGGCACCGCACTCAGTCTTTCTGCACAGTAGTTATTGTACATACATCTGAATGTGTCGCGGCTATAGTGCGGGATGTGGAATGAGGGATGAGAAAAACAAAAAGAAAACTACCGATATATGAAAATGAGGATGAGGAAAAGGAACGAAGGATTGTGGGAGAAGGGAGAGGAGTGAGCTGTGAAGGGGAAAGGAAACGGAAAAGGCGAAGGGAAACGGGATAGGTAGGACATCGGTTAACAAAAGCACAGACAAAAGCGCACAAAAGCAGCACACCTCCTGGCAATCGCTTTCAACATTTTTCACTATTATATGCCCACGCATATTATATATATACGAATATGTACGTATGTATGTACTATCCGCCTGCAGATAGATAGTATATATGCAAAAGTGCAGAATTGCGGAAAAAGCGTACACGTGTATATATATATATATATATAGACCTTTGGCGGCTGCAGGCTGTAGGGAGGAAGGGAGGACAGCCTTCTGCATACCTTTAAAGTGTCAAGGTTTCAAAATCCGACGAACACACTTGATCAAGTCGAGTGTAACTTCTGTTTATTTTTTGTTCTTTTTTTTTCTGCAACTTCGCTCTCTCTCTCTATCGCTTTTTACGAGGATTGAGACGCCTCTGGTTTACTCGTGAAGACAACTAGCGCCACAGGCCATGGACTTTCCATGGGAAAAGTTGCAGCTAGATTCCGTCGCTACGAGCGCTGCTACACTTTATACGCAATCATAGAGATCACCCACACAGATCATTGGCGACCTCAAGTGGCAACCAGTCGCTATTTGCATGGGGAAAGAGGCAAAATTCGACAACTATCGAAGCTGATGAACTTCCGAAATTCTTCCGAAATTCTTCCGAAGTTCGTCGGGGTCGGCATACCGCAAAAATATCGGCTGAAATTTTACGATAAATGTAATCGGCCAAAAAATAGCGATCTTTCTTCGTCAAAGAAAAAAGGCGGATATCATTTTTGGTCATTTTGTTACGTCGAGGTTATACTATAACTTCAACCTCACGAGATTGGAAGTTGTTTGTTTTTTTCTCTTCCGTTTTTACAAAGGCCAGCAACTTTTATCATCTAATGGAGGAAATAATTTATGCAAGGGTCTGACCTTTCTGTTGCTTGACTCACTGCACGCGCCGAAGGAATTACTAAATTACGTTTAATTGTCATTCAAATAATTGATCAAATAATTAGAGGAGAAAAAGAGAGATAGAGAGCTGAGAAAGCCGAGAGAGATGCTCTGTTGTTTAATGAGGGTCTCAGTTTGCGTGCGAAGGTTTATTACGCTCGAGAGTGTACTAAAGTGGGTAGGTACCGAAACGTCGCGATCTCCATTCTAAAACTAATTTTCTAAGACTAATAGGTATAGAGCTGAATAGAAGAAGACACCGCATTAGTGTAGTAAGAGCAACTAAAATTTTTAGATTGATGAACAATTTAATAATTAGTGCCGATTGTACAGGACATACGGTCCGTTGTTGAATTTTTCAAACTTTCATTGAGGGAACACAAAAACGGATTGTAGTGCCCGATTTCTTTACCTCTGGTTAAATTTAACATCGTCCGGATGAGTTTTTAAACCTGACCTCCGATTGGCTGTCACTCCCAGTTATTCGGCAGATGAGTGTATCGAACAGATATTCGGAGCTGAAGAAATCGGCCACAAGAGAAGAAATTTGTGACCAAATATTTAGATAGTGAACAAATGACGAAATTATATGAAAAAAGATGAAAAATTTTTTTATTGCTGCGCAAAATTTGAGAAAAATTAATCGACGATGTCCAAACAATCACGAATTATTATACCGATTTTCGATATTTCCAAATGAGTTATTCGTAGCCCAAAAGGTGATCACAAACTTGCTAAATTGTTTTGTTTTTTTTCATCAAGTCAGATCTAAGGTGCCATAGGGCTCGCCATCTTGAACGAATACAACCGTTTCGAAAACGAGAATTGTAAATTTTGGCAAACGACTGAATCGATCTTGATGAAACCTCGAGGATTCATTGAGTACGATGGCAGGAAGTGGCTAAATACTTCACTTTGCCAAAACATTGATCGGATTTGATGGAAAATGAATATTTTCCATGTATTTTCTAGGTTAGATCGCCAGCGGCGACTCCAATGGCCTCTCAAGACGAACCAGGTCAAGTTTTTCTCAACGCCAACCGCCACTTTACAATCCCAAGATATACAACATCGATTCAAAATTCTCCGATATCAGAGGAAGTTTGGTAAATTTTTTGGCACGTGAGAAAAAATTACTCCGAAACTGAAAAGACTGAAAAATTCTGAAAATAATTTCCTGCAGATCCGGATTTGAACCGGGAGGAATCAGAGTGAATAAGGATAATATGAAATACTAAATTACAATAATAATACACTTTGGGGTTGAATTTAGGAGGGGGGGGGGGGGGGGGGGGGTGTTGGTAATCCTCTCGCGGTAAGAATAATACCACACACGTATAGGTATAGATATACATGCCCAATGTATTCTGCAGGGGTGCAGGTCCTCCACCGCCGCACGTACGAGAATTTACTATACATTACGTTACGTGTTATGTTACGTTACCGTTAAGTTATGTGCGTTGCACAGAGCTCGGTCGGGTCGCAGATATTTACAATTGAATTACGTAAATGGTATCCCGCGGGTTTCCGCTATGGGAATAATATATAACGATAACTCCACCACTGCACGATAGGTACACGAAGGTAGTACATACGTACCTACAGCTATACCTATATAAAATGCGACGGAAAATTTACGATCCTGTGTATTAGGTATATAGGTATAGTTGTACACGAAAATCTGTGGTCCTGTGCCATAACCACCCGAAAGCGGCGAAATGCTTCTATTATTTTGATTTTATACTCGAGAACAATGAGGGGTTGGTGCGAGACGACGAATCGGGGGATTCGCGGGCCTCTGCGGCAGAGTAAAAAACAGGGGAACAGGAACTTACGAAGAAGGAAGAAAATTGAAAAATACGAAGAAATTTTGAACAGTTCATCTTTTCTCGTTATTTTTTCGATAGATCTCTATATATATATATATCAGGGATAATCGTGCAAACGGCAGCATTTTTTCGCTGTGAACGGGCAATTATGAGGCGGGTCCAATGGAATCGGACCCGAGAGTATGAGATACCGAGGACAATATGCGGAAAACAAAGAAAGGTAAAAGGGAATCAGATTTCTCGCAGATCTATCGAATATATATATCATATGTGGATTTCATTTTCCGACTAACTTCCTAATCTTCATCTAATTCATATTTTACGATGAGATCTTTTACGATACCGCCGACCCTGCGCCCAGAACAACCAATTACTCAATCCATGTAATGGCTCATAAAAAAAGCGCACATAAGTGTATATATGTAGGTTCGTATACCAAGTATACTTCGTCACGTATGTCACATAGGTGCGGGTTTGGGGCGACGTGGGTGCGGACATGATCTCATGAGATTGCCTCACGTAGAAAACCGAAAACAAGTCGATTCTGGGCTCCGTACTATTCTGTAGTATATTCTTGTATTTTCGGGACACACGGAGTAGTACACGGCCGCGTGTCCCTCTTGTGACGAAGTACAATCGGGCCGAAGTTTGTACCGTCGACGCAAAACTCTTGCAAAACTTGGTGAAACAATATCAGCTGTTCGGACGACGCTAAAATGTGGCGAATGATTGTATCTTTGAATGATTTTTACTAAAATCGATGGGAGGACCGCCGCTCGCAAGTTTCTTTGTACACCAGATTTCAAGATTTTCAAAGATTCCGAAGATTTTGCGAGATTTCAAACATTTCACGGGATTTCGAATATCGCACGATATTTCAAATGATTTCAAACGATCTCGGGGAATTACGAAAATTCCAACGGATTTCACTGGATTTCAAAGATTTCACGGGATTTCGACGATCCCGCGAGATTGCAAATGATCTCCCACGATTTAAAAAGATTTCGTAAGATATGCGCCAGAAGATTTGAAAATCGCAGTCAAAAAATTTCATGAAGAGCGCGAACACCAGATTTCATCGGCGGTTTACCGCCGCCGCACGGCTCAAAATATCCTCGATGAAGAAATAAAAACCTCATTGTCCAAATAATGAGAAAAATTCGGAAAACTGGGTAAGAAAACTGAGGACGCAAGTATAACCTCGAGGAAAGAAAAATTTGGTGCAAATTCGCTCGAAAATGTGATTGTTGATACATTTCAGTCTAACCTAACAACAACTGGTATTATATGTCACCGATTTTTCAATTTCTCGCGTCAACGTTGCAGACATTTTTTCACCCTGATGGATGGATACATTGCGGTGCAAATGTAATACCATACGCACGATGAATGACACATTTTTACAATTCATTTCATTCTAACCGATTCCATCAACGATGATACCTACGATCCACGCAAAATGCACGCAATGTATGAGAAAAATATGTAGTACCTGCGGTGATAATACATTTGCACAGCACACAGCGGACCGAGCGAGCGAACGAACGAACGAACGAGTTACCGAAACAAACCAACCACCTGCAGTATTAAACCGTAGGGATCGAACTCTAGCTACCGCACCGCAATGAAAAACCCATGAAACCCGTAGAATCCGCAAAAAATAAAAGCTCCAGCGGTCGGAGAGGCTAACGCGAAAACCCTTTTACAAAGCGCCGTGAGTTTTCGCTGACACGGATATACATACCTACTCATATGCATTCCCAAGTACACGGGGCACCAGACAAATAATTGAAGCAAAAATTCCGTAGTATTCGACTGCATATTTTCACAATCGGATAAGAAGTATATAATGTATAATACGAGCTTTGACTGCTGCAGCTATATCGCGTACGTAATACCTATAGTACATACATACGTGCAAATACATACATATATAGGTATACATGACTATATTCTTCTCGTACTAATATACAATTTATAGGTAATTGCAGGGGGTGCAAAATTATTGGCCATAGGTTACGTGGCCAATGTTATTTAACGATAATGAACTAACTGCATTTTCATCACGCGAACCGACAACGATAATAATTTATAAACCGAAGATAACGAGTATACAATATCCCATGCCGGCGTAACGACTTGTGTAGGTGGTACATGTAGTACGTACCTACATGTATATACCTACGTTAGATTCGTGGGAAAGTTTTAGCTATATACCTACATATCATGATCGCGTTGTACGAATATACGTGCGGTATAGGTAAGGAAGCTGTAGGGATGAAAAATGGTTGAAGAATTGGAAAAAAGCACACGGACGATGTGAATGTACGTGCCAACCTACATGCCTACACACATACACGGAGAGAATTCTATAGGAATATTTACGATAATTTCATAGCAACCGCGGGGGAATATACTTGAGTATAGGTATGAGGTTCTGTCCAGTACTGCAGTCTTGGACGCGTTCATACAATTCTGACAAGGTTTGCGACAATTCCGACGAGGTGAACCACGAATATAGCTTATATCTCTGTATTTGTATAGGACAGAGCCTCATACTCCAGTATATTCCCTAATTGCTATGAAATTATCGTGAAATTTCTCATAAAATTCTCTCCGTGTATATATGTCCTAACCACAAGCAATTGACGAAAAAACAAAAACCGATGAAAAACTTGTACACAGAGTTACGGATTTTGGATGTAGGTAGGTATATATATGCAGGTCCAGAGATGAAGATGTTGCGCACGCGCGCTATAGTTATTATTCAGTCATGCATCACAGCATCGGCAGCAGCGGCGGCAGCAGAAGAAGAAGGATAAGAAGCAGAAGAACGAGTAAAAGAAGTTGAAGAAGGAGGAGAAGAAGACCCGCGAGACTGCAGCGAGCACCCACGCCAGACCGCAGGTCAAAGATTATAATTAAACATCCTGACTCACGCGTTTATACTACACGTATCTATGCTGCCCGAGCGCACCGACACGATGGCGTTCGCACGAGAAATGTGTAGGTACGTACGTACGTACGTTTTTCGTCTGATGCAGGTTTGACCGTTCGCGTTATTCCGCGATTGTCGACGAATCGCCATCCTGCACCTTATACCTTGTCCGCGTAAGCTTGACTTTCGCGCAGGTTGCGGATCGCGGATCCGAGAGAAGATTTTTCGCGTGATAGCGAAGCTCGAGCAACGTCGTCGACGCAAGCAGATCGCGGAAAATAATAACAGCGGAAGTTTTCGAACGAAAAAAAAATCTTCATTTTTCCGCCAATTTGGGAATCCACGGAGCCGCACGCGTGCGGTTTCCTAAAAGAAATTTCCGCCGATATTATTCTTCCCGTGATTTTCTTCCGTTATATATTATACCTATACGTTACAAATTTCAGCCTCGTCCGTCATTCTTTTCGCACGCGTCCAGTAGCGAGCACATGCAGTCGTGTGCACGCTTCGCGTCTTTGTACGTATATATACCTAATTTCTACACAGCGATACGTATAAATTTTATCCGAAACAGAAAATATGATAACCTTTGCATACACATATATATATATATATATGTACGTGTATCACAATAGCGGAAGGTTTCACTTTGCAAAATAACATATATACGTACATGCATGATGTATATACCTATACGGGAGAAAGAGTGAGAGTATAACTGCAGGTATAATAAAGAAGGGGCGCATATTATAGGCGCAGTTAGGCGCATGACCATGGTATAACGTCACAAAATGCCCTTCAGCGATTGTCTGAATCGAGGGAGAGAAAAGCCTGAGTGACTCACTTGCCATAAAACAGAAGTTGGTGCTGCGCTGCGACCACCCTTCCTATATGCAACACCAGTTTCACAGTTCCGGATTAGGGTTAGCTCCTTCTTCATCTTTCTCTTCCACCTCTTCTCCTTCTTCGTCTTCTTTACCCTCATAAAACTTTGCTTTTCCACTTTGCTACGTATAATGTAGAGCTACAGAGTATCTGAATTAAATACATACCGAACCCGACCCGTGAAGTTTTCCCTTTTTTCGTCCGTCATTATTTTATTCAAAAAATCCAAACTACGTATCGAAACTAGCCAAAAAAAAAACAATAATAATTCTCAACCGTTCCTTCCCATTCCTCCTTACCTCGTTAGCAGTATGTATATATACATATACATACATCAGGTCGAGGAAGAAGGTTGACGAAGATTTTTCAAATTCGTTACTGTTACTCTCAATTCACAGTTCTCCTGACCAGAGTATATAGGTACCTGTACCTCTACTGGCCGTAAGGGAAACGAGAGCCAAATTTTCGAATAAATTTCCTTCATGGATTGGAAATAATTTCCCACAGACTACACCAGCTACACAACGAAGTGAAAATATGTATAAGAAGAATGTCGAAAGCTGGAAGAAACAGGGAGAATGAATCGCCGTTCGAAAAGCGCGGTGCTATTTTTCCGTTCGGACAATCGATGATAACGTGTTCCCATAGTACGAACCTTGTATCTGAACCGCATTCTCGCATATACCTATATCTACCACTGAACAGTACTTTTTTCGATTTATTACTTGATTTTCTTCTCTTAATGCTTTCTTCTCCTTCTTTTTGTGACGGTATGGTTATCTGACAACGGAAATGGACGGAGGTTGAACGTCAAATGGTAAAACCTTTCGAAACTCACCCCATTCGACATAGCGACGCCGCCTATGTCTCTACCTATATTATACCTATAACACATAGCATACGTAATACATAGTGAATGTAACGTATATAGGCCTCGAAGAGCGACTGTGGGGCTGTTTTATTGTTTTTATTCTTTCATTTTCAGGCCGATGATATCGATGATTTACAGCCGGCTGTCGCGAGCGAGAGAAAATGTGAGAAGACAAGAAAAAAGATGAAGATCAGGCGCCTCGATATATCGACGGTCGTTGATGTCGACGAAGTATAATCGTGGAATGACGTCGGTCTGAGTGGTCGCTCGCTGCAATTATTATAACTAAATATATCCCATACGTCGCGCAGCTATACCTATAAACATAACGTATCATTTACATCCGTAAAAGCACGCGAGCAATGAATTCCGCGTGATAAATTATATGGAACTCCTGCCACTGCCTCTGTCATTCATACCCATGTATACTATATTCGAATCACGTTATACCAGAATTGGCACTGCACCGGGGAGAGTATCTCGTTTCTTTTGTGTTACTCAGTCGGCAGGTACATTCATCATATCATTATTATACTATCAGCAAGAAGCCAATCGGCAAGTTTCACCTATGTGTAATTAATTGATTGATTGCGTTCGTATATATATTATCTTATTGCGTGCTGCGTCGATTCTGCACGATTTTCGCATATAATAACAAATATATATATATACGAATGTAGGAATTGTAGAGCGTTGAAGTTTATTCCATTCCTCTTTTCGGATTCCCTAATCTGACCTTTCGTTTTCCTCGTGTTTCTTCGATTATTATCCATTTGCCATTTTTTCTCTCCCAATAGCAATATACCGTGATATGCGGCGCGGGGCTCGCGGTGGGACCCTTGAACAATGCTCGTTGATTCTTGCGGGTCTCTTCTCTTTTCTCTGATTTCTCCCTCCTCTCCCGCTTGCCCCTTCATCGTCGTCATTGATTCGTCCTTTCGTCAAACGGGACCCATTCGTCGTTTGATGTTAATTACGAGAACTCGGGTGTGAGAGCGGCGAAGTTAGAAGCCAGTTCTGAAGAGCCGTTAAACAATCATCTGCAGGGCTGCTGCTGCTGCTGCTGGTGCAGCGCTCCGGCGTTATTATAACTGTATGGTACAACCGGAGGAGGAAAAAGAAGACGATGACGATGCCGAAGGAGAAGAAGAAGAAGAAGAAGAAGAAGTAAGAGAAGGACGAGAACGGGAAGAAGGAGGACCGGTTCCGTGTATTACATGAATAAATATATATTTATAAAATTTAAAAGTTGTCATCATATATACAGTGTGAGCTACGTGCAACGAAAATATACCTATATATGGGATAATAGTATAACATTATTTCACGAGTATAATACATGAAGTTAATACTATACACTCATGAACGTGTAAAATCATGATTGCAAAATTCAGAATAAAAAAAATAGGAAACACGCCAGAAGTGAGGAAGCTGCATGCTAGCTTCGCAACTTATCGTCAAATATAGCCATACCTATATATACATGCATAAAGAGTTGATCAGTCATTCGGAAGGATGAGAAAAAAAATTAAAAAAAAAACAAAAAACAAATAATGATAAAAACCGCCGGTTCACACATCGAAATCGATCAAATGAATATACGGACGATGAATTTCCGAAATCGAGATGGAAGAAGGATACCTCGCACGAGTGTATAAGTTCGTGCTAGTCGAATGAAAAATGGAAAATGAATAAAACGAAGTTCGCATGTACATACACATATGCAGTCGATGTATATGTACCTATGTGCGATGAACATTTTCGAGGATGAGGAGGAGTTGCATCGAGTACCTATACACAGATAATACCTACATAGATATACCAATACGCGATAGGCAGGAGTATTTGTTTACCCTAAAAAATGTTATCGTTCGTAAAAGGAGTGTATTTTTTTCCATTCCATTTTCCTTTTTCGTTTTTCTCACCCCAGTTTTTAAGATGGTCGAGGGGTAAAAATAGATGGGGATCTGGTTAGACGCGGGATAACGAGGTCGTCGCATCGTCGTCGGGTGGGAGCAGGAGTAAGAGTAGTACCTATTCTGTAGATATACATGTATATATATATACACATACACACAGTATATGTACACGTATATAAATCATAAATAATATATGTGTCATACGTATATAAGACGAAAAGATTTGGAAACTATTGAAAGCGGAGGAAAAGGAAACTCATACAGAGCAGAACATTACGGAGGAACGAAAATGATGGCATATTAATGCGATCACGTAGGCAGAAGACGCGCGTAGGTGCCTATATAGATACTGCGGTAATATCGACTAACGAACGTAGGTACGGGATGCATGAGCATTCGTATGGAGGAGCTTGCACTCGATCGGCGATCGGAGGAAACCATAATTGCGATTTTCGATGATTTTCCATATCTGTAGGTGATTTACAGAGATTCTCAGTGATTTCCAGTTCGTGGGAATCGGTGAGAATAATTGTCGACATAGGTCAAATAGAGAAAGCAACAGGAATTGACAAGAAATTGATAGAAATCATCCGTATTACGGATTCAGATTATTTCTAGCAGGATTTCTCATCGATTTCTTCTTCGTGATTTCATTTCCATGCAATTCTCCGGCGATTCCACGAGCGGAATGGCGGTCACTTGATTATTTCTCTACTATGATAACTAATACATCGCGTACTACAACTACGCGATGAAAAATAAGATTGACGACAAGGAAGAAAGAGTAGCTGCCTCCTGAATGAGGGAAGATCGAGAATGAGAATCCTTCTGACTATCGAAAGATCGTGTGCAATATGAAATATACGCTAAACTGCAGGAAAGCGAATTTTCTATTCTCAACGAAGGCGTATTTAAATACGATTACGAATCTTCGACGTTTCCTTCTTCTTCTCGCTGTCTGTATTGAGGGACTATGCAGTAGTCTTCGTACTTTGCGCGTATACCTCTATCTATGCAAAACCAATGCACGTATTCCGATTGAATTGATAGAAAAAGAGAAAAGAGAAGAAATCGTGGTAAATTTGAAAAAAGGGAGAAGAGATCCATCTACAAATGATCTGCGTTAGCAAAAATGTGAAATATGTACGTATACTATAGACGTATAAAATCATAATTTTTAAAGAGAAGTGAAATTCTTCAGTGTTTTTTTGGCGCAAAAAATAAAACTCGCTCAAACGCCGCGGCGGCATGCAGGAGTAGCAGAGCGGTAGCGGTAGCGAAATTACTTTTGAATATTATACTCGCCCTGCTAGTCTATACTACAGTTTACTTTTCGCCATTTTTCACTGGAATCTATCGTACCCATTTGCAAATAGTACAAGGATATATACGTACATTTATATGAGCGGAAACGTTCGTAGATAGGTAATTCATGGACTCTGGGTGTCCAGTTTAATGTCTAGATACGAAATTTTGCGAGGAATCTCTGAATTTTCGTGAAAAAGTGTCGATTTCTCGATATCAACTTCGAGTACGCTATACAACGCGAAAACAACTAGGTACAGATTTGGGAATGGGCGGACGAAAGAGCATTCATTTTCGATTCGACTGCAACTCTGGATTTTTACCGTACGTATGTACATAGCAACGTGCCAACAATATAACATCCCTAAACTTGAGCCCCGAAATTTCGAAATTCGCGCGGGGATTATTGGTCGCCGTGTCAATCTTTCGAGACTTCGATGAACATTGGCACGCGAAGGTTCGAATTTCGCCAAATTTCAGACAGTAAACATAATTCCTTGAGATTTCCGTGTTTATAGAACTTCGACGATGACGACGACGAGCGCAAACAGAGCACGAGATTCTAGTAATTCTCAAGCAACACGGGGATCGTAACTTCATGGTTGGGGTGTTTTTCACGGGGAGGGTTGCTTTTTATCAACTCTCGCCTATGTTTTCGAAGAGCACGCAGAGAGCTCGAAATTCCGGGGGCGTGGTCTGCTCCGATTACCTGAGCTCCCGCAGACTGGGGGTGCAAAATGTAACTCGGGATGGTTTTCCATCTGTTAAAGGTAGTTCTTACTACACTCACCCATATATTCGAAAACCACGTAAAGAGCACGAAATTCAAAGGCGTATTCTGCTCCGATGAGCCATTTTTTCGAATAACGTGGGTGCAGGGGAATTCAAAGTGAGGTTGGTCTTCGCTGTTTCCCTTGGTTTTTTTTTTCATTTCTCGGCAGTGTTTCTAGGAAGCACGTAAAAAGCGCAAACTTTTGGCTCACCTACATATTTCGTTTCGTTTCTCTTCGATCACGCGTGCTGAGGTGATCAGAATTTAGCACCTCGACCGGAAACGAACGACTCTAGCCACCGGCCACACGGTTCGAGTACAAAAATCAACGATGGGGTGCATTAATAGCACATAAATTGGACAAAATTTTCGTATATATAGTGGATTTCAGGATTTCGTGAGGTGAGAGTGCCGCCTTGTTGGATGTACAGCGAATTCAGGTAGAAAGAAAGATTCTGTCGAAATTGCTGAGCATTTTAGATATAGAGTGGAAGATCGGGGTCGTTTGACTTTTCAATTTTTTCATCTTTATCGAATCCAGGCAGGATTATTATTGGAAAACTAATTTCCGTCTTCCTCGTATCTGTCAGAATGTCAGAATGTTTGCGTTCCGAAAGAGATACTTTTTGAATGATATCATCCTAATTCCTGTTCAAATTGGGTCCCAAACGTATTCTCACTTCACGAGTTCACCATTTTCAAATCTATTGTTCATAATGAGCGAACAAACCGTTCGCGTTACGGGTCCCGCTTCGGAAATTGAATAAAATCTCGACTGAACTCCCGCTGAAAAAGTTGTCTACCAACAATCGTCCATCATAAATTGTATAAAAATGAAAGAATAAAAAATCTAGCGAGCCCGATCTTCCACCGACCCTGAAACGCTCGTCTTCTGACAGAATCTTCTCTTCCACCTAAATTGAAAATTCCAGGTGCGGCCCGTTGGAAAATTGAATTCTTTCTCGATTTTGAACACCCTAAGATACGAATTATATTGCATCGTCGGGTATGCAACATCGCGCTGTGCAGCATTCAGTCTGCCTTTCGACGCTTTGACATTACACTGTGAAGGCGAAAAAAAAAAAGTCAAATTTACATTTTCAGTGGTAAATATATGGACAGCACTTGTTTGGAGCAAAACCTCACAGCAATTGTGTTAAGATTTACAAAGAATTTGCTCAGAGTTGCAACGTGTGATGCTGAGTTGACCACAATCGGTGCAGATTTTACTCCGAACAAGCGCTGTCCATATATTCACCGCTGAAAATGTAAATTTGACATTTTTTCTCCCCCGTGCACACGCGGAATGCTGTTCCTACATACCTACATACGCCCACATTATCGTGTACGAACGCAGAGCATACAGTAGCTGTAGCGGGAGGGGTATCTACCCGGGATTTCAAAGCTATCAGTGGAAGACATGACTGCAGAAACGAAAAAAGACGAATCGTGAGTGGCAAATTTAAATGAAACGAACGTGCGGTAGTGCAGTTCATACATGCATACGTGTACTGTATAATATACATAGGTGTGAAGTTTAATCAAAACTGCATGTCGCTCCTGTTTCATTGGTCAATGACCGGGAAAGAAAATAAGGGGAAAGCAAACATCCAGCCACCGGAGTTGTGCTTCCTTTTGTAAACGAGCTTTTTTATATTCTCCCGTATCCCGCGAGGTTTCACAATTCGGAGATTTCCTTTCATAATACTGTTTTCCGTCCGCTGCTCGAGAACGGTAATTCAACTAGAAAAACACACCTCGCGTTCATGTACGCATATGATTGCAAAACTCTTTCGTTAAATAGATAAATCTCTCATCGTTTTTATTCATCCTTTCACTTATTCATTCGTCTCATTGGCTTGTTCGCGCGTTGAATTGTTCGTATTTGCCTCATCGCGGGGGGAGTTTGGGGAGCGAGAGGAGAAAGAGAAAAGAACAGAGGGAGAAATGTGAGAGACGATGAATCAATCGGTACAAACCTGTCGATGAAACCGTCTCCATCGCCGTCGCAGGCTTGAAAGAGTTTTCTCACACGTTCCTCGTCGCAGATAGAGCCTGCCTCGCTCTCAGCATCCGCTGTAGCCGTGGTCTTCGACATTCTATGTTTATGGTATCACTTAACCTTACTTTCATCCATCACGATAAACCACGAATAAGACTTGAACATATTGACGATTGTTTATTTTTATCGCTATTGTTATTTCATGTCAGATAAATTTCAATTTCATCTCCGTCCGCGAATAGACACGGAATTTCTACTTCAAAACGATATCGTGATGTTTCCTTATCTTTATTTTTTTCCCTCTTCTCCGAAGAAGGAACGAATGTAAATTCTCTATGACATGTGATACTGATCGTATTTCTATACCATTTTCCTCTATTTTCTATTCCATTCTGCGTTCTATTCTCCTGTTTTTAATTTTTTTTATTTTCTCTCCCTTCCGTTTCTTTGACTCACGTCAAACAAAGAGATTCAAGTAGCCGAAGTTTCACCGACAATATACTGCCGCGTTTCAACATCCTCATTCACGGATGGTGGATTATTATTCATAATTTCACGTCCTTTTGCCATCATTTTTACAACGAAACTGTCAAAAGTTGGACACTACCTGCACTGTTGTTTATTGTTGTCCTTTTCGTCGTTATTTTTATCCGTGTTCTTTTTTTATTTGGAACAGTAACGCGAATGCTGAGTTAAACACAACCGCGGCGCTTGTTGCAGCTTGTACTCGTGCCAAATGTCACCGAGTCACTAACCCTAACCTCAAAATTCCACCCCTAGGCTCAGCACGAGAAATACAAACTATCGATTACACTTGACGGAATCAGAAAACTTCTTTTGCTCATGATGGCCGGCGCCATGTTGGATTTTTCACAGCGTGGATAAACATGGCGTCTCGATAGTCGTCATTCGAGATTCGACCAGATTCGACTCTCGAGATTTTTTATATCGATTAACAATCTATCGATTGGATCATGCGCAGTCGGTAGTTTGAAATTCGAAATTCGAAATCTGAATATGACCGCGATCTCCGATATAAAATAAAATTGACAAAAATATCTACCTATACAAGAATGAATTCATTTCATTTGTGTTGTAACTTATTTAAATATTTATTATCTATAATAAGGTTGGGGGCTGCAGTTTATAAAGTGGTATTGTGTTTTTTTGTGGACATGTTCTTTTACTCCGACGAATCGAGCTTCTCGTTTAACGTCGGTATGAGTTTCTTCAACTTCGCTGCATCGTGGCTGAAACCCCACATGATGCATTGCGTGTGTTCCAAAGTTGGGAGCCCGCGAAAATTCGAATCCGTTTCGAACCATTGAATGTGTTTAGCCTTAATTTTGTCAACTATAGAACGTAGATTCTTGTTTCTTTCAATATCCCACGTCGTTTTTCCACCCGGAACTTTCACAGAACGCAGTCTTTTGTAATCTCCCTCCTCTTGCTCGTAGGCTCTGTATAACAAAAAGACGAATGAATCAAACAATTAGGAAATACCGTAGAATCGAAACGATAATTTTTATCGCACATTCAACTCACTTCAAAAATCCGGTATCCTCGATTTCGTACTTATCTGCAAGCGGTTTATACGTCTTCACAATATCCAGTGTCAAATATCCAAAATTTTCTTTCGACCGACCGTTCACGTTATAATCAGTGATCCAATTCTCATAAACCTCAATAGCTTCTCTCATATTTTTTATTTTCTCCTCATCTTTCGTGCAAATGATAACTCTCTCGGCTCTTTTGATAAGTCCATTGATCGCATGGTACTGATAAGAAACATCGCGACCTTCCAAAGATTTAAGACTATTAATCGCCTTCTGTTTATCTTTGAAGCTGAGTCCGCTCTCTTCCTTCTCTTCTTTTTTTTCTGCTCTGTTATCATCATCCTTTTCTTTTTTCGGGCTTTTTCTCTTCGGTTGATCATCGCTTTCGTCTTCACTCGTCCCCGAAGAACTTTCGTGTTTCCGTTTATTCCCAACGTCCGGTTTTTTGTCTGATTTTTCTGATCGTTCGTCTTCGTCTTCATCGGAGCTTGCAGATAATTCCATTCCTTCGTCTTCGGTAACTGGATCAAACTTTTCTCCCACCTGTAGAATGAGCTTTTTAATTTTCGTCGGCTCCGGACTGTACCCCAATTGTATACAAAGCGTGTGTTCTTTCGTAGGAAATCCTCGGAAATCTCCAACGTCAGTTTCAAACCATTGAATATGCTGTGATTTCATTCTAGCTATTATCTCTTTTAGCTGACGATTCCTTTCTATATCCCAAGTCCTCTTTGAACCTTGTGTCTTCACTTCTCTCAGTGCCTTGTAATCGCCCTTGACTTTTTTATACGCTCTGAAAAGAGAGAAATAGACGAAAATGAAAGAAGAATATCAACCGCATTGAGAAGACCGAAGTGGACAAATGAATACTGACGCGTAAAAACTGTCGTTGAAAATTTGATACTTCTTAGCCAGAGGTCTGAAGCCTTTCACAGTTTCTACGGGTAGATAAGCGAAGTTTTCTTTGCTCCGATGATTTTCCTTATAGTCGTTAAGCCAGTTCTCAAAGACCATTTGAGCCTCGCGTAGATTCGAGAGTTTCTCTTCGTCTTTAGTTATCTGAATTGTCCTTTTAGCTCGGCTGACAAAACTTGTGATAACGTGATATTGGTAGCTAACATCACGGCCGTCTAATACTTTCAGAGTATCCAGAGCTTTTTGTTTGTCCTTGAACCCCATTGCGCTTCCTTCTGCTGCCGCAGGCTCGGAATTATTACTTTTCGTCTGTGCCATTGTAGCGGATAATTATCCCGCGGCTCTATAAAATTTAGAATAAAAAAGTATGGAGATTAAAAGCACTCCTATAATTCGCATCGATGAAGAAAAAACGATAAATAAATCACGTCGTGAGATACGGATCGCCGGGTTATCGCTACCGCACGTCGCGTCAGTGTGAAAGAAATTTCGTGATTATAATATTATAATGTATCATGATATAAACACTACATATATAAATATATGTCGAAGACATCTCCCTGCACAAACCTTCGGGGCAGATCAATATATTCATGAGCCTTTTGCCGTGCTAGGTACATACATATACGAAACGACGAAGACTCGCTGTGAAATCATAACTATTTTTGGGACGATACGCGTTCCGCGTTTGCGTTAGACATATGACACGTATTCCGAAGCGCCGACGCTTTCTAGATTCAAACATTAAGCGTGGGCGACTTAAGGTAGTATATTAATTATCGAAAAATACCAAAAAGCGCCCACGATGTGCTAACGACATTCTAATTGGGAAAGAATCGCTATTGCTGAAGGAGGTTGAACGTCGAAGACATTGATTTAAACGCGAGAAAAATCACATTACTCTTTTTCCTCTGAATCAGAAAACTATAACGAGATTGAAAATATCGAATTGGGTCAAAAATCGTGGATTTAACACGATCAATCAGATTCCAGTTTTTGCGGTGAGCACGAGGCGCCGAACGTCGCTGATTGGGTGGCTGCCAGCGAAACTTTTATTTCCGCCAAACGCCGACTCGTCAATCGATCAATTCAAAAATTGTTTCTGTCTGAAATTCAAAGGACTTTGAATTCTTTCGCTCGTACAAAACTTCGCCGACGCAGTTTGTTCTCGCAAAGAATCGATATACCTACACCTTTTTAATTTTTAAGCAAAAGTCGCAAACGTATAGTTATGAAGGGAGCGAATTTCGGCGCAAAAAGACAGACCTTCGAAAGAGATTGTTTCTTCGTTTTGTTTCTTTCTCCAATTTTAATTTTTAATCTTGATTATCACAGACAGCTGAGATTCCGGTGGGTAAATTTGCTACATCGTTTGATTAGAATGATGGAAGGAGAGTGTGCAGCGCTCACCTTCGGAGAAAAACGCAAAATTTGATGATAAATCCCGAGAATATAATCTTCCGTATGGAAAGCACTTGAATCTGAATCGAAGCAGCGCTGAAACGTTGGGAAGACGATAATGGAGCGCAACTTTCAGAGTCGATCCGGCGCTGAGTTTAGGTCCGAAGAGACTAACTTGGCGGTGTTTTTTATTGGCAAGTGGTAAACGTGAGCAGGTACGCACATACTGTGTATAAAACTTATAGTCGTAGAAACGTTTTGCGTCGGGGTCGTAGCCTAGCTGTACCGCCATACAGCTATCTCACATCCATCCAGTAAGTGTTATAAGTTTGGATCAGCTACGACAATACTCGCCAATGGGCGGTGGGACGAGTGTGAGAGTGACGGAGTCTGATCGAAAGTTGGTTATCGAAAAGAGACAAAGCCATGTAAACAGACCAATGATTCCGCCAGTCGTCGTCGACCCAGCGCGCGGGGATTGTGTCAGAACCGAAAATATACGCAACCTTGTCTCTCCATCTGTCTCTGTCTCTCACTCGGTGTGATTACGTCACTCGGGAAAGGAATATCTCCGAAAGTTGGATGTACAGATACAATTCGAAGATGTATTCTATACATATGTATTAAACATGCATGTGTGTTTGTGGTATAAAATTCACCGCACGTGGAGTCTTGTAAAAATAAATCTATGATTTCAACAAGTGTATGCGACTATACCTGTGAAACGAAAAATCGATTCTTTAGAATCAGCCGTAAAATATGCGGCCGCAAGAACTGAGATAACTACAACTGTAACGATGGGATCAAATCAGACGATATCAGATCAATCTCCTCGATCGATTACCTACCCCTGGCGGAAATTTTTACTCCTACAACGAATTCGCGCAACGAATTTTTGTGGAAAAAGTTTTTGCATATCTCGTATTTTTCGACCGGAACTGAGAAAAAGATACAAGATTGCCGTCAAATATATGAATATATCTTCGTTGTTTTCATAACAGGAAATTGTAAACTCGTGCAGTTATTTGAAGGAGTTCGTTTTCATAATTTTGTCCACTGAACTGGAAAGAGCTATATTCAACAATTTCGCATAAGAAATTATAGGTACGTAAAAGTTCCAATTGCCCGAAAAATTTCCCGTCAATCATAGAATCATTCTCAACGGGGTATAATATCTTGTGCAAATTATTGTGCAGAATACGAAAAAATATAATTCGTTACTAGCTCAGCTGTATCTACAGACTCTTGTACACGTAGGTTTCTTCTTGTCATTTGATTTGCGGATCAGCTCTCGAATAATACTATATATTGTATGTACATACGTGTGTACATACAAGAAGCTGAACTATCGACACTCTCGATACGTATAACTTGAATCCTTTGATTTCTTGTATCTACGATTATGTCATCGGCACAATCGTGCACGGCTTACTCAGAGGTATCGTGTGTCTTGTAATCAAGTAAGAACAGATAAAAAATCGCGAGTGTTGCAAATCCCACGGAGCAAATACTATTAGGAATGTATACATGATGTTTTATAAGGAGAAAAAACTGCAGGCGATTGAAATTATAGTATTCAAATTTCCCGGGTATTGGATTGAGTTGAGTTTTTTTGTTCGGTAAGATCTCTGTATCTCACATGTGCAGGAGAAACCGTTTCGAAAATGGGAATGGTAAGCTATCGCAAACGACTCGTTTGATTTCGATGAAACTTCGAGAATTCATTGAGTACGTTGGCAGAAAGTGGCTGAATATTTCACTGCTTTAAAACATCGCTCGGATTTGATGGAAAACGAATATTCCCTATGTTAGCTAGGTTAGATTGCCGGAGGTGACTCCAGTGACCTCTTAAGACGCGAAAACTGAGAATACCAATCAATACAATACTATATCTACAAGGCAAACAGAGTATACGGTATATGCACGTCTAGGCGACACTCGAGTCTTCAGAGTCTGAAGTTGGGACGTGATCTTGTCACAACCCACACATATACATCTACATAGGTATAGGTATATCTCTCAGCAACACGATCAGAACTCAGTGAATACATATCCATCTATAAGTAGCCGTGCTTGAACTGCAGACTATAAGTCTTGAGTGCTGAAATTATAGCTGAACTCCAAAAGTGTGAAGAACGCTCTAGAGTATTTATTTGAAAAAATACTTCAACGTACGATGCGCTATCATTCAAAAATCATACATCCAAACTATACACATATCTACATGCATAGTACATGTATATACGTGACTAAAAATGTATTGCATTCAGTGTAAACATCAACTCTAGTGGCTCCTTCGTCACTACACGCTTTATAAATTCCTCTCCGCCATAATTATAGGCGCTTATGCAACAGTGGATCAATTTTCAATTTTTTCTCGTTACCTGCAGTGTTTTATCATTCTTCTGCTATTCAAATACAAATATAAACGTATACCGGTGTACCGTTACTATGCACGTAGGTGTACCTCTACAGACGCATAGCAATTCAAGTGGAGAGTATTGCATACAGAAATCTCCGCAGCATACCTGCTGTACATACGAAGCTGCATCCGTTGTCCGGAAATTGATATTGAATTGCGTCAGGCCTTCGTTCTACATTCCATTTTGCTACACCCCCACAAGACCTGAAATGCTTCCCCCGTTCGTTTTGCGATGAACGTTTTTGGTTCCGCTTTTCTTCCTTTCTTCTCTTACTTCTCCTTCCTTCCTTCTCTCTTGTGAAAGGATCCATTTTTTTCTCGGACGTGTGAAAACGTTGGACGAGGAAAGGATAGACGATGAACGAAGATACGTACGTATATGATACAGGCGTAAGACGCGATAAGTGAGCAATGATAAAGAGATTTTATTCTATTTACACAATAAATAATGATAATAATCATATAGGTAATAATAAAGTTACACATTAATTAATGATCCAGCTCACGCAGCCCTGCAAGTGCCAACAATGTAAACAGCCTCTTTATTCCAACTATATTCAACCGAAATTCAGTTTCATAATTTGAAACTGATTTCTCCGTCACATTTCGGAGGTACAGTCGCATGGATAGAGAAATAATGAAAATGGAAATGAAAATATAGAAGTTGATAATATAATAAACAGTGCGATCATACCTGCAGCAGGTATGCAATGTCATATTTACATGTTCGCTCGATCCATCGTTTTATAGTATGTATACGTCCGACTCGTTAAATGACGTGAAAAAAATCAAGTCGATGATAGAAATGAAATTGCAGAAGGAATTTGGAAAATTGAAAGAATCTAAGAGAAAAAATGACAACAATTTTTCAACAAACGCAACTCCCCACGCCCAAGCAGTGATACGGAGTTTGATCGAGTTTCGCGGTGCTCGCACTGCCATCGAGCAGCGTTCCTTGCGAGGCTGTGACATTGGTTGCCGATAATTGGGGGCGCGATGATGTCTCGTCGGTGTTAAGGGGCTCAGAGTTCCGTGTTCTGTCGGTATCGGGCTCTCTGGCGCCACTCGTGGATATCGATTCGGACTCTGGATTCGGATGGTAACTGTTGTTACTCGCTCTACTACTGGAACAACTAGAATCGTGGGTTCTTACATCGAGAGAAAAATCGTGAGCCGATAGCCGGCCGTAGTTCAAAAATGACTCTGTATACGCCGTCGACGGGTGATGATGGTGGTGATGGTGATAATGATTGTTGTTGTTATATTGGTGACCGTAGTGTCCCGGATACCTTGCCGACGGAGTCTTGAAACCCTCGTTCGCGCTGCCTAGATATTGGTGCAGGTGATGCAGACTGTGGCTCCCGTAAACTGCGTGGTTTGAAATCAAAATTGAAGTCAAATTCAGATTCATTATTCATGCGTCTATGTCCTTCTCAATCATTATTATTATCATGTTCATTCGTCTCGACGGTAAAACAGGAAAACGGGGAGGAAAGACAAACACTGCAGTATGTTGGGCTGCCTATCCCCTCCCTGTTTTACCGGCATTCGTAATTGGCTCTCATGGTAAGCTTTCCGAGTTGCAACTGAGAAGAGGGCTCGATTGTCGAAATTGGAAATTTTCATTGTTGAATTACGAGTGGATGTATAATTGATCTTGCATCCGATTTTGGGGTGGACAAAAGAAACAACGAGTTCATAGAAATGATTGCATTGACAGAAATTACCTGCTGCAGTATTCGAGTACATAGCGAGAACCGCGTCACCGTATCCAGTTGTTGAGCTGTGTTTTCCTAGATCGGCTGTTTCCGTACCAGAAGGCGTCTTTCCTATCACCGCAGAGTGTGAAATCCGGACCGCTGTGCTCGGCACGTCACCGGGAACTCCGGTAGTACCGGCAGATCCATACGCCATATTGAATAGAGCTTCGGGATCGCAGACAAACTTGTAAACGTATCTTTCCCCGGCTACCTTCTGCATTATACCCTTCTCGTAATAGTACCGCAAGGACCTACTCAACTTGTCGTAGTTCATCGCAGGCCGATTTTTTTGCACGCCCCATCTTCTGGCTACCTGGATATCAAGGAAAAGGAAATCGCCCTCGAATTTATCAAATTGCATTACCGATGGTTGAAGGATTTCATCACTAGCGCACGAAAATCAGTTGACCGATGTCATAAAAATGACGGAGGAGAAATGAGCCGATCGTAAATATCGAAAGTCCAAAGTCTCACCTCTTCCGGTTCGATCAGTTTGAATTCCATTCCACGTCCGGTCCAAGCAATGCATGGCGCGTTTGCCGGGTCATCGAGGAGAGCGACAAGGAATTGCCAAAGCTGGAGAGATCCTCTCCTCTGCTGTTGATATCCAACGGCAACTTCACCCCACGGTGAAGTTGGGGTGGTCGGTGACCTTTTGGTGTATTCGGTGCTCCACGGTGTGGGCGAAGTTCTCTTTTGGTAGCAGGAAGACGACTGCCTATCCCACGAATTTGACGATGTTGAAGTGCGTGGTTCTGCCAACGGCGTTCCCAGCTCTGTCCACGTTGGTGTCACGCTACGTTTTGCATAGATGTCCGCGTTCCAAGCTGTCTCTTGACGCGGTATGTAACCCTCGTTACTTGACTGCGGTCCGACCGTCGGCCATTGTGACGTCGCCGATGATGCACTCGTCGGTCTACTCGATGCTGGCGAAATTCGAGATTCTCTCGGTCCACTTCCGTTCGAATATTGCTGCTGCTGTTGTTGGTAGACTAGATTACTGCCTGCAAAGAAATTGTTATTTGGATTTGGAAACCAGAAAACGAGCGAATTCCAAAATGGCGATGGCGGTGCACATGTGACTTCGTAACTTGGACCTCAAATCTCTCGTAACCGGAATTGTAACGAGAAAAAACGGACCCAAAATTGCTTTTCGCATCGACTGAACCATCCCGATCGGTATTTTTCGGAACATGAATAAAGAAAGCTTACATTTGCTCTCGCTTTCAGACGGTTTCGATAATCGAGCGGAGTCGGTCTAGACCCCGAGACCAATATGAAATGAGTGAATCAGCATGATCAATCATTCTCACGGTTGGTAATAGGGATCACAGATTAAACCGTGGGGTAGATTTGGGTCGAGTTTAAAATCTGCTTAATAATAATTACTAATTAGAAATGAGCAGTGGTTTATCGTTACACGGTACAAGTTGCACGCGGGCGCGGCCGTATGCCGCTGGGCTGCATCAGAGCAGTAAAGCTCCTGTTATATTATTTAAGAATGAGAAGTCTGCCCGAAGTATTAGTATACCTAGATACCCAACCCTTTTATGTAAGCTTCTTTGCTGTTGTACAGTGCTATACGGGTCGCCGTTCCAAAACGGAATCATTATTTTAATCTGAAATTGCGTTCGTTGAGCCTTTGTGAGCTCTGAGAGCTGGCTGAAGAGGTTTCGAAATGTGGCCGTGACGATTCGCGTGATCAACTCGGAGGCAAGTCTTGGTGAAAATTTGTGCAGGTGAAAAGCTTCAGGACTGTGCTTCCTTCCAAAATGGTGAATCCTGATCGGAGACCGTGAGACGTGGATCGACGACGAAGTCGTAATTGTACTCGCAATGAAAAATACCGGCGAGGCTCAGCCTCCGGCGTTGTCACCTCAAATGATAAATGAAAAGCGAATGGTCAAGAAATCTGCAGATTCTGTAACCCAAGTGAAAAAAGCCTTCCAGTATGTCGTTGTTCAGCCGCGGTGAAAGTTGGAAAACTCTAAAAGCTGTAAAAACTGTAGAGCCGGGCTTCGGAACGAGCGCAAGTGGTCGCTGCGATGGGGATGACTGACCAGCTCCGCTCCGCCCCACCCCGCCACGGCCAACCCCAAACCGTGACTTTAGCCCTCGTCCATCTCTCCGTCTCTTCATTTACCACCAACCACCAACGCAGGTAATACATACATACATACGTACCTACCTATATATCGCTTTCATCAACTCGCGATTAATTTTAATCTAAAACTACCCGCAAACCATCCCTTCGCCGAGCCAACCTTCACCACGGTTTCTCTCTTCTCTCTCCTCTCTTCTCTCCGCTCTCTTCTCTCCTTTCCACTTATACCATGGGCAGGTATACCTATATCTGCGTTACAACAACCTCATTCTCCCCGTAGCTCCAGTTCGGTTCCACCACCGAAACTCCCGTCGACGGATTAACGTATAACTTTGTTCGACAACGTTTACTTGCGGTTACAAAGTAAAACACCGCGGGGTTATGGCTGTACAGGTATGTACGTATCCACGTAGCTTTTCAGTAATTGCGGATTATATCGGACGAAGTGTTCAGAGGGTGTGTATCTTCCAGTTCTCGATGCATTATCTACTGCTGCAGATTTCAAAGTTCACAGAGGAGACTAGCGTTTTGCTTTTCACCTTAATTTCGTTTCAAATTTCGTCCAAGCATCTCTTCACAAAATAGCAATCCAGGAGTTTTCGCATCACGCTACCTCCCACGGAGTACAAGCCTCAGGATCGGAAGGAGAAAAAGAGGGAGCGTTCGCAAAGCGAAAAGTGATAAGAAATGAACCGAAATTTGAATAATTTTTGTACATAATGAAGTTAACACTCGATCTTGGGATATTGAAGGAAAGGTCTCAATCAATCGAGTCGAGTCAATTCGGTGTACGTTGCCTGACCTTTCGGCAGTGATGTTCTGCCCTCATCAGAGGCTATTTGTCACAAACCATTTTTAATTAAAAATAAATTAAATTAAATTAAATTTTCAATCTAATTAAATATATTTGTATGCCTTATTTTTAATTAAAAATGGTTTGTGTTCAATAAATAGCCTCTGATGAGGGCAGAACATCGCTGCCGAAACGTCGGACAACGTACATCGAATTGACTCGACTCGATTGATTCAGACCTTTCCTTGAATAATTTTTGTTCCAATCGGTTCCTAATAACTAGCGTGAGTCTGGTAAGACATTTTGTTCGAGTTTGCGAGCCGCGGTTCGTATGAGCAGTGATGAAGCGAGTAGGGCGCATAGGTGGGTATAGGTATAAGGTACTAACAATTGCACTCACGTTTCGTGGCAAGGAAAACAGCTCGTCAGAGTAACATGCGGCATCGGCGCGGAGGAAATTGCTCGATATTCAAAGCCCCAGGAGTCGAGACCGTGGTGGTAGTAGGTATATACCCGCAAGTTGACTCCTATGCCATATTGGTATTGGTATTGGTATATTGGTATTGGTATTGGTATGACTTTGGGTTTAGGGCTTGAAGATCCAGACGCGTTGCTCGAGAGTCGCGAAGATATGTATATTAATGAAAAGCTTTAAAGCCGCACGAAACGCGACCCCGCAGCGCCCGGGAACTCAACTCACCGAGCGATCAGAAAAAAGCTATTCGCAATTCCTAATCCATTTAAGACTCTCGCTCCATGGTCGGGAATATTGAATATCCATCGGAGTCCGCAACCTTCGGGCTTCTTTTTCTCCTTCATCTTTTCCTTTTTTTATCCATCATCGATACCATAATATTTTTCATTGAAATTTGATTTCGGTGAGAGGCCAATGAGAAAAAAAATACCCAAAATATGTGGTGCAAAGTCAGAGCCACGCGATTTCGTCGATACATGGATTCGGAAAATTGTTCCCTCCGCGATCTTCCGGAGCTCCGAATTTCCTCTCGTCAAATCACGGTCCCAGTCATCGCATTACCAGTAAGCCCGCAGTTCTTCTGTTCCGTAATCAACGAGCTCTAGCTGACAAAAGTGACTACAGTCTCGTCAGGATTTGAACAATGAGACCCAACATGTACCTGCGTTATACCTTATACTCGTGTAGTATGACAGTGTATCAATGTCTGCTGCATAATACCTACATCGGACTTGGACGGCAAAAAGAGCATTGAGAGAGGGCTGCTGAAAGCGCATGAAAAATTCATTGGGACAAATCGCGGCGCGCAACGCGCTGCGGAGAGTAAGAGAGCGAGAGGAAGAGAGAGAGAGAGAGGAGAATACGCCATGGGGTGGGATATTCCGAGGGATGAAACTCTTCCTCTTTTTTTTCCATCCTCCCTCGCTCATGGCATGTCGGGTCGCGTATGTATAATTGAGTTGACGCGCCCGGGCTGGATATTCCTCGATGTTCGCGTCGACGGCACGGATGGGTGTACCTTCTTCGTAAGGATGTAGGCATAGGGTCGGTGGTAGACAAGGTTTTCCATCTTTTGTTTCCGATTTCACTCCATTCCGTTTCCCTATTTTCTCTTCCCCCCTTTTCTCTTCTTACCGAGAGCGTGGCATGCACATTCATAACATTCGTACAGAAACGTACATACCTGTACTTGTACATTACACCAATAACACGGGAGAGGGAAGAACGGAGAAATAGAGGGCCGGAGAGCCAAAGATAGAGGGAGAGAGAGAGAAGGACCGATGATATGGAGAGCTGGGGACGAGCCGGGGAGGTTTGTTAATGCGTCTCACTAATTAATCAGTTCCTCGCCAGTGAATGCCGTGCTGGAGGGTGAAGCGGGGAAGGGGGTGGAGGAGGTGGAGGGAAGAGGGCACTGGGTGAGAAATTCGTGGCATGATACGCCTAAACAAAGGGATAACCACCTGGCGCCTTATAATTTTATCGGAAATACTGTATAAAGATATATATATGCAAGACTGTTCCGAGATGGTGCAAATTCGGTTGCTTTAGCCATGCTTTCCTCTTCTTCATTCTCACGAAAGTTCGTTATCCGTGCAGTAAGAAAATGAACCGTGGATGTAGACCATTCAATATCCTCTAACGATTACGTCAGCGCGGACTTACGCGCGAATGGTATAATACTCGTAGATATATGCGCATCCCTGGATAATATACTGTGATCGCACATTCTGCAGGCCGGGGACATTGCGACACGTGCGACACAGCGGAGTATCCCGGCTAGTATATGGTACACCTACTGCACGAAGTGTCCCGTGTGGAAAGGGAGTTATTTACGACGTAGATATAGTAGTTCGCCTGAGTCGTTATGGGTATGCCTAGATGTGTGTGCATGTAACCAGCGATGATGGAGCTAGAAGGGATGGCCATCCCATGGAACGGCGGTTGTCCTTTTGTACGGTGATTCGTCACGGTCGAAAGATGAGTGGCTGAACGATAGAGGCGAGGGGATCGGTATTAGAATTAGAATTAGAATCAGAATCAGAATTAGGTTCGGCCTTATACCGTGCTGGACTTGATATTATTATCGTTGTCGAATCATTGCTTCGCCACAATGCTCTCATCTCCCATGTCCCATGTCCCATGATCATTATTATCGTGTTGTGTGAATTGTTGTGATGCTGTTTGTATTTGCTAAGAGGGTTCTTGAACGGCTCAATGAACCCCCGTTCTCCGGAGTCAGTCACGAAGAGAGCAATCCTGTTCGTCCCTTTCTCTCACTCCCGCTCTCTCTCGATTACTTGCCCAATGCTCACTCGATACGACAATCCAATGAACACTCGTAGAGTGATTTCGAGCGCTCACCGTCGAACGCACAATGAGAATCTGTCGCAGACTTACCATTGAGCTCAGCTGGAGTCGCCGAAGAAGAAGAAAGACAAGTTACGCTGCTTGCTGTCTCGACGTAGCTGCGATCCGCCGGTTCCTCTTTCACTGCGATATTTTTTGAGACCGGCTCACCTGCACGCAGCCGATTGCTGCTGTAAGAAGAAAAAGGCGGATTTTCTATTGGATAATGATTGCAGGCTAGTTCCGCTTTCGCCTATAATATCGCGAACAGAAGAAAGCCGACGGCTGTAGTTTCGTTTCCTTTTTCACCTGCGAGGGTTGCAATTTACCCGATTCAAATTTGCAGGTCAGGGCATTTTGGTATTTCTAATAATTTCAAAATGCTCATGAATTAGAATGGATGTAGGAATCAGATTGGGCCGGTTCTGACCTCTAGATCGCGGAAGATAAGCTTCAGACGTTTTAAGAACGATTAGAAGCATGAAATGGAGGCAATTAATCATATCCACGGTTCAGGAGCGCGAGTTAGGTGTGGGTTGTATGTGAGGTATATACCTATATGTACCTATGTATGCACGTATCTACGGCGATGAGTCACGATGGACTATAATAATTTCTTGATTCGAGGCTAGTAACTCAAAATCTTCATATGATTATACCCCTCGCGGTTCAGAACGGTATATACAGGGAGTTACTACGGAAATTATTATCACCTACCTGTAGCAAGAAGCCGGCGTTGCTGGACTCAGGTCCAAAAAATTATTATTCTGCGAATGAGAATGTGCGAGAGCCGAATTATACTGTGGATGATAACCTGCCTCGCCATTTTCCGTTACCTCCGTCACTTCAGTCGCCTGAACATTCCCTCTTCTGCAATTGCCTGCCTCCTGTTTGACTCCTGCGCCTAAAATGAGGAGATAATTTTCAAATTCAGATTCGATATCAGGTGTGATGAATTACTGAGAGGAACTCTTCAGGGAGTTTGGTGATAGACAAAAAGTGGCATCCTCTTCGTCGTCGAGGTCTATTTCCGGGGTCAAGTCTCTTTCGACAATTATTCGAATGGGCAAAAGTGGAATTTTCTTATCGGAAAGTATGGGTACATACATTATACAAAAGTTCGAGAACACATTGCAATATGAAATTTTCTCGTTTCATGGGTCTAAATGTTTCCATAACGCAAACTGACTCTTGCAAAATTGGTTTTCACATTTTTTGAAATTCGATCGTACAGGTATGTGTATAATTGATGGATCGATCGATGCCATATAGGTCATGTATAAATGTAGACACGAATTCTCTCCCGTAAAAACGTTCTCATTTCAGGGCACCATATTATAGCTATATCGGTGAACGTCACGGTATTATATGGTGGCGCGTGTCCCACCGGAAGAAGAGTCGACTCGCCGCTGCATGGTGTTGCGGGGTTGATGTAGAGGTGAAGAGGGGGTAGGGGTGGAAATGGGAGAAAATAGGGACGGGAGATGAGGAGGGGGGGGGGGGGGGGGGGGGCTGTTAATAAATCAAACAAACGCGGGTCGTGGGAAGCATAAGTCGACAGAATCCCCTCGCAATCGTTATATTTGTAAACACCAGCCCCCCTCGTCCTCCCCGCCGCCCTCATGGCTGTTCGTATGCGTATATAGGTCCTCTTCTTAGATACACATACATTTATGTATGGCGTAGGTTAACACTGTAATATATTGCGCGTGCAAAAGCGCATAAAACGATACTCGAGTCTCTTCCGGTTTGATATTGCGAGAATGAGAAGGCCATTGGAGTCGCCGGTGGCAATCTAACCTAGCTAACATAGGGAATATTCATTTTTCATCAAAGCCGGTCATGATTTTGACCAAGTGGGCTACTTGGCCACTTTCTGCCATCGTACTCAATGAATTCGCGAAGTTTCGTCAAGGCCGATCCAGTCCTTTGCCAAAATTTACGATTCTAGTTTTCGAAGCGGATTCTCTACATTCAAGATGGCGAGTCATATTACACCTTGAGAGGACAGAGGGGCAAAAGCTCATGATGACGATGTTGAAGCGCAGAGTAGGTGCCACAGTTCTTCAAAAATTGTACTCACTTTGATAGTTTCGATAGACAGGTAGCTTCGTATATTTTCATTACAAAATATTAAAAAGATGAAACCACAAACAAACAGAAAAACAACAATAACGTATTGATAAACAAATTTTGCAGGATTATATTAACCGATCGGTATAGTGTATATATGTATACGCTAAACTGAACGCCATTGGCTATTTGATATTTGCATTATAGGGTAGCGTGCGCCGGTACATACATCGCTCACGCCGCGAACTGTTCTTTACGTTGCAGTGAACAGATATATGTCTAGTATATAGTTACACCGGATTATTAATTCGATCATCCGTTATAGTAAACAGGCAGTGAAACAGTGAATACAAAATTGGAATAAAAGGGTTATGCACATAATAGATAGAGATCGCATATTTAATATAACTCAAATTCGGAATTTCCTGGGGGTTGGAGCTGGGTCGTCGACTTTCACGTACTATAGTAGGTACACAGCACTATATACTGTAGCATATCGCGCAATGAGAAAATTAATTGGACATATAAATGAAAATGTTAGGTTCGGAGAAAGGCCCCAATCTTTCTTCAAATTTCAAAATCCGTGTGTTGACTTTAACAGGTACAAAAGGATGCTGTATCCTGTATGGCACAGAGTAGCTTTTCACGCGACTTTGGAACTTGAGCGTTTATATGTATCAGGTTAAGCTGGAAACTAGCTGATTTGCTCATTTACATGTTTGAGAAATAGAGAGAAAAAATAGCCCGGTGAAATAAGGTGAAATGTATCAATTGAATTTGTTAATAACCCGCGCTCTCATGAAAATGAAGAAAAATAGACTCAAAGAGTGGATAAAAAGAAGTCCACTGTTATAGCATAGAATGGAAGATGAGAACCTGCGATTCGATGAAAGAAAAAAATGGAAAATCGTGAAAATCGTGAAAATCGTGAAAATAATACCAATTGTTGGTTTAATACATAAAGTGCTTCCTAGCGTAATCCGCGTTATCGATAGCGAAGGTGGAGGGTGGAGGGAAAGGGGAAGGGAAAGAGAGCTGCAAGGGATGAAAGTCAACATACGCCCGGTGCTTGTTTAAAAAATCACCCAAGGGCTTAATTTTTAATAAAACGATCGCCCCCCCCCCCCTCCCCCCTCCCGCCGTACTCTATATTTCACATCCCGGGGGCTAATCTCTGTGTATAGTATAAAGATATTTTGTTTCCATACCACTCTGGGTCGAAATGAAGCTGAAAAATTTGCTGAGAAACCGATGAGAGCAATACTGCAGTAGATACTGCGGCATGCCATTAAATATTGATGATCGTTCAGTGGGAGGTGAAGCTCAATTTAGCCGAAGGTGTCGTCGAGGTGGCGAAATATTATATACTTCATGCAGTACACACATGTTTATAGATAATTATATTTCCATCAAATGTCTATTAGGTTGGAAATTGCTTCGAAATTATCATTGCAAATCCTTCCGTTCATACACGTTCATGTTCGACGATCGCGATATAGCTGGTATGTCTTGAAAGGAACATACACTTATAGCAGTATAATGTGACAAAAATTATATGAACCAAAATTCAGATTCACAATTTTTGTTTCTAATGCAATATTCGCGGGAAAGAGTTTTTGCGAAAAGTGGGAATAGTTTGTGATACATTTAGTCAGCAGTTCCGTGATAATCGTAAGAAAGAAAGACACCGTCCGCGACGTCTCGCAGCAGCAGACCTTCATCCCAGACCAAATTATGTTCGCGTTTGTATAAAATTGACCTAACAATCGAAACAATATTCTGCAATATTTATTCAAAAACACATGTTTCCCTCTCTGATCGTAAAACTGCAGTTCGTGTGTACAATATTGCCATTCTTCTATCGCTTCGAGAGTTCACTTTATTCGATCGTTCTATTATATAATGGACGATAGTATACAGTTCAATATACATAGGTACATAGTATTGCTTGAGTACTCTAAATATAGTATATACTTACTCGATATGTGATGAAATTCGGGAACGTATTGCTCGCTGTCTTCCGTTTCGCAACTACTGCCTGAAACGAAAATTAACAAATGGTACCTATTGATATTGTGCCGACTGAAATGTGTGCGATTAGCAAACTAAAAAATCAAATCATGGACGAAAATGACATCTTTAGTATTTTTGAACGACAATCGGACCATGAGAAACTGCAGCTTTTTCATCTCCTCGATCGCACTGTCTTTTTTATAGGTACTGCATTCGTCGTATAGCAGAGGATCTAGCAATTAATTGCCGTGTAAATATGCATGCTATGAAATATGCTGCAATGTGCACGCATTAACATGATTGCGGGGTTCACCTACGTATCACGTCAAGTTTGACTGCCGCTGCGTTTAAGGCCGCCCGTACGGGCAAGCGACGCATTTTCACCCTGGCACACCCCTAACCTAAGCCCCCGCAAGACCATTATAAGCCAGTGTGTAATATACCAACATTCAGCTGAATAATAATTAATATTAATGCTCTAAGTCTGAGACTAGACCTTTGC
Organism: Phymatocera aterrima; assembly: GCA_963170745.1. Lineage (NCBI taxonomy): Eukaryota > Metazoa > Arthropoda > Insecta > Hymenoptera > Tenthredinidae > Phymatocera > Phymatocera aterrima. The sequence goes on from OY720660.1 coordinate 21,406,368, forward strand.
TAATCGATCACCTTCCTCCATCTCACTCTGTTCACCTCTCTCTCTGCAAATATACCTATACTGTATGTTATACGTTGAGGGGAATTTCAACTCGCTATGTTGAATGAACAGAAACCGTTTCGAGAACGAGAATCGTAAATTTTCACAAACGATACGATCGATTTTGATGAAACTTCGAGAATTCGTTGAGCATGATGGCAGAAAGTGGCTAAGCATTTCACTTTCTCAAAACATCGGTCGGATCCGATGAAAAATGAATATTCCCTATGTTAGCTAGGTTAGATTGCCAGTGGCGTCTCCAAATTCCCCTCAAGGTTGGCCAACATACCTGTCGTAGTAGGCAACAGAAAAGGAAAGAGAAAACACCCTAAAATAACAACAATAAAAGTTGAAGGATACTCCTCTAGATTAAATATGAAAGAGTTACAACTATGATGCAATGGAAGATTTATCTAGATTCTAGATAATGTATAATGCTCTCTCGACAAGGCACTCATACAATAATTAGTACCTCTACTATGTATCGGAGCTATTAGGTATACCTAAGCTGGGCTTTTAAAATTCCCTTGGGAAAATCGGATGGATCAGATTTCCCGAGACCGTAGGGGTATAAGTATTTGTAATCTGCTGCCAGAGGATCAGGAGTCCCACTTCGGAATCTTGTTACAATTTGACGCAATTTCACATGTGCAGAAAACGATCGCGCGATCGATGGAATAAATTTGGCCATTCGATGTTCGTATAAAGCCTACAGAATCGAGGAATGCTACCGGTTTTTATGATTCGTGATCGATAGTGCCTACATGCTATCGATGTGAAAGAACAGCTTCCTCCCGGCGCGGCGGGCACCTTCTCTCTCCGTTGACGGGTACGTCTGCATTTGTCGGTGACAGAATGAACTCATCTTATGAGTTAGATGCTGCAAGGTCGAGCGTTGTGACAATCAGTACAATGGGAATCGGTCCCTCTTTTCCCGCAACAACTTTCAGGCCAAGAAGTTTCTAAATTGGTCTATAACGCGTAGAGGGTGAACTCCTGTACACATAGGTATGCCGAACACATATATATACACACCCACGTTTCGCCGTGATGTTGTACGTTTCGTATGGACTGTATACGATGCGGGGTCGGGCACACCACGCACACACACTGCTACGAAGTTTTCGTTTCCTGCACGTATGCCGTGTCCCTACATATGCTCGCCCGCGTATGTGTGTGGAGAGAAGCCCGCCTAATACAACTCGGTGTTCTAATTAATTTAATGGGCTTTGGCTGTTCACGATTAGTAGCTAGTGCGAGCGAGCAATGTGCTATTGTTGAAAATAGTTTATTGTCAGGTTTCGATTCAACTTTGCTTCGTATACTGAACCTGAATTGACGTCACGGTGGTGTGGTGGCAGGAGTAGCAGTGATCCAACGAAAGATCGCTATAAATTTAAACATGATCGACGCCGCACCGAGCACGGATTGTCCAATACAAGGATAAAAGACCGATTAGGGTAATGACCACGGTATCCATGATCCAAGTTACAATGTCACCCGTTGTACTATAACTATACGAGCCATCGAAATTTCGAATAAAGGAGGCTAAAAGGTATTGCTTATATATCTTATAACGGATGGATGGGTACCAGTCTATATCAGGTGACCTTGATTCATATTACTTCCCGAGGTATACCAACCTGCATTGATGCAGGACACCGGTATGAGCTTTTGATCCTTGATGGAAGCTCCCACGATGAAATACACTTATGCTGTTGAAAAAATGTGAAAAACTGGGTCATAGGCTGACACATGCAGCGCTACGTGACTGTGTATTGATCAGTTATAATAACCGGTCAGTATTGTGTATTGGAAATAATAATTAGCCGAACGGAATGAATTTTTATACGAATTTTAGGCTCAAATTTTTCTCGATTAAACAAAATCTCGATTATTTTTTTTCTCTTTCATCGGGCGGATAAATTTGAATCGAGATTTTGTTTCGCCGTAACAAATTTCAGCCTGCAGCAGAAACTGGCTCGATAATTCGTTTCATTCAGCCACAATAATTTCGAATTAACGACCGATCAATCTCAATTTTCGTTTCTCGGTCAAAGATGAACAAAAAAGTTGTCACTACACGATTCTTAATGTATAAGGAAAACAAAAAATACCGCCCGAACAGGGACTTGAACCCTGGACCCTCAGATTAAAAGTCTGATGCTCTACCGACTGAGCTATCCGGGCCTCTGAAGTTTAGGTTAGATATTGGGTATATAATGTCTTTAACGTTTAGGAATTATATTTTCAAATCGTTGGCAACACCGATTATCGTTTCATTACGTAACTTCACTCTCGAGGTGTTTGAAATGGATATATTCACTAAAGTGATAATATTGAAGTGAAGTAAGTGACAATCTTTTGTTTACGTATATATTTGATGGCAGTTGATTGACTATAATAACGAATCGTAATCCTCAGGAATATTGTTGTAGGACTAAACTGCGTTTCGATTATTAATTATTGTTATATTTTTTTCGATAGTTATATACTACATACTTATATTGCTGATTTATTACAATGCTTGTAGCTTCTTTTTGTCATTCGTAACCGATGTGTAGTGTATGATTAAGTCGATCGTTTTTTCATATGCATTATACCTATGCGAGAATTAGTATACCTATGTAAACATTTACGAGGAGATTTTAGTCCGTAGAAATCAGAATTGATCGGTGAGATGAACGTTGATACTATCGGCCAGTCATGGCTATTGAAAAGTAAGAAACAAAGAGAGAGAACGAGGAAAAAACGGTATGCTAATCATAATAGAGTTAACTAACGGAAACGAGCATTCTCTACTTTCTATCTTTCTTACTTTCGATCTCCTCCTCTCTCTCTTCCGCCGCCTCTTCCTTTATATTTCTCCACTTTTCGCAGCAATCGCTCGCCCGATAACTTTATCTACGATTTTGTAACCGCTCTTTGCTCTTAAATTTCGTCGTGTATGGGTATAGATGATGGATTGTATGTGTAGATTCTAGATTGTCGCGCGGAGAACTACACGCGTATAGTTTATAGTGTAAGGTGATACCGATAATTCTATACTCGTGTGTCTGCGGTTCTCTCTGAAATACTGCTGCAATCATGTATATAGAGCAATGGGATGCAAAAGTATACTTTCCACACTGGCGCGGGAATGGAGTACCTACTTTACGCACGCTGAACATGCTTCGAAAATCAAACTTTCCGAGCAGGTATGACGAAAAAACCTTTACAGATACCTCCCACCAACGCGCCTAGTTTTACGTCAAATTCGATATCTCTTTACGCACATTCATACGTATACGTATATTAGGTGTATATAACGTATATGTTCTCTTTCATCACAAGTCCTAATTCGGTCACACCAATTTCTGAATAGCAAATCTTGATGGATTCATAATTATGATTACGATTATCGTGGATACTCACCATCCCGCAGCCATGATTCCTGTCTGTATTCTTGACTGGGATACAAGTCACCCCCTGGAACAAGAATCGTAGAAGAAATAGTATGAGACATCGATGTAATATACAGCTAAGCTATCAGAATTTTTTCTCGCCATCTAATATACACACGGAGTATATTCAGTGGGGCGATATATCTCACTGTCTTCATCGATAAATAGGTGTAACGATCATATAGCTCTATGATTGTCACATCGTTTCTTAGTGTGACAAAGCCGTGTAGCGAATATGAAATATGTGGAGGGTACTAATGATTTGCTCAATAGAGCGATCCCGTATCGTAATCCTTCTATATAGGGACGACAGGAGGCTAATCCCGAGCTTTAAATATGAATCGCAATGCGCTATATCACATACCATGTGACTGCGCAGGGCGAAGAAAGAAAGATAAACCCTTGCTGCGCTGGGTATAGGCGTGAAGTAGTGTATGAGATATCTGCAATTCTGTATACTACAACTTTGCCCATGACGTGACGGTCTGCAGCCCACGTATCGCTGTATCGTCATTCTACTGTATACTATATGCCGCATGTACCCTCAGAATTAGAATTATAGTCTCTGCTCTGTGGAGTGTGTTAAATGGGTATCCATATCAATCTCTTCACAGCTCTCACCGCGGGAAGCCCACTCATCGCCTAATCTCGTTTGTTTCGTAGGCTACCTCGTATTGCCAAAGTAGAATAGTAAGCTGCAATTCCGCGTCAGTAATGTGCCATGCACTCTGTGCTATCTACCGACAGCCTCGTACTCGCATCCAGGGGTGAATTCAGCGGCGGGCCGATCAGACCGCGCGGCCTAGGCGAGCGGCAGATTTTGGGGAAGGGGCGGCGGTTTTCGGACTTACGGAAAGAAAAAAACAGCAATGTAAGAAGAATCGGTATCCAATTGACATTCGTGATCGTGTGACATTGACATCGTGCCAACGTATGTGTATGTATACCTTCGGCGTACACCGGATGAGAGCTCTTCGCACCGCGGCGCACTGCCTCGGCGAGACACGATCGCGAGAGAAGGAAAAAAGGAAGAGGGAAAAAGGAGGAGAAAGAAGATTTCAATATTTTTATAGGCAAGCCCGTGATCGTAACGCGATTACTGCGCTGGAATTGCGGCATTATAGGTTCTGATTGAGTTACGCCACCCTCGGAGTAGTGGCTTATACCGTGGCATGCCAATGCTACAGCTCTACAAAGTGTCAATCATTGCACCAGACGCCGAATGCTACCACTACCACTACCACTACCACTGGCATGAGGTACCACGTTTTCGTCGAGGGCGATCCGAATATCTATCTTTCTCCCTCTCTCTCGTTTTCTATATCTCTTTTCCGACGAGCTATAGGTATATACATGTACCTATGTGCGGTAGTTTATTTATTTTTTTTTCTTCTTCTTTCGATCACACAGAAGCATTCAGGACCTGCAGCGTTGAAAAAAAAAAGAACGAAACACCCAGGGGAGTATTTTGTGGTGATAATTTCTATAACTTATTGAATTTCACCCTAACCCGTGAAATAACTGTATATGAGGGGAGAGTTGGAGAAATTTGAAATCTCGTACGGGTGTAAACGCAACTGCAGTATAGAGTGCAGAGTGGGTCAAGGCTGCTGCTGGTCAGATATTTCAATCCACCGAATACTTATGTTTATCAGATTGAGAAGAACACTTTTCTTTTTTCGATACATATATGTGTATATATTATGTAATAGTTTCTCTTCAAATTATCCGGTCGTGATAATATTTTTTCGAGACTTCGTCCCGAAGGGGCTCTGTTCCTTGTAGCTGCTCGAGGAATCACCGTGAAATTTTATGACAGATCACAGAGAGATCGATGAGGAATCGTTAGGAATCGTTGGAATCCGATTTACACCGAAATGCGGAATACAGATGAATCCTATTGATTTATGCGATTTCCCTTGATTTTCACCGACCCGCCCGATGTTTGAAAATTAATTTCTACCAAGATTGCCAAGAACTGGAAAACACTTGGAATCTCTGTAAATCGCCTACAGATTAGGGAAATCGTCGGACGTTGCAATAATGATATCCTTCAATTGTCGAGTGAATAGCCCCACGCTCTATCCTGCAGTTAATCCTTATTCTCATTCTCAGATGGTAACAACGCAATGTATATAGGTACGTAGATCGGTATCCCACACGGCATCGAGTATAACGAAACATTGCATGAAACGTTATCTGCATGGATTGTCAAATATACACATGCGGAGTAAGAGTTTCCAAATTTTCGGACCTCAGCACTCGAAATGTTCTTGTAACGTCCACCTATATGCGATATCTTGTAACACACATGTACGTATCTCTCTGCTGAGCTGTGCGCGGGACATGAAAATATTGGGGAGGGAATTTATTCGGGTCGTCCCGCCTTTTCGTTTCTGGATAAATAATATTGTTGCGTCAGTTGATGACGTTATGATAGAGATATCGACTTTGTACCGTGCAAGTGACAGCCCCGTTGAATAAGGGGGACCGAAACCTTCTCAGACCGTAGGGAACGGCGCGGCGCGGCGCGACGCGGTTATTCCTTTTACCTTATACCTTATACCTATCTTGCGTATTCTATCAGAGTGCTTCAAAAGCCGACGCGACGCGCGGCCCGAGGCGACGCGACGCACGTTTGGTATACCGCCGCCGCCGCAGTTCTCGAACGAGATCAACGCCGCAGAAAGAAAGACGGAAAAACGGAAAATGAAAAGAGACAGACAAATGTATGACAATATAGAATAACCGCGGAAAGCTGCAGCTGAACAACAAATTTTCTCCCCCAACAAGAATCGCGAGCGGCTCTCCATTTTCCATCCTGATACTCGTACATATAGGTAATGTATATGGTTTCTACGCGAAAGAAACGTAAAAAAAAGAACGAAATCTATTGGAAAAACCCAACATCGAAAGGGAAAATAGAAAAAAATGAAAGATATGACTTACCGTGTGTCTTGTCGACCCCAGAGGGTGACACGTAATAGCCGGAGGTGATAGAATGTACCGGATCACTCAGTCTGCTGTACCCGTCTCCGGTCTGAAACGAAAGAAAACGTGTTTTTCTTCTGTTTTTTCATCTCTCTCTCTCTCTCTTTTTCGTTTTTAGGTTAAGCAGTCGAAAAAGTACGACTCAGAAATAGGCGGGGACATGATTTTTTGATTTGGATTATGAAAAGGCCGCACATTTGGATGTTGTATTCCACCTCGTTCTCTTCGACAATTGTTCTGTTTGAATATAGCTGTAACTTTCTTTGCAGCGTGGCTACCCGTTCCGTCGAAGAAAATACGAAAATGACAATCAAAAAATAAGACACAAAAAAATGAGAATCTCTTCGGCGATAATTCATCGACAGATTTACCAATTTTTGTCAGAAAATCATGCAGCGGAAAGTTTCATCTGAAGTAGGTAAAATGTCGAGAATTCGTAGTATACATAGAATAAGACATTCCGAATTCGGAGGATGCGGCTAGTCTCGATTCTGCAGGGTGTCGGGGCGTCGAAGAAGGCAAAGAGGGCGAGGAGAACAGAGAGAGGCCGAGTAGTGAGCGACGAGGGGCTAGGGGCTAGGGGATAGGGGATAGGGGAAAGAGCGAAGATGGGCGCGGAGGACATCCGGTGACTGATTGGAACGCTTCCTCTCCGCGGGGCAATCTTGTGGTAAACCAGGTTATCTCGCCTCGCCGACATACATATACTCATCTTTTTAGATGTACGTGTGTGTATGTGTAGAGTGCTAAAACATTTCAAGGAGCGTACGATATACTTGGATACTGGATTCCGAGGATCTCCTTTCACTTTGTAAATTGGTCTCTTCTGCTTCATTATATCACATTATACAGACTGTACACAGTAACTCCAATGACGCGGAATTGAAATTTTCGAATTTCGAAGCACATCTATGGATTCAATGGCGAGTAAAATCGTAAAATTGGTACCTGTCGCCAGCTATTCTGACTCATGAGCGTAGCTGAAGCATTGATTGGCATGCTCCGGAAGCGATTGACTATTCAAACTCTGTACCTGTTCGAGTATCGGAGTCGCCGCCGGCAATCTAACCTAGCTAACATAAGGAATATTCATTTTTCATCAAAGCCGATTATGATTTTGAAGAAGTGAAATACTTAGCCACTTTCTGCCATCGTGCTCAGTGAATTCTCAGAGTTTCTTCAAAATCGATCCAGTCGTTTGCGAAAATTTACGATTCTCGTTTTCGAAACGGTTTCTGTACATTTGGGATAGCGATAGTCCTACGGCACCTCAATTGTATCATATTTTTGTCTACGCTTTGCGAAACGGTATATTATGTGGCTGCTGCGATGCGAGGACGAAGAAAGACGAACGTGCTCGCGGAGGATCGTAGGCGACTCGCCGCTTGCGGAAACCCCGATGCGCGGTGGGGGTAGAAAATGAACGCGAAAAAACGGGGGCAATTGTGGGACACATTGGACATTCGTACATTAACTTAACAGAAGGAGAAAAGGCACGCGTCCGTGTTTGCGTACTCAGTCCTCACGCGTCATTAGCTGGTTAACTTCGTTAATGCTACTCGATTGACTGAAAATCCCCCTTCAAAAACGACACCCTTCATCGCGGCGTGGACTCATATGGTTACAGAGCCCATTTTATGCGTGGGGTGTGCATCATAGACAGGCATAACTTCGAATTCGAGCGTACAAAACACCTATGTAGGTACTTATACTATGCATATAGTATGTATGTACCTATGCATGTGAATTTTTCATTTTGGATTCATTCTCGACAACGTACAAAGTCCGCACAACGACGCCGGGCCGCGCCGATATGCCTTTGACATTTTCAATCAATTTCATCGCTAGTGTCGCTTCGTAAACCACCGCGAGTCCGCTCCTCGTTCACGTACCACGTGTACCTATACGTAACATGAAAATAAATTTTGTTCGAAACCTAATTGCCAATCACATGGTACCTTGTAATCAACGTGATCCTTATCATAAGTCTCGGGATCACAAGATTGAACAGAAAATTCAAACCCTGCCGCTATATACGCGTGTGTGTTTGTACTCGCCGATTGTGAGTGGCTATCTGCGATTTATCCCACGTCCACATTCGCCCATTATTTAATATGGTCCACGCCTATGGCGTGTACAACGAAAGCTGAAGAGGACTCTGATCAATTAGCTAATAGCTGTTCTTCTCGGGGTTCCGTGGTTTAATGTAATGGTCTCGAGAGCGAATTTGTGCAATTTTGTTCTTCTCTCGTTTGAAGAAACTCTATTGTTTCGCCCCTGCATCGGTGACCTGTGTTATTCTTTTCGCACCCTGCCCTGGCACACTAGTTATACTTTACGAGGGAGCCGAGAGCTTTCTGGCTTCTTTCCCGCGACTGTTGCCGACCGCCTCATCGACCAAATTTCTAAGTTGAGGGTATCATTATACCCGACGAAAAAAACAAAAAGAAAACAGAAATAAACTTCATACATCCCACTCTGCAGACCCGAGAACAAGAGTAATCCATACAGCTCCCTGATTTTCCGTGTCAACGTGCGCGAAGAGCCGGAAATTTTCTAGACTGACAAAAATGAAGCAAAAACAAAAGATGAGAAGAAAATAGGTTCGTACGCGAATGAATCACTTTTAGCATTATTATGTCATTCTTCATTTTTCGTTATACTCCATCAGGGCGGGTTGATTATACGAAACCTGCCGTTTGTATAACGATGACAAATTAGTCGGCGTCATTAATTGCTATTAATAGTCTGCAGTCTGTTTTAAGACCGGTTCATATATTATTCACGATATCAATTAATATTCATTGAAAATACTACCCGCCGCGCTGCTACTGCCGCTGCGGACGGCTAATTTGATCAATATAGTATATCATTACCTATCGAATGTTAATTGGCATATATATACATGAAATTCGGTCATTTTACATCCGAAAAGGCCGGCGTTGGCTTGCGAAACGGAAAGAAGAAGACGATCATGAAAATCGAAGAAAATAGGAGAACGAAAATCGCGTTGTGTAATCATAGGCTGCAGGGCCACATAATTATATCGTACAATTCGAACGCATATAGCATCTGGCTCGAATACCTGTGTATGCATATGTATACATATCAACGTGTGCGCATTACACCAACATTTAGAAATGACGTGGTCACGTAAGCCAAAGCTAACGCGAACAGACGCAGAAGATTATTTGATAATTAACTGAACAAACACGCCCTTTACTTGCCCCCTTGGCCCTTGTGACCCTCGACCATCGACTCCTCTCACCCTTGCTACTCTATATCCGTAGTGCTTTTCACGTTTGTGGCCGGCTAGGTAGCTGCAGCTACTACTCCACTACTCACACACGTGAGTTACCTAGGATAGATACACAGCTATTTCAACCCCTCACCCCCGGCCACGGTCGAGGAATTGTCTCGTCGTCTCTTTCAGCACACATTACAGTAGAGTGAAGCAAAGAGCTGTGAGGCATGTGTCGCTCGTCGTCAGGTCCCATGAACCACGTGGTCATGTATATATACCTATTTTCTATACCTATAGGCTTTACTAGCTCATATGTACTACATACATTCTTGTTGACAGGTTTCGTTGCCCACAAACTAAAGGTCTCCTGAACCTTCCGCGTTGCCTCGCTGCACTGCAGGACCGCAATTGGGCTCGCTGTGTCGAATGTAAAGAAACCGTTTCGAAAACGAGAATCGTAAATTTTTTCAAACGATACGATCGATTTTGATGAAACTTCGAGAATTCGTTGAGTATGATGGCAGAAAGTCATTGAGTATTTCACTTTGTCAAAACATCGATTGGATTTGATGAAAAATGAATATTCCCTGTGTTAGCTAGGTTAGATTGCCAGCGGCATCTCCGAATTCCCCTTAAGAGCACTTGAAGATCGGATATACAGCCATTTTTTTACAGTTTTTCACAAATTTGGGTAAATTTGTATCCGGGCATCGAGCGCTGGGCTCATGCGTGAGAAATATCGATGAAGTTGGAATTAGTTCGTATGAAATCTGTACCTGGTATGAGGCTGGAGTTTACAACGTTAATGCCGAGGGGATTCTCGAAAATCGTAGAAACAAAAATTAAGACTTTTATCCATCAAAAATTTTCAGTCGCATCGGCCGGATAATCCAATATCGTGATGCCGATATTTCGTGAATTAATTCAATCGTCGTTCGATCGAAGTAGATCATCCCTTGATCTTATCATTATCATTTCGTTTGTTTGCTGAAGAGTAGTTTCCGTCCAGTTTGTATTTAATTTGGGGAGTCTTTGGGTCACCGCAGATGTGTAATCTGATGAGCCAAATTCCAAATTCCAAATTGTATTTATGCAGCGTCCGGAATTGGGTTTATTTCTTGAACGAACTCTCTGAATTTCTTGAGGATAAAATTTCACTCTATCGGCTTAGAGTTACACGATCTTTATTACAACGATTGATTTGCAAAGTGGATCATTACTTCTCTGGTTCAGAATGGCACGATTCTGACTCGACAACAATTTATAGATAGGGAATTCCATTCAGTTTTTAACCACTGAAATCGGATATCATTGTGTGCAGTTTATCGTTTCTTGATCGCTGAATTCAAATACGATGTCTAAAATTTGATAAAAATTCGGCGCATCCGGCGATGTTTATAAGTATGGCTTTTCAGATATTTTGGAAAACGTCTGCCCCATTTGGCGCGAAAGACTCAAACGCAAGAGAGCTTCCCTCGTGCTTTTTCATTTTTTGACCATCACGGTGGTCCATTTTATTGAGAAGCATGCTTCACACAAATTTCCAAAACTACGGTTGCGGAGCTGTCTAACAAAATTCAACCCTATAGCCAATTACGTTACAGCAGCAACAAAAATTTTGAGTTCAGAATCTGACTGGAATTCATTGAGTCGTTGTATCCATCACCGATAACACTCACGTAAGACTTCGAACTCCTCATCTGTTATCGTCACCATTTTGATGTTCCTCTCTTCTGAACTGGTCAACAATATAGGAATTATGCACACACATGTAATCTTCATCATGGATACCAAAGATCAAACTGCTCAAAGAATATCCCCTTCGCGGTAGCGCGGAGTCGCGTTGTCGAAGAGAGTACCTACAGCTATACCTATATACGTCGACGATGCCGATGGGGCAATAATAATTAATTACGATGATTGTGTCATGTATAGTATGTGCATCTACATCCATGCGTGCGTGTATATAGGTATAGAATTATAGATGATACCCCGTAGCATGCAGACACGAGTTGAATTCGTTCCCCTCGAATTTCTCCGCCCCAACGATCATGGGAACACTACACCGAACAGTTAACACTGGTTGCTGGTCATTGAGTGCTGGCATATGTTAGAGTCGTACCTAGCTATTCCGATCTGTGGGAATCGACGATCTTCAGCCCCCGAACTATTAACGAACACCGACAGCAACCGTGTGTGCGACGCGTGCTTTCTTTTTTTTACAAACTCAGAATCAGGTATATAGGCTCTATTCGAAAGAGATCGGGATTGATGGCGGATAAAGTTTCTCGAAATAATGACATCACGCCCTAGGGCAGTATGAGGAGAGATCTCGGAAATTTTCAGCTTATTTATTCCTACAAAAAATTTGTTCCTGTTGTTTGAAATCCGAGTAGATTATGAATTTGAAACGACGGAAGAGAGAAATTACGTCATTTTCCTTTTTCCTCCCCCTGGAAACGAAAGTTTCTCGTTCTTCCAGCAGGAGAGGATCGTGAAGCGTTAGTGTAACAGGGTGACCACCCGCGGTTCCGGAACCCGTTGTCTGTCTCCCTCACGGACCCCGGACCCGGACGATTACGTGTATATTCATGTATATATCTATAGTTATACACAGAAGATGCTCCACGGTTCGGTCTCCGTGCTTTGGGGGTGACAATTACGCGTTTAGACCATACAAAAGGGGTTTTCCCCGTGGGATACGGCATCCGAGCGTGGAGGCGCGTGCCGGGGCAATTGACTCCGTGGATATAGCCTCGTGCCGGGGGTGGGGTCAGGGACTCCCGGTATACCTACTCAGCGTCTCTTTTTCTTTTCAATTTATCTATTACACATTCAAGTATAGGTCAATATATTATCGGTCCATTGTAGTCTCCACTATCCACTCGCTCTAGTGGCCCTCCAGAAATTATCCACAGAATAATTCGAGCCTCCGTTATTCGACTGCGCTCCGATCACGTAATTAATCTTCGTCTTCGTTTGATTGCAAAAAATAAAAATGCAAAAAATTGCTCATATTTAAGAAAGCGGATAAAAATCCGCCTCCAATTTTGAAGATCCTCTTTTTGTGAGATGCATGCGACGAATATAATCACTGGCGCGGAATTTTTGAAAATATTTTTGTATTTTGTGAAAGTTGAACCGGCACCGATCGCTCGACGATCGTGAAAAATAAGGTCGTAAAAATTTACCGGTGTGATCTTCCGCGAAGTAATTTCTGCGCACGTATAGATCGACAATTCGGCCGCACAAATTACACTAATGTCCGAGAAGACCGAAACGAGTGTAATTCGAATCTGGATGAAAATGATATTTTTGAATCTAAATGGAATTATGAAACAATCCTGCACAGGATTCTACACCGTAAATTTTTTGTGCAGGGCGCTCGATATTTTCTCGATAAAAATTCCCAAATAATTACTATGGACATGCGTGCAGAGTTCAGGGTACGTGTATGAGAAAAAAATTAGAATACAGGTCATACCATTCCGTTAAGATCGGCCGTGTTGTCCGCGGGCACTTCTTGATCAGCCAAATTCATCATGCCGAAATTGAGGGAAAGTAAAACAAAAAATCCTCACTATATAGTATAATTACGCGTATTATTCAGTTCGATTGTTCTTCCTTTATTATTTCCGGTTTATCCTCACGAAAGAACGCGAACAACAAATATAAGTACTATGCACAACGATTCATGGATTAATATAGAATTCACATTATAGGTATACACGGGATCAGAGACTGCGACATCTCGGCGTAATTACAAGGCTGCATTGCTCGTGTAATGATACAAGGGACCGCCTCGCGCGTATACTTGACGGGAGAGTCTTTATAGTTTGTTATGACAGTTCGCGATCAAAGATAGAACTGATAGCGGTAGGCAGTCTGGTGATTTGATCCCGTAGAACATCGTCATCCCGGGATTCAACCCCTCGAACAAATTCAAACCTGAACTCGCACCCTCCCTCCGCGCCCCTCGAATTTCATCCCGCCGCCACCCTCTCTTGGCTCGGTGAGCTTGGCTGACGCCCGTTTTTACCACCCCTCAGTGGTGAAGGGATGTTTCTGGCTCCGCGATCCCTCGAATCCACAATTCCGTTTTTCAATGTTACCGCCTACCCCGTGACGTCAATGTGCTTCTGCCGGCGTCGGGGTGGTCGCGATCGCCCAGGGGCGGCGCCTTTGAGGAAAATTCTTACAATCTGATTGGCTCGTGTAATTCCTAACTCTCGTGCAGCGGGATAGTCGCGATTTTATAACTCTCGGAATACCCGCCGCGGGTTAAACAGAGACGGAGATTTTGTATGTAGGTGAATCCAGTACTGTGTTCATTCAGCGCGTATTATATTTGCTCGTCGTATAATAACGCTGTATATTCGTATATTATACTTCATCTGTACATATAATATGTCTGCGCAAGCTCCTACACACATATACAACACATGCTACGGTATAGATCTTCATTGTAAATATCCGCAGAGATTCCCGTTCCCGTTGTCTGTGATACCGCTACTTATACATACATACGCATATAATATATAGCTGCTATTCGACAAAGGAATTTTTACCAATATCTGTTTTTTCGGTATCAACGTTCGGCGAATTTGATTGTCTCTGATTTTCAGCTCGCAATTTCTCATCATATATTAGATGTAAAACATTTCATTTTGTGAATGTAACGCGCATGTTTTGAATCCAAGAAGTAGAATCGGCCACCGGGAAACTTAATATAACAGAGAGACCGAAAGGCGGGCTGAAAACATGATGTACCTCTCAATCTTTCAAACCATCGGAAATATTTTTGTATCATTATTTCTTCTTCTTCTTCTTTTTCTTCTTCTTCTTCTTATCTTCCGAATCTGATTGTATTTTTTCTGCAACTATTCAGTATCGTATCTGGTGTAAAAAATCATTGAATATGAATACGAATATTCACTTAGTATATATCTTTACATATTACTTCTTTTTCCCTCTACACATTTGCATCGCCATATAGATATTTGAGATAGGTACCATATATCATGGTCCGCATGTAATACACATGAAATTTAGGTCAGAGACTATTTTTGAGAACCTACAGAAACGTAGATATAACGTCGTTTTGTTTCATCTTATTTTGACTTTGGTTCTTTTATTTCATTCGCGTGTATCGCCACACCGCATCATCAAATATAATGCACATCGAAGAGCTTTTCGAGCGATGTTCGTGGTCCTTTTTTCTTTCTTTTTTTTTATGTTATTTTCATCTTCTGTAGCGAATTTCGAATGCAGTCGAAAAAAGTGGTGAATGTATACCTATTGTGAACTTGCATTATAGAACAATATTCTTGGTATTACAAATATAACTATTTCAAAATTGTCCAATGAACGATCGGATCACCTATATCTGCGCTTTGCGCATTGAATTATAAAGTGACCTATAGCATAGAGTCCTAAAACGCAAAATTCTTGACATTCTTTTTGTCTCTCTATATCTGCAAAACTTTTGAAAATTGTTTCCGCGCGGCGGGAGGTGATGACCGTCGGTAGGAACGGTGAAACGTCTCTGTCGGTAAGGTAAAGCGTTTTCTTGACCATTCGCGAAACTTGTTACCGACAGTCGGTGAAAAAAGTAATTTCTTCCAGACTCTAGATGTCATCGCGAGCCGGTAGGTTTTCAAAACCGTGTAAAACCCATCTACAATGTTTCAACAATCTGTGTGAAAAGTGTGGGATTTGGTCACGGTAGAGGCGAGTATACTGCTGATGAACTTTTTCAGCTTATGAGTTTCCATTTGAAGAGAAAGAGAAGGAAAGCAACATCAGAAAAAACCCACCACGTTACTGCTGTACTGTTTACCGAATGATATTACAGCGCGTTCACATAATTTAATGCGGTTAAAAAGAGTGCGGTTTAATTTGTCGCTGTAATAATGGTGTTGATCCGCTACGTTTAGTTCATAAATAATATACCGTACGTATTTATATTAAAAAATCATGAAATCATAAAGCCGTGATTTCTGTCCTGAAGCTTGTGTGTAATTTCACTGGATACAATCTACCTCCGTCGCCTAAGGACCTAGATAAATTACCGTGGTATTACATCACCGTAAGTAATAGCTGATATTATCCATAATTCATGATACTAATATAATGATTTGTACATGTTCATTTGAGAGTACAGTGTGATCGTATTTTATCGGGCAAGACTGTAACTCTAGTTCGCATTTATTTCACACGCGTAATCGCCTGCAGTCACATATATACATTGTATAATTGATTCACGGAATACAATTTATTGTTCAAGTTTTCTCATTCACGACCTTGAACCAGTTTTAACGTGATGGCAAATATTCGAACATATCTTCAATTATTATACCTAAGCGGAGCGGTTCAACGTCCACGTATTAATTGAAAAATAATTTGGTCAGTCTGCTTATACTTTCATGTTGCCTTTTTAACAGATTTTTGTTTATTTATAGCTCATGATAAATAGAGCCCAAATATAACCTACAAATTTTTCCGCTCTGCGTCTCGTGAATACGTATATATTCTATAAACTATTCTCTGTATGCAATAGTAATACTCATTCTATTTGTTAGACAATATTACGACTTGCGTCGTTATCTTTTGGGTCGTGCTTGGTCTGTGACTAATATTATCAGGACCATATCTAGCTACTTGTTCGAATACACGAATCATTCAGATCTACGGATTTTCTTTCTGATCCATTAGCTTTATCATCGGTTTATGATATATATTCCCGTCTCTTCGTATTCTGAACGACTTCTCCTTCAACTGAATTCCTAGTCCGGAATTCCGGAACACAAGAAATTCGAATGATATCATGGAAATTTCATGATGAAAATTTAACGTTCAATGATGAAAGAATTGTCTCATATCTCCCCGAACATTTATCTTCCTAGCAACTTACGAAAATAAAACGTGACCCTCTCTGCTCCATGTTTCAAATGACGATCGAATATTTCAAACGTTCATTCAAAATTATCTTCAATCTATCCATGTATTCTCTACATAGAAGATTTATATTCTATTCCTTAGAATCCCAGACAGCGCCCTGTAGAAGATAAAATTAATTGATCACATTATCGGCCTGCATTTAGTCGGCATATCACATCATTTACTCTTTATCAATTCATTGAACGGCATCATAAAATTTTGTACATATACATGTATGTACTACAGACTACTTCTTCATACGAGATTATTTAGCAAATATTTGTAAAAAAATGAATGGAAAAAAAATAAGATAAAACACCTGATTCAAGGCTGTAAAGCTAATTGAATAGTTCCAGTTCTTTCGATTGGAAAAAAATCAATAAACAACGTAGAAGAGAAAATGATGCCATCTGCCGAAGATTAATGCAAGAAAATCACGTAGAACAATGTCAGATGTTTCGCTTGCACTTAAACGCGCCAAAGATTACATTTTCCAGCACTTTTTGGCTGAATTCCACGCTCAGGTTCCTAAAATCACAAACGGAAATGCAGATTTTATTTTGTAATTTTTGGTGCCAACAGAACAGCGGATATTATTTTCCGCCAATAATTGAAAATATGTTAACTGAATATTTGTTTTTTTCCAATTCTCACCACAGGATAGTATTGGGTAGTAATGCCCACGGTGCGTTAGTGAGATGTGCCAAGCGAGGCTCTTTGAAAAATTATACCGACCTTTAGCCGGGTCTGTTCCGCCGCCGTTAACATCATCGCCTTATATAAAAGAGCCTAAAGATGTCAGCGGTGGAGGCACCACCATTTATCCGTACTATCGAGTGGGATATGATGGACAAAACAAAATTCTTTCCTCTGAGTATGCTCTCGTCTTTCTCGGTTCGCTGCTGCCTTTATCCCTTAACAGTTATAAAAACGAGATTGCAAATTCAAAGAAAAAACCACATGTATTCAGGTACAAAATCTACTTTTCTCTTTTTTTCGTACAATTTTCTATGTATTCACGACGTGAAATCTCTCCAGCTTTATTTTTAATTCTCTTTTCATTCCAGGCATGATAGACGCCTACAAAAAGATCTACAAGATGGAAGGATTCGGAGGATTGTATCGCGGCTTTTGGATCAGTTCTATCCAAATAATATCAGGAGTTTTTTACGTCTCCACATACGAAGGAGTTCGGCATCTCTTGGGACAGGATCCATTTACCGCTCAATTAGATTCACGGATAAAGGCACTGGTTGGCGGAGGTGTCGCAAGCGTCGTTGGACAAACAATTGTCGTACCGTTTGACGTTTTAAGTCAGCATTTGATGGTGCTCGGCGTCAGTACCAAACACGGCAAACTTGTGGTCGACAAGGTGATAAAGAAAAGGAGAAAAACTCTCACGCAATGAAAATTGTTACAGTTTTTAGAAATGGGAGCAAATCTTCAAGCTCAAAATTCAAATTCTTCACAATTTCGTCTTAGAAAAGATCATTTCTGTACATAATGATCAGTTTTTGGGAACTCGAGTTCACGTTCTTTGATTTAACAGATGGGAATGAACCCCTTGGGACTTGCCTTAGACCCTGGAAGATCAAGGGCATACATTGCCGGAGAAATAGTTCGACTTATTTATCAGCGTGATGGACCGAGAGGATTTTATCGTGGCTACGTAGCTTCTTTATGTGCTTATGTACCCAACAGCGCACTTTGGTGGGGCTTGTACACGTTTTATCAAGGTATGAGATGAGCGTCAATCAAAGAGAATGCAGAATTCATTGAATATGTTGATAATCATTATTCTGAGATCAAATTGAAGAAAGTTTTATTGAATCAAGGTTGTTTTATTCTTATTTCCAGATGAAATGGTACGAGTTTTACCAGTTTGGGTATCTCATTTATTGATCCAAGCGGTTGCCGGTACATTGGGTGGTTTTACAACGACGATAATAACAAATCCTTTGGATATAGTACGCGCAAGACTACAAGTTCAAAGGCTAGATTCAATGTGTAATGCGTTTAAAGTTCTCTGGGTAGAAGAGGGCTTTCAGATGTTTACTAAAGGGCTTTCAGCTCGTCTCGTACAATCGGCGTGCTTTGGTTTTTCTATTATTATAGGATACGAAACTATTAAAAGAGTCAGTATAATCGAAGAATATAAGAGCTATGTTAGATGGTGAAGATTTATAATTCATATTCAAATTTTAATATTCATCAATTTAATATTTTCATTGTCTTGACCAAAATTGATTCAATTCGTAGCAGCTAAAAATTAATTCATAACAAAAATAGAAATTGAAAAGATAAAAAATTAGATTAGGTAATAATAATCGACCGCGGCAGATATTTCCCAAAATTTAACAGTTTCGGTTTCCTTCCTTACTTTGTTTCAATTATTTATAATATAGGCAATATACTCCAAGAAACAATCTAAACAAGGTTTTCAAAAATACAACCATTAACGATAAGTCAGCTAATCAAAGATTCTTAAAATTTCACGAAATATCTGCGCTCGAAGAACTAGCCAATGACTTGACACAGAGAATGTATAGTTAATTATTCAACAATTTCTCTTTTCTCTATCAGTAGAAAATCTTTTACTCAAACTGAATAATTGCAAATGAAAGAAAAACCGAAGGGTTATTTTCGTTTGATTCCATAACGCAGTGATATACATAACTATAGTAAAACAAATTTGAAAAATCTTGTATATAAATATATCATAAATAAATATTGTATAACGAATAGTAGCTACAGTATAGTTCCACAAAGTGTAAATAACACCAAGTTTATATATACCTATAAGAACGAGAACCACAAATAAGAAAAAAAGAGAATCCAATAATAATTAATTAATCAGTTCATAATAAAAATAGTTCGAATTTTCCGAGAACAAAGTTCGTTTTCCTATCTCCGCAGATCATTTCTATCATGATTGAAAAATCGTTTCTCCAAATTATATGATGCTACACGAAGTAATGACGATATGAAAAAATACCAAACGGGGTTAGCAAATTGACAAAAAAAAGTGAACATCCTATGATAGTTAACCAATTATTGTTGTCATCATCGCGCTTGATAATCAAGAAGCGAAAGAAAAAGAATATCAATAAATTCTTATTTTCGGTCGTGAGAATTATTATTATTATTAATTCGATTATTATTATTGCTAGATATAAAATACATAGGAATAATTATTTATGTATAGCGGCAGTGCTTACGTTATATTTTGGATAAGGCAAAAATTCGAAAAAAAACCAAAGCATTGAAAATTTACAAATATAGAAGAGAAAACTGAATTCGAATAAATTAAGATGAACATCAACATGAAGATGACAATCCTTCGATTGCAAAATTACCTATATATGTATTGTTGAAAATGGGTCGATATACTACCACATAGATTTGTTGATATTAGTGGGGAGAAAGAAGCAACAAAAGGAGAAACAGAATGCATTTTATGTAAGTTGTTTATATTGGAACTGACGTTCTTTTTCTTGCATACAAAAATAAGAAATTCTATATCGTATCTATCTGCGTCAAGTTCATGTTGATTGATAATGAATATTATGCATTATAGTATATTACAGAAGGCCCGGTTCGTATAATGAATGAATAATATGTACACCATGTAGATAAATGTCTGAATACGTAATATATTGTAATATAATACAATATAATATATAAACGAATAAATAATCAATAATAGGTATAGTCCGTTATATTGCGATATCTAGCAAATAAATGTATAAATATATAAATATATTATATGCGGCTTGAGTTAAACTTGCAAGTTTTTACAAATATTGTCTTTTAAATCGTGTTAGGCCGGTCTTGATGCCGATCTATGTTCTATGTAATATTGACGCTGATATTAATGTTAGCCTGGATCCTAATTGAATTATTATTATTATTATTTGTTTCTTTCTTTTTTTCTCACGTATATTATCGATACTTCTATAACAATTTTCAGCTAATTTCAATCACTTATCATATTAATTGACCATAATATTCAAGCAGTATGGCTGATATTTTGTTCATTGTAATCAATAATATACGGTGACAATGAAATATGACGATAATAATCATCGTTGATTAATTCAATGCCTAATTTTATTATTCTCGTTGATACAGCGTAATCTAGGATTTTTATTGTTACATATTTTGGAGATTTATTTTATGTTTTATGCGACACAAAATTGATTAACGTCGAATTCAGTTATTCCTAGTTTTTAGACATTGAACGAGAAATATAGTGGAAATGCAGGAGAAAAGAAAATTGTAATTACTGTCGTCATTTTTCCACAATACGTATAGACATCTTTACGAAAAACCGAGAAAGAATGAGAATGAAAAAACGGATTATAATAGACATGAAATCCTATCGACAAACTTTACGACAATTTCTAAAAGCGTTCTGATGCGGAAAATGATTTTTTTTTCTCTTCGGATGATCCGAATACGATCTGCGATATTTTCTTAGGAAACAAATAAATCAAGAGTCCAACAATTTTGAATTTCAAATCTACTGCCTCCTAATCTCGCGCGTTCACGTGACTCACAAACTTTTCACGTACTTAGATTTGCAAGACTTGACTCGAACGCGAACCTGAAACGTAGCGTAACATTTTCAGACGCGAGACTCATTTTCAGAGAATATTGTACGCAGCTGGCCAAATATTCATCCGCTTGGTCTGGAGTGGCATTCGATTATTGTAAACAAACAAACCGTAACGTCTTACAAATTCGACACTCGGGTCGTCAATTGTTGTGGCTTGGAAAATAAAGTTTACATTTTTGTAATTTGCATTTAGAACCTACACGTGGCTTTTTTATTTCATGGTATTAATTGTTGTTTCTTCTTTTCTTCTTTGTTTTAATTTCATCACAGATGATCCAGGCATTGTCGTTCGATTCGCATGTTTAACGCCAATTACATTGAAATTTGTTTCAATTGTAAAATGATAAATGTGTATTGGTATGATATTATACCAATTGGCTTTCGTACCCGGTCTGTGGAAATTGAATGAGACGAATAAACGTTTATTTGATAATATACTTTCCCCTTCTTCTTTTGTTCTTCTTTCCTATTTCGGAAACTATGCGTCGAAGCGTTCACCTATTGAAAATCACGGAGCGAATATGAACAATATATTATATCAATCTCGTTCGAATATCTTTTGTAGATAGAGGGCAAACTCCGCAAAGGTCGGAACAGACGAACAACTAAGAAAATGAATATTTGTTTGAAAATTAATTTATATGAAAATGAGTACAAAAGTATTTCGTGTATCAAATTTATATTCTATGATAATGTAGTAGACAGGTATACACACCGTCTGTGGTATGTGTTCATACGTGTGATCACCGGAAATACAGAAAACATTGTCGATAATAAAGAAAAATAATGAAAAGAAAGGAAGATAAGTTGACTTCGTTATTGTTGCATTTATAGATATGATAATTAGTACGTGCTATATATTATGTGATGAACTATATAAAAGCTGCGTATTTTATCATTGTTTGTACTTCAACGGTTTGGTAATTAAATACATATATATATATATATGTTATCTATATCCTAAATTAATACATGCATGTTATATTTTTACACAATAATTTATATTTGATTCCGAGGTATTCGGTTTTCCGTATACATATATTCAAGTAAAAAATGTTCTGGTAAAAAAGTTGCACTGATATCTTTGTCTTAATCAAATTTGAACATTTCTTTCTTTTTCTTTTGCTACATATATTTAGTTCGAATAACGTTATTCTCATTCGGAACAGTAATGTCGTTCATGCAATTGTAACGATTGAATTATAGGCATGTTGAAGAAATAAGAGAAAAGAAAATTTCAGCGGACCGACTCAGAAACGCTTCTCTTCTAATCGTGTAATGTATATCGTTATGAAATTTCATTTCCGCCCGCCAATGTCAATTTGGATGATCATAATGACTGAATTTGCCGATTTATCTCGCTCAATCGATCTGATTGAATTTTCATTTTGTATATATATATGTATATAGTATACGCGTTGTACAAAAAGATTACCAAACTATAAGTTAAAAAAATAATTGGAGTATATATCTAATCCACGAAATAAAATAGCAATTCTATATAGGTATATATCTCTGTGGAAATTTGCGACGAGAATTAAAAAAAAAAGAACAACACAAATTCGAAAAGTACCTTCATTACGTTGATTCCATTTTGCAAACGTGGTGTAAAATATTGGAATACTGGAATTTTTGTACATGCATTATGCGTTATACAGTAGATTACGAACGAAAAGTAACCTAGGTAGCTGCTCTCAACTGCTCTGTATAAAAAAGGGGCAGGATATTAAAATTAATCATATAAGAAATACTACGGAAATCAAAAGAATAATGGCAGTTATCATTTTTGCAGCGTTGCTTGATGCTCCGCCTGTAACAGAGAACGTAATATAGTATCCGATTGATCATCCATTGACAACGTAAATGATCAAATTAGCTCGAATCATACTTCCATAAGAATACTCACTGCAGTGTTTCGATGTATTCTCAGATTTACATTTACAATTTCCATCTACGCACTCAAGTGCGTTTGCTTCTTCCCCCATGTCGGCCATGTAACACTGACTGTCGTCATCACACGATTGGAATATTCCTTCGGGAAATAAAATTGCAGATTTTGTTTTAATGGGTTTTATTCACAAGTATATGCATTCCGCTTCTTTATGCTACATGAACGTTTCGTGGCGAATAGATGTATTCACAACCGTGTGACGTCTTACCTGCAGTTCGTACACATTTTCCAGTCACCGGTGAATAATGATGATTCGTCAGGCATTGGCAGTAATTATTTATGCACAGAGCACGGTCCAAACTTTCAATGCATTCGTCGTTTCTTTGACAGCGATCTTTCTCCGCTATGGGCCCTAGAGACAGAATTATATTAGATATAGAAAACTCCATTGACCTTCGGTTCCGGATCGAACTCGAAAGCTTGAAAAATCTTTTTTTTTAGGGGTTCTAAATGGCAAGAATTCACGAAATTTTTCGTTTCATCCAAAACAGAGATCGGGTGGATTCGTTGCTATAGGTTCGATCGCGCACATCGCGCAATTGAAGAAATCGCCGTGGTAACATAGATTAGAAGAAAAAATGATTTTCTGATCGATCGATAATCGGGTAATCGGAATTACGAATGATCTAATGCATTCTGAACCCTGTTTCACGCCTGCAGTTACTAATTAATGGGTATCGATAATAAACAGTATACTACGTATATCTTACGCGGGACATATTGTGTGATTAGGGGGGACGAGAATATCAATACGCAACTTATGTCGGTACATAAACTGTTCGTAATCGTACGTGTACTCCTCCAACTGCAAGTGCGACATATGTTTGTAGCGGTATAAAGAATTCTGGTGAGAGATCAGGCGCGCATGGGTCTGTATAAACTAAATTATCGGTTTGTATTAATTAGTGGCCTACATAATTCAGACTAATCAACTGAAGTATAAATATTCCAGAGTTTCTACGTGCCCTAAAATCAAACACAAACCACAAGGCCCAAAGTTAAGTGCAGGCGAAAGCTTCGTGGACGTGTTCGAAATCGAGTCCTTTCAAATAAATCGTTCGATGAAGCCGAGCCTGAGAATGGGTTCGCCTTACGGGAACTTGAGAATTCGATCGGTTGAATTTTTTCATCAAAAATTTATCTCAATCCTCATTTTTATCGATTTATATTCAAAATCCAACGTAGCGTAGCATTCACTATATTGAACTTACTTGCGAGACAGTTTGATGAGTTGGTGATATCGACTGTGAAGGTTTCCCTACAGGCGCATATGTCTTGCCTGCATTCAGCATTCGACATCAAATTGCATTTTGCATTGGTACCATTGCAGAAGAGGCCGACGGCTAAGATGAGCAAAAATGTATAATTATGCGAACTTATATCCTGCGAAATATAATTTCGGGTATTTGTGTATTGAACAAAATCAGATATTAGTACAGAAGTGAATTGAATTTTGAATAATTATTAACATTCGATATTTTGAGTAACTTTCCGTATGTACTGCAATTACAAATCACACGCGAAGAATAGTTCCGGGAAAACACTTTGAATCATACGTATATAATGCACAGACATAGGTGGGAGTATTGACGGTAAAAAAAAAAGTGAATCATTCAGGTGGTGGCTGGTGATACGGTGCAAGTTTTTATCGATTTAATTCAATCTGGAGTAAATTAGAGAGATATCGTTGCTTTAACTAATGCCTGAATGAAAAGAACTTGAAAAAAATAGTATTTCTGGTTAACTAATTTTCCCCCAAACAAAAGCATAACGACCAATCGCAATCGCTAACGAGTACCTCGAGTTTTATCTCACTGGGTTATCGCTGTAGCATGAGTTGAGCCCAGAACTCACTATAGCATACAGCGTCAAAAATATGTTACTCGCGGTACAATTTATACGCAGGTGAAAATACTAAAATTTCCAGTTATCGGTATACCATATACGATTTGAATTTTTTTCATGAAATTTACGTTTCTTTTTTCTCTTTCTTTTTGTCGCTCTTCCTATACTGACTTCGAATCTTGAGTGATGAGATGACATTTTTTGGTAAAAGGTATAGGCACCGAGTATTATAGCAATTCTTTCTATGTAAAACTCACTGGGCACGCAGAGGCTCGAGTCTGGAACAGGTAAATAATTCGGTTCACAAAAACAAGTCCTTTGCGATCTACAGAATGCATTTTTTATGCAATTGAAATCTCGTTCGCACGTTTCCCCGATTTTTGCTGTTCCATGTTCGACTGTAAGAGAAAGAAATCTGTGAGCCGATAATTCTCGCGGTATTCATAAATTATTGGTATCATAAAACTCAACTTTGAATAATTAGAACCTTACCTTGCCCAGAAGCCGGATAACTAAGACTTACTAAAATGAAATAACAAGATAGTACAATCGCAGATGACATTTTCGTTTCTCAGTTGGACGAAACAAGGGTTTCAACTATAATGTCGCGTGCCCGTTATATGTTTCATACTGTAACCGCCTCTGACTGATACGATGAGTAGGCCGACGGAATAGCCACGCCAAGAGTCATCTGATAAAAAAACCTGATAAGAATTCTTCTTATCTTTTATCTTTCATCTTTTAACTTTTATCTTTTATATTCTATCATCTCTCCTATTCACTCTACTAATATACCTGCAGTATATCGCGCTGAAAATTTTATAATATAATCTGTAATTAATAATTCAGTAGCTGGGCAACCATTATCATATTATAATACCGCCCAGGCGGTTACGTGGAGATCTCAAGATCGTAATTGTGCGAAATTCATTTCTGTTCATTATTCAATATGGAATGAAGAATTAATTTATTACTCCCCGCTCTCTCGCACGTTGCAATCTATGGGGTCCTAGATCTTGAAAATGCTCATCCAGACGTGAGAGAATTTTACGAAATTGAATTTAAGCTGCGATTCTGAAAATCAACACAGATCCGAAAAATAATATACCTACACAAAAACTTTCGTTATCTTTACTCAATTTCTTACACGTTATCTAAATTTCTACGATATTTCGAGTTATCGATTATCCTGGCTAGATTTCCGTTATTGCCAATAATTTTTGCATGGCATACGTTTATGTCGACGCGGTTTAATCGCGCGGTTTTAGGCGAAGCCACATATCTCTCACGCGGGTAACCGATTTTCGAAAAATTCCGATAATGACTGGACATTTATTTTTTCCTTTTCTTGAGAAACGTATATGATTGATGGAGCCAAGAAATTGGCGTACGTTCCACACCAAAATCATAAGAATACATGCGGTAGCTTCGTTTTTCACCGCAAATTTCTCTAGTCTAGTTTTCCCCATGTGCCAGGGTTTCCAGGTGCAGATCATCGAAACCCGGATGAAACAATTTACACATAATGGAGAAAAAAATGCAAACAAATTACATCCAACTGCCAGACAGCTGTCGGATCCGTTCGCACTTATTGTTAGTAATTTCGCTCGGAGCTATATAATCCCGATTGTCATGTATATATGCTACTCTGAAATATACTCTGGTGGGGATCGAATCTTTGCGATGAAAGTTGGCATAACACAAATGCAGAGAGGGGGAAGAGTCGCTATGCTGCCGATGACTCCAAAGAGACTTACGTTAGTATACCGCGTTCCTCGAGTCATAGAGTCGATCTGCCAGCACATACACAGTGCGGTTGGAAAAATATTCGCGCACGTTTTGCCCGGCTCTGGAGAACTTTTGAAATTGAAGGGATAAAAACAAAAAAGAGAAAAAGAAAAACAACGACAACGACAACAACAGAATAAACAACGACTGTCCTCCAATCTCCGGAATCATGATCAAGTACCTCTTCCGGGCAGCGTTCTGCACCCTCTTGCTGGACCTCTCTGTATCGCAAGGTAGATATTACAATTACGTACATACATAATCGAGCTCTTCTGTGTGACAGAAATTGGCTGAAAATTATTTCACACAAATCTGTATTCGTTTGCTTGCTCTGTTGTGCGTGTTTTTCATTCTTTGTCGAATAACGTGTATTCGATATCCTTATTTGCGATTATCCCGCGAGTGTTTAACACCCTGTTAGGTATGTATTACTAATCATTTTCTCAAGCCTTGCGGCGAGCACGTGTTTTGTCGGCGAAATTTTCAACCGTTATAAAACCTCAATAGGCTGCCTTTACTTTACCTCGTTTATTTTTTGATGTCCCGCGTCTTTTTTTTTCACATGATTCGCGTAATCTTCAATCGGTATATCGCACGGCATGAGACGTTCGTCTATCCGTAACTATCACTCTGAAATTCGATAGGAAACTTGGAAGTCTATAAGTTCGACGAATGTGTCTGCAGATCCTCAGATACTCGTGCATCCCGTACAATAATATTACTTCTCACTCACGGTAATAGTACAAAGGATACCAACATCCGTGTGAAGCACAACATAAGTCCACACTTTTGTTATTTGTGTACAGAGTTATTACTGGCCGTGATAACGGTCAGGCATGGTTAACTTTGCAGGTATTATGATTAGCCTTGTGTTCACGGAATTCCTTGGCCAGGATTTCTCTACCTGCATTCTACATATACAGCTTGTTTTTTCTCTTTCCTTCTTTCATGCTCATTGATTTCTATTCCGAACGCCTGCGATCGATGCGATTATCAATGATCGGTACGAAGATATATAACATAATGCAGACAAACTTTTGTGGAAAACTGATCATCCGATAGCGATCATTTTCCGGTTCCTGGATAGCTCCCAGACTTTTCATTCATTTTTGCTCCATAACTAAACTAGGTGAGAAATCACGTACTGTACTCTGTAACTGTATATATACGCGTATCATAATATTGCCGAATATTATGACGATTCGTAATTTGAAACTGCAATGGCATAACGCAATCGATTCTATTGGAGTGATAAAAACCGTTGCGCGTACGTTTATACGTAGATAGATAACGATTATATTCGAACACGTAATCGAATTTGAATTCGAATTCGTATTGTCCCAAAGGTACAATACTCTTACGTGTACAATAGCTGGCCTATGTATGTAACCTGCACGATCAGCTCAAGTAATTTAATATCCAACAATAAAAAACGGAGCCATTGGCAATTCCTTTGACCGAACGATACGACACTCTACTCTGATTTCGGGTACGCGCGCATGAGTGGCTGTAGGTACGAATTCTCGCAATATTTGTTACCTGCATACGCAAGAACGTGTTCGATGTGGATTCCCAATTATTATTTACGAAAAACGTTCTACTTTCGCTCTCGGGATCGATATAAATTCGCAAAATATGAATATAAATATCGCGAGCTATAGACGCTATGAAATCCGATGATCGTTGGAGAAAAACATTTGATATGAACGATCTGTGCGACGCGGACGTACGCGGGAAAATATGCGCTTCGCGCGAATCAATTGGAAAGAGTGAAATTAGAAGTATATACCTATGTAAGTTGTTATTTATATGTATACATAGATACATTCGTATGTACATATACACACACCGCACTTACAATATTACAAACACCTCGCCGCGGCGCGATTCAAATAGCAAAGATGACATATTTTGATTGTCACCGAAGGTTGCCGGCGTACCAGCTAGAACTCCGCACGTTGTACCAGCCTACCTAACTTCTGACGAGGATAAAACGCAAGATAACACCGGCATTATTCTACATGTGATACTACCTGTATATATTGGTATGAAATGCGTGAAACTGAATACATGAATACATATCAAACATTAGCTACCGTATTTCGTTCGGCCGAAGAATGTGCGTACCAATGCCAAATGGTGTCATTGGAAAATTATAGTCTCCGAGAAGTATATAATATCTTCTTTTTTTCGTATCCTCTCGATTTTTCGGTGAATAGCGATCTCGAATCGATTGCCGAAACCGAATACACAGGAGAGTATTACAATCGACGCGATATCTACATAGACTTCGAAAAGTCGGAATTACAAACTCGAGGAAGATTGTAAGATTGTATAGCATGTACGTGACAAAGGAACAAAAATTGTAAAAAAACGTTTACCTATAGGCATGTGTACAGCCACAGTTTATGTATTCATTCCGCGGAGGTCAGCGTAGTTTATCCTACTCGACAGAGTTCAGCGCAGCGTTCAAGTCTCTCACTCCTACTTAAGCTACTCGATAGTCACAGCCGGAATGATTCAGAGCTCAATTTTCAGGATTCCGATGAGTCACTGTATACACAGGCACAGGACTTTCACAGGGTCGTGGAAATATCGATTGAAACAAAAACCCTCGAAGTTCCGGAATCGGATTGTGCTCATATAGAGAATTTCAACCATTTTCCAATCTCTCGTCGTATTTACTACATGTGTAGTTCAATGTTCCTTTTTTTTTTGTACACACTACGCAAACGTGTTCGTCCATTATTGTTATTCCGTTCTTGTTTTATGCTTATATATCTACTATATGTATGTGTTTGGAAGTCCGTCCGTCCGCCTGTATCGGATCCGGGCAATCGTTACATGTTAGATCCATGTATATATACATACATACACGCCGTCAAAAATTTGGAGTACGATAACAGCATCGTCAGAGGAGAAAAAAAATTGATTGTTTGTTACAGACGTGGACGTACCTTGCAAGCAGGTAACAGACTGTCGATATCTGACCAACTCACCTCCGAATGTGACATGTCACGAAGGGTTTTGCAAGTGTTTAGACGATAATCGAGGTCCGATTAATTGCGGTTCGCTGATGAATATCACCTCGTTACCCGAAACCCACTTAGCTCTTGGTACGTGAAATCTGCATATCGAAAAAGATTTCGCACTGCGCGGCAAGGGATAGAATTAGGAATAGCGCGCATTATCTTTCACGTTTGGTCTCCGTTTCTACCCGCCATTCGTTCAGTATTAGGATCCATATTCTACTCTCAGTGGTGTCTAATATTTCTGACATCACATTATCGCCACGGCCTTGGAGCAAAAGAAAAAATAAGTAAACCACGTACAGAAAACTCTCGTAACAACGAATTGCTTATATTTTCAGGGGAACTCATCGGGCACGTATGTTCGATTGACAAAGATTGTGGTATTGCGGATATAAACGCACACTGTAACACAACGAGAAAGCAATGTGCTTGCAATCCCGAATACGTTCCATCTTCGGATAATAAAAAATGTCTACCAGGTGAGTCATCCACGTCATGCATATTCTCTTTCGGTTATCCCCTTTCAAATAGTATATCTACATACCCGAATAACTCAACAATAAGATAAGAAAGGCAGAGGAATAACTGATTCGGACGTTTCCAGACGATTTATGGCCGCACGTCTTAAACCGTTCAAACATTTACTCAATTCGTAATTAGGGTAGGACCCTATTATTTCATTTGCAACTCTTCCTTATCTTCTTTACATAATTACGCATTGATAAACGCTAATTCTTTTGACGTCATATTCGATTATATACCTATTCATTCATCGTTTACATTGTATGTACAACATAAATCAAGGATATATCCAAATTTGCGAATGGTTTACAGTAGGAAATATAAATGAAATACGATGAATTATTAGAAATAAATAATTGACTTTATGATCAAAGAGCTACATGCATGTTTGCACTGTATACGCATACGCACACGTACGTACACGTATGTCTTATGAAATCCAGTATCAGAAATTCTTTGTGATGTTGCTTCACGCAAGTATAATTATAATATAAACGCGCTTTTAAAAAATTCCGATCTATTATTACGAGCGTTTTTCCATTATAGTATAACGTGCATTTTTACTCCAGGTATACAGTACAACAATTCCGGATGTGAAATTTCAAAGCAGTGTCTACATTCTTTGGCAAATACGACCTGCTCGAATGGCACATGCATCTGCGACCTTAATTATCATTACGTTTCTGGTGCATGCTGGGAATCCAAAGGTAAGCAGCTCTCCGTGTATCCCAAGTGCAGCTTTGAGTCCGAAGTTCGTAACACTCAAATCCACAAATGGTAAAAATAATTTTTTCACGGAGAAATGTTTCATCGAAAAATCGGTTGAAAATACAATTTTTCACGAGACTTCGGCCTGACGTTAATTTCTCCCCGTCGAAACACCCCAAAGTGAATTTTCCCTGATCACAAACTCGCAGAATATTTTGTTTTTACGAAATTTTGACTTTGATTTTCCTGTGTACAATCTACGGGACTGGGGGCGATTTCCCGATAGGTATATCCGCAATCCACGTGTTCGTCCCACTCATAAATTTCTCGTCTAAACAGGGCTTGGCTCGAATTGTTCGGTGACATCGGAGTGCAGTCATATCGAAGAAGCAGTATGCGACGATCAGTATAAATGCAGTTGCCCAGTTTCAAGAGTCATCGATCCTGACACGACGGCCTGTCTTCCGAAAGCTTCGAAGCCCGACGATCAATGCATCGAATCAATTCAATGCCTGGAACTTCTTGGCGAAAAAGGCGCCTGCGTTGATCACCGTTGCCGATGCCACGAGCATTATCACTTTTCCAAAAATTCCACCGGCTGTATTCCGAATCTAGGTATACCCGGAGTGTTTCCATCTATAATTATACCCGAACGAATCCGTCAATTCGATAATCGTGTCGACAGAATCGTTTACCTAGCTCACTTCCAAAAGTTATTTATTTCAATTATTTCTCATCAGTTCCATCGCCAATTGCTCGACAAATTGCTCTATTCTAATGATTATCTATCATGTCTGCGTACCGGGGTCTAAAATTTATGCGATCAATATAGTACCTGCAGCTATCAGGCTTGAAAAATATTGTACGAAATTGTTCATCGATTTCAGATATCGGCGCGAACTGCACAGCCGATTACGAGTGTTCATACGGCGAAGACGGTGCTGAGCACGGACCTTTGAGATGTTTGGCCAACCAATGTGCTTGTGCCGAAGGCTTTGGCAATATCGAGGGCAAGTGCGAGGCGATCCTCAAATCGAAAGATGATGCATCGTCAGGAATCCGATGTAAGTGTAATATTCACATACCGATATCCAGTGTACTTGCTAATCAAATCAATGCTTTATTGCCCCGTGTGAGACCCCCCGTATGTACAACGAACGCGACGAAACGCGCTGGGGGACCTTGTGATTTTTCTCTTCTTCCTTGTTCTCCGGTTTTTCACTCCTTCTTTTTCTCTTCTTCCATTGATTCAATCGACTCATAAGAATTCCAATTATTCCGTACGAATGTTATAGGCATAGCTGCTACGGCTGTAAGTCTGTCCTATATAGCTGAGGATGAGTTGGCAACTTTAAAATGTATAAGGATTATACTAAAACAAAACATTCCTTCTTCTCCTCCTTCTTCTTATCTGTTTCTGTTTCATATATTGTTAGAGTACAATATTATTGGTATACCTGTAATGTCATACTTTGTATTCCGCGGGGTCTGAAAAAATATTATTCCAAGTATACACCGTACACCTTCAAGACGTTTTATTTTTAGACACACATCATCGCGATCATTCGCGAGCCCAAATGAAATGGTATGAAAAAAGAATGCAAATTTTTTCATTCCCTCGTGAACGTCGGAGTATAGGTATAACTTTTGCCGCCATGTGTGCTTCGAATTGTTTCATTCGAGAATAGTATCAACCATTTGAGCTCCCTTAGCTATAACGCGTAGAATTAAAAGTACCCACGTCAGAGAATTGTTCGCGCTCTGCAGCCGCGCAACAGGACCTGGAGGATAAATAATGCCTGTGATTCTTATAGTTTATTTGCAGTTATCGCACATTAATTTAAACAATATACATCCACGGTATACCTATCTCTATGTGATATACGATGCAATATTCGTGTGGTACAGATTAATTATAGCGTTGTATGTATGTACATAATTGTATCGGGATTAAAGCAACGCGTGATCTGTGTGCCCAAAGATAAAATCAGCTAGCTAAAGCGTTGCCAATGAACGCCTGGTCGAATGACTATAAAATAATTGCTCATAGTATGCATGCTTGTGTGCATGATACGTATGTACGTACAATATTATAATACCGCATATCTTACGTTATCTTTTCTCCTCTTTACGTTCAACGTCTTTCTTTCTTTCTTTGTTTTTCAGCGGATGATGTTTCAGCGTTCGGTATGGCACTGGCATACTTTATCATTCTTTCTGTAGTATTGTGAAAAATGGATTCTAACGTCGTCCAACTCCAGCCTGTTACCGTCGTCTAGGATTATTATATATATTATACCTGCTTCACAAAGCTCGTCCACGTTTTATATATGGAAATACGAGAAGGTATTTTGGTATGCAAAACCACATACGTGGGCATATATACATGTACAGTATTCGACTATACTTATTTACGGTATAGGGCATTCGACACCAATTTTTACAGCATCTTCTTCGCATTCTCATTGTCGCGAAATTCACCTCACGAATTTCATCTATGCACGTATACATGTGTGTGTATATATATATATATATATATACCTATATTTTTTCAGTGATATGTATTGTTCGAACTTAAAAACGACGCCTGCCGTCTTTCTTGCGAATTTTTTTCTCCCGCTCCGCCCTAAAACCGTTGTTTATTCGAGAATTTTTTTCCAGCTATACCTGTAATACCCGTAACACAAAACATTGCTCTGTGTTTCGGTACTTTTTCGAGAAAACGAAAAAGAAACCACCCGAAATCGGAGAATAATTCGATTTCGTCCTGGCGTGTGACGCAATTTATGAATATAAATAACCTCGCCGAACGGGGGAAAAAGAAAATTGAAAGAAAATTTCAAGCGCCTTTTTGCGGAGTTCGAACGATGTCATTGAGGAAACAAATAATGATGAAAAATATATAGGCACAGGTAGATTTGGCTAAAGATAAAGATGTTGAATAAATTGGCGTACCTATACAGAATGCGGAAGGGATTACCTACCGAAACAAAAACCAAAACTGTCGCCATTGTATTTTTACCTTTATGTTCCTTTCTCTCCTTCTTCCTCTTCTGCTTCTTCTTCCTCCTCTTTTTACCAAAATTCTAATACCAACTATATTTTTTATTATTTGTTCATACTTTATAAGAGATAACGTACTCAATCAAAACACGCATATTCGAATGAAAATTTACGAGTTATTAATTATCAAGGTGCTTATAATATAGAGCGATTATACCTTCTACACACGAGAATTACCGTGTGAGTGAAAGTTTTCAAATTTTCTAATCATTTTATTTTCATTACCACACAGTATATACAATTATTGTTGTTATGTGGGTATACGCTCGTATTTTTAGTTTAATCATTAATATTATTGTATTGTTACTATTATTATTACTATTATCATTATTGTTATTATCAATATTATTATTATTATTATTTTAAAGCAAAGTATGGATAAAAGTGCGAGAAAGTTTTACGGTGTATCAATATAATTAAGGATGGGTATGATAAGAGAGATGAAAAACAAAACAACACCAAAAAGAGTTCTTAACCGATTAATGAAGCAGTATATAGTACAATCATTTTTATTTACTTATAATTACTTTTATATGTATGGATGTACGTATATTATAATTACCATAGTATACCTGCATCACGCGTAATTACTTTCATTTTCATCATTATTTTTCCTCTTCCGTTTTCATTTGCACCTGAACTTATTCGGAGATAATTGTATACGCGCAATTCTGTATGCTACAAATGGTATCTGATGTATACCTATATACCGTATTACATGAATTTGTAATTTATTTTCCTAATAAAGGTGAAAAAAACAAAAATAGAAACAAACGATAACAAAAGCTAATTATTTACAGTTCATTCAGCAAGTCATTAACTACTAGTTTCACTTCGGACGGCAAATATGGTAATAAAGTTGTCGCCAATAATTTGATACTTTCATATTCCGGGGCTCTCATCACGACGGGAGTTACAGCTGTAAAAAAATATACGTAATTCACCATTAATAAACATTTGTAAGGCTCAAATTATTATAAAATATTGCGAATCGTTCACAATTATCGTTCGGGTCGCGTATTGGAAATCGCGTCAGACAGCGATTGCCCATCTTCCGTTGCTTGAATATACCTGTAATCCCAATTTCGCAAAGGAAAATAATTACGGTCGAACAGCGAATTTTGAAAAATACGTGCATAGTACTCGATTTCTATGATTTTTGATCGATGTGTTTCCGCCACGAAATCCAAGTTTCTTCGTATAGCACGTGACACGTATTCGCGGGAAATTTCAATATTGAAACAGCAGTACAGAGCTGCAATGCGGGTCGTAGGGCTCCAGGCGTATTTGGCCGACCACCACAGGCGCCTTTCCCTCGATTCGCGACAGCTTTTGAACGGAAAAATTTCACTCGCGACAACGACACGCGTTGCGAATTCCCAATCGCTATCGAAGTTCCAAATATCTTTCGCATTTTCAACGACTGTTCGATTAAACGACGAGTGAAAAGAAGACAAAGAATTAGTTGGGCAATAATATTTACGTCTGGAAACGCAGCCAAAATCTTCCGATTGGTAAATATAACCGCTCCTACATACGCATACGTTGTTTTGGCAGGCACTATATCTTCCAAACATTGCGGAGCATTGTAAATCGTCTTCGCAGGCACCTGGCCAGTGGTCAGCAACTGAAAACACAAATTTATCAATTGTTTGACAATTTTCGGTTCAATTTTTATCATTTCACTTTCGCTACATGCGCTAATTCATGTAACTAGTCATCCCATTCTCCGCTATATGCTGGCATAAACATATTATGCACCTATACTGTCTCTTCCAATTTACCTGGCAAACAAGAAGTTCGGCTTGGGGATGGAACGTATCCGGGTAAGCAAGTGCAAGCACTTGTTCCGTACCTCAATATTTCACAGTTTGCATTTAACGGCCCGCATTCGTTCGTTGCGTTGCAAGCTGCTCCAAGTGCTAAAAAGAATGTTGTAACGATATAAGAGTAAATATTTTCCCAACATATCCGACTCTCGTATAGCCACAATGATTTATGCTCGATGATACACAGCTTATTTCCGTACAATCTGAATCTGGTATTTTTATTTTCACAGCTACGCCGCAGTATTAGATGCAATCGACTCGAGCATTCGCTCGTTCTCGAAGCGTCAATTCTATAAAAAATGCTGAATATCATCGATGAGATACATCGCTCGATGTTCAAGTTTTTTCAATAAATATCGAATTTAACGCGGACTTGACGTGGAGAAATGTTGCGGTAGTCATGTTATGCGTTCGTGAACAGTACAAAAATTAACAACAAAATATACAACCTCGATCAGTAATAAGTACAATGCTATATGCTCTCACCTAATTTGCAGATTGCCAAATTATTCTCGTTTCCAATAACCGATTGATATCCTTCTTTGCATCCACAAATTTCAGTATCGGCATTGCAATGAGCGGCCGCATCGGCGCAAATTTGATTACTGGCACAGGATCCACCGGTAGCTGTTCAAATTATATAAATTCACGTACGTCACGAACAAAAAAATCCATTATTCATTTGAATTAAGTATAGGTACGATTCATTAGTCGGATAAACGAATGAATAAGTGAATGAATTCGATCGAATCACCATAATCCAAATATGAATTCCATTATGTATACGTCGATTGCAGTGTGTGATCAATTTGTGTACAACAGTGGCAAACGATCGATAATTTTCGTGAACCAACTATTCAGTCATAGAAAATGACTTTTTTTGAAGTCCGTCCGTAATGTTGCTGCGATGGCAATTATTTCCTTTGCTTTTTTTACTTTTGTGATTTTCATATTCCCGTGTATGATGCAGTATGCGGTTTTTCTTTTTCAATGTTCGTGCAAACTTGTCGGACTAAACAGACTGTATTTGTATAAATTATCTAGTATCCTACCAATGCCACATCGGTCGTTATTCTGACTCGGAACAAGACCCCCGTCACATCCACATATTCCGTCGATACAATTTCCCGCGAGGCAGGCTAAACCATCGCTCGTACAATTGGAGCCCAGACCTGTACGAGAAGAAAGAAACAAGAAGAAAAACTGGCGGTACATATACGATCGCGGTGGTTTCTGTTCAATCCTGATTATTATAATCTGAATTCTGATTCGTCAGCTACTGCACTTACCTGGACGACAAACTCCGGTTTCTGGATGCGGTAGAAAACCGCTGTTACACACGCAGTAACTCGAGTCCCAAATAGACGCGGGCTTGCTACAAGCGGCGTTCACGTCGTAGCACACGTCGTGAAACCTTTCGCATTTTCCTCCAATAACTAATTTTATCGAAACAAAATAAAACGAATAAATATGAGGAATGAGAAATATTCGTTTTTGAAACAAATTTGGAGAAAATGAGAGAACGCAGAATCGTTTCGTCACTCGGTAGGTATAGCGATCGCATTATCTCGATCACCGTAGCACTACAGTGTATTATCATATACCAAATACGAGATCATGGTCGGATAAATTCACTTGATTCTGAATCACGATATTAATATACGATCATACAGTTACAGAGGTGTGAGGTGGGGCTGCCTGGAGTCTAGACGACCATGGGCTGACCAATAATTAGCCAGTGAATGAAGATCATCATGATTCTTGCAGTTTTTAAGGGGATTTCGAAATCATTGCATGAATAAAAACAGCCAGCATGTATCCCCCTCGATACATGATGGAATTAAATACAATATGAAATGCAATAAAATTTTAATACAAAACTGCCACTCACCGATCGAGCATACTTTATTTGTAGCGTCAGGAATGTAAGGGGGCCAGCAACTGCATTCATAATCAGAGCAATGAAGTAGCGGACTATGGCAATCGACGTCTGTTTCACACCAGCTTCCGAGTTCGGATGACGTCGCAGTTCTAGAGAGAAATAAAAAATAGAGGAGGACTGGTAGCCCTAAATTTTCACGCGTCAACTTCATCGGAATTAGTTTGGGCAGTATCGAGCTCCTCTTTCGCTCAAGGCGTGCACAAATTATGAAATCTGATTCGAGACACCTTTCCGAATGCCTATTACACTGCAGCTCGGTGTATTATTCACACAGAGAGATTGAGGGAAACGTATGAGAGAAGAACAGGCTGTATCGCGAAGACTGCCGTATACTGTTCGACTCGCGAATTGTTCATGCTCGCAAGATTTTTTTTTATATAGATGATCGAAATGCGAGCGATCGTAGAAATCGATAGGGGATACAATTTTTGTCTAATCTTTGTCGCGTCCTGCAACCGCCGCTCCGTACAGACTAAGTTAATCTGTATCTAAAATGATACAATATTACACCTGTACTACTATAGCGATAACCGTTGCAATTAGAAGGCAGCCGATTTGATCAGAAGTATGTCTAGCGTACGATCTCGATAGCAATATCGATCATCTATCCGTAAATGAATTCGACGATATTTGAATCGGGTCTGTGATTTGACTGTTTATATTAAGAGACTCCACCCTCCAGTGGTTTTTATTCTTATGCACTGATAAAAAGGTTTAATTGAATCTACCATGTTAGGATTTTATTGATTCAATTAAATCTCCGACTTCGAAATAAATTTTATTTCGGCCAAAAATATTGGTCATTTCTTCAACGAAATAGGGTTGAATCAAATACGAAATCATTGATCCAAAAAAATGAAGTTATTCCCGAGTCGCAAACCAATATTTTTGGGTGAAATAAGATTTATTCCAAAGTCGGTGATCTAATTGAATTGATAAGATCCTAATACGGTGGATTCAGTTAAACCTTTTTCTCGGTGTGTGAACATCAATTTTTAACTCTCCCGCGTGACCCAAAAAGATACGTGCATCGTCTTACGTGTATTATATATGTATATATAATACAGAAGGCGATTAGACCTCGTGTAACCGGAATTTTTTTCAATAGGTTCAAGGGTCTGGATTCTGGATTCTGAAGAGGTGAAGAAAAACAAAATCTGCTTCACGTCGAGCACGTATACGCACAGAATGCCCGGCCCCACGGCTTTTATAAACGTTTGAAAAAAGAATTCTGATGCATATTGAGTCTGCAGTTCGATACAGATAATGATCCTCTCTCTCTCTATCTCTGTACATATACACATATATATTGTACTCCTTCGCGTAAAAAGTTTGCTCAGCGCGGTAGCCATCGAGGGCGAGGACGGCGGCGACGTTCGAGGCGACGAAGCGATGTGATAAGATAAAACTTTCAGATAAAATTCTAGCTGGTGGTATCGTTGATATAGCACTCGCGCATCGTTAACGCCCTGACGCTAAACAGTTTGGCGTATTTTATCAGTAATTAGTTGCTGTGTATAAAGAGGTTGCACTGTGCCGAAAGAAAATTTCGCGATAAAGAATTATGGCGCTGGTGCAGCTGCCTGATCGGCAGCGCATTTGATTCCAAATAGTTTCATTCGAGCTGCTGCGGTGACGCAGTAGAATCGTCAGTCACAAATTGAAATTCGTGGTGCGGTGTATCCTTCCCATATAATTTTCTCCTCTTGTATCCTCTGTGAAAAATTCGGTAAAAAGAAAAAAAAACGCCCCAAAAAAAATGATATTCAAGATGAAAAAAACGCCGGGAATATTGTCCACCGGAGCGCTAGCACTCGACGTTCTTTCCAAACTCGTGTTACTACAAGCTACTCTCATACAGCTGGTACAACCTTCAGTCGTTAGCGCGACTCAGGACGACGCGCATATTCTGTCGAGACGTGAGTTTCATGGATTTATGTATACACGTATATAGTTAGTATACGAATATAGATAGAAAAGTGGAGATCGCGGTTTACGAAAAATGAGTAAGATCATAAATAACAGAAAATAAAGGAGGAGAAGGTCTCCCGAATCGCCGAATTCGGAGCGACGAATATAGCACACGTATGTAGTATTATATACTGCATACCTTTGTACTCAAAATCGTTAAAATTCTTGCGGAGCCGACGGACGAAATTGCGGTTCAAAACCATCAGACAATTGTGCAAATGATAAAATATAGTCGGTTCGAATCAATGAAATATGGCGAGTGAGATTTACCCTGCGAGAATAAGTGGAAAAAGGGAGAAACGAACGACGACGTGCGTGAATTCACATTCGAAATCACATTACCAAAAGTTCGTCGCAACGAATGCGACAGGCGCAGGTGCTGCGGGTATTGCGTAAAGAAAAATTTGTTTGACGTGTATAACGCGTGGCTGTAGCACTAGTAGTAGTTAGTACAGTGTACCTACTACTGCAGCTACTACACCGACGAGCTGTTACATAGAAGAACTAGGCGCGTAGGTATTACATCGCCTGACCTCGATGACATTTAGCGCGGGTTTTGTTGGAGCTAGAGCATGAGAACCAATGATCGTGGTAGTGGTACGCGAAGAAAAAACCGGCGTGACTCACGACCGGATTTGGAGAAGTTACACCTCGCTTTTCTTTATCTGAACACGAATACACAGTTATTTAGATAAAAGGCGGCAATTATTTTCTTCACCGCATCGCCTGCAGGTTTCATTCGGTTTCATAATGCTCGCTGCAGTCTCTGCACGCGCCAAAGGGTTTCGAAAATTGAATTTGTACTTCAATAGAATCACTTAGCAAATTCGTGTATGGTTAGCCTAGCGTTCAGGTATTCCTGGAGGAAAATTTTATCTCGTTTTTGTGTCTCTATACGTCGGTCACGGATCACGATTTAAATCGGTGATAATAGGTATAACGATGATAATAATTGTGCGGGATCATGGTGGCGATAAAATATTGTGAATTTTGATTCCGAGTGAATTGTACATATAGGGACGCGATTTTCTTCAATTTTCCGTGCAATAGCAGGGACGAAGAACCGCTTCTCTAAAGGACAATTCTGATCACGAAAAAATGCCAATAAATTCATGTGTATGTATGATGATTGTAATGAAATAGTGCGGAACGCGGTATAACAAACTGAATAAAAAAACTACACGCGATAACAAACTTTTCGCCCAATGACGACACGCCGAAGTAAAGAGTTTTCAACCGTAGTAAATAGTTTCCGAATTCTCTTTCGTTTTCTTATTATAAATTCGTCCACTGTGGGATTATCATCGGCCGGGATGAGTCTCAACGTTCAGGAATTGAGTGGGTACTAAATACACGTGCTTACATAAATTTTAGTACATACATATGTATACATATATACACACATATATATATATATATACATATACCTATATAACGAGTATCAATTATTTCATAAGCATGTGGCAATTAGCAAATCTTCAATTACACGAACAATTTCATGTTTCCTGGACCCTTACCTCTAATCGACCTACAGCTATTATCCCACGCCACTATACACGCGTCATATTATATCCCGCTATCTCCCCGAGTTCAAATATCGTATTGTTTCGCGGGGCTAACGTCTCCCTGCAGCTTACGTATAGGTACGTAGGTATCTACTACTTTGCATTTCGCGAACTTTTCTTTGTTTCCTGGTTTTCAGTTTTCACATCCGCGAGTCAGAAAATGAAACGGAAAGGTATGATATCGGCTGTCTCGCCACAGTTCAAAAATGCAATTTTTGGCGACGTTCGGCTCTTCGGGTATAATGGAGTTGAGTAGAGCTGACATTGTTTTTCGCGAATCGATCCGTTACGGTTGTAAACTTCGTTCTGCAATCGATTTTAGTATGTTTCACAAAGTTCCCGATCCGCAGAACTCGTAGATTCACATTCACACCTATTTACATTAAATTGAAATTCGGAAAATCAACGAATCCGAATTCATTGCGGTATGTAATTTCTGTTTCAGAGACTCTGGCATCCTGTCAGTACGACAGCGACTGCATTCAAAATGCCTACTGCTGGAACCAGCAGACCTGTCTTTGCAAGGACGGCTACCTCGTCGACAGGAATGGAATCAAAGTGCAGTGTTTGAAAAGTTTGTATTTTGCCCCGTAAACTTGCAGCATTTTCCGAATTTTTCACCCAAGTTTCTTATCCCCGCCGTTCGAATCCATTGATATTCATACGTTGGCTGATGTAACATCAGGATTACCTGATTGGGGGGTATACCTACCTGAGATTTTTGCATACCTATCTACAGCATATAATTGAGAATTGAAATAGCTTCTTTCTTTCGTGTTACAACTAAAAAACTCAAAAGTATTGTATAATTTACTAATTAGTATCCATTGTCTGGCCCGCGGCAGCGTCTAATTCCACTACAAGAAAATAAGTAGGTGCGTAGATATACTAGGTATATACATTTTTCATTCTATACCGTTTCGTTTCGTTCCGTTTCGGTCGAGGGCTCGGTTACAGTGGCAGAAGAGCAATTACACCGAGTCAGAAACACAATAATGTAAATATACCCGGTGTCACGGTATAATTTGATACGAAAAAATTCGCACTATGTTCGATTTTTAATTACCCCTCAAATGAAACTACGTGACGTGGAGTAACTGCTGGAACACACTCCAGCGAGCTGTATATATGTATAAAACGGGTGAAATAGTACCCTCGACGAGTGGCGGTCGTGGAAAAAATTAGCCCCTAATTATCCGAATTTGATATTGAAGCCTGGAAATTTGAAATCGCGGAGATAAAGCGATAAAAATTGAAATTTTCTGGTAAAGAGAAAAGAGAACATGAGACGCATGAAGCCAGAAACAGGCGTGTTACACACGATATTAATTTTGACCCGATCATTCAACAGTCGCCGTACAAATAGGAGACCCTTGCAGCATGGACGTTCAGTGCCGCGTAACATTCGCCGCCCAGGCGCAGTGCCGGGACGGAGCATGCGGCTGTTCTGTGGCTTCCCACTTCCAGGCTGGTCGATGCTATGAAACTAAAAGTGAGTTTTTTGTCTCCCTCAGTCCCTCCGGAAGTATAGAACCCAAAAATAATGGGTGAAAGAATATGATTTCGAGACGGAAAGCATGAACGGCATGAGAGAAAAGTCACTCATTTCTGTCTCATTATATTCATACAATTTTAGTTTTCTATTTTCTCACCAGGATTTCATCCTCTGAAAAGTAATGCATATCGAATTACAGGGATAGGTCAGATCTGTCAAGTATCAAACAATTGTTTGGTACAAGATTCCTCGAGTTATTGTGTCTCCGGAGTCTGCACTTGTCCATTCCAAAGACACCCGAATGCGAACGAAACTCGATGCTTGAGAAGTTCTTGTAAGTATAACTGAAATAATGAAAGATAATGCTTGCCGATTAGGTTGCGACTGGCTGAATTCTACTTAGGTACTAATATCTGCGTGTCATTACAGTATGTAATTAATAAAAAAACAAAGAACAATTCTCAATTGATTATCACGTATAGTTCTCGGGGACCAATGTTCCGGCGACGAAGAATGTGTCGCAATGAATTCGAGGTGCTTCGACGTCTGCCGGTGTCGGGTTGATCACGTAATATCCACCGATCAAAAACGTTGTTTGAAAGCAGCTGATACCATCGGCGAACCTTGCGAAGAAGATTCCCAATGTCAAGCTTTCCTCTCAAATTCACAATGCACCAATGGCCGGTGCGGCTGTGTCTCTTATCACCATCAAAAAGGCCCTGTCTGTATTCAAAGCGTTAGTAAGTTGACTTTTTAATATTATTGGGGAGGGATTTTACGGAGGTGGAATTGTTTGTGCTAAATTAACCGAACGGAGTAAATTTTTGAATGATTTTCGAAGCTCTCTTCCAATTCAAACGAATTCGAGCCGAACGCAATGGATTTTTTCGCTGATTTCTTTCGCTACAATTTTCCGATCAGCTGAGGTCTTCACTTTTCGGCAGACCCGGAAACCGAACCTCCCGCGGAGATTCGCAAAAATTCCCTCATATTCGCAAAAAAAAACGAAGATTTTAGTTTCGTCGCAGAATTTCAGCTGAAAAGTCGATTCAAAATTTGTTTCTTTCCGCCAGTTTCGGATGAACTGCAATAAAGTTCAAAGTTCGATCTCAAATCGACTGGAATTAGTGCAAAATTGCCGAAACCTGGGTAATCAAATTTAATCGCGTGTGCTTCTTTCAGTGTTAAATCAAGCGTGCACGGATCACAGACAGTGCGCAACTTTGACTCATAAAAATTCGAATTCTTCCGAAGTGACGAACGTCGATTGCATTGATGGTGAGTAGTACGATGTCGTCGAAATTCTAATTACCTATACCTCAACGTTTATATGTAATTATTCCCTTTCCTTCTCATTTTCCATTTGTTATCATTGATTACAGGAAGCTGTTCTTGCG
The DNA here is from genome assembly GCA_963170745.1 of Phymatocera aterrima. Lineage (NCBI taxonomy): Eukaryota > Metazoa > Arthropoda > Insecta > Hymenoptera > Tenthredinidae > Phymatocera > Phymatocera aterrima. Next base: position 21,450,750 of record OY720660.1, read on the forward strand.
CTGCGGATTACATAATGACAGAGGATTTACTCGACTGTGTCGGATACACCGAAAACGGTAATATACTCGACGCATTGAATGAGAAAGAAGGGAATAACGAGCTAGGAGACATTCACACGTGCCATGTGTTTTTTGTAATTCAAATTTGTTTTTTCTAATTTCAGGTTCCCCGAGGCTGAATTTCACCCCAAAACTCACTCTTATAATTTTATTGTCGTTACATCAAATCAGCAAATTTTTTCTCTAATTCTAGTGCTCATTTTTTTCGTCTTTCATTTTTCTTCAATTAGGTTATCGTGAGATTAAAGATTTGTAATATAGTCAACTATCGAATAATCACCCGAGTACGTACGTATCTAGGTGCATAAGTTTGTTCCAATCAGCTGCAGCAATTCACTGTACAGGGTGACCCGAAATCGACGTCGAGAGATTTTCAACGGGGGAGTTATCCGTCGAAAACGGTACATCGAAATTTCCTCATCAAATCTTCTCCAGAATATACAAAAGCTTTTCGTTATTGCCCATCGAAGATTAGCGGTTTCTACAAACAGGACACGCGTCTCTGGCTAATCTTCGATCGGCCGTAGCGAAAACTTTCTATACATCTTGAGAAAGAATTGATAAGATAATTCCGATCCCGTTTTTAGGGTCACCCCGTATACGAAAACCGCGCGTCATTTAACGGTCGTGCCAAACTGCGAACGGGGGGGGCTTCATATTGTTAGTTAGTCCAGTTCACGGGCGATCTAACTAACAAGATTGAATTCCAAACTGCAGTTTCGATGCCTGAATCGAGAGTTCAAAAAATCGAGCCTGTATGCATAGGTACAATATATTCACACATGTGCAGCTATTTATTGATGCAATTTTTGATCGTTTTTGCCGTTTCTATTCGTCTCTTTTTCTCTCATCTCATCGAAAATTTGTACATAAAATGTAATTGAGGGGAGAAAAAAAGAAACAGGACCAGGAGAAAAGAAAAGAGAAGAACGGGGATTTTGAATTTTATTCGTTTAAAAATAAATTTTACAATTCGTCGTGAACCAGGAAGTCAGCATCTTCTGGATATTCACGGTCCAATTTCAGATCTTCCCAAAAAGCGAGTCGCTTGTTGTAAAATTTCGAAGACATTTTGATATCGGTTGAACCGTTGATCGTCAAGAATTCGATAGCCTTGGACTCGGCAGGATTCCAGGTCACGTCGTATCCTTCCGGAGTTGGATTACTGCAACGATAAAAACGATAATGCGATGTCCGGGGTCAAATTATTATTATATTCATGAGATATTCCCTCAACCCAACTTCAACCCTCTCCTGCAGCTATCCCTCAACTACTTGGATCTTAATTACAAAGTTGATCAACTTCGTTTACAGTTTCGTCGCTTTGATCTCAATTCACCTCGCTATCAAACTCTATATTCGTCAACGTCTACACATATATTATAAAGTTTGAGTTTTCGCAGTTTTTGAACTGCAGTTTGCGAACTTATTTGTTCGGTGGTTGTCGCGTTACGGTTAATTTTCTCACCCATGAATAACGAAGTTTATCCACAAGTCCAGAGTCCTGTCGATCATCGCGTTTCCTTCGTCGTTGTGAACGAGGCCTTTGAAAAAAGTTTTCTCCAGGGGATGGAGATACGCGAGATCATCTCCGTGACAAGCTCCTGCAGATTTAATATCGCTCTCGGAATCGTAAGAGTAAAATTTAGCGAAGGTAAAACCCGGAGGATTTGCGTGATCGAATCTGTACACGAATATCGGACTTTTTTGATGTTCAAGCTGCAATCCTACAGACTTAGCCATCGGATGATTGAAGTATCGGTCGGAAAACATCTGCGAATGTGAATTTACCGAATCAGAACTCTGTGTGAATTATGTAGTATAATAACACGATCGAAATTTAAGTGTAAAAAATCACGCAATCACTTGATATATACATGTACTCACGTTCGTGAACTTTGGTCCATCCTTTACCCTAACGTTTTCACCTTGCAGATAAAAATCCTGAATTTTCATAATCGTTTCTTTCAATTCTTCGATCTCAAGATGATAAAGATTCAACGCCGAAGTATAAGATTTTATTTGCAGAGCATTCCAGTTCAGTAGAATCGATTCGTGAGCAAGGATACCTTGAATGGTGGAAAATTATATTCGAATAAATGATTGAGGATATTTGTTCTTTTCATTCATTCTCATCGTTTACTTTCCGCCCTCCTCCTCTCCTCCTTCTCTCTCTTCTCCACTCCACTAATTACCTGCCGTTCGGTAAAGCCCTTCGTGAGATGTGACTCCCGTTAAGAATGGCACGTCAATGAAATTACCACTTTCGAGTAACTCAATGGGTTTTTGGGTCAGGAATGCTCCTCCGTGTTCGGGCTCAACAACTGGCTTCCACGGAATTATGGGATCGATGTGCCACACCTAAAAATAAATTTGAATTTAGTGACTCGATGTGTGCCGATTATGATAGAAACTGACGATGAAATCGAAGAAGATCGATCGGTGCGACGAGGAGTTCAATTCTCGAAAAGGAGCTCCGCACACAAGATTATCCTTTTTCTTTTCTCTTCATTCAGTACGAACAGAAGATTTTTGGATATCCGCGTGTTTCACAAGAAGAAATCATCGACTTTTTTTCACCAGGTTTACATACTACCGCGCTAAATAAATAAGTGAATAAGTAATGGAAAAGAAGGAGACGAAGAAAAAATCACCAAAGTGTCCCAGAACACGGAAAGCTGTGTAAACTCACGAAGAATATAAGATCAGCCTCCAACAAATCGTCGACCGATTGCCGTTTCAAACATTCCACCAATACGGAAGAATTCTCCCTCGGACAATCGAAGTGCTTTCCTAGATAATTTGCGTGCTCGTGAGCTTCGCCTTTTAACGATAGCGCCCACGGCGCCAGAGCGTTTCCAGATTGAGCAATCGCACGGTGGAAAAGTCCTAGAATCATCCGAAAACGAGATCATTATGTTTTTTCACTAAAAATTATGAAATTCTGCCAGCAGGTTATCGGTAGCGCGAAAATATTCATAAGAATTTCCCATGCGAATTTGAATTTAGATTAAAATTTGAAATTCAGGGCTAACTTCTTTGTGGGAGGAACGTCGCTACCGTTAACGGACAAGAAAAAAAAAGTTAATAGTAACATTTTCCCCAGAGTTGGATCACCTCAGGCAGTATTCCCGCCTGAAATTTATCATTTATTCTCTATAGGCAGGTAATGTTTGGCTGCACGCCAACAACCGCTTATTGTCAAAAGGATGATAATCGGTATTAGGAATTTATTAGGAAATTTTCACTTACGGACAGAGACGAAGTATCGCCAGTGATTAACTCCTAAGTTATAAATTTTCATCGCTTTCTTTCTCTCCCTTTCTTCCTCCTTTTCACTGTTATTTCAACGTTGATCTATAGGAATATCCGGAGGGCACACACGCACGCATGCACGCATCATAAATCAATAATTCAGTTACTCCTTACCCTTAGCCGATGGACTGAGTATGTGAAAATGAACAGATGCGGCACCAGCATCTTGACCCTGAATTGTAACGCTGTGAGGATCTCCTCGGAAAACTGCAATGTTTTCCTGAACCCATTGCAAAACTAAACGCTGATCTTTCAGCCCGTAATTTCCCGGCGATACCTCATCTTCGGTGCTCAGGAACCCTGGATAGGTCAGATATGGTGGATCGAAATTTACTTCTGCAGTAAAATGAAAAGCTCTGAGAAGATGCTTTCATCGTTTTCGTATCATCTTATTTGTACATATGTCTAACCGTATTTCTAGTTGCTTTTGAATATAGGTATACAGAACAAATATTAGCTCACGTCGAAATATAAACGATAGCCGCGCGCTCTATAACCAGAAAACTAGGTCAGGCATAACGTTCATGGACTCTCTAGTAGTTATTGTTCCATATTTCTGAGAGCTTTCTTCAATCCCTCCGAACAGTTAATTTCTGAAGATGATTCTAAACCGCGGAGATAATCATTGCGTAGTCCGCAGATTGTGATAATATAGGTACTGTCGTTTTGTCACACAGATTCACTCCTCTCTTCACATTTCGTATGAGAAATGGGAAATTTTTGTTTGTTCGCAAGCAATTTATCCCTTCGGTACCGAAATCAAATTTGAAGGGTTGAATTGGAAAATTGTGAGATAAAGTTTCTCTTCGTTCGTTTCAGATCGTTATTTTCAATTACCAAAAACGTTGAGACGATAATTTGCGGAAACAACGACCACGTCACGATCCAGGATATAATTTGCAGGAAAGTAGTCCCTGGTACCAGCCCAGTACTGGAATCCTCCGGAGTGAAAAATAACAATAACCGGAAACGGTTCATCCGGTTTATTTCCTCCAGCAATCTATACGGCGCAGGTGCCAGTCGAGTTTAAAAATGATTAAATCTTCATACTATACCAAAAGTTTGAAACGGAAATAAAAAAACTTGTGTACGAGCCTGAGGTGTGTAGACATTCAAATAAAGACAATCCTCGCTGCCTTCTGGGTCCTCGGGATTCCGATATATAATCGACTGTGGACATATCTTCCCATCTTTTTTAGCATCCAAAATTTCCCAAGGTTCTGGCCTCTCGGGTGGCTGGCGGAGGTTGATAAATTCACTCAAAAAGTCTCTCAATCTTGCCGTCTTATTTTTACAAGTACAAGCTATATTATGTTTAACGACGTAGTACCTATGCTAAATTCATGTGCAAATAATACTACATACCTATTTCGTCAAGGTGGGGAGGATTTATGCTCAATTTCGTTCGTTTTTCGAAACGAACAGGAGACAATTTCACATTGAGTATGCATATACGATTTTTAGGATCGGATTCATTCGATACGATATACAAAGTAATCTTATCACTTGGCTTAGACTTGACGAGATTGTTCGTATCCGTTGATTAGAAGATAACCCGGGTTTTCAGTTATAAATATGTCTACCAGATTTTCAATACCAATTGATTAGAAAATCCGTCGCTCTTTCTGTTTTCCAACAAATTTTTCGTGGATACATGAACAAGATGATTCGGCAAATTATTGCGCAACGTTTTCCCTCGTTTATATAATAATTACAATATACGTCGGTCTTCCGACTTCCCAGATGTTAAATTTTTGAAAAATGATTGTCACACATTTATCTTCATATTTTCATGCGGAATAAATTTCACATGAATGCTTCGAAGTTGGCTCTCGAATCCACGAATGACTTATATGTTGATTAAAAATCGCAAAGATGAAGAGAAATAACGTGATAAATTGGTCATTTACCTCAAATCTAAGTTCTTTGATAGGTGGCTTAGCGTAAGGTATTCCAAGGAATGAATAATACTCTCTTCCCAATCTAGAAGTTTCTTTTAATCCAATAAGACAGCCATCTTTGATGCAAATTTTTGGTTCGTCTTCGGCAGTGGAAGCTGTTGAATACGCGGCTAAAATTCCAAAATACACAATCGCGCGGAATAGTAGCTCCATGTCGCGCGACAACTAAAAATGGAATGCCGTCAGGATTCCCTGCAGCAAAAATAGATAGGTATATGAATTTATTATCTATGAACTATCAAAATTTGATAAAATTTTATCAACTACGTGTAATCTTAGATCAGTGAGAATTTATCCGGCCTCTCATCCACGACGTTCGTAGTGATTGATTATCTCATCTGGCTGTATCGGACGTTCATACTATTCAGAGTTCATGAAATCAAATCGATTACACGAGAAATCGATCGATGATGATCGGCAACCGTTAAGATCGGTTGTCCATATCCCTGCAGCGGACAATTCCGCCGTTTTGAATTCAACAGGTTGGAATTTCCGGTCAAAAAATTTATTTTTTGATAATGTCAATGCTGACGTGAATTCTTGCTGCGATTTTTCAACGGGAAATAATCCGGTCTATGGATAATTTTCAATGAAGAAAAGGGAGCGGTTTGATATTCAATAATTCGAATGTTTAATTACCTGAACAATAATTAGGGCAGAAATTGCAATTCCATTTAAGACTCGAAAATCCATTTTCCAAATATGACAGCGGAATAGCGAGATGAAACGGGAAATCAAAAAGGTCTGATGCTCCCATTCCTCAAAATTCAGCACTGTGTATTATTCTTAGAACTTCGATTCAGGGTTTGCGCGTGTACGCTACAGGGTGCAGAGTGGGCGTCACGACGCCGCTTTGCCAAGCTCATAGTTAGAGCGTTCCGTAGCTCCGTGGGGGAAGCACGCGACTACCCTTTAGTCCCTAAAGTTGAAAGCTGGAATGAATCCGGGAACTAAGCGGGAAAGAAACAGGGCCTCGAAAATTGGGTAGGTAAGTTTGTCAAGCAAGTTTTGAAGAAAAAAAACGTCTGCAAAAATTCGCTTCACTGAATTGTTTTGGCTTGCCTGCATACTTTTGGATTCGTCTGTCTTCTTCTATTCTTTCACTGTTCCTTCCTCTTCTTCTTCTTCTACTTTTTTTTTTCTTTTTCTTCATCTTCTTTTGGTTTACACGCGATAAATACAATTCATATCCACGGGGGGAGTGTGTGTGCGTGCGTGTGCTTTTTTCAAAATTGACAAAAAAATCTGTGACACATACTTTCGTGTGAATTTACTCAATGCAAATAAAAAGAAGGTCGACACTTCCGGGTGTTCGCCTTCTGATAACTAAATGAAGTGGTAGAAAAATTGCACGCGGATTTCGAGGATCAGACTAGTTGCGAATCGATTATAGGATGAATTCGCATCTAGGAGAATGCCTCGAATGTCATGAGTGAATATAAATACATATACGTACGAATATATAACGGAATAAGTTCGGTATACGGATCTGGGAATGGTAACCGTTGAATAATCATTACTCTAGTATCAATCTACATGAACAAACTAACGAGAATTGTGCCCTGCGATGGTTTATCTGTTAATTCCATACTTCGTAGTAATAATCTATGTTCTATGTGCCGCTAAATAATTACCATCCACGGGTTGCGTGACGTATAAGTGTATCTGCGATCTAAACTCAAATAACAATTTGGCGTAGGTCAGGGCTGTGTAAAAATATTCCATTTAATTTAATTTTTATTTTTTCTTATAAGTAAACTATAAATTTTAAATGTTATTCAGAAATTGGCAACCATTCATAGTATATTTGTGTTCCTCTTCTTCTCGTTTTTCTTGCCTAAATTTCACCCAATATTCATTCAGAATCCAGTGATGACATGAAATTGGCATTTAATTTTTGTAAATTTGTTCGTTTTCAGTTACATTATACAGCTACTGTACGAATCGAACGGGTGTGAAATCCAGTTGATTTTTTGTTTATTCTATTTTATCATACAGTGATCGATTGATTGTTCAGTTATTCATATAAATTCGCGGTCACTTTTTGCTCTTTCGTTTTTTCATACGGTACGATTATACTCGTGGATCTTTGATTAGAACCAGCGTAGATGCGGTGAGGAGGAATTTCTCGTTCCTCGTCTTTAATTGCCCCATTATATGCCAGCACCTCTGACAAGGGTGCTCGAGGCAAGATTACAGAAAAAGGGAATATGAATAAAACAAAATGCCTCTGTGTTTCTAAAAGATATACCTTATATACGCGCGGCGCGGTATGTATTCTCGTACGTTAAACCGACTATATAGGGACGCGAGCGAATTGCTTGAAAGAAAAGAATTAATAACCATCAATCATGGAACCTTCAAATGTCTTCTGCAATTTCGCGACCTGCCCCTCTCCTCGCCCCTTTCTCTAATCGTTGGAAAACAAATGAAGATAACGGAAAAACGAAAATATAAAAATATTGTTTCAAGTGATGTACGCCTGGCTGTTCACCCGGCGATTGAAGAAAATCGTTATAGCGATTTCCGACGATTTCCCCCCAACTGTAGGTGATTTACAAAGATTCCCAGTGATTTCTAGCCTGTGGGAACCGCTGGAAAGAAATTTTCGAACATCGGGAGATTCGGTGGAAATTACGGGAGTTCGCGAGAAGTCAATGGAAATCGTCTCTATTCCAGGATTTCGGTGTATTCGGATTTCAATGATTTCTAACGATTTCTAGTCAATTTCTCGGTGATTTCGAGCGAAGCAAATTTTCTGTACCGCGCATATTTTCTCTAAATTTCAAATTCCAAAATTCATCTATCGAGTTTTCCTATCGTATGCGTGCTCTTCAATCCTTATACCCAAATTGTGGCTTCGATTCTTTTTAGAGATTCCACTTTTTCAAATAAATCTCTCCGGTATAGGTCCTGCACAATGCCCACAACGTATGATAAGTTATCAAATACGTATATAAATACATTGCCACTATTTTCAATTAGTGATAACTCGACGCGGAATTGGTAAGACTCGAATGTCGCAGCGATGGGCTGCAGATTTAGTCTTTACGGAAAAATGTGGGCTTCCTCAAACGGGAAGCTTGCCGTAACAATGCGTAAACTCTTTATATATATATATATATATAGTATACATGTATGTGTATATATATCACACAGTAGAATAGAGCGATACATCCGTTTTTCCATTCTACGTCCTTTGCCAGAATTCTCACCGCTGCATGCTTTTCTACGGCCCGCGGAACTCTTCGTGACGTTTAACCCGCGCCGAAGAGAAATATACTGTGTAGGTACGTGGTGGGAATAAATTGATATTCCCTGATCATCTCGTTTGCAAGCCAGATTTTTTTCCGCGTCCCAAATGATTCACACCATCTTCGCCTATATCACGCCTGATCAAACTCCAATTTTGTTTCCACTTCTTCTTTCCAAAACAGTGGTTTCAAATTATATAATTAACCACGCGATGTATGCGCATGTGACACATTTATTTCCCAATCGCGATAACATATATACAGACCAACGCGTGTAATAAACGTGTATAATAAACTTATAAAAATCTACGCTACGGTGAGTTGCTTCGGCTCAAATATTCCCCTGATGCACGGTATCGTGAAAGTTCCAAGTTGTACGTACGTAGGCAGTACCACGGTGTATAGCATCAGGTATGTTAGAGCTATGATAAGAGCGAAGGAATATGGAGATGAGTAATTTGTTTTCATCTCTATTACCTCGTATCTGCACGGTAAAAGTGATTTACATCGGGTTCATCAGGAAGATAAAATACGAGATTATGAAGAGAGGGAAACGAGGGGCTATTCACTTGCACTTTGGGCGAGGAGGAAAATGTGTAAGACGCTCTTCGGAAGAAGAGAGATCTCAATTATTGTGTACGTGTCTGTATATGTATAATGTACGTGATATACGGGATGGGCCCAACTCCCTTCTCAACCCCGTATCGTATAATTATAATCTCATTCGTCAAAAGAAGATTCGGAGACGGAAAGAGATTCTTACACTTTTTCTTTTTACAATCATTCGTTTCACGGGGGAAATACAATGGACCTAAAACCCCATGTAATGGACTCTCGGGACCTGAAGGGTGTCCAATATTACTTACACGCGGTGGCTGGAGTGTAGGAAGTATGAAAAGCTGAAAAAGCAAACTAGCGAATCTCGAAACGTCGATAAAATCTGAATGGTTTGATCAATCCGAGCGATCTTCGCTTTTCTACAACCCGAAAGACTGATGCGTTTATTGAAATATGCAGAGTGTTATGCTATCCGCTCACCAAGCCCTATACCGCGACTGTAACAGATCTTGAACCTTCGTAAAGACAACGATGAACATGGTATGAATCCTATACATCCTCTTTTCTACTTGTCTCAAGATTAGAAAGGGAATGTCCGTTCTTCTTATTCACATCGTCACATTTGCAAGTTCGAGAGGAATGTTTAAGGTTGTTCATTGGATTCTATCTTGACTGTAATGAAAATCTGAATATCGGATTAAAGCTTATGAGAGATTCGTTCGAGATGACAATTAGAAGCAATCCCAGCTGTATGGGATCATCGAGAGGGAAGAAAGAAAAAGTTTTCGCCCTCGCTAATCGGAGATACATTCTGCCCGAAAGATTCAAGTCAGAGTGATTACGGAGTGAAGTCTATACGGTATGCCCTGAAAATTCTCTGCTGAACTTGCAAATTCAGTTGAATAATATTTCACTTAAGCTTTCCTACATTCAGGCGGCAACTTTTTTCTCCAACCGTTCTGTTTCTCGGCGTCGCGTGAACACGTTTTACCATTTGAAAACGTCCAGTGAAATCCTCGTCCTCGTAGTTTCTGTAAAAACAAATATCGCTCGGATTTATCAACACCCTTATAGATTCTATTTCCGCTTGGAAATTGGCCGGTCTGTCTTTTCTCTTCCCCCTGCATCCAGTACATTCCCGTGCAAATGAGAACTTGGTTTGAAGTAGTACTCGTAACAGCGCTCACATCGTGTGCCGGAATTATAGATTGTGGGTCATCAATGCGTGTGCCTACATACATTATATCTGATGACATAAGCGTACCTTATACCTAAACATAACTATCAATCTTTTTCCTCGATGGTCAAACGAAGATATAGACCTTTCTTGAGTCGATGAAACATGTGAGACCTGACAAATGTCTCTCATATCTTGCAATTCACGCGGCTGACAAAGATGCTGAAAATAAAAAAAATAGAAAAACCGACCCCTGCCCTGAAACTAGAATTCCTGGCAAATTATGTATATCCGTGCATTCATTTCTTCTTCGCTCGTAGTATATCTGTCAACAACGAAGCGTACGTACGTATGAAAGGAAGGGATGAAAAATATGATTCTAAAATTTTCGATTCTCCGCAGTAAATAGCTTTGGAATGATGAGTTTCACTTGTTTGGTAGTTAGGTTGAAAGAAAAATGATCACGTTAATTTGATGCCGCAAATGGCTTTGATGAGGGGTGGACTTTGTATATTGTCGATAACAGGTACCTATATATAATCCATAGAAAGATTGCCGATAAAAATGCGACAGCACGTGCATATTCATTCGCATGTGATATATAGCATGATAAAAGCAGGAATTAGGAGGATATTCGGAAATTTGCTGAATCCTTAAAGGGAGGATTTGAATTCGATAATTTATCTCCGATTTATCTCGTAGGATATCGCGGTGCGAATAATTACACAGAACTGGAAAGGTGATAACGGTGTGAAGTTAGCAACTGTACAGGTGTATATACATACCTACCCCGGACTTGTACCAAAATCCCTAATTTATGTTAGCCGTTGAATAATCACTACTATAACTTGGCTAATCGTTTTATGAATACCTATTCAACGTAATCTTGTACAATTAATGCGGTAATACGAAGTTGTTTCCATTATTAATTGCCGCTCGCTAATTTCCTCCTCCCTTAAGACACAGCCATTAATATAAGAGGGCATCAATCGTTTAAACTTAAGATCGCGATATACATACGTACATCTATAATATGAGCCCCAGTTTTCTTCAACTTTCGTCTTCGGAATTAGTGGGTGAGGAACGAATCTGAACTAAAATTAGCAACTTGATCAACCCCGTTGAAACTTGGGGCGGCAAGTAGATCAAAATTAATTGGTTCACGACCGACGATGTGAACTGCGCTCCTGCGTGCAAATAATTGAGGTTGAAAATCAACCCTAAGCTACATATATACTCATACCTATGACTACACCGCGACCTAGCAATCTCTCCTCTATTCTCACACGTCAATTAAATCCTAATTTCGATATGTTCAGGGGTTACTTTACAGCGTGTCAAAACTTTGCGATAACCGAAGTCTCTGCGACTCGTTTTTCTCGCGTTGTCAATGAATAACTTTCATTTATCAACGAGCAAAGCACTTGATCAACAAAGTTTTCCGACCCCACTCTCTCTCCCTCTCTCTCTCTGCTTGCGAACTCGATTGATTATCTAGACGCAGGATTAAAATCGCTATCAAGAAGAATCTCAACTTTTCTGATGCGTCGAAGGTTGAGCCTATCTTTGTCCTCGTCGTTAGATGATACTTAAAGACAGCAGATGCACGTTATAACGTGACCCTAGACGTCATCCGCGACGGCAGACGCCCGCCCCCGCGCTGCGCGTCTCAACTCTTCACGAACGATATTTCTCCATCGGAGTTTAGCACAGAATAGAACTTTTCTTCCGCGTTACATGGGCAAAAAAATTGTGTGCAGATCGGGAGTAAAGTTGACTCCTTTTGTCGCATTTGCTCATTAATCATCAAGCCTTCCTCCCGCTCCTCCCATCCCCCACGAGGTCGTACCTGCTCGGCAAATAATCCCCCCAGGAATCTGACCCTGAAGATAATTAATTAGACCACTAAATAATTACACGATCGTAATAATAATGCGTCTTATAAACAGCTGAAGGTGATACCTATAGCTTCTCGTAATTGAGATTATTATTCTTCTTCTCCCTTGAGGTGCCATCGGACTCGCTATCTTGAATGTACAGAAACCGTTACATATTTCGAAAACGAGAATCGTGAATTTTGGCAAACGACTGGATCGATTTCGATGAAACTTTGAGAATTCGATGAGTACGATGGCAGGAATTAGTGGCCAAGTATTCCACTTCTCCAAACCATTGACCGGATTTGATAAAAGATAAATATTCCCCTATGTTAGCTAGGTTAGATTGCCAACAGCGACTCCAATGACCTGTTAAGATATAAGAATTGATTCGTCAATTCGAAGCTTTTCATAACGGATTTCCAAATTGTAATTTACTGAATTATTAATCCTGTTTCTTCATCAGAGTAGCTCTATATAGGTACGTAATATTGTATACCACCATATTTTCTTCAAGCGAATCTAATAAAAGGATTCGGGCTCATTTTCGCACCTTCATCAGAATCTCGCTCACAACATGGGTACCTGCTATACAGGGGTTGAAGAGGTTCAAAGGAACTCATAAAGTATAGGTATGGGTATGTAAAACTCAGAGGAATATATAGAGATTGAAATTTGTATTGACATCGGATTTATTACATCCCCTGTACATCGTAAAATGATTCTGCGAATATCTGCCGCTGATAACGTCAAGGAACGGGGTCAAAAGCAGCAAACTCTCTCTCTCTTTTAAATGCCGCTAATTGATTGCCTTTTGAAAGGTCTTAAGAAACTTCATGAACACGGGGAAAAAGGAATAAATGCTGTTTGCCACTATCGTCAAAAATTCAGCCGATAGGTACTCTCACATTTCGCGTACAGTGTAAATTCATATCGCGGAGCTCTCTGGCTTCGGTTCCCGGTGCAAGATCCATACAGGTTACAATAGAAATAACACGTCTCCAGTTTCCATACCCTCGGAGAATGAATTACAGACGTTTCAAAGCGCTTGAGGAGAATAATTGATAATGCACATCAAGTTTGCAGACAGGGATATTTGGGCAAATTTCTGATGTGTCAACGTTCTTCCAGCGATACCTCAGTCAGGACGAAGGCAGAACAGAAATTTGAGAGGGAAGTCAGTCCTCCGATTTTATGTCGAAAACATAATTGGACCGAGAAATATATAGAGATCTAATATTTTTTTGAGCGCACGGGAGTACGATATGCTATTCCGTCGAAGAATTTTCAATAATCTTCATCGATCGATCTCTTTCTTTCCCTCTTCCTCCGATCATTGCAATGTACAGGGGTATCAGATCTTGAGATGGAAAGTTTTTTGATTTTGAGTCGGACAACTTTTTCTTTCTCTCTTTCCTCCTCACTTCCTTTTTGTCCACTTATTCCAATAGCTAACCGCTCGTACAATAATCATGTGCTAGGCAAGGATTGCGAAACTTTCAGCAAATAACTCTCGCAAAAAATTTCTGTCCGCCCACGCCTCTCGTCCGCCCACCGCGATCCAGTTATACACACCCGCTACCCATATACACTAGGTTTCCGGGGGCTGGTTGGAATAATGATTTTGAGGGATACGAGAAGAGTTGAAGCGCGTAAGCTATTTCGGAAAAGGAAATGAAGATAAAATTTCACTGGTACGAGGTAATCTTGCATGGATGAATATTCAATTAGTTAGTTGTGTGCAGAAAATCTTATTTTCGTGCTGCAGCAGCGCTACTGCACGTTCTAGAATTTCTCACGTTATTTCATTATTTCATCGTGACAGGGAAATTTATAGAACTATTTCACCCTGCAGTTCCATTTCTCAATGTCAGTGAAGCGTACGTCCCACGCATTATCCTTGTGCGGAGCATATTCCCCGTTAAATAATAATGATGAATCGTTAAAAATTTCGCACCCAATCTGTAGGTGGGTAGACTTTCGCGAATACCTGCGAAAATTGGCAAATAAATCACTAATTCATTACCTGCATCGTTAACCAATTAATTCTGGAAGAAGATTCTCGGGGTGTACAGCGCTGTTTCTCGCTCGCCGAAGAATCGCCAGCTTCGTTATTTATTCAGTGAATCCACGTAGTGCAAACGCGTATCTACCTGCGTCCCATAACTCAACTTTTTCTCTATCCACGAAATTAATGGACAGAAAAAGTTCGTTAATTTTCTTTCCCACTCTTTCTCTCTTTTTCTCGTGTTTGCTCAGTTTTATAGACAGGCGCGTTACATGAAGCATCAACGGACGAGCGTTGATGAAGGGACCGACCGACATACGAATACAGAAATACAAGCTTCGTTCGGGACGTCTGGAGTCCAGAGTCTCAAGTCTAGACTAATTCGATCATCTTGTAACGACAGGCTGACAAAAATTACGTCGAGTTATCCGTAACGAATAGGAAAAGTTTCTGTTGGTTATATCCATCCATATTTAATACTCAACTGAACTTTAACGGGGTTTCATACTTTCGCAGTGTCACGCTAAATAATTTCCCAATTACTCAAATTCTGTGCTCGCATTTCGGTATCTACGTATGCATATACATAGATACAACGTAACGTATGTCCAATTCTAGTATCTCTAAGTCACGATGGATAATCCATCAACGGCATAAGCTTTGTTCGATGAGAAATGGTTTACGTGAATATGTCAGTTGGATGACAAACTTCGAACGGTATTATTACTGTTATACCTCATACATCTATGTATACGTGATATGTGAACGTGGCGGCAAATTATTTTGCGAGGACATCATTTCGAAGTTTCTTCGTCATTTTGATCCTCCTTCGTTGCGAAAAATTGTATATTCGAGTTTCTGTTAGTTTTCAACGCAAATTTACTTCCCCTGACTCAAAACGGATGCATCTCGAAGATAAAAGCTATTTTTCGTCGAAGGTGGTGATCTCGGAGACTAGGTCGTTTAAAGGGGTAGCGGCAAATATGGAAGGAGCGCGTTGGCACTCGGACAAAAAGTCCCGAGGGAGGTAGAGCTAATACGTTCGTAAAATCGATTGCAGCAACTTGAAATTGATCGGTTTTCGATAATTCGCTCGTTTCCCTATTCCCAGGATCGAGAAGCCGCCACTTTGTATATGTAATAGCGTGGAACTGCGGCGGTTTTCAATTCACAAATATACCCACACAAATCGTACCTACTTATGCTCTTGATATTCCATACACAGCTTGAGAGCACTTTCAATCATTTGGTAAAGACTTTACAGCAAACTTTACGAATTTAACATACGAACAAACAGAAGAGAAGAATATCTTATTCCAGAATATGTATAACATATACTATGTACGAGCATCTGATTGAAATCGATGGATTCTTCACAATGCCCTACATCAATCGATCGACTGAAATAAAATCCGAAAACGAGATTCCTGCGATTTTAAATATACTTTGGAACCTTCGCGATGATGCAAAATCTTCCTTGCTGTATTTCCAATGCCATACGCATGGCGACATTTGTGATTGCTATTGTGTCACGGGTATTTATCATCGGTTATCGCGAGCTATAGCTCGAAATTCGTGTACCTATACGAGTATTCCGGCGTATATCTTCTCGCGCTCCGATACTTAGGCATTAGAGTAGAATTCAAAACGTAAAAATCTTGTTCAGAATGTTAAACGATGCAGCTGAGTCGCAGGTTGAGCTGAGACGTACGTACACGAAAAACTTGGGAATTAAACTAGCTAGAAATAATTTTGAACACACGCAGTTCTCACAGTTGCCTCGCCAACAAGAGAAAAAAAAAGATAAGAAGAAGAAAGAAATAGAAAAAGTACGAACCCTGCCAACTCCACGGGCGGCACAAAAGTAACTTTTCGTTAAATGTGATATACATGTATCACATACATACGTGTACCGCTCGAATAATTCTGTGCCCGTAGGCAGAAACTTAGGTTTTGGGATAAGTTCCTTCTGGAAGACATTCTCAGTGTGGAGCCCTGGAGCTATTTCTCAAAATCAGAGAATATGCTAAAATGGGAAAAGTCTGTAAATTTTTGGAAATAACTGAAAAAACCGACAACAGAAAATGGAAAAAGGAGCAAGCCGTGAATCATTGAGAAACGTTTTTTTTCATGTTGAAGATACTTAGCGAGATTGATATTAGGCACAAAATTTTCAAAGTCAAATTGCGTGAATATTTCATTACTTAACTTCATTAAAATATATATCTTTGTTTCAACTTTGACCCCAACGACCTATAGAAGTTACCAGAATAAATTTATTTTCGGTGACTGTACAACGCCGAGGTGTGCCCCTAACTCATCAATCAAGTGTAATGTAACTTTTCAATTAACGACCAATATCAGTAAATATTGGTAAACAGTTAATCATTGGCTGCATATAATTACCATGCAAAAGGGTCGAAAACGAAAAGAAAAATTGCGTGGAATCAGGCAAAAGAAACGGGAAAAAAACACACTCACCAGGCAAAAATACAATCTACATTGTAATCTTCGAGTTTCAGAAATTATCTTGAATACAAAAACAAAATGAAATGGGGGAAGAAAAAAGAAAAAAAGAAAAAAAAAACCAATCACCCGCCAAAAATGAAAAATTTCTCCCTTTATCTCGATAAAATTTTCGCCTGAACGTGCCTGAATGTAATTTTTTTTTATTTTCATTCTTCTCTCGTTCTTCTTCTTCTTCTTCTTCTTCTTCTTCTTCTTATTTCAGGTATAAAATTGTGATGTGACCCAGAAAATGGAAGAGAAATGTTGACAGTGTGAGACGGGGAAAGTGGCGCGTGAAGTTTACTTTTTATCTATTCCTTCTCTCGAATAAGTTTAATTAGATCAATTAGGAGGAGAGAGAATTGATTACCGTAAGTTGATGAGGGTCACGAAGAGCTTGGAGATAAGAAATAACAGCGTGAGCCAATATGTCGAGGTGCGGAAATTTTGAGGAAGAAAATCTTCAACGTTATATAAGCCCCGATGACAGGGGGTTCAATATCACGCAAACTTTCCCCCAATACAATCCCCTGGCTTCTACCGGTTCGGGGGCGGCTGTTCACTCCGATGAAATATTCAACTTCAATTGCACTACCGCCATTCTACAAGACGAAAGTTTCTGGCTCTTGGTTCTCAAGGTAAGATAAGATTCTTCAATCCATTATCATCTACTCGTTTATACAAATTTGTTTCTCTTTCTCTCTCTCTCTCTCTCTCTCTTTCCCATTCGTTTCCCTTCATGAAATACGTAGAGGAATGAGAAACGGGAGTTTAAAGCATCGGCATGGCTCCAGCTGCAGTTACCTTAAGTTGAATATCCACTTTATTTTGTCGCTAAAGTGAGCTTTTTCGTCATGCATATCTGAGATGCACTTACCTCGAACAGAACGAGTAACAACCGCGACGCGCGGTTTTAAATTCGTAATAAAAGTAGAAACGTAGATCTCGAAGACCGATTTTTTTCGAGCTTTGGCTGCACCGCGTTTCATGAAATGTCACGTCCGTTCGACGTTTCTACGGGAGAGGCGGAAATGATCGAAAATAAAAGAACGCAACACATGTTCTGCGAGTATTCGAATATTCGAATATTCGAATTTTCAATTAAACATATACCTATTAGTATAGGTTTACCCCGACTGGGATACTGAATTTTCGGTAGCACCGTGCTGCGCCGCACCGTACGCTTTTTTTCTCACGATAAGATAAATCTTGGATAACACAGATCTGCGCGATTGTATAGTGTGGTACATGCTGTGCAAATGCGTCTGAAAAAAGAAAGGAAGATAAATTTATGGCGAACAGACGTTTCAAAAGATTGTTCCCACATGAATCTCCATACCTAGGGTACCCGTTGAAAAATAAATTACTGTACAACTAGCGCCACGAGATAGGTATACCTATACACTATACACAGTACAGAAGAGTATCTAACTTATCCACGAATGGCATCGACTTGAGCGTCATTTAACACGCGTTACGAAACGCAACATGTGCTAGAAAGTTGAGAGAGAGAGCCCCCCCCCCCCCCCCCCCCCCCCGCCCATCGCCCGTGTCAACGGAAAAGCTCAAAAACTTGTTCATATTTAAGATAGTATAAAGAATTTTTACAGTTTTGTAAAAACGAGAGAAAAAAAGCTCCGCGATTACCGTAAACTTCAAATTTTACATCGATAATTTGAAAGATAGAGCATATTTCATCGAACGTAATCAAATTTTTCTTTCCTTCCCTTCCCTTCCCTTTCCTTCCCGTAACGGAGTGGAGGGTGAATGTGATGGTGAAAAATATGAAATTAATGGTAAAAATCCTGTCGAAAAATATTATAGGTAGGTATACCTATGTACGTGCAAGGTGAAAAAGTGGAAGGCGTAAAAGCTCGGGAAAATATTCGTTCTATCGACATAGATTTTCATCTGGCACATGAAATTCAGCTCCATTCACCCATCGAGTTTTTTTTTTTTCTTTTTTTGACAAAGTGAAACCCAACTTGTCCTCTTTGCTCCCTCTCCCTCTTTTTCCTCTACATCCAAACTCGGAGACTCATACGAGCGGCACAAATTTTACGCTTTTTACCTTCGCAAATACGTTTTACACATGTTTATCTTCTCTCTCTCTCTCTCTCTCTCTCCTCTCTATCCCTCTATCTCTCTCTTTCGTTTTTCTTTTCTCTACTCTTACTCCGCTCCGACAAATATTATACACACGGCGAGGAAAGTTATAGATGAGTAGGAAATGAGAACTAAAATCAAACGTAACGAAAATTGAATGAAAAGATAAAAAAAATAGCCAATATATGTGTACATATATATATGTAGACTATATAACGTCAATGATGAAGAGCTTACAGAAGCGTGATGAAAACAGGGATAAAAAGAAGAAGAAAAAACCCGTTGAAAGGGTATAAGTGAGAGCCAGCACGCGAAGGAATGAGTGCTGGGGACCACAGTGAAGGGAGGGAGGGATTTTTTACACCCCCGTACCAAAGAAATCGATCTCTAGAATGGCCACCACGCGGTTTACTATTCGATCAATCTTCCAAGCTGGACTGATCGTCTCCGTGCCAACACATCTGACTAACTGATGACTGAACTGACTGACTAACTGAATATGTATGTACGTATATTTGTACCACATGTGTCTTCGATAGACATGATACTGAAATTTATCCATATTTTATTCAACTCCACCCGAGTTATACATCGCGACAAACATCGTCGAGGTTCCGGGCAACAGTAATTTTCGATCTTGTTAATACATCGTCGCAGAGTATCGCTGTTCGTCTGAAAAACGACAATTGTTAACGAATTTCATGAAGTCTCCGCAGGTTCGAGAAACCACCGAGAGATACGATTTTCAGTTATTGCAGGTCATTTTTATTCCACGAATTATTGTCCATTTACCATTTTTCTCCTTTATCTTGCAAATATCTGTCTATTTGCATTCAGGATCCGTTGCTGGCTCTCGAAGCTTTGGCACTAGCGAGCGTAATCCTCCTGACGGTAGGCGGCAACACATTGGTCATAGCGGGCATAGCATCGAGCCCAAGTCTTCGGGCGCCAACGCATTCTCTGATCGTGAATTTAGCCTGCGCAGATTTGATATTAGGTATGAAAGTCGGTCTTATAATACTCGAACGAATTCAATGTCATCATACACGTACATACCATGTATACAATTAGCTCCGATTTCTGAAGATTTTTACATTTTTGAACAATTAATTTTCTATCTTCCTTCCATCTGTACCATTTTTCTTGTTTTTTTGGTTCTCTTTCTTCTAGGCAGAGTTACTACCGCGTCTCACCACGCCTGCTTTTTTTAGGGCTCACTGTCCTCCCCCTTTCTGCAAGCCGAGAACTCAGAGGCGGATGGGGTCTGGGGCCAGTGACATGTTCCCTTTGGGCTGCTCTGGATGTCTTGTGCTGTACAGCCAGCATTTTATCACTATGCGGTATCTCGGTTGACAGGTATGAAGCCGTTTGAAAGATATAGCCCGAACGAGTAGAAGAATTGAACGCACGTGAATCGAAGGTTCATTCTTTAGAAATTTTATCTCGCAGGAAGCATGACTGGATCGACACCGTGGCTTCGTAAAAAATTTCTTGAAAAAAAATACCCGCCATTTTCAGAGACATGCACTTTACTTTAACCGGCCGTAAAAGCTGCGGACAGAAAAGTATCGGCGTAAAATGAGGAGGGACCGACCATTGGTAGAGATCTCCGTGAAACAATAGACAATATCTGGTCCCTCGTATCAGCGGTCCAAATTCTATCGCAGAACGATCAATGTTCATTTTGTTGTAGCCGAAAAATTTGTCTGCGGTGTCGTGCTACTGGGGCATATTTTCAGATACATCGGGGTGTCCAGGCCTCTGACTTATTCGCGGGTTGTGACGACCAGAAGAGCGAGATTAATGATAGCAGCGATCTGGCTCTTGGCACTTGCAATCAGCGCTGGACCACCGCTGGGTTGGGCAGAGGAAAGCGTCTACGTACCCGAAACTGGCGAATGTAACGTCAACAAACAGTTGGGGTGAGTCGAGAATACAAATTCATTCGGAATATGTGGAAAATGGAATGAAATATACGTATAGGTATACGTATAGGCGTTGATACCTGTATTCGGAATTATAGAGCTTGAAAATTGTCACATTGATCGTAGATACGTTATATTTTCTGCCTGTGGGTCATTTTACATTCCCGCACTCGTTATCCTCGTCCTATACGGACTCGTCTACAAAGCTGCTGTCAAAAGATCAAGATTTTTGGCAGCAGGATCTGTCACCAGGAGCCACGTCACTCTCCGTATACATCGAGGAAATAAGGTAATAATTCAATATCGTTTCAATATTGTGTCGTACAAATTTATGGATTTCTATGAGTTTTCAATATCATTGGAAAATTGAATTTGCAAAATACTGAAACGCGTGTTCAAGTAATTCCCAAATAATTGCAATATTTTTAATCAATCGGGCTAAACGATGTTACTCAATTTCGACGAGCATATATGTATACATGCTATATAGCCGGGAACAAGATATCGTGGTTTTTGTTTCTTGTTGTTTTCTATTTCATTTGTAACGCATAATTATCGGTATAGATATACGGTATAGCCTTCGTGCAGGAAACGCGAGGATGCACATGATGTGTCAGACGGAATTGGTATCCTTGAATTTCCGTGGTGTATGTTATGTATACATACATACGTATAGAAACAAGTCAAGACCGTATGTAATTTAGATAATTGAATCATTAATTACGATGCCTGGAAACCTTGGCAACAATCAAATATCTTCAGACTGGACTGCATCAGGTTTTGTGAGAAATTCATATATTGGTACAGGTACAGGTATGTATGTATATACATTGGTATATACATTTACATGATAAGTGGTATAACATCAATACAAATTATTAATATCTAATGATTAGCACAATAGTTAATTGAACATTTGATTAATTAATGGAAATATCAAATGCAATATTTTGATTTACCGCCCAATAATCTCAGAGTATACATTTGTGTGAAAATGATTCCGAAAGACGAGAAAGTAGACGGGCCGAAATTTCGAATTTCAAAGACACGAATTCGAAAGTAGCGAAGGATCGAAAAAGTGAAAAAATCGTATCGGTTGTAACACTGAATTGAATGGCTGTGAAATTGAAAGGCTATTAACCCGAACACGTTTTATCCGAAAATCTATTCTCAGATGGTTTACATTCCGAACGAACGAAGCGCAGATTGACCAAATTCGGAAAATTAACATTTGTGAAATTGGAAATTCAGAGCGGCTAACGTTTCTATCGGCCAATGAGCCGATGGAAACGAGATCGAAGATAGAGGTTGAGAAACGGTGACTAACGTTTAACTTCGATAAGCAAAATGTCGAAAGACAAGAATTCCGAAAGGCCAAGATTGCCAAAAAATGAAAAGTAATCGATTATGTTCTCAGTACGAAGCGATAAATATTTCTCTAACGTCTCCTGAGGCTTCGCTTCTTGGCCTTTTTATTCCAATGGCTTCGGAATTCTGACCTTTCGAATTTCGGTTCAACGAATTTGGATTCGTCAACTTTCGTGAAATAAGCACGATTCTGAATTGTGAACACGCTGCTTTTCAAGCGTTCGATATTTCGGCCAATCGGTCATTTCGCCGCTCGTAGTCTCGCCCATTCTAAGGAATAATTTTCGGTGTATATTCAATTTTACGTTTCTGTGTTCTGTATTTGTTGTTTCTACTCAATAGCCTTTCGTTCTCATGGCGCTTCTACATTCTGCACCTTCGGTAATTCGTCTTTCGAAATTTCGGCTCGTCCGTTCTTCGGTCTTTCGGAATCTTGACCCCAACCCATAAAACTTTTAGAGGAATTGTTCATTTCTCGGTCAAAGAAACTCTTTCCAATCCTGTTTGATCATGTCACTGGCTTTTTCGCCGATCATATAAGTCGGGGCATTCGTATGACCGGCAATAATCGTTGGCATTATACTAGCGTCGACAACTCTCAAGCCTTTGACCCCGTGTACTCTGAGGCGATGATCAACTACCCCGAAATCTTTCGGTGGGGCCATTTTACATGTTCCAACAAAGTGACCGAGGGTAGTACTCACGTGACGAGCCACGCAGGCCCAGTACGAATCGGAATTGAAAATTAGGTGACGACACCCCGGGAAAGCGACGGGGAGCAACGTCGTGTTGTAACGTGCGAAAGATCTTGTGCTCGCCACTTCAATTGCCTAAAATTATTGAACGTGTGATTAGGTCATATTGCGAAGCGTCATTATCGTCTCGGACATTGAGTTCAATATAGAAATTTCATTTTATATAATTGCATATTTATCATCTTCATTCCTCATTCCGCATTCCTCAAATCGTTGTTTGCGTATCATGCTAATCTTTCAGCATCGTGGAATAACGATATGAAGTCAATTTTGACTACGAAATGAAATGAAATGAAAACTCGATTGGATGGGATGCGTTGGAGAATTTCACGAAACAGTACGACAGCGTTCTCATTTTTTAAATCTATATCGAAGAATCGTTGTCGTTTGGAGAAGCATACGTAAAAAGTTTTCGCACACATTTCACTCAAATTTTAGAAAACGGTAATAAATTTCATGAATTTCTTCAAAGTTTATCGTAAAAATGTTTTAGAATTAGTTTTCTTCCCCAAAGATTCAATCGAATTTATTACAAGAAGTTCCATATCAATGAATGTCGAATAATTTCCTGCACTCATTGTCCAAAATATTGCTCCACATTGCTGAATCGAATCTGAAGCCTCCGCTGAATGTGTTATATCTTGTTTTTCTCAAATTCCAGCCAAACTTCACGAAAATCTTTGAAAATTTTACCCACAATCTCCAGTGACACCAATTTGGAAGTGTTCGAGTGCAAAATACCTTTTCAGGGATAACCATCAAAGTTATTCAGACTCACCGCGTAGAATTTCAGTTCTCCCTATTCAGAATTATTCAGAAATTTAATTGGCGTTGATATCAAACCCCGATATAATAATCATTTATTCAAATTGCCTGAACCCAGTAATTAGCATTTGCCGAGTTTGGCGCGTATACATATGTATATACCACATATATATATACATAAAATTCATCTGGGCATTGAATCACAAATCAAACACAGTT
Source organism: Phymatocera aterrima (assembly GCA_963170745.1). Lineage (NCBI taxonomy): Eukaryota > Metazoa > Arthropoda > Insecta > Hymenoptera > Tenthredinidae > Phymatocera > Phymatocera aterrima. The sequence continues at coordinate 21,474,606 of OY720660.1, forward strand.
GCGGCTACACGCTCGTAGTGACAGTGACCTTAGCGGAGGTGGGGACGAACAGTATTATGTATATACATAGATACTATAATGAGCATAAGTTGGCATTAAAAAAACACTTTCTCACACGTTTTTCTACAGCTTAGATCGCAGACTTTACTCTACGATATAGTAGAGAACCGGTTTCACATTGATCGTTAAATTAAGTCACCGTATGCGTGTATATGCACATACACTGCATCAAATTTTTATGTACGATACAATAATGATTGCTTTTATATAAATCGATCAGCTGTAACAACCGATTGACACGTCAGATGAGTTTCTCTTCAAATTTTTTCTGGTTTTTACTACAATTAGCCAATTAACCAACTGAATCTGATACGCATATGGTGAGAAAAAACGGAAGAAGGGAACAAATGTACACGTCAACGAATGCTACATTTGAGGCAGGAGAATCATGTACTACGAACCTTTCTAATGCCCCGAACAATTGTGTCTAGGTCATCTTGATGCTGATAATAATTTGCCTCCAAAATAGGCCAATGAAAAGGATTGGAACTTCTCAAGGTGACTCTGCCCCTACTTTTCGGGTGCATTAACACAGGGACTAGACTGAACCCATCCATTCCTCGATAGCGGGAAAATACTTCATCAGCAAATTCTTCGGAGAGTCCCGTGATGCTTCTCACACTACCGGAAGTATCTCCGGTAAGAGAACCAAGACCCATGACTAGTTCAATGTCCGAGTAATCTTCTTCGACCGGTGAATATCCGTTGGGAAATTTTCCCCCGTTGCCACTCGAGGATAAGAAATTCCCGCCGAATGCTTTCCGTTTTGGATTTTCAATGCCCTTTCCCGTTCTGGAGGTCGGACGCTTTGTGTTGATGAATGCTAGTCCCTCGGCTCCCCCTGGAACAGTCAGAGGACCAGTTCCCCTGAAGAAGTAGTTGAAACCGTTTGCCGGGTTGGAGGCCAGCCTGGATTCGACTATGGTAATACTATCGTTGACTAGAAAAGTTAGGGCCGACATGCTGACGTGATCCTGGAGGTTGTGGCCGACTGGAAGATCCTGGATTGTCTTGATTCCTAGTGACTCCAGGTGGCTCTTCGGACCGATGCCTGAGAGCATCAACAACTGCGGAGAGTTCAGACTCCCCGCTGAGAGGAGAACCTCCTTCGAAACTTTGACGAAGAACCTCCGTTTGTCCTTGACGAACTCAACGCCGTTGGCGATTTTCCTCTCAGGATCTATCGCGATCCTCGTCACCCTTGAGAATTTTGAAACGTGAAGATTTTTTCTCTTTCTAATCGGACGGAGGAAAGCTTTGCTCGCACTGACCCGACGTCCTCGACGAAGATTCGCCTGGGCCACCGAAAAACCAAGCATTTTTTCCGAATTGTAATCGTTCACTTGGTACCCCAACTCTTCTCCCGCCTCCAGGAACAAGTTCCTCAATTTTGAGGCGTATGGGGAATACGATACGTCGAGGTAACCACCTCTGCCGTGATATCGTTCGTCCAAGCCCGGGATTCTGTTGTTTTCGGACTTCAGAAAATAGGGAAGCACCTCTCCGTAACTCCATCCAGGATTTCCCTGAGCTTCCCACGCGTCGTAGTCTCCCCTCGAACCACGAGTGTACATCATGTAATTGATCACCGAGGTACCACCGACTGCTTTACCTCTCGGCCAATTGCAGCGACCGTTTTCCATGGCTAAACAGTACCCACCGTTTCCTCCAGCGTCAGGTAGTCCTGGTTCCGTTTTATAGCCCCAGTTGTAGGCCGTGATGTGCATCGCTGGTGCTAGCAGCGGAATATCTGTGAGAAAAATCTCATCTTTGCCCGCTTCTAGAAGCAGTACATTCCAGCCGGTAATTTCAGTTAGCCGATTAGCTAGGACTGATCCTCCCGAGCCAGCTCCGACAATTACAAAATCATATTCCGGTTCTATGTTCGCCTCGTCTTGTACGAAGGCGTCGTTTTCGTTCGGCAACAGATCGGTGAGGCGGTTGAACGTGTCGTCAAGAATGCCAATAGAATCAAAGCCACAGCATCCAAATTTCATGAGGAATGTAAGAATTATGTAAATTTCCAAGGACTGCATTATGGTAAATTTATTTTTTTTCATATTCGGGCTAATGTCTAATATTATACAGTTTTCGAAACGTTTGGCCGTTCGCTTTTCGTCTCTCCTCTCTCTCTCTTCTTGTCAATGATTCATATTCGTTTCGTACGCGATATAATATCGGAGGTTTGCGAAATCCTCGGTATAAGAATTATGCCTGTGACGCAGTTGAATGTAAAAAAATATCTTCCATGAAACACTGTGGCCGATCTGCAATGAAAATTAATATGTTCCATTCCACCGCACCGATTGTCTCATTGTATCGGCGCAGTTCAGTCTGATCGCGTAATTCACTGCGTTAAAAGTATTAAGTAGCCGGCTCTTCGTGACGGGAATGATTATGAGCGACGGACAGTTATTTCAGACTCAAAATAATGTTCAATTTCAATGCCTCGGCGGGGAAAATTGAATGTCAATGTCACTGAACCGCACTGATCGTTGTAGATGGCCATCCGGCATCGTTATAGCTCCACATGAACTGATGTCCTGGATTCTCGGTAATTCCGATCAAAAATATTGGCGCTTCGTTAAAATCCTCATTAAATTTCAAATTTACTTGGGCAGCTTGTAAGTATTTCGACGGTTTTTCTGAATTTCCATTCGCCAAATTTTCCCCGAAGAAAATCACACATATACACTGAAACAGACGAAGCAGTGGGTGATCATGCATATTCTGGAAGCTATATACGAAATGGAATGTAGATAATGGATAAATGGTTTTTTTACACATATCGTTGAGAGGAAAACTCAAAATTGACGCAATTTTTTAAGTCAAAAATAACATAATACTATTATTATATTCTATACACGCTAGTCCACCGATTAATTAACGGCACTTACCAAGATTTTTGTTTGGGAGAGAGCGGAACGAAACACATGAACAAATTTTTTGTTGTAATTATATAACAATTCGGATATTCGCACTTTTGTATCCTTTGATTTAACTTCGTGTAAAACTTCTCGAATTTTCTCGTTTTTTTGGTATTCGTTTGGGTGGGTACTAACAATGAGAGGAAATACTCGCGATAATTGGAATATTTAAACAGGAATTATCATCTTGTTGTTCTCGATAGATATTCAGCCATATATATATTTAAAGAATACTCTGTTCACCGATGAGTTTCAATTTAGTCTGAAACGTTGCAAACTTATTCAAACTTCTGTAGATTCGATGGACTCCCAACCTCGCGATATGGAAACTCATCAGCATTGGTGAATTATGATCTACAGATCGATTGAAATTATAATTTGAAAAGCCTTTATTACTGACTTGTGTTTTCCTCTTTCATACCTGATACACCCGATTTTTCTGTTTCGTATTCGTATAATAGTATCGATTGAAAAATCGAACTAGTCATTCTGAAAAAATTCGTTCTCTTCGGAACCAACGAATTTTCAAAAAAATTTATTCTAACTTCTCTCAACTCCACTGTTTAATTTTATTTCGCTCATCGATTTTCACAAAAATTGAACAGCACTGAATCAAAGTTGGAAAGCCTAGCACCATTAGCGAACTGGAGGGCACTGATCAGAAGCAGCCACTCGCATCGCCAAATGCCGTCGAAAAACTGTTTAAACTAATTTTTTAAAGTGTATTACGGATACAATATTTTATTGTAGAGTTGAATTTTCTTCATTAATATTGATCAAAAATAAAGAAAGAGGCCCGAATATCGAAAGCGGAAACCAATTCTCTGGTATAATGAACGAAGATCGTTGCAGCGTGCTCACAGATCGAAGACTGAAGTCAGATCAGGCCAGTAATAAAGTCGACACTTATTGCCTTCGAAACGCATACACGATCATCAACACAACACAACACAAGACAACGTACGTTAGCCAATGTGATAAGTTCTACAACAAGGCTATTACCTCGCCACTACCACCGCCCTAACTTATGCTACGTTTTCATTATACATTCGCGCAACTAATATACCAAGATTTCACACGATTTTCACAATTTGCAGTTAATTTGAATTCAAGCTCTACAAGAAATCGGAATTGAGTATTGTCCGGGACTAGAGTATAGGAATTACGAACTGTCTTTCGATCGATATCGGAATGATAAGATCGTCCGAATTCCAGCGATGAATGAGTTCTCACCTTTCGATTCGCTGATTGTGAGAAGAGAAATAAATCATTGGGAATATATGTAGAGTGCAAAAATCGGGGAGCGTGTGATCAATGGCAATCGACGTCAATTGTTGGCACCTAATAAACGATCAGTTTTCTGCTGCCATGAGAAAATTTGATAGGTTGTAGGTATCGGAAGACGAGGTACCAAGCTCTATTGTGGTGATTCGTGAAATTGGATGAATAACGATAATTAAAGTTGCTTTTCATTTAAAACCAGACTGAAATTCATTTCTCTGTCGTACTCACGATTTGGTCGCGCAACGTTGCACGAGCGAGAATATCGCTTCTGGTTGAAGAACTCAAGAATTTGTAGAATTATGAACAAGCCTCGTGATCGAAGCAAGATTCAATTTTCAGAGAGCTTTCACAGCAATCGCGCAATGTTCCATAGCACGAACACTGTAATATAGCTATATGCAAGTACTGATGAAACGTACATTTTTTTTCTACAATTTCAAATACCCTGAGTAATTGCACCGTCGAATTTTCCAAAGCCATGAAACCAACTGGGCTGCGGCGATAATATCGGGGCATCGAAAAGTTTTGAAATTTAAAATATTCAACCACAATTATAGCCAATAGGCAGGCTCTGACGCATGTAATCTCAATGATTATCATTCAGAATAGCGATAACGCGAAGTTCTCAACGTTGTACCTCAATTTCCACGCATTAAATACGTGAAATGTTAAAAATCAGATACTTCGAAACCAGATTCGAAATTGAAACTCTCGGTATTCGTGATCCGCTCCGAGTGCAATTGAAAAAAGGATACGCGCACAAACGTGCCCACACTCTCAAAGAGCCGCCCCACGCGTCAGTGCAGGTTGGTATAGAGTTTATAACGAAGTTTTTTTCATGACTAAAATATAAAACAGTTGTTTGTACCGCAGTCTCAGCACGTGTGAATATTACATCCTGTGAAAACTGAGAGCCGGGATTTTCCAGTTCTCTAACAAACAATCATCAGAGAATCAACAATGTGAGACGGGATTACCATTATACCTATGAAACCGCAATCAATTGCGCATCATGCTGCACTTGATCATGAGAAGGAGAAAATCGTTCTCTTTTACTATTACGCATTTTCCTATAACAAAACAGGTTCTCTCTGACCCAAATACTTCGCGATATTCGTATTCGTATTCGATTACACAACACCGCATACGTATAGGCCGAGAAGAAGTAGAACGGGGAGACCTAGGTAGACGATCACGCAGCTGGTTAGAAAAATTTCATAATTCAATTTTATACGTAGTAGGTACCCATAATGCTTCGATTTCTCTAATCGGAGTGATTCGAACTGCCAAGGTTCAGCGCCCCCGCAAATTATCGAGTCACCGATTCTGTTTCGTCTCAATTGTTAATTTCCATCACCCGCGGTCGCATAGAAAAACCTTGTGAAATAACTGCCCGGCGGGTTCAATGGACTTCGGCAGGTGAAAATCGTTATGCAGTTGCTTATGAACTGAGTCGGTCAAGGTCGAGATTTATCTAGAATTTTCTCATTACCATTAATTATAATCTAAGTGCGAAACGTGCCGTGAATGGGAATCTTAGGTGGAAATTGGAAATGGAAGTAATGTATGTCGTTGCGGAAAATATCGCCTCATCGCGTCTAGACTGCAGAAGCTGATATATATTTTACACATATATTGGAGATTTGTTAGCAAAATCAACTGCCTTCAATTCACTGCAATGCAAAAATTGATTTTCGGATATTAGAATCTCGTGCCAAAGATTCAACTCCTTGTCATATGAGATTCGAGACTAGATAGAAATCTGCTAGAGATTATCAAAAGAGATAATAATAAATCATTGTTAATTTAGCTCTCGGGGAATTGCGCAAGCAGCGGATCCAGCACGAGGCTTGTATCTGGACCTGGGCCTCCTCGACGTTGGGCATCTCAAGGACGTCGTGGCGCTTTTTACAGAGGTCCAGCAGCAAAATTTCGGAGACAAAAAAGAGCTGCGAAAACCCTCGGAATTGTGGTCGGAGGATTTTTGCTCTGCTGGTTTCCATTCTTCATCATCTTACCCATCGGTAAGGACTCGTACAATTTCCTTTTCACATGTCGATCGTTTCGTAGTCGATTTTGAAATAAGAAAAGTAAGACTTTCGTGCCATTTTTTGTGAGAATTGGTAGACGCGAGAGTTTCTGTTTATATTTTCCTCAAACTGTACACATCCTCCGCAGGTATAAAATTCTCCCGAATCTCGATATATCTTTAATACGTATTAATATTTAGCCAAGTAAGCCGTCACCCGATGTAAGGAATCTGTAAGGATTTTAGGAGATAGGAAATTGGACACTGGAGACCGGATATTACGTTACGTGTCTTAGATTTATTGGCGTTCCGCGGAGAGAAGAAGAAGGGCAAATACCGCGCCGGAATACGAACATCGTCGCGTTATCCGAATTGATTCGTATATATTTATTTCTCTCGCCTGTTTTCACACACAGCAGTCACGATTCTCAGTCTCTAGCCATAAATTGATGAAGGAATGAAAAGAAAAAAAAAAACCATAAAATAACATATATGTATTCTCTCAATTCTTTTCACTCGAGTGTGCGATATGGTCTCCACATTTTAATATGGTGAATTCTCAAGCGGGAAGAAGAAAAAGAAAAAGAAGGAGAAAAAAAATATTTAGGTTTTCTTATTTCACTTGAGATTTCCAATTCATGCCGAACAATAACACAATACGCTATACAGTACGTTCCACTGCAAAATGTAGGTACCTGAATCGAATATAATTAACTGACGATACAATAGCAACTCGTAGAAGTGGAATTTTTGTTGTGACGAACTTGCCGAATGCCAATTGGATCATTACGCAATATTTTGTCAAATGAATTCTCCACGATTCTAGAAAATACTCGTAACGGGCTGCAGTGCACTACAGTTTATTGCAAAAAGGAATTTAACTGTAGAACGTTCCCTCCTCGTTTACTCATTACGAAACCGCGAAAAATGATTGCGCGTTGGACGGATGATAAACAAATTTTGACAAATGCCGATGAAGTTGATTTTTGGGGATTTTATGTATTGCAGACGCGGCGTGCGAGTCGTGCAATCTCTCTGAAAGTGCAATTTTCACATTTGCATTTTGGCTCGGGTATTTCAACAGCTGTATAAACCCTTTGATATACGCGTGCAGCAGTAGAGAACTTAGACGAGCCTTTCAGAGTATATTGCGAAGGGCATTTCTACTTCGTGGACAAACTCGGCGGTCTACAGCTGCCGTCTACGTGACTACGGGAGCTGGTATCTCGAATACGACTACGAGACAAGGGATGCTGACGACACAAAGAGACTGACAATGAAACTCCTACAATTTGTACAATTCTCAACCATCAGAGGTTTGCACTTTGATGCGGTCAACCAAGTTCACCCGAGTGAACCGAAAACCGTGCTGCGGAACAAACATCCAATAAACAAGCTGTTATTTAACTTATGCTTGAAACTGCCTACAAATAAACCCTTTCACAACCTTTGACTCGATCGTTTTGATACTCTTCTTTTCTAACGAAATTGCCGAATAAATTCTTTCCTCTTGATACATACATCCTCTATATCACTATAAAGTATAATTAAATAATCGAATAGTATAATGATGTTGATTGATTATTTTTGTCCCTAAAGTGAGGACAGACGGATATTGTTTTTTATTTGTATTTTTTCCAACTTATCGTTTAGGTCAATGAATTTGAAAAAGTGAAAAACATGGCATAGTCATTTTAATATGACTTTTAAGTTATCATAAAAATAATTGAATCGAAAAATTGATTTTTTCAGAAAACTCGTTCAACGTCGAAATTACACGAGTCTTTCATTACCCTGCCAAGCCCTGCGGTTACGATTCCTTCGAATGAGATACTCGATAATAAGAAAAAAAAACGAAAATTTTGAATGGAGCTACATCAGTGACTTATCGCATATCGGGAAAAATTCGTTTTTCTCCAATGACCGGAGGAATTCTATTCACTCCGTTAACGTGGAGTCACTCCAAGAATTTGCTAATAAGTGAGCGAAGAGCGAGCTAGAGAGTTCATATAATGATAATATTTCATAAACTGCAATGACTTAGCGATGTGAGTTATAACTTTACCCAAAATTATCGTCTTCTTTGAGTGACATGGATTTTTCGTTCTACTTTGTCGTGGACTTGGGTAGATAACGAAGTGAATTGAAAACCTCATTCACGGGGAAAAAAATATAAATTCACGTGGCGCATGATATTGAATCGTCCCCGCGGTTATTTAAATTCCTGAACAGGGGAACGGCGGAACATGTGGATCAGAGACGTGTCACGTGGTTTGTATACACGCGTGCCGGCCAACTAGCTAAAATCACGGAAGATCGTCTGCTACTTTCTGCTGTCCGCTTACTGATGATTTGACATTGCTGATATTACTTGCGTAGGCTTCGGTTCATATATTATATCACAGTCGTTCTACACCGCGTTAATTACTCATTATGATTCCTCCAGTATCAATATGTAGTACATAATTGCGATGATTGAAATTCATTTTAATTCACAAAATTGATCCAACACATTTTTGGAATGCATCGTCGATTTTGTGTGTTGAAAATCTGACTTTTCCTGCGAACTACAAAACCTAAAAAATGTCAACACCACCAGCTAGTATCGCGGCTCTGATAGTTTCGGCTGGGTTTGTCATCGCCACAGGTGTTGCGATACTGTATAACTATTTGATAATAGCTGACACTGAAGAAGAGCCCCGTGGCTTTGAACGAAATCAATCTCCATCAGATCAACGTCAATTGACACATCCAATTCCGAGACGAACATCACCATCTGCATCTCGTAGACGTCGATCGAGTCCCGAAAGACCGAGGCTAAGAGCAATATCTCCTCCTCGTCAATCGACTGCGAGATCTCCAGCTCCATCGACCTCACAGCGACGTAATAGGTGAGTAGACAATGAGAACTGATTTTCAGTACTCTACATCTTCTTCTCCTGTGTATCTCTGTATGTATACCTATACGTACATTTGCGTACCGTTAAGATATACGACAGGATTTTTGATATGAAACTGTCGTTTCGTTGTCAGTAGAGTTTATGGTTCACAAACGGATTCTGAGAGACAGTGAAAGAATTCTCGAATCAAGAGCTCCTTGTCGCGTATGATCGCGTATCGCAGAGGATGACCGAAGCGCGAGCCACCGGCACAAGTTGCGTCGTGTCGTGTTGCGTATCATTTCATGTGTAGAATATCGTATCTAGACTGTACAATGAATTATTTTTTTCATCAAATATGGTGGTATAGCTATTCGAAATTTTGCGTAAATATCACGATACCATTGAAATTGCATCCCTGACGAGTAATATACAGCAGATAACTCCAAACCAACCTCACTTTTCCGTAACATACTTTCAGTATAACGTGTTCTTTTTGAAGAAATTATAAAGCCGAATGATTTAATCGGACATAAAAAAAATGATGATCTTTAATAGTAAGTTGAAAAGAATATAATTATGTAATCATAACCATTATCCATTTGAAGCTACGTACGTGTGACAAATTTTAACATAAAGAAATACATCTGTTTCGTATGTTCAGTATTTTGAGATAATGACTGACAATCTCCCCCAAATTTCTTCTACTATTCTCGTCCGTTACTACTTTCTGAATGAGGCTCGCTTCTCTGAGCTTCCTATTTGCTATCCGGAAGACCTCTTTTCTAGTAGTCTCAAGAACCTTTGAATAATCTGAAAAATTGCCTGAAAAGTCTTCTTGACCTACTCTGAAGCATTGGTAGATGATCCATGAAAAGCTATAGCCAATTTTTTAAGATTTCCATGAGATTTCTTCAAGAGCACGTTTCATTTTATAATTAACACATCTTTGAACAAGTGAGATAACATTGCATTTCCGCAATTTAATTTCTATTCTTAATTGTACAGGGTTCCTACTTGGCAGGACGGAATCCCCTATTGCTTAATTTGCAGAGATCTGATGCCTGATTCAAGAATTGAATTAGAGTGTAGCCATACTTTTCACGACAATTGCTATACTATCTGGCGACATATGGTAGTAAGTATAATGTGAGAAAGAATTTTTGTTTCATCGCGATATGGGTTGCGTTGACAGATTTGTAACCCCTACTATATCATTAAAGCTTCACTCTGAATAATTTTTTTCCAATTTATTACATTTCAAAATACGATTTACAGGTGATGCGGAACCCACATGCAAAACTCTGCCCTAGTTGCTGATCTTCTCTCGTCTAAGAGAAGTGGATTATTTGCAATATGACTAATAAAAAGTCGATAAATGCTGATGAATAATTGGGATGCGGCAATCTGGACACATTATGCATTGTATCTCATCACCTAATAACAAATGATACAAATTTCACAGCCTTACAAGAGTTTTACAAAATGCACAATTCAATATATACTGATAAAGTTATCATTGAAAAAGTGAACTCATTTTTCTTCTGTTCTCTGAAGAGGCAAGAGAACGCCAAAATAATATCTGTGATTGTATAATAGACATTAATTTCGTGTAACAGTTGATACGCAAACGTAATTTTTTTTAGTCTTCCATTACCTATATACCCATCCAGATGAACGTGAAATGTATTTCAAATGGCCAACCGTGTTTGCTTTTTATTCTCCTAAATATAATTAGAATTAATTTTATTCAATATCATTTATCTAGTCTCATTATTAAATATTCTGAATATATTCATTCGCCAATCAATTCTCTTTGTAGTATAATATTTACGGAAGATTTCAGTAAAATGTTATTCTCATTGAAAAAGGATCTTAGAGTTCGTTGCATACGATCAATTCTGTGAAAAGAAGATCTGCTTGAGCTACTGCTCATTTTTCATGTGGTTACTTTGACATTACATATTCGGCAGTTTTGTTGGGGATAATAGTATAGGCACCGAAGATTTACAGAATGTAATCCACGATTCAAGTTTTGTGATGATCAATGACATTTCAAAATTGGCGAGACTATAATTTCTCATTGCAATCGTCTGAACCTATAATGATGAAGATAATAATAATAATAATAATGTGGCGACGCGCGTCGGGGGTTCCCCCGTTTGCGTAGTACGATCGTTGCGACCCAATAACATTTCATCGCAGATTCTCAAGCCCAGTTCACACTCGCCGCCCAGGTATGTATGTACGTCTCGATAACTGTGAAATTGAAATTATTCATTGTTTACGCATATGTGATTCAAAAATGCCATTCTGAGAAAGAATTTTCAGGTATTCGTATTCCTATTCATATAGTATATATGTGGTTATTGTGATTCCGTAGATAACTACGAATGAATAATCAACAGGCTAAAACCACGGAACCATTTGCGGGTGCGCCAATCAATCCGTTCACGTATGCATTCGCACTTCGGCTATCGACACTCGGCAGTCGGATTCCTGTTGCGCGTGATAACGATGTTATGTATTACAACGGTGGTTTTAGAACTGTACGCGTAGTTTGTTTTTCGAAAAATCTGAACGTGGAGAATTTGTGCTTGGGACGTAACGTACGACTGTGATCAAATGTCAACTAATCATTAATTATTACACCAGAAGAGAAGTTCGAAGATGTCAGACGCAATCAGAATGGTAACACTAGTTGCAGGGGCTGCGATTAGTCTCGGCATGGCTCTGTATTTGCTATGGAACAATTCTAATCCCGAGGAGCCGCACAGACACAATTCAAATGATCGGCGACGATCACTGCAGTCTCCACCTCGTAGACAGTGGTCACCGCCATCTTCGCCTAGTAGAGGTCAGTCACGTCGTGAAGGTTCTGATCAGAGGCGACCTCGGCGACGAGCAATATCACCGGCTCGTGAAGGAGCATCTACGAGATCACCCGCGCCGACTACGACTTCAACGCGAATCAACAGGTAAAAGACATTGTGACCCCGCGTCACGAATTAACAAGAAAAAATGTTGATATTGAGTCTCTTTTTTCTCGTTTCTGTTCCTTTGACGATTTAGAGCTTCTCGTCAGCCAGGAGAGATTAGAAATTGTCCACTTTGCCGAGACGTCATGAGTAGCGTAACTATTGAATTAAATTGTGGACACGTCTTCGACGACGAATGCTACACTATTTGGCGAGACGTAATTGTGAGTTATAATTAATAAGATGAAGCGAGAGAGGCTGTTAGAAATAAATATATATAGAAAAATTCATCGTTCAACATTTGTTTTACATATTTATATGTAATTATATTCATGTCGCAGCTCACAATAAATCCACATGCAAATCTGTGCCCGACCTGCAGAGTCGGAAACAACTCATCTGTAACATAATACGAGGGGGGCAAGGACATCAAGGAAGGCACAACAATCCGGAGTATGCCAGACATCTCACCATACAGATACGAATCTTATCGTTACACGTGTCTATTTCTGTTTTTTAGCATTGCTAATAGTTTTGGAGTGAACATTTCATAAAGCACAATAAAGAATTTGATTAATAATATTGTATTATTCGCCTGATCCTATAATAAAAAAATGAATGGTAATAATTAAAAGTCGGAATGAAGAAAATTGATTTATTTTCTGTTCGGAAAGTAGGGGACATCCCCGCCCTCGGTCAACGTGAATTAGTGCGGTTATTCTATTCCAGTGAAGTAGACGTTGTGGGTTCTCATCGAGAATTTTACTGCGCACTGTCTTCGGATCACAAGGATATCATGTCAACCTGTAATTCAAATGACAGTTATAAGTTTCCAGACTTCGAAGAAAAAAGAAAACTGAAATACAATAATTTTTAAAAACACTTTCCTGATCCTAATTACTACACTATGAAGAAAAAATTTCGATTCCGTTCTTACGATCGAAATCTTGTCATTACCAGTAACTTTGCGTGCTTGTTACATCCCTCAGAATATACCATACTCTATACAAAATCCTCGCTTCAAATATTGTTGATTCTGTTGAAATTGTATGTATTACACAAAAATGTAAGCGATTCGGAACTTCGTACGTCCCTGTCCCATATAATCCGTCCGCTTCAATGACCGGATCATAGACGTCGCCACTCTCTAGAGGCCAGTTCACTGGAGAGATCAGATTTTTTGGTTTACTACCATATTTGGTCCCGTGAAATATACCCATCACTTCGTTCATTTCAGCAATTCATTAAAATATCGTCAAAAACAAATGACACAATAAAAATTCGAGTTCTTAGATAGGTGAGGAAATACCATTATCTGTTCAGGGAGTGCGGGGAACCCCGGCTAGGTCTACGCGCACTTGTTCGTTTCCAGTGAAGAACACGTGAGTTCTTATCGAAAATTATCCCCCATAGACTCAACTCGCGGAAGAACTAGATGATAAAAAATGGATAAAATACGGTTGTCAGTATCCCCCATTGATTGTAAAATACTTTTTACAGTATAATTTCTCAACAATTCTGGAATTCCTGCAATCTTGATAAAGTTCCAAGATTTTTGAGTTAATATAGTTTTAATGACAAAGACCGATAACTTGTTACTTCCCTGTCCTCCCATGCTGTCTCTCAATTTCATGAACTAGAACATAGACGGCGCCAGCGAGGTTTGTTATGTTTTCACGCCGTGGTATCAGTCGTCTGCTGCGTTTGAGGGAAGTGTGAAAGAAAAAATGAAGTAAATATATCGTATTGGACAAGCTAAAAACAAACGGCGAGGAAGTTGGATGGTAGTAATGAAAGGTTAAAGAAACGCGTTCCATCTGTCGCTCGGATAATAGCAATTCTCGTATGAAAATCCATCAGTCTTTGTGCGTCGATTGTGTCAATTGAATTGCAAAGCTTATGCACTGTGTAGTATACAATTGACAGAGGGTTAGTAGTGTTGTATAAGTAGCAATACGAATCCGACTATACGATATAGAAAGGTGGTGAACGGTCAACGTTGTTTTGCATCAAGGGGTCACAATATTACAAAAACCAATTCACTGAACTCATTCATCATAATCATTATTATTATTATCTTCCATCCACAACGACACAACTAGCGCGAAAATAATTCAAAGATGGCGTATCCTGGGATAGCTTTAGTCGCGATGATCGGCGCCGGCCTGGGTTTAGCATTGTGGTATTTATTAAGTGATCCTACAAACGAACCTCCGCACATTTCTGGCTCTCCACCACGCAGGGATCCACCCTCGCCAACTAATTCTTGGGGAATACCTACGGGAAACAGGTGAAATTTTCGTATTAAAAAATTAAATTACACGCTACGTGCCGTGTCCCTCTCACTTTTCTCTCTCTCTCTCTCTCTCTCTCTCTCTCTCTCTCTCTCTCTCTCTGCTTAATAAATGATGAGGAAGCAACAAAGCTGCTTGGCAAATGTTCTTCGCCAAGCATCTTTGTTGCTTCCTCATCTTTGGTGCCTGGGCTCCTACCGCCGCGCCGGGGGAAAACTTAATGTCTTCGCAGGACGGTGCTAGTACTTCATCTTCCACGGGTGCTGTTGGAGCTTCATTTTCGCGGGATGCTATGCACGCTTTTCCTATGGATAGCATGTGACCTGTCTCACCAGTCGTCCGGGTTGCTACTGATGCTTTACCTGTTGTTCCTTCTGTAGATTGCTTGAGGGTTGCTCATTTTAATGCAAATTCTCTGCTCGGGCATATTGAGCGAGTAAGGCTTTTCTTTCTTTCTAACCCAGGCTCTCACATTATCTCAGTTTCTGAGTCATGGCTGCATTCTGGCATCTCGGACGACCTGGTGGCTCCTGGTAATTATAGTCTAGTGCGAAATGACAGAGCTGGAAAAAGGGGTGGCGGAGTTGCCTGTTTTGTTCATCATTCTTTGTCTTATAAGATCTTGGCCTCTTCTCCCTCCCTTTTTTCCAATTCGCCCGAATTTTTAATCTTAGAAATTAGGTCTTTACACCGGAAAATTCTTTCTGCTAGTGTTTATCGGCGGCTGTAACGTTTGTTGCTTCATGCCTTTGTTGAAGCGCTTTCTTTTTTTTATCATAGTTATTCTAGTCTTATCATTGTCGGTGATCTAAATTGTAACCTCTCTTCCAGTAACTTTGAGACTACCTATCTACGTGATTTTATTTTTAGTTATTCCCTTTATCTGGTGCCTCACGGAGATACGCACCATACATTTCAGTCAGATTCCTGGCTGGATGTGTCAATTGTAGATTCTTTTGATAGACTTTGGCTTTTGCGAAGTCGCCTGAACCTTTTATCGCCAGGCATGACTTGATTCAGTTTGATTATGGTTTTCCAGCCCCGCCTTCTCCGGTTCGATTTGTTGTGTGCCGAAATTTTAATAATTGTGATACTTTGGCTCTAAAAGGTACCTTGCTTACCAATTTTTCGAATTTTCTGGTGGATTTGACTGAGAGTGTGGATGGTTTAGCTGAGTCCTTTTGCTCCGCTGTTACGCTTGCACTTAATTGACATGCTCCTGTCATGTCGCGAGAGGTCAGGAGGCCTTCTGCCCCTTGGTTGTCTTATTTTTATTTTATCTATTTGTAATCTAACTTTTTGTTTCATTTTTATGTTACTATTATGTTTTGTTTGTATTTAGCTAATTCTTTCTAGTCAAGTCTTTTGTGAGGCGGTCTATTTTTCTATTTTTCTATTTTTATTATTTTAACTATTTTAGTTATTTATTTGTTTTAGTTTTTATTCTGTTTGAATTGCTCTTTTATGTCACTCATTATTTATTTGTCTTCTTCTGGGTTGTGCTCAAATTTTAATTCTAAGTTTTTAATTTTTTGTTCATCTCTTCTGCTTCTGTGTGTGAATTTTCTCTCATTTTGTACTTGCTTGCCATACGGTCAGTTGTCGACCCTGGCATTTAATAAACGAATCTCTCTCTCTCTCTCTCTCTCTCTCTCTCTCTCTCTCTCTCTCTCTCTCTCTCTCTCTCTCTCTCTCTCTCTCTCTCTCTCTCTTCTCTCCCTCCCTCTCTCTCTCTCTCTCTCTCTCTCTCTCTCTCTCTCTCTCTCTCTCTCTCTCTCTCTCTCTCTCTCTCTCTCTCTCTCTCTCTCTCTCTCTCTCTCTCTCTCTCTCTCTCTCTCTCTCTCTCTCTCTCTCTCTCTCTCTCCCTCAGTTTCCCGAATTTATTCTTTTTCTTTTTCATATTCGAACAACGATCCCCTGCTCTATAGATAATTTAAACCCCCAACAATGTTATATTTAGTTCATTCATGAATGGAAATATTAACGTAATAGATTAATTCACGTGATAGATTAATTCGCGTCACGCCCGCCTGTAGACGAAGCTCGGTAAAAATCATATCAGCTGTTTCGAGACACTGAAACGTGGTGAAAAGTTCACAGTGACAATGAAACAAAATTAATTTAACAAACCAGCAGTTTCTTACCATGTTTTTCATCTCCCCAAACAGCTGACATTATTCTTTTCTCAATTTTCTAACCATCTGTTGACATATTCAAACCCAAGTGATGGATACAATTCTTGTAGGGGAATAAATTATTCCATTTTGTTAAAATTCATTTTTTGCTTCATGGAGTTCGAGTTAATTTTTTTTTTTCTCATTTTTGTTACAGACGCCGGCGTCCCGGGAGTAATAGCAAAGCCAGAGATGATTGTCCGATTTGTACAGAACCGTTGGAACATTTGGTAGTGACTGTTAGGTGCGGACATCTGTTTCACGCTTCGTGTATCAGCAGATGGCGTGAGGTAAGTAAATTTTGAAATAAAACAAACGAACAAAATATGGACAAAGTTTATACACACATATATCTCATCTGATTTTTCGTTCACCGCTCGAGAGGATTATAGTGGATCGAATGGATAACTTGATGTGCAAATGTTTAGAGTCGAGTGAACCGAGGAGCTCAAAAAGTACAAAACTATTAATAGGTTTGACGAATTTTTATCGTTCTTTAGAACTCAGGAATTTTCGGAGCTGGCAGTAAAAATTGTAGAGATTCTTTTCCTAATTCTTGGATTTCTTGTGTCGTAAGATGAAAAAATTAGGTTTTTTTAAACTGTTTACCAGAATCTGTGAATTTTTAGAAACTTTTGTGTTCGTTCGGTTTGCGTAATGCCCAAGGACACAAGCTCCGTACTAAAAAATTAAGGATGAGTTAAAATCGAAAAAAATGTTGGTTACTTTCATTCTATATCTTTTTCAAATTTAACTACTCGTATAAAAGTTATATGAAAAAAAATAATTTCGCTGTTACAGACAATTCAATCGCGGGGTCGAGATGATCGAAACAATGTGCCCTGCCCTCTTTGTCGTTCGGCGATCTGAACTCTACCGAGTTTTAAAAGCATAAAACTGGATGTTGGTTTTTTTTCAGAGTGTGATTGAAAAGTAATGAAATATATTTCATTGATGCAGCAACATCGGCGACAGGAGCGGCAGCGCCAGATTTAGCAAGCACTATTTATTCAATATATAAATAATTGATATTGATTGACTGACATAATAAACGATCATATTTTAGTCCGGTGCCTCCCTGGTGGCAATAATTTGATTAAGTATAGAAAAAAATAAAATAAAATAAAATAATTAATCAAAATGAGAAAAGAAAAAGAATAATAAATTTTATACGCTTTGTTTAAATCAAAGAAGAAAACTTTAATTCTTCGAAAATCGTGCGAATTCATTCAGCTGAAATATTTAGACAGCTATAAAAATAATAAAAATAATAATAATAATATTATATATATACAAATTAATTAATGAATAAAGATAAGCAATTATACATACATACTATTGCGAAACTATACACACACAAATAAAATAAATACGCAATATACTTTCGATAATTAAATACCTGTGCTAAACATACGGAATAAGAGAAAATAATATCATTACTGATCTTTGGAGTTCGAATTTTGTCCAAACAAATGAAAGAAGAAGTAGAATAATTCAGCGAGAAAAAAAAGAACAGAATAAGATTCAAGTAAATTTGCAAAACACAAACGAAATAATGATTAAAAATTAATTGCCAATCTTGAAAATCGACAAAAAGAATACATGCCGATTAGATTCTATAGGGAAAAAAGAACAGCGTGAAAAGATAAATAATCATAATAATAATAATAATAGTACTTGTAGAAAGTTAATTAGTTTGAAATTGTAGATACGATTATAATACTATAATAGTATGTATAATAGGGAATCTTGATATCACGTCCTCTTATTTTTTGTTGAGACTGAACCCTTAGAAAAAGAAGAAAAAGACACGAGAAAAAAAGGAAAACAAAAATAAAATGATTTATGGTAATCGCCGGGGTAAGTTTGTGTTTGTTGAAGTTTTGTTACTAGTAGGCGTCATTATTTTCATTTCTCTTCTTTTTTTTTATTTCATGATTTCCGATTTCCGAGCCTAGGCAGTTATAAAGAGCTATATTATTATTATACTATTGCTACAATGAATTTTGATTTTCCATTGACCAGATATGATATCGATGTACATTATACGTATATATTGATTATTGAACTGACGAAAATTTGAGAGCTTTGTTGCGAATTCAAATTGCCAATTGAGAGAGAATGAGAAAAAAAAAAAAAAGAAATAAGGAAAAAAGAAGAAACGAAATAAATGAAACATTTTTCGTTCTGTTTAGAATAAGTGCCCTTATTAATATTTAAACAATGTTTAACATACTGTTAATTATACATACATACCTATAATAATGATGATGATGTTTTGGAGTGATAAAGAAAGAAAGAACGAAAAAAAAAAAACGAAAAACTAAGTAACCAACGAATCAATAAAAAAATCTTTTAAAATTCAAATTGCTTCGTCTTCAGTTCGAATTCATTTCCAAATCCTTCATTTTCACACGTTTGCTAAGAAAGAAACGCGGTTAGTTTTAAAATGGGAATAAATTATGAACGTGACGATCAATCTGGGCAATATTTTTTTTCTTTTTTCCAAAAAGTAAAAGGATGTGATTAATTTGGTGTTTCGAAATCGAAAAAGCTGGTAATTGGGCTGATCATAATGGGCGACGGCTGGCGTATTCTCGCTTATTCGAGTCTTATTGTTAATATCATTTTATTTATAAACTTTTGTTTATATCCTCGCTTTTTTTCTCTTCAAAAATACTACGATGACTGATTTCGGAATTTAATGAGTCTTATTGCGAAGTTCATTCAAATTACATCGATCGAACGAAGAAGAGAAAACTAAGAGAAAAATATTCGAAACGAAAATTAAAATGATAAAAAAAAAGTAAAAATTCTCCCTTCGTGATAACTCGGGAACTAATGAACGGATCAAATTCAAAATTCAATTAGTTTCAAGTCACGAAAATCCGCATCGAATGTTTTATAAAAAATGGTCGCAAATGACCCTCCAGATCTCAAAGCGTGGATTTAGTGAAAACTCAACATTTCATTTTCGGTGTGATTATAATTAAATAACTTTTCGTGTTAAAGCGGAAAGTCAAAAAATATCTGCTCGTTGCTGAGGGGCGAGCTTTCATAAAATGAATTTCTAAAAGTCGCTGCTGGGATGAAAGAGGGAATATGAAGCGATATTCAACTTAAAGATATTTTCAAGTTTACTAGAAATTTTGAGGTCGTTCAATAATATTCACAATGATTTATAGTGAATATTGATTTGGTTGTCAGATGAGAATTCACAGAAGATTCGTCGAATTGAAACTGTATCTGACCATTGAAAGGGAAAATGAATCTTCTATGTCAAATCTGGAATACAAGTAGATATGTAAATGATTGAAACGAGGATAATTAGATACATAATGAAGTCTGCAGGATGACCCGATAAATTTCTCGTGAACTTGGGAATTAGGTTGAACGTGTTGCTTCGCGTTATGTCTTTCAAACCGGGCAGCGACTCATTCCAAATTCAATTCTCGGTCGCTTGTTTCTCGATCGAAGCGCGGGGATTTCTGCAATTTCGAAACGCCGAATGCAGAAAGCCACATTCTTCCAGTTTCTGGAGAAAAAAAAGCCCGGATTGATCAACGTGTTCAGAGTGTATTTTCACGTTTCAAGAGTGGCCGGAGGGTATTTCTTTCACCAACCCCTGTCTACCGTACGATTGAATAGAACGCCGACAATATTCATACCTATATTCACATTAATCGGTTACCTAAATTATTCAAGCTCGTTGAAGACAATAGATCGCTATGTAATAACGAACTGCTTTCTTTCCGGTGGACCTTCAATGCGACAGTAAGTACAACTCGAGCACGTATAACGATATTATGCACTCTTGAAAAAAAGAAAGCTTCACCTCGCTCACAATTAGGTTCACTTCTATATTACTTACGAGAAATTCAATTTCACCTCAACGTATTAACGTAACAAAATTCACGCAACATTCATTCTGACTGCTAATATAGTTTACATAATATATAGATACAGGTAGAGATGGTCCGACGGACGAGAAACACGAAAATATTCTTATATCACCAGATATTACGAAAAAAACAACAAAAATACATACGTCATGAACCGGAACGAAACTTAGTGTGAATCATAATTCGGAAGATCTGAAGCCCCCTCAAAAGTATCATAGTTGAGGATAATTATGAGATCTCTCTAGAAATTCGGACAGTTTCACCTGCTTTCATAATTGGCGAATTCTCATACTACAAAACTCATAATTATTGGGTATTCGTTTATTTCTGAAACCGCGAATCGATGGAATGATCGGTGAAAAAAAACCCCTTCCCTCTTCCATCAAACTTTGCTCGATTGCGCGCGGGCTGTCTTTATCAAGTAGCCACGACAGTGCTCATTACTGAAATAAAAATGAGTTATTATCGCCGGATAGCGACGATACTCGTAACTAGCTTTCCTTTCTAACACCAAATTACTCCAATCCACACGGCGCGGTGCCCTGGCGCGGCGGTTTGAGTTTCTTACAAACACAATTGAGCTCCGCAGGTTGCGGAAGTGATATGCTTGACGTTTTATTTAGTATAGTATGTATCCTAGCCCACTTATGATATGCAGTTAACACCGCTAGGGATTCAATTGCTAATTATTATACCTGAATGTCACAATTATAATCATGTCATGACTCCTGCCGGCTCGTAGACTCGGCTTATGACCTATGTGAGGACATAAGCGTGGCTGTTAATCGCAGCAGCGTATGTACCTTTCTTCTTTCTTTCATTATTTTAATTTTATAACAGAGAAGAGAATAAAAGTCAGCCGGGTCTAGACGCCGCGACGACCGGCGTCCAGCAAACTATCATATCAAGTCTCTTCGAATGTTGTCCTCTCATTCAGTTACCACGAGGACTCCTCTGTGGCAACACAGTTGGTTTGAAACCACGCGCAGAGTTTTCGGAGTGATAGGCTTGCTTAGCTTTCGTGAACTCGATGTTGGTTTTCTAAATATTCCGTGTGCAAAATTTGGGACAAAACGGAAATTGATAGCTAATTTTAGTGTCAATTTGTTTGTCCTCTACCTTCTAAGATACATCAGCATTCCATTCGTGAAATGATCGAGTATACCGGAGACTGGATTTAAAGAATAGCGAAGAACAGAAAACAGAGGATAAATAAACGTATCGAAAGTGTTGGTGATTATAATTGTTTGAAATTTTTTCGAATTTTCATTCTCTTGTACTTCTACAAAAATAATATGTGAATTATTTTCACCGATCTCGTAATTTGGAATGCAGTTCAAACAATCGGGAGCGATGCTCCGATTAGTGTGTTCGATTTTTTGACACGTAGAGATGACTAGTGACTTTAATATTTTATTTGCAAAATGATCGAATTCAGAAAATATGATACGATGCGTGCTTATCACAATTTCATTGATCGTACTTCAAGAATCAACAATATCTCAGGTGCAGTCGAAATTGTCTGTCGAAAAACGAGGTAAAACTTATACCATGTGATTCCAATTTACTCTTTTTATCTATAATTATTACAACAATCATGCGATTTCTGCCGGACGCAGAGAATTTTGAATTCAAGTTTTCGATCTATGGAATAATACGTGAAAATAAGAAAGATCCCAGTCGAGGAAACCATTCGTTGAGTTTCAAAATAGAAAACTGCGTACAGGCACCAAAAATATGAAACGAACTTTACCTCATAGATTATGTAATCTTTTGTTTGTTTTTTTCGTTTACCAATTCATATTTTTACGTAATAAGCAAAGTCGGAAAGAGATTCATAACTTTCGAGGTTCTGAATCGTTATTGAGATCGTTATACCTTGTCGCACGATACACGACTATGATTGCATATATAAATTATTTTGCAGTAGTAAATGGTATATAGTGATATGGTGATGGGAACTTGCAAAGAAGATACTTTCACCAGATTTTCTCATACACACTTATTCACTCTCAGTTTTCATCTCACAATCAGTTATCGCAGTATGACCTGAAATTATGATAATATGGTATTATAGCATAATGCATAATTTATGAGAATTTCACCATTACTGCGGGATAGTTATAATGGCGATTAAATCGGTTGAGAACACCTGAGTTAACGGTCAAGCATTTTTATTGAGCCGTATAGGCATACATACCCGGTAGTACCTCGGTTTCTCACTCACAGTCGGTACACTCAGCTTGTTGGATCGTGACCACCCCAAGTTGCACCAAATTTTAAGCGAAAGATAAATGCAGGAAATTTTCAGCGATCTAGCCAACCGCGACGATCACGACTTGCGACTCACTCAATCTTCTTGTTTCCCAACCGTATTCGTCGTTCGCTAATCCCGACTCACAGCCGCGTGTCGTGATTGGCCAGATCGTTGAAAATTTTCCGTATTCGCGTTTTTTGTTCAAAATTTTGCTCAATTTCAACTGGTCACAATCGAACACGCTGAGCGTACCGACACACTACAATTATCACGATAACTATAACTGACTTACCCCACAATTTAACGCCACTCTGTTAATTAAGAGATCATTCACTCGTCGAAGAAATGATGCACCAAGCTCTCGTTGGAAACGGTTCAAGATTTCCCTATACGGTGAAAGATATAGCTGAAAAATAATACCGCATGTATATCGCGCCAGTTTCGAAGAATAGGAACCGTTTTCTCCCTTTTTTTCTTTTTTTCTTTTTGTGTCATTCTTTTGTTTGCGAAACTGGTCCTCGTGAAATGGAAGAACGAAGTCTCCCTATAGAATTTGCACAATATAGTGTATATAGGTATAGTTCAGAGAATGTATAAATCGGGGTTTTGCGATCTACCTTTGAATCAGAATTCAGCAACGTAGGTAATTAGACAGAATAGGGATTGATCGAACCCAATAAAATACGTCAACGTTTTTCCAAAGAGCGAGAATCTCGAGTGATCGTAACTCATAGAAGCGTTACGATTGAGCTTCTTTGACGTTCAGTAATTAAGACAAGGAAGTTTGATAAATGATCGTTGAGATGGAACTCTCAGAGCTACGCTGCAGTAGATCATGATCTTTCATTCTTCTCTTTTGTGGGAGGTATAGCCTATAATAAGCCTGCGAATATACTTTCAGATTTCTATTTCTAATGAAATTATAGATCTCCATGCAATAGGTGTTATTAACTGTATAATTATATGAATTTACTTACGAACATGAATCTTGTAACCCGGAATGCGCTGCAGAGAATGAAAAAAAAATAAGATACGTGTGTAGTTATGGATACGAATTTAACTGCACAGACTCGCGTGCAGATCGTCATTCGGAACTGAAGATCAGCCGTACAGGAAATCTCCCGCCCTTTTAAGTTTTCCGAATCAATCAATCGGTTAAATGTTTTCGGTCACAATTAACACTGTTCAATGAGATCCTTGAATCTGAATAATTGGTCACATGGAGTGCGCAGATTTTTTCTGTATCTTGATCGGCTTTCATCCCTGGCGACACTTACATTGAATTATAGGTCATCGGCAATCGCCCGTATACTCGAGCTGTGTCTAATCGTAGCATAAATTGATTCGGTCAGTTTTACTTTTTTAAACAAGTTCTGAGTCTGGGTTAAGGTCACATTGAAAGTAGTTCGGTTGAATGAAAAATATTATAAGCGTGGGGGTCACGTTACTCGCGTAAACGGGCCTGCAGGTACGCGTTCTACTTCCTCAGGCCACGCGGAACCGACTTAATCTGCTCTTGCGATGTTATATAGTCATTATGATATACGTATACACCTTTGTGCCGAATAACGATCGTGTACGTCGCTATGAACCTGCGATTAGAACATTAGATATTATTCAAAGGTCTATTTCTGGTTCCGCTGCCTAATTCCAGAAAAAAATTCTAATCGCATTTGCATTTTTCATTATACTCTGCGTCCTCGAAATCAATGAAAATATGGAAGGGACGAAAATTTATTTATCAACGATTATGATTCGGGTGTAGTGAGACGTTTAATTCGATCTTGGGCGCCGCTGGTATGGCTGGCACCAGGAGAACAGTTTCTGCCTCTTGGAGTTCCAGAATTTTTGGCAAATGTCGAGACGGTAGAAGACGGTGACTATTTGAGCACGCGGCTTGACGTGGGTAATGACAACGCGAGGATAAGACTTGATTTTGCAATATGTAGAGCGAAAGAAGTTCACGAATTTGAGTAATTGACAAATATTTAAAATCTTAGAAGAGCTGCTACGAAACAAGTCGTCCTTTATCTACGGAAGAAAGCCATGGATGGATGTTGTCCCTGTTTATGCGCTGGTTGAAAATTGCGCCGTCGGAGCTGCCGGTTACAAGGAAAAATTACAGACGAAAGAAGAGTCGACAAAGACGATTAAAAGACGCGGTGAAGAACTGCAGCGGATCGACGATGTTGATTTTCCCGTTAAAGTACCAGATCGTGAACTCGAAGAGATTCTCATTTACGATGAAAAGAGAACCAGGATTCCTCACTTCCATGTAACCTATTGGATGTTTTATCCGTTCAGTGAAGGAAAAACAATTTGTGTTTTGGATCTCGGATATCTTGGGTCTTGGCCCATCCCTCTTGTCGGAGGTCAATGTTTTGGCAATTTTAAAGAATATGGAAGCCACGTTGGGGACTGGGAGCACATGAGCCTCTTCTTCAAGGTACGTCGCACCCATCGAATACCTTATACGTTTTTTTATCCAATTCTTTAGGTCAATTCTAATCCTTTTCGTGAAATTTAGGGGAATGATCACCCCCTGGCGATGTACGTATCAGCTCACGACGCCGGTGCGTTTTACCGTTACGATAAAACGGACAAGACCTTCATCTACGAGGGTCAAGAAACTCGGAAAGGAATATTTCAAAAGCCAATATTTCCAGATCGAGTTTATACAGCGGGAGGATCCCACCCGGTACTTTTCAGCGCCAAAGGATCCCACGGTCTCTGGACAGCACCAGGTAAACATAAATTTGTTCGTCTACCACGATTGTATGACGAGAGTGGTTTTGGATCGCCTTGGCCAACTTGGAGGAAGGTAGAAATGCTTCCTCGCGAAGATCAACGGGCGTTACCGTCTTGGATGAGTTTTAGAGGGAAGTGGGGAAACCCCAAAGCCAATTGCCACCCTTTGGCAAAACTCGGTATCAATTTTTGCCAATTTGTTGACGGCCCCACGGGGATTCCGCTGAAAAAATTCAACTTCCATTGTTGAACATTCGTCGCCGTGATCAAATTTTGTATTTCATTTTCCCCAAATAACGTGAGACAGTGTTTTTTCTTTAATTTCATGAGATTATTTATTGAATCAAATATGTATCATAGGTTTAATATAAACGCATAACGTGGTAATTGGGATTCGTATAATTGCTTTTCAAGTCATTATTGCATCCATAAATAGTAACAGTATACATAATTATAATAGGCAAGCACCAAATTCACGATTATAATCATTATAATACGTATTTGTAGAAATTATGATAGTATTGTGTATCGTAGATATACAACGTGCATATGCCTACAAAGTCATCGATCTGTAGAAAATAGTAGTAAAATACAGTTAATATTTGATTCATAATTTGCATACAACAGTTTATTCGCATCGTTTCATTGCGTATATCTATAATGATATGCGGCAATTAAACAGTAGGCACATGATTCACAGTATTATGAATTGTGAATTTAGTTGCAGAAGAAGAATGCATAGCATTACAAAGCGACATATAAATGTAGTACCTACGTATTTGTATGTATTTCGTATTAGTTATCATATTAGATGTATTATGTATAATTGTCATGATAAGGTTTGTGCACCTTTTCTCTTCCTTTTATTCAGAATTATAACACCCGTTAAACATCTTTTTCTACAATTCATGAACAATCATAACAATATTAGGCCGAGTCAATGCTAGGTACACCTATTGGCCGCACACCTTTCGAACTTGCGGATACAATTTCGGTTTTATCTCGTTGTGAAGAAGAAAAAGGAAAGCATATCGATTAATTATGTATCAATATTCTTACGCGCGATTGACAAATTTCTCGTCGTGGCACCGCTACACAGCGCTCACCAAACTGGATCTTTCCGTATTTTTCACACAGTGAGAAATAATTAACTGACCCGCAGAAGTGCGGAACTTTTCAAATCGCGTCGGTTTCGGGTCGTATATCAGTTACGTTGTCGTGTTCTGTTTTTTCGTTTGTTCATTGTTCGGTTGATCACAATGTAACGTGCGATCGCCATCTTCCGAGGCTGTACCTTGACTCTGTGGGCACGAGCTCACGTCAATGGCAAAGCTCAGGATATGGAATTAGCCCCAATGATAATGGGAAGGATATTTCGTTCACGTTCGTTGTCTAAATTTATATGGATAATCAGAAATGTTCAATCCTGAGAATTGAAGCCCGTCCAATCGGAAACATCGTCGTCGTCATCTCCCTCGATAGCGATACTCCGAATACCATTTCTGAGCAATGGAGTCCCTTTTCCCTTTCCAAGTACTCTTGCGTTTAGGAGAATTTTCAACGGATTACCAGACTTGCAACACATTACTTGAATTTCTTCTTTCAATAGTTTTTCTTTGTGGGCCAATAGCTCGATCTTTAACCTGTCGAATTTTTTGTTTTCAACCGTTTTATCAACCCCTCCATTTCATCTCATTTCTCATCCGTTATGTAACTATAAATCGTGAGTTTTCAAAGAAACTGGCCACTTTTTTAGGTACGCACCTGGGTCAACGGCCAGTTTCCTTCGTAACTCACGATACACAGGCTAGAGAATTATTTCTCGAAAGATGGTTATAGTTAGTTCAGTTAGTACCTCAGACCGTCTTTGTCATGTGCAAAGTCAGTTACACGACAATTCGGGTTCGGATTATCCACAATCACCGCTGGCACCAGAGTATTTCCTTCGTCTTGTATACAGAGATTCCATGGGACTGAAAACTCTATGTGATACCTGTTTGCGACAATGTTGTTCGATATTATTAGATACTGCACGTATTGTGTCAATGATTATCAACTTCCGAATGCATGCATACGAAAACTCCGTTGCGACTTGCTAAAAATTGAAAAAATGAAGCTCGGCTCCGATTGTTCTGGAGGAGAAAATAGGCTAGACACTTTTTTTTTATAGCATCTGCAACAGCTTGTCAAATTTGGCAATCTCGAACGGCTTGAACTCCCAGTATGTATGTATACCTATAATTCCTATTTTTCATAAATGGACTGAAACCAGACTAAAATCATTGAATGGATCATATACGGAGGAAAAGAGTGAAGATTATTGATTTATTATTGCTAATTATCTTCTTCTGCTGCACGAAACGGACAGATTGTAAAAATATTCTTTCGAGTTTGATTATACCTATGACGAAGTTGTAGGAAACCAAGATGTGCATCCAGATGACCGTGTCTTTGAGGATGAATCATGATGTTGTTATCCTTCCCGACACCGCTACCACCGCCAAAATGGACGTGGTGTTCTAAAAACAAAGCGAAATGCTGCTTTTTTCTTTTCCTTTCATTCTTGTTTCAGGGTTCTTTACATCGCAGCCTACAGCTGTGCGAGTGTAATGTACCTGTTGTTGATCCTCAAGGATAAATTTTCGCACAGAATTTATTCACCTTGCCATAATACGCGCTCTGTTCGGATTGCCATTATAATTGGCACGGAATTTTTAGTTGAACCGATATTTTATTCAATTCGGGTCATTAATTCTGATGTAGCTATACATTGAGAGAACGCGGAACCGCTGCATACAGTAAATTGGATTATTGGATTACCAATTCGACCTGCAGTTTATTATTAACAAGAATTCTGGGATAAGTGCTGAGATTTTATTGGAGAACTGAAAATTCCCTAGATAGTATGGTATGCAATCTATTTCCAGAGAAAACTGTAAGCAGGTATATCGTACGGTTATAAATTGAAGAATTTTGGTAAGACAGCCAAGAACGCGACCACCTGTACAGATAAATATCAACCATTCGGCCTTATTGTTTGGTTGTGGCCCAGCAGCTGAATGAATTGATTCTATTGTCTACGATTGCCGCAGATTTTTTCAATCTTCAATTTCCTCAACATCTATACCTCAGCGGGACTGTTGTCACAATGCAATTCACGTATTCTGTATAAAATATCCGGATTATTTGTCGATTCAAATCAATTCTAGAACGGGTATGGATAAATTCTTATGAGCTGTTTCATTATACGTTCGAATCGCAAGTGGAAGTTATTCGGAAGTGATGCAGTTCATGATATGTCGCGAAATAATTACATACACTATATTATGCATGTTAGAAGAGCTCGGAATATCAGTTTTTTTTTTTACAAATGAACTTGGATGTATGCCTCG
Organism: Phymatocera aterrima; assembly: GCA_963170745.1. NCBI lineage: Eukaryota > Metazoa > Arthropoda > Insecta > Hymenoptera > Tenthredinidae > Phymatocera > Phymatocera aterrima. The sequence goes on from OY720660.1 coordinate 21,503,530, forward strand.
TAGACGATGCTCTTTGAAGAGTAATTGAAATTTGTTCGAAGCCATGCACACCGGAATATATTTCACATCCGGGATGCAATAGCTTGTATCTAAGAGGGATAAATTCTCACGAATAGGGGGACTGAAAGCTTATTTTCACGTTATTGAAGGTTTCCCATATTTAACGTATGTATATACACACATGCATACTTATACGTAACAATAAAACTGACATTCGTAATTCAAAATCGGTTCAAATGTTACATTCATTTTAATCCAATCCTATTCCTGTTACACGTATATACAATAATAAAACGATAGGAAACTATCTATTACTTTCCGAAACGGTGGTATAACAAATTTATAGATATGTATTATGTATTTACATAAAATGAGACTCTAATGTCAATTTCCGCATGAAATCAAGTACCACGAAATTAGCAATGAATCGCTATAGCATTTATTCCCAGTATGACATTTATTATCAAACGTCGCGACGCGGCGGCTGCGAGTATAGGTATACTTACAGGGTACTCGAAAAAACAAATAAAAATAAGATAAGCGATAATAATTTGAAGCGATGAAATAATTCCAACGTCGTAGCAAACACTACATGATAAGAAGCTCATAGGTATATTTATGTTACTCTATGCATTATACATGATTAAAATATCGCGGTGACAGCCTAGCAAATGCAAGCCCCTATTCTATCGAGCCGCAAAACCGAAATATAGCGCCCTATACATACGGTATTGGCAAACGTTTGACATAGAATTAGAATTAGGCGCATTCTTGTTAGTAGTTTCCACGTTACTGGTTAAAACCGTGAAAAAGAAGAAATGAGTAAAGAATAATTTGGAAAGAAAGAATTGAAAGATTTCAACCACAAAATTCTCGCTCACCTTTTTCTCCCATATTGTAATATATAGTGTTACAGTAGATAACCTCTCACTATATCGAGGAACGGAAAACGAAGAAAAGAAAGAGAACACAAAAAAGAAACTTTACACCTACATAAGACACATCGCAGTGTTTATTGCGGGGGACAGGTATAATAAACTCGTCCCTATTATGTATAGTATACGTGACTAGTTCAGACTATTTCTCACCGCATGCAACATCTGACAAAAGATAAAACTGAATTTCCCCCGATATGTATTCAGCCCTACGTCCATGGTATTCAGTCCTCCCCCGAATCATCGAAATACAGAGCGAGCCCGTATAGCCAGTCAGCATTCGTTTGAGTCGGTAAAGAAACTCAAGGTGTAAATACTTGGAGGCTAGGATCCCAAATCCCAGCCGAGAGATGTCGGCAGCATTAAGGCTTTCTGGGAATTGGAATTTAGGTTACAAAATCGCCCGCGTCGTGGCGCTACCGACTATCTTCACTTCAGTGTAATCAAAATCAATGTAATGCAGTCCTCGGCAGAGTTCATAGTTAGTTACCTGTACCGTTCTCCAGTCGACGGTACCGTTGGGTACTGTATCATATATACCTAAACCTAAAAAGTCGACGAAATTTTCTCTGTGTATATTTTAATGTCACAAATTATAATAAACCCTGAAACCTTGCTTCATTTAAAAATCAAGATATAAAAACAAAAAATGAAAAACCATGTCCAATGGATTGTCGGTTTTAAACGATGGTCTAAAAAATACACGAGGTAATAATAATAATAATGATAATGATAATAACAATAATGCTGGAAAAGTATCTACTGCTAATCCGCTGGCGATTATTAATACCGATAAACAAAACGTGTGATATCTAAAAAACTTTTATACGAAAAAAAGAGAAAAGAATAATATAATAGAGCATCACCGTCACCACGCGTTCATATTCAAAGTGAAAACTTTCGAATTTAAAATAATACTAATGCTAAAGTAATATAGTATTATAAAATATACACACTACAATACATACTGTATCTTGGTACTACCTACTATGTATATCCCTCTTTCAGCAGAACAACGATATTCTTCTGAGGGTAGTAGTTTGAAGTTGAGGCACTCATCAGAGGTAAGAGTTCTTCTTTCTTTTTTTCATCCCTTAGAGCTTAGAGAGGCACAAGCTATTTTTAGATATCTCATATCATCCACCACCTACATTTGCTACGCTACAATAATTTTCGTACTCTTTTGCATACTGCTGTTTGATGCTGATAGAAAATGAAGAAGAGGCGAAAAAAAAATTACCCACATTTCATATTATTTCAGATGGATCAACCTAACCCTTCGAATACAAATCTGAAGAGATCTGCGGCAAGCGAAAATGAAGGTTAGTTCGCACTCGATGCTTTGTTATTCATTTCAAAGATAACGTAGAAAAATGGGGATGAAAAAATAACATCGTGAAAAATGTAAATTGTCTTTTTTTCTTACTTTCTTTCTGTTTCGATATTCATCTTTTGCATTAACGTCAGAACCTTGACAATGTTTCACTAGGTTCCGGTATCCAAACAACTGATATTATTTTTCATCCACATTCTTTCTAAATAAATTTCTTCACCTCATTTATCTCCATTAATCTATGCGCTTATATTGTTGATAAAATTCGTTCAAATTTAGGTTTTCCGCCAGCCAAGAAAAAGCATAAAAATCCACAGCCAAAGAATGCCGTATGTGCATTGAACGAGTTAAAAACTGGTGCGATTTACAAAGTAGTCTGTCAAACAGGTCCTACACATGCTCCGATATTTACAATCGCCGTACAAATTGACGATCAGATATACGAGGGTAAAGGGAGAACGAAAAAGATGGCTAAACACGCGGCGGCTGAACTGGCTCTTAGAAATATTGTGCAGTTCAGAAATGCGCCTGAAGTACATCAGGCGATAAATCTCGTTTCTCATCCGATAAATATAACTATTGAACCAGATTTTACCAGCGATGTTACAGAGAGAGACAATCACTTGGTTAATACGTTCAAAAATTTAATACAAGAGCCTAAGAATACAAATAAATTTTTAGACAAAGGACCCGTCGCACTTATCAACGAACTTTATCCCGGAGTTATTTATAAATGCATTTCAGACAACGGCGAAAGCTATGCTAAATTTACTATAGCCGTTACTATAGATGGGGAAACTTTCGAGGGGACTGGACCAAGCAAGAAGTTGGCTAAGGCTGCCGCGAGTAAAGCTGCGCTTGCTAAGTTGAAAAATGTACACAGCTCTTCGTTCAGGAGTCCGTTACCTACAAGAGTCGTTTCTAGTTTCTCTAACTGCGGTCATTGGCAGGAACAAATGACCCTGCCACAAATATTAGCTGATAAAATTGGCAAAATGGTCAGCCAAAAATTCACAGAATTAATGCAAACCAAGCCCCAGCATGCTAGGCGCAAAGTTTTAGCTGGTATTGTCCAAACTCGTGGCGCGGATGCCGAACTCATCTGCGTTACTACCGGTAATGAAATAAAAGCAAGAAGAATAACTTTCATCGCGTTTCCAGTCTTTCCTTCATTGGAAAACCACTAATATTTCTCTACGATATTCAAATTTTTTGTTTATTAAGGTACTAAATGCGTCTCCGGGGAACATCTGAGCGTAAGTGGCGGGGCCTTGAACGATTGCCACGCAGAAGTAGTGGCGAGGAGATGTTTGTGTGAATATTTATATAACCAGTTAGAACTGCATTTGGAAAATCGATCACAAGATTCGATATTAGAAGCGACGAAGAAAGGGTACAAGTTAAAAGATGGGATACAATTTCATCTTTACATAAATACTGCGCCTTGTGGCGATGCGAGGATATTTTCTCCTCATGAAGAGAATGAAGCTGTTGATAAACACCCTAATAGACGAGCTAGGGGGCAGCTGAGGACTAAAATCGAATCTGGGGAGGGTACTATTCCTGTTAAAAGTAGCGAGGGGATTCAAACTTGGGATGGCGTACTTATGGTGAGATTTGTTCAACTTTGTAGGAATGTTTTAACAAAATATGACAAAGAAGAAAGTTGAGAATTCGTTTGGTTCCCATATTTTTTATTTTTATTCGACAGGGTCAGAGGCTGTTGACGATGTCGTGCTCTGACAAAATAGCTCGATGGAACGTTCTGGGAGTACAAGGTGCTCTTCTCAGTCACTTCATCGAGCCAATTTACTTACACAGCATCGTTCTCGGCAGTCTATTAAATCCGAGCCATATGTATCGCGCTGTTTGTGGACGTATTGAAAATACTATTCAAGGTTTACCGCCTCCTTACAGGCTGAATAAACCCCTCATGAGTTTAATCACTTCTTCGGAAGTTAGGCAACCAGGAAAAGCTCCTAATTACAGCGTTAATTGGACAATCGGTCAGTCCGGATGATAATTTTTAACCAAAAGATACAAAGAATTGCGTCTATTATAATTATCTCTATTATACTCTTTACTCTAAGAATCCACTTTTTTTATTATTGTGAAAACGAAATTCCGCTAATGTAATTACTTTTCTGCATTTTTTCAAAGGCCAAACCGACGCCGAAGTTATTAATTGTACAACCGGTAAAGATGAAGTTGGTAAACCATCGAGAATATCAAAACAAGGATTGTTCAGAAAGTTTTATAATCTCGTGGGAAGGATGAATACTATTGATTACATCGATACACACGAATGCCGTCATTATTTTGATGCCAAATCGTCCGTCGAAGATTATTCGGTAAGGAAATGAAATAGCTATTCAGGGATTTTGAAGTTTTTCTTCTCATAAATCGTGTGAATTTTGATAATCATTATTACTATTCCTGTGTTTTTTTTCAATCAACAGCTGGCGAAGAGACAATTAAAGGATGCATTTGTAAGAGCACAATTAGGAAGTTGGGTAAAGAAACCAATAGAGCAAGATATGTTTGAGGTTGATATCTGACTAGGCTCATTAATTTCTGAGCCGTTCGAAAGAACGAGATTCAGGATTTCGGAGTATGTAGTTCCTAGCGTAAAATAGATCGCTCGCTCGGCGTGTCATGTCGCGGCAGAGATTGGCACCAGTAAAGCATAAATCATAGGATCTCACTAAATTTTAATCTTCATTATTACCGTTATTATGATTCAGAATAGAAGTTTTATCAAGATAAAGTAACAGAGTTGACAAATGATAGGACTAAATACTCCTCAAACTCTAGAATAGATTCTGTACAGTCATCTTTTGAAGTTTGATAAAAATAACAATGCATATTAATTACCCAATCAATTATTTATCATTTTTATAAAATCCAAATAACAAATTTGGATCATATAGTCTCTCAGTGTCGGACTGTGAACCTCTTTTAATAACTCATTCAGTAATATTGATTTTTTATTTTCTAGTTTTTAGAAAGGAACTTATTTATCTTTATTATTAAGTATTTCTGTTCTTTATTATTTACTTTTCACTAGTCATATACTTAAATAATTTCTATTTCTTCGTGCCTAAGAACTACTAGGAGTATGTAGTACAAAACTAAAATAAAATATAAATTACGTACTGTATAGGCTGGCGGTATAATATAATTACAGATATAGGTATATATATCAATAAATAATAATAATGATAAATATCATTGATTTCATTGTAGATTTAAACCAGTAAACGCGTAGCGGCCTTAGATTTTTCGTTATTTTGATGTTAAAACAAAGAAGAATAAGAAAACAAAACGAAAAAAATAAGTACTATCTCAACGAAAAAGACAATGAGAAGAATACCAGTTGAACATATCCACTGATTTTTTTACGTTCAATTTCATTTTCTACAATTTGTAGAATTAAGACATCCACATTTATCATATTGTTATTATCTGCATAATATACCAATAGAGTATAGAAACTAACTTTTAATAAAAGAAGGACAAAAAAGTCAAGTCTTCGCTATTAGATGATGTACATAGTTTCATATTTCAGTTAACATTACTATCTTTATTATTATTATTATAATCATCATACTCAAATAATATTGAAGCATTCAACATTAGGAGAAAACGAGGAAAAAACAATCTACCGAAACTATCTTATTTTAATAATATACAAACAACGATGACTTATATTATACTATACTTGAATAAATATTATTTTCTCATTTTTTATTCTTTATTTTTATTTGTTATCGTACTTATCTAGGAAAAAAGAAAGATTGAAAACAAAACCAGAAAAAATTATTATCTACCGATCTATACAGGTAGTATGATTGCTTTGAATTTATTATGATAGATTCATCATCCCTTTCGATGGCTGTGAAAAGAATAAATAAGAAAATAGAACTAAACTTAAGCTCGATGAGTTTTTAGTTTTTTTTTTTTCGACTTCTGATAATGCGTTAGTATTGATTGAATTATTTTCAATATGTAATGTGATGTGTAATCAAATATTGAGAAAAAAAGAGCCCGAAAAAATAACAAGTTTAGCTTGTTGATATCCTATTTTTTCATTCTATCTTTCAATTTTCATTCTCTACTTTATGAATAAACGATACCGTTGTCATTGGTTTTTTTTTTATTATTCTTTCGTTTGGATCTAGCCAGAAAATTGATAGAGGTGTTCGATAATTCGAAGTGAGGAACAAGATGAATGAAGAGCAAAATGTAATTAATCAAAAATAAACAAAAACAGAACAAAACAAAAAAAAAATACAGCTCTGCTCAAGAATATAATATAATGATGTGAACAGTTACACGGAACTCTCTGAGTAGTTTTTATCAATTAATGAAATATAAAATATTAAAAAGACGTATATATAGGTATTATAGTATAGAAAATCCTAATAGGGTAGGAAATAGTAGAAAATCCTATGATTATTGCCTCACTGTGCCAGTATTATGAGTAGAGGAGGTGATGAAAAAAAAACAGTAAATAAGTAAATGAATATAAACTGAAAAAAACCAGAAACAACAAAAATTGGAAAAGCAAACAACAACATATTCACAATAATAATTCTGCCGTAGTGTCACGCTGCTCGAAGACGGTCCAGTTTTACGCAAGAAAAAAAAAGCTCTATAGACACCTTTTTTTTTTCATAGGAACTATATAGTTCATTCCGAAAGGTCGAGACAAATGGAAGAAAAACCTGGAAAAAAGAAACAAAAAAAAAATCTTTTCGAAAATAATCTATTATCAAACACACTCGTATTTTAGCCAAAGCCTCATCAATATTATATAATTATAAAACCGAATGAAGTTAGGTAAAATAAAATAATAATGCTAGGATTAGCGTCTTATCTCAAGAGGTAATTTTCTCCACAAGTTATATACTATATTACCTATAGTATATATTATCTTATAATAATATAATCTTCCTTTAAACTATAACTATGACTATACATAAAATATAACAGATACTCGATCATAGTATTCCCAAAATTAGGCGAAAGCAGAAAAAAAGGCTCAAAAAAGAAACAAAAAACACTGTTTTAGAAACAAATTTAATGTCTAATCATGTGTGTACAATTAATCCTAAAATCACGATACAAGACGAAGGCTAATTTCATTTTTGGAACTTGTTTTTCTTTTCTCGTTTTTCATAGGTATATTATTATGTAACACAATTATTAATTGAATGATATGATCAATTCTGAGAAACAATTTCCTTTGCTCAATGCAAAAAATCAGTAATGAAGGGAGAACAAACAATAATTTGATTCCTGAATATTTTAAACTAAAGATAAGAAAGTGAAGTTACATTACAGATAATACAGTTATAAACTGGATCTGTTTGTTTATCTGTTAACTATTATTACTATTATTATGATTATTTGAGTTTAAGCCAAAGAGTTATCTTGACAAAAAAAAAAAAAAAAAAAAAAAAAATCTATAATTTCGCACGTGTTATTACAAGTCTTAGACTTCTATGTTACCTATGTCTTCTTTCATTCGATGATAATAATAATGATAATAACAATAACAACTTATTAATACATTATATATCAATATAATGTAAGAATATAGTTGAATTAATTATTGATTCAAGATATTATCAGAGATAAACGTAAATGGTAGTATCACGACGAGAAAAGAAGGAAGACAGAAAGAAAAAAAACAAAAAGAAACTCCAGATACCGCGTGTAGAATTTTTAATTAAAAAGAGAGAAGAAAACAACTAGTAAAGGTTTTGAACAGCTGTTATTACTACATACTGGAGTATGACAATTATAGTAAAAATTACTTATACACAAGTAGTAGTAGTAGTAATATTTAGGTAAAAGTAGCGCTGGGCCGATACCCATCATTCTCTCAAAATCGTATAATACACCCTAATAATAAAAATATGTCTACTCAAGAATAAAATAATCAATACAGTCTCTTTTAGCGGCTAGAAATCCTAATACGATTTAAAAGTATTCAACGAGAAGAATGAAAAGAAGAAAGAAAACACAACTAGAAAAAAAAAACGAAAAAAAAAAACGAAAAAAATGCAAAAATACTTCAGCCTGTTAGATTTTAAGCTTAACTAGTGCCTCTAGTTGTAAAAAAAAAGAAAAAGAAAAGAATAGATAACAATCAAGAACAATTTGATGAGAATTCCATATATACATAATAATAATAATTAATTATAATATACTTAATGATAGTATTATTATACTATATTATATTATTCAATTGAAATTGCCAAATTAGTTTCAAGAATTTCATTAAATTGATCATAGCTCATGCAAGTTAATTATATAATAATTAATTAATCGATCAATTACTTGCATATCTTGAAACCAAATGTTAAACGTTATAGGTATTATTAATCTTGAAATGATATGATGGGACATTGAACATTTTCCGCATTTGATATTATACATAGTATAAGATTGGAAATTTTGAAATCGTTAATCCTCAAGATAGAAGTGTAATTCAATCGGCAATATCCTTCTTTTATTTGGCGGATTATATTCCACAGTATGTGAAACCAACAGGTATATAATTATTATTCCCGACAAGAAAAGAGGAACAATTACAAACATTTATTATTACAAAATATGTGATCGACCGCGACGTAGTATGACAACATTGCTTTACTTTTTGACATTTTTAATCAGATTCTGTTTCTGATTCTCTAGTCACATTACTTGATTTTCTTATTTGCTCAAATCCCTCGATTGCTCGTTACTACTAATATTGTAGAGAGTATATGGGTCACACCAAACACAAACTACGTTTATTTTCTTGAAGTTTTTCTTTATGTGGCAATTTCGATATTTCAGTACTTTCATGCTTATTTTTATTTTCATCCGGTTGTTGAACTTCAGACGCGGTAACAGTAGTATATATACTGCTTGAATACAATGAGGAATAAATTTATTAATTTAACTTACCTGTTTTCATTTTTCTTATTTTGTCTTTTTTCTGTCTCTTATCTTTCTTCTTTCTGTTTTAGAGTTTTTAAATATTCATGAAATATCACAAAATTTATTAACTACACACCAATGGGGGGGGGGGGGGGGGGGGGGTTACCATGCATATTTTTGCGGAAATACCGAAGCGTAGGAATTAGTTGTTTTTTTTCTTCTGTTTTCCATTTTTCGATTTTAATTTGTTTTTTCTCATTTCTTTCCAACTATCTCGATTTTCATAACCTTCCCTCTACACACGTATGTTTATTACTTTTTCATTTTTGCTTTCTAGCGCAAGCAGTGCGAACCCACGTTAGAAAAACTTTTTTGCGAATATGCCCAGGCTAGCGCATAGTTATACACATATATTATTCTGGAGAGAAATTATCAATATTCATTCGACTATTATTATAATTTATCATATGTTATCGTACGTCACGATGTTATTATGATATTATCAATAATGCGTTTTGAAAATTATCGAGGTAATTTCATCACGTTACGCCACATGCATGACAAAATGAAAAAGAGAAACACATAAATAAATCAATAAATAAATAAAGTGAAAAAATTATGTTTCATTCGTTACCATGTAAGAGGAAAGAAAAAAATATGAAAAATTATGTTATTAGTATTACGTATCGAAAGGATCACAAGGTTACGCATATGTTTTACCTATAGCCGGTGAAATTTCAAATACCGCCTCAAATGATTACGATTATATTGTAGATTCTATGTATCTGTATACTATGAGAATCGCATTTATCTCATTAATTACTATTATTATTAAAATCATCATTATGTATGCTACTGCTACTCTCTTCCGGCTCATATGTCTGTCTGTCTTTGTTATCTATACAATTATGTAACACTAAAAAAATTTATTTTTTCTCTTCTTTGATCTTTTTGTTTTATCATTATCATGCTGAAATAAAATCTTTCTGACTCCAAAACTTCAGCGTATCTTCATTTCATATTATTACTTGATAATTAATGTGTCTCGGTTAGTTTCTATGAAGTTTTCAATTTTGTTTGTTATTTTTTCATCTCATTTTATCAATTCCATGTAATTTCACTCTGCCGTACCTACCTATATGCATGTAAATGTAAGCTAGGTTCAAATTCTTCTTTTGTTCTGTATAATATGTACTACGCCATTATATAGGATGTATATCATATAAAATGGTTGGGTATGACATATAGGTAAATTATAATTATGGTATAAGTACATATATATGTATATACCATACATATCTTCATTATTTTGTACAAGTATATTACAATTATGGTTTTTTTTTTTTTTTACTCAAGAATTTCAATCAATGTTCGTGTATTTTATTCTTTATCTGATATGTATATTAGTAGGTCCATAATGGTTTTTTCTTTTCCTTTTTTCCATTTTCGTTTTTGGTTTCCTAGTGATATATATATAACCATTATTCTAATTACTATATAATTATTTATTTATTGATCTATTTATTTTCAATCTTGTATAGTCACTGATAATATATATATAGGTATATAGGTATGTAGCGTTTGATATTCAATTACTTATAAAGTTTCAGTTTGCTGTTTTTTTCTTTTTTCTTTTTTCTTCTCAACACCGGACAACAATATAATATATACCATATTGATAAGTCATGTCATGTCAATATGCCTGTACTTTAAAACAATATCTAAAGCGATAGCGTAAAAGGGGGACGCCGTGCAGCTGCAGATTAAGAAAAAAAAATTTTGATAAGACAAACTAATTATCGATTCACCAACGGGCAGAGGAATCAAGAAACGACTGCAGAAAGCTGATGTATACATAGGTACATGTATATATTTTGGATCAGGGTTTCTTCTTACTGGTTTTTTTTTTTTTTTTTTCAACCGTGTAATAATATATGCTATACGATATATATATATAGGTATGTATAGAATTATACGTGACATTGTGGCATATATTCAATCTTACTCACAAACATATAATAATTTTTTATCTATATATATATTGTATCGTATATGTTCATATACTTTCCATAGATCCTTGAAGTTATATACATATATATATATTAGGGCGGGCGCTAGAGGCATTTTTTTCGTGCCGCCCTCCGAATACTCTCGAAATGAATAAATAAATCTCATCGAAACTTGAGCTCTCCAGTTGAGTTCTGAAGCGTCCCCCAAGAATCTTTTCTTTTTCCATAAGGATAACACGGGTTTTTCTGGAAATGACAAATTTATTTTTTCTCCCCCGCTCGTAATTCGCTAAAAGATCTGTAAGTATCAGAAATCATTGCGGGAGTGTGGTGCTCATCAGAGGAAATTTTTATTTTTCACACAACTCGTATATTGATATTGAAGTCATTGTCACGTGGAAATTAATCGAAATTAATGAAAATTTACTTTTTCATATATTCTCGCGAGTTGAAGTTTCTGTTCATGAAAAAGCACGAGAAGGTGGCGGGTCGAATGAGGATATTTTAAGAAATGAAATGGAACTTAAGTGAGGAAAACCAAGTAATCACCTGAAATTCTCAAAAATCCTCACTCCCACCATTTTCTCGTGCTTAATTATTTCATGAACAGAAACATCAATTTCGTCGAAAATATACGAATAGGTCAAATTTCATGGATTTTCATTAATTTTCGTGTAACAATTATAACTGCAATAATACACACGTGAGGTATGTGAAAAATAAAAATTTCCTCTGAAAAGCCCGACATTTGCCCGATAATTTCTGATAGTTACAGAGTTTTCAGCGAATTACTAGCGTGGTACGAAAAATAAATTTGTCATTTTGAGAAGAACCGGTGTTCTTATGGGAAAAGAAAAGACTCTTGGGGGACGCTATGGAATTGAGATGGAGAGCTCAGGTTTTCAGGAGATTTTTATTTATTTATTTCCATATCACCCAGGGGGTGTCACAAAAAAATGTCTCTAGCGCGTCTGGCTTAATATATAATATATATACACACAGTATATCTAATATTCATATAACATCTACATAACATATATCTCGAAGCAAAATCGACTCAAACAACTGAACAGCTTGGATTTCCAATCATAAAACGTAATTGAGATGATGATTATTATTATTATTACCATTATTCCTATTATTATTAAATATATATAACAAATTCGGGACAAGCTGTGGATATTAAGAAACAAATTGAAAGTAGAAAAAGAATAAATAAACCGAATAGGAGCAAGTGCATTTGTAAAGTGAACCGATTAAATGATTTTGAAATATTGAAAAATGTGAAAAAATATATAGACGCCCAAAATTAAGTTTGGCTGACGGGTACAATTATGATTATATATACGTACATATGATACATAATCATTATATACCATATAATCTTGAGTGATAATAATAATAATAATACACCATAATATATATTATATAATTATTACATCTATACAGAGCAACAAATTTTTAGTTAAATAATTATCTATACTATCATCATAACGTTAGAATTATACATATATAGGTGTATGATAGTTACGATTAAAATGTGTATATGCGACTCATGCTTGAAAATTATTAATTATACATTATGACAACTTAATTTACCGATTGTACCAATTGACAAAAAAGACACAAAATATCGAATTTCTAATAAAACATACTTACGGATGGCTAAGTAAGAGAGAGAGAGAGAGAGAGAGAGAGAGAGAGAGAGAGAGAGAGAGAGAGAGAGAAAAGAGACGGAAAAATGCACCGGCCAGTTTTCGATCCTGAGGAAAATCTGAACGGGTTGGTTGTTTATGCATTCCGATCAAAATGCGGTTTACATCGCCCTCTATCAATCGGTAGAGACTTCTTAATATATTTTTATTCAAATTTTCAGACTGCGCGCCGCGCCGGTGTTTTCCTTTTCTTTTCGGTTTTTCCTCTCCTCTTCTTTCGTTTCTTAGCCGCTCAGGTGCAGAACACAAATATAATTATACCCACTTCGCATATACCATAAAATTATGTACAACACTGCAGCGTTATATATTATACATATCATACATACCTATACATACGGTATATATATTCTAATATAGGTAGTATAATTATTCTAATATGTGAAAACTTCCAGCAAACATTTGTATGATAATAATTATAATACAAGACACGAATATGTACTTATACACAGCTGCGGATTATACATATATACCTATACCAAACTCAAATTACACAGCTTTAATTAACTATAATTGTTCAATCATATTATTCTTATTTCTTAATCATGTGTACATATCATATAGATATACAACTATAAATAAGTTACAACCAGCGCAGGTATTCAATCTCCTTTCATATTTGACGCGTATATAATACGTGTATATTATCATATCCCAAAACCAACATATCGCGTCTCATTGTTTTCAGATGTAAATGTACATACAGACACCACTACAGATATCAATAATTTATAGTAGAATTCTATTCTATATGAGGCTGAGGCTGCTGAACTTCAGCCGCCTTTTTTGTCGTCTACATATGTATACCATGTATATACTCGAGAGATATTCATCCGATTCGGTACCTATATACCTATATGCACGTAAAATTATACGTACGCTATGCTCGTTTACACGGTATACCTATATACTGCGTTCATTCGTTATATTTGAATATGATAGTATTGTATGTCAAAATTTTATAAACAATTTTTCTCCAATTCTTTTCAACGATCAGTATTATAATTATAATAACAATCATTACAAACGAGATAGTTGTTAATTTTTTAATATAACATTATCCAATTGTAATGATTCGCTTGAGTAAATTTATATTTAAATAGATTTTGATCGATATTTCTTGCAATACTTGTTCACGTATAGTATACTATATATACTTATGCATGTATAGTAAATTGATTTTCATTACTTTCTATATATTTTAAAGCTATAGGTATAAGAAGTATACTATACTATATTATGTGTAATAAGTTTTATTATTATTATTATTATTATTATTGTTGTGTTTTGTTTTTTTTTGTTCAATCAAACGGATGGCTAAGCTTCGTTTCTTTCGTTACCAAATTTGTATAGTGTATTATAGGTATACTTTCTGCAGGTATACATATAACGAGTTTTCCTTTTTCTTCTTCTTCTCTTTATTCATGCATTCGTTCTCCTCAGACGTTGTTGTCGAATCAACGAATTCACACTTTCGTATAGTATATACTATAGAATTTTTCTTGAATTTCATTATACATATAATAACGTGATATAATTTGATCGAGGTTTTGTATATGTACATATATTTTTGAATACGATGTGCTGACCCCTCGCCGCGTCTTTTTTTTTTGTAATTTTTGTTCCGTTTGTTTCTTTCTTACATTTTCAATCATCATACAATCATTCAGTGATAGAGTATACGTATGGATAACTCTACTCCGTGGATAAACTAATATTTATATATAGGCAAAGTATAATCTTATGTTACTTATACCATATTTTAATGATTATAACAGATTATACAGGTATTTTAGACTTTCGAAACGCTCGATATTAATTATATGTGTCATGGTGTATATATATATTTAGCACAGGCATATATATATATATATACATATATTGACTCATTCATAACATAATATAACATAATTATAATTAACAAAATGATTCAACAATAATTATATAACCCTGCTGCATCGGATCTCAACGATCGTCTCATAACAATTATAACAAATAAATTCTGATTTTAAGCAAGTATAATTATAACATATATATATATGTATATATATATATATGTATACATAGTATAATTCGCGCAACCAAACTGCGGTAAAATTATATACACACCAATTAATAATACATAACAATCAATCAATAATACATTAATTATACAGGTTTATCTATAGAATAATAATCGTGTATATGGACGTATGTAAACCAAAAATATTGATAATAATCAAGATCGAAATTGATTGATTATTCGAAAGATTGGACCGACTTCCATGTACAGAGAATCGAAAATGGTCGGGAGAAGATTACAAAAAAAAAAACAACACCTCTCCATATGTATAACAAATTTTGGTACCGAATTATTCCTCTGTCCGGGACAGTCTAGGCGATAATATGTTAGGTATACAGGTGATAATGTAATAGAAGATGCATGATATCCATCGGGATGATGGCTGTTGATAATTTACTTTACGGTAATGCAACAATTATATTATATAGCGATTTGTGATTATCGCATTCACGTAAACCTATATATACGTATGGGTATATAGATATTAATTAATCAACGATGGTTATTAATTATATCCAATATGCGATAATATACACAGTATAATAAGCATGATATATACGGCTGACAATTGAGACGGTTAAATATTTCCTTCGACGCATCTTATTATATCATATACTGTACCTATGTGTATATATATATATACATACATATACCTGTATATATACCTATACAATATAATTTAATAATGTATATGTATAATACTAAATTATAGATACTTTATAGTTATTTTATTATATATCATAATGTTGCAGGGGTTACCATTCGTAGTCGTGCTGATAAAATGGATTAGTACATGGCTGTTGGGCGTGAAGATAAGTTACTGGTACTTTTCCTAGGTCATATTCTCTGTCCACCACTTCACTGTAAATCTGCCAAGCAGAATAATTTGTTAAACTATAATCTCGCATGTAGAATTCCCTCTTTTCTCTTTCTTTGCCTCGTTTATATTCATCTATCCTCATTAAGGTGCTATTAAAGACCCATTTGCGCCCATTCTTACTCATTGTCGAGAGAATTGTTGTCGTTCGAAAACGCGATTCGTCGCCCACTCCTACAACAAACAACCAATTCGAATGAAACTTTTTCGATTTGATGCGGTATTTTAGCAGAAAGTGGCTAACTATTTCGTTTCACTAAAATTTTGAGATAATTCAGAGTTTTAGGGAGTTTTTAATTGTCAGGTCAGGTTTGTTCGTACGTGAGATTGGACAAACTTGAATATCTGATAGAACTCTCCCACAATTCGTGAATATGAAACACTTAGCCACTTTCTGTCAAAATATATACTGCATCCAATCGAAAAAGTTTCATCCTAATCGGATATGTGGTGTAGGAGTATAGCGACGAATCGCCTTTTCGAATGATAACAATACTTTGAACAATAAACAACGATCGGTGCAAATGGGTCTTCAATAGCACCTTAAATTTACTGTCAATCATCAATACATCCTGCAGATGAATCATATTATAGTATATTGGATAAACATGACGTGCAATATGGTGAACGATGAATCTAGCTATTCTAACTACACATATCATATATACTACCCCTCATACTCGTGAAAATATATAATGTATTGCATGTATAGTATTCATACAAAGGATTATATATCTTGGCTCAAATTTCGTGTTATAATGTACATATTGTACATAGTAGGTGAATCTTATATGATTTCATACGGAGTCATGGATTTGTGGATTTTGTTTGATCGGTCATTATCGGGATTAATCATATCTGGCAACAGGATCATACAGTATGGGTACACACAAGGGAGTCTACGGGTATCGCTATTAACGTGAAATTCCATGCTCGACCTGGAAGCTCCTACGTATAAATTCATCCTCTCCTTTTCCGGTAACTCCGTAGTTATATCCGCCACCATCGCCACCACCACCACCGCCACCTCCGCCGTTTAGGAAGGGATTCGTCGGGTTCACGTTACCTGAGATCATTCGACATACGAATATCCCAAATTTCTCAAATTTTTTTCTCCGATTCTACACGCATCTTCCGAAATTGCGATCGCTCGATTATTATCTGTACTCACCGCTGCCGTTGCCTCCGGGAATGTCCAAGTTTCCACCCGAAGTTTGATAGGTAGCTCCGTACCCTGGGTCTTGATTGGCGAGCTCGTTTAACCGACTTGAGCTTAGTGCCCTTGGAATTGCGTTGCTAGGAACGCCGTGAGGAGCCAAATGCGTTGCCTCGGCTACCTGGTGAGGGTCTTCCGTTTGGGGCAAGTCGGAAACGAAACCCGTGTCTTTGCGGTAGAAGTTTATGAATATAAACGCGGCTAGGACTCCCATGCAGACCAAACCGTAGGCACGGAAGGTCGCGGTGGTTCCTGCGAACAGAAGATACAAAACTTGAAAGAAACATTCGGCTCCAAGTCCGAGATTCCGAAGGGCAATCGAATTACCCGCAGACCCGCGATATTCCAGGATAATTACCGTAACTTGCGACGAACATCCCCCCGATAACAGCCCCGCATCCTCGACCCAAACCGTGATGAAGACCCTGAAGAACACCTTGAGCACTTGACCTCAATTGCGGCGGTGTATTGTGTGCTATGTAACTGCAGCAGGCTGCCCATACGGCTGCGTGAGTTATTCCTTGCATAAATTCGAAGGGTAATACCCACCAGGGTTTCCTCAGCCACGAAATGTACAAGAAACGAAGGATGTTGCCCACCAGACCGAGGCAGAGAACCTGAGGGAGAGGGAATGTGGCTGCTGTAGTATAGGCGCTATTTTTTTACAGTTTTGGATGTTCAAATGCCCTTTTTTTTTCATCGTTTTCCATTTGGGAGGGATAGTAGATTGAAATGGTGCATTTCCTTGCCTTGACGTGTCCAATTTGACGGATCAATTTGAAGCTGAAGAAATAGGCGAAAATTTCGGATATATGATTTATGACGGAAGCTACACCAAACAGAGTTGGACTTCCACCATAATCCTGGAGATGCCAGAAGAGAAAAGTGAAAATTAGACCGATTCCAAATCCCATGAACCATGCGACGAACAAAAATGACGCGCACTTCAAATCCTTGAACTGGTTCAGCACCGTCACCCATTCCGGAATCTCTCTTGTTGTTTGTGCGAACATTTTTGTCTGAAAAATATATCATCCACAGTCTCATTCATAAGCTGGTAAATAATTAATGAACTTGACCCACCTTGCCTTCCGGTGGCTGTGGTTTCGAGTCAGCGTTCCCTGAAGGATCTTGAAGTCCTGGTAAATTCAATTGCTGTGACAATTGGCTCTGAAGTTGTTCCTCCCGAGTTGGCTCTGCCGAAGGTTTTGATACTTCCTGAAAGAAGCGAAAGAATTGGTTCATGAATTGCCTGATCGGCGAATAGTTGAAACCGAAAGTGCAGGGAATCCTTTTTCAACGTTCGAATTCCAGACTCACCGGTTCCGCAGCTGTGAAATCGTACTTAAAATTGATCTGCGTCGCAGTGATCAGAGCAGCACCCATCAAGACACTGAATGTGGCAAAACAAATGGTGTAATTTTTCTCCCTGGGATCTGGCTCGCATGGATGATCGGGAAACGCGGTGCTGTGGTCCAGCGCAATTCCGACAAAGAACATAGCTAATCCCCATCCGAGACTACCAAACATCCGTTGATGTCCGTACCTTTGATATTCGAAATTCGAAAAATTTGGATCAGCGTAATTGTGTGGAATTCACGTCAGTCCTTTTGATCCTGAGAATATTCAATCAAATCTCACCTGTCCGCGTCTTCGCCGAGCAGAGTAATGACCGCGGAATCAGCCAAAGTGATTGCTGGAGCGGAGAAAAATTCGCCAACGATAACGAGGAGGAGCAGTAAGAAGAAGGTCTTTTGTATGTCCTGGAACGAGAATGAGAATAAAAATTAAAGAAAAGAACTCATGACTTTCGCCGTTTCCCGAAATATTCAAAAATATGGAAATCACTTGTTTACCGGAAGTCTGTAGACGATCGAACTGAACATCGGTTTAACCCAACTCTTGTGTTCCGCTTCGACATAATTAACGGCGTTATTCACTGCCAAAGGACTTTGACCAGTTGAGATATAAAGTGTTTTAACAGCTCGGCGATTTCTAGCTCCAGTGGTTTTCTGTTCGTCAGCAGGATCTTCGATGAACATTAGTTTCCTCAAGCTCTTAACGTTCATTCCGAAGACATCGCTTTCCGAGGCGACTATGTCTTTCATCGGTTTAACATCACGCTTGACCAATTTACTTTGGTACCTTTGATGCCGTAAAATTTCCGACTCCGTACTGATTATATTTCTCTTAACTAGAATCTTTTCTCTCGGCGGTTTCGTGTGCGTTTTAGTTTTCGCGTAGGCTTTCTTCGGCGGTCTACTTTCGTCCAAGGGCTCATTCTGCAAATGTTCGTAAAAGAAATTAGTCGTTTGTTCTCTTCTTTGCTCTACTTTTCTTGAACGACCTCATTCTGGATGCCATAGAGGGAGTGAGATGGTGTAATAGAATTGTTTAACTGACCTTTAAAAACCTTTTATATTCCAGGACATCTGCTGGTCTATTTTTTCTTTCTAAACTTTTGAGATCCACAGCTTGCGCGGTTGGATCTCTAGCTTCAACATTTTCGACGAATTGTTTATAGTCTAGATCCTCCATGACCTCATCGACGATATCTAAAGGAGCCGTGCGTTTGACTCTGTTGCTTTCTAGGTCGTAGGGACTTCGAGCTTCCTCAATTTCATTATCTTCCAAATTGTAACCCACGGGACGCTTCGTATTAGTCGATTTTGCTTCTTCCGATCGTCCCGCGTGATCAACGTCGCGACGTAGTCTCTCGAAAACGACATTTTCCGCCGTTTCCAGATCCGTTATATCGTCGTCCGGAAGATAATAATTTTGCATATCAATCGAACGTTTTCCGATTCTCACATCTGGCTCAGGGTTTCTCAGCCACAACGAATGGTTCTCTCTTATCATACAGAACGTAGCTGGTGGTTGAATAAATCCGAGAGGAAGGGTGAAGATTATCCAGCAAGACAACGACGCGAGAAGAATCATCTTCCCTTTTTGCCATCTGCGGAATAAAATATCACCACAGATTTCGTAGGGACTGTCAATATATTCCTCATCAAAAAGTAGCCTCGTGGTTCTCGTAGTCCCAAATTTCTCCCCAAAAATAAGGGCCGTAGCCACTCGCTGGCAGAACAAAATCAATGACCGATTCTAATTTTAATCCGAACCTCGACTACCGCTGGGAACGAATAGTCAATCGGGAAGTATATTGACTTACTTTCAGCCCTGAAGCTGGTTAATCAATTCTTTATCCCTTGAAGGGTTGTCCGTCTCTCTCGCTCTCACTACGCTGATATTATCAGACGCTGAATTAAGTCAAGTTTGATTCTCTTGAAGAGATAAGAAAAAAAGTAGGCTGCTCTTTCCTGCCCTGACTTACTTTTCTTATATATACTACGGATACTACGTAACTACGCTCTTGTGATCCAATTAGTTATGTATATAAACTACGAGAAATTCAAGGCCTCTCTCGGCCCTTATTACCAAAGATCGCGGATCAACGAACACGACACTCTTTATCTCTCGTCACAAGATGAAAAATCATCCATAGAGGCACGAAATCTATCTGCGGATGTGATAATTCTCAGCTGTGACATGGGATGACCTAGTTTATCCCCGGAATATTGGATCGCGTGAATTATGACAGAAAACATTCGTCAACGGGACGGAAAAAATGTGCGAGGAAGGCTCATTCTTCTGTTTCTGTTCTTCTCCTCGTTAACATACCTGTCGGCAAGGGAACCCCAAAACGGTGCGCTCAGGAATTCAATGAACGGTCTAGATCCGATGAGGAGTCCACACTGACCAGCGTTCATTCCCATCTGTTTAAAGTACACCCCCATCAACGGAAATAGCGATCCGAATGCGGAGTAGAAAAAGAAATAGAAAGTTTTCACTGTCAGGAGTTCTTGGTCAACGGCCCCGAAGAGATACTCGAGGAAGTCGCTTTTTCCTCGTATTTTATGAGTGGCTTCTTTCGGCTGCGGATAAGCATTCGGATCCACTTCACCCTGGGCTTGAGGATCCACCAGGGGTCTGACACCAGGAGCTACAGGAATTCCTGGTTGGCCTGCTTGTCCAGGAACCGTTGGAAGGAAACGGCCGCTGCCGTCCTGTCCGGCACTAGTTTCATAGTTGTAATCCTCGTGACCGAAATTCTGCATGGTTTACAAAGTCTTTGGGGATTCCTTCTACGTTTTGTTTCAACAGCACGACCCAGCTTCAGCTGGACACTTTCTTCCTTGGCTCACCTCTGTTCCACGCACTAAAGTCTTTCTCTCAATCCCTTTAGAGCGGGGTGCTGAATCGATGCCCGACTACGGGTCGCGAGACCAAAGGGAAATCAATATGGTGACGTCAGTCGCGCAGACGCTTTGAACGGGAGCTTGCTTTTCCGGAGTAATGTTATACATGAGTTTTGGCAGAAGCCTCCCTCCGTAGTAGATTTTCCGACATCCTGCCCATGCAACCGAAATCCCCCTTCCCCAACCCCTTTATCTTACGAGAGATACTCCACAGTTTTTCCTGCTTTGATAGGAGTCCGCCGGTGGGCGGTGGGATGATCAAAAGCGATATGGAGTGTTGGATTAGGTCCGTTATTCGCCCTTTGGCGTATGTTCACAGGGGTGATTTGGAGCGCCATTTTCCTCGCCGATTTTTACATTACATATTATTACACTGCAGGTATCCTACTCGAAGACTTTCAAAGTGACCAGTGTTCTTCACTCTTCTTCTAGCGGTCTGTCGAAAATGCAGACGAAAATTAAAGTTAGTCGCGATTTCAGGAAGATAGATAGACTTCGCGGACGTATAACTTGACATTCGAGTAATTCGCAGCCCTTGATCCCAGAATTATGAAACTTGGAGAAAAATGACTATGCGAAAGAAAAAGCGTTCTGAGTGTCTCATAGCTGATTGATCTTCGTCTTTCAAAACTATCCTGTCGAGTTTGGCAGCCTTACAGTTTTACTGTCTCTTCTTTTTTCTCTTGATGCAGGTACATGGACCGACCCCTTTTACCTGATTTTCGAAATTTATTCATCCTTTAATTATCTCTGAAAAAGTACAGCTGGCGAAAGAAGGACCTGCGATTTATGCGTATGTATGTACATACACATATGCATATGAATGTAAGTTACAATGCGGTCATGTATTTATTCTCATCGCATAACACTGTATCAGGGTCGAAGAACTTTGAGTTGTGTTTTACGTATCGACCGGATAGGTTCTTCATCGGAAATAAATCGTGCCGCGCTAATTGTAATTTCGATAAAAGTTGCAACTTCGATCGGTTTACGATTTGACGAAGTATAACAAAAATATTGTATCTGCACTTGCTCATTATATACAGCGGGCACCAAAGATCGTTGAAATACAAAATTTGGATAATAAAATAATGAGGGGAAGAATGAGGGGAACGAAAGGGAGGGATGCCAGTATTTATACAATTGTACAGTTTATGTAGACAAAAAGACAAGATTGAATAAATAAATGTGATATCTATTAGAATTATTGTAGAATCATGTTTTGCCTTGGTATATTAATATAATATAAAACAAAGATATTCTTAATAAATAATAATTATGTACATCTTCCGCGAGCGGTTTCGTTATCGTGATCGAACCTCGAATAAATTCTTTGATTCTTCAACTTTTTTCTTTTCTTAAACAAATATGCGATATTTTTAAAACTTCGTCCTGAATATTATTCTTCGCACTGTCTTCGGCGGTTCTAGCGTTTGCGTAACCGCAGCTGCAGAGGTTGAAGACGGTGCCGGTTTCGGTGGTCCTTGGAACATACAGGTTTTTGCTGTTTTTAATATGCGACCATTGTTTCCGGTTCGCCAATAAACTGTTCTCACTGCCTGTTTACCAGCAACGTAGCTTACTGCTCCACCAATCAACATCTGAAACAAATTTGAATGTTTTTTTCTTTAATTTATATTCCAGTTATGCAGACGATGAGTCATCGAAGTTTTGTTCGTTAGATGAACGAAAAAAAAGAAACCCCACAACAGAATTCCCAATCTTTAGAAATTAGACGAAAGAACAAAAACTGTCACGGATGACAACGTTCCTCGATCATTATTATATACTTTGTACAAATTTTGTGACTTCTTTTCATTCTTCTTTTCATTTCTCCAAATATTTCGAAACTTCGAATAGTTAAATTCATGATAGTCACAATAACGTAACTTCGAGTACAATGATTTGAAATTTTGATGTGCATTCGGTCGAGCAGAGTTCTTTTTTCTGTTTTTTCTGTTCTTTTTTTTTTTTCTTGTGGTTTTCAACTCGCAATAACTCGGCAGTAAATTTGAAATCAATTCACCTAAATAATTCGCGTTATAATCAGCTTTACAAATCGCGAAAGAATATAGTCAATGGTTCGACAGGAAAATTGAGAAGTATTGAAAATTTGCTAACAACTTTTCCGAACGAACATTATACAGAAAAGATAAAAGAATCGTGGTATTGCGATTCGTGAGTGAAATTTGTATTTTGCTTGTAAATTGATCTATAAAATTGTAAAGACTTACCTTGAGTTTTTGATTGTCAATATATGTATATACTGAACAAATGACTAGATTCTGAATTATAATATATAACTTCAGAAAAAAGATGTACGAATTATGAAGCTTGAAGTTTGAGATTTCGAGCGTCAAGTTAAGTTAAGAGGCCCCTGCAGTGCTTCATCCGCGCGTCAAGACAGCTGCTATGAAACTAATGACGAGAAGTATTCGACGCCGGGCATTTATACGAGCAAATTTACGTCACTATATTGATAAATGAAATCACGCGTCGGCGATCTAGTATGTATTTACACACTGTAGTATAGATATAACGACGGACGCAGTGCAGGGAGAGACGCGGAGACGCGGAGACGAAGAGAGAGACAAAGATTTTCACGTCTCATCATGGAAGGAAGATTCACGCGATAAGATAATCGAAATAAATTATACTATCCGTTATATATGTATATATATTATCTTCTTGTTCTTGTTCTTGTTCTTTTTCTTCTTCTTCTTCTGCACGCGTGCATTACAATGTTATATATCTAATGATAAATAACACAAGTTAATATACGTAATCCACTCGATTTTTGGTTTTCACTTTCCTCCTGTTCTTGTTGTCCCCGTTTCTAAAATAATAATACTATATTATTATTGTTTACTGGATACGTGCGAAGAATGAAATATTTTGCAAGTGTAATGTACGCAATTATTGTTATTGCGAGTCATCACCCCCATATCAATGATTATGATTATATTATAGTACGCGTATTTTACTATTTTGTCGAACAAGTTTAAGTTGAATATCTCGAAAATATTATCTCGCCGAGCAATAAGTGACGTCGATTAATTGTCCACTTTTTCATAATCTATCGCAATATTGATATTATAATAATCGTTATAACCAAACCAACAGACAATACGGGGTTAAAGTCAACCATCTGACGTATGTACATACATACATGTGGATTTTATTATATACCATACATTTCCATATACATTGCTAACAATCCCTGCACTGACGTCCAATAAATTTTGTAACTCTAGCATGGAATGATTATCATTGTTGTTATTATTTTTCCTTTCATCGTTACTACCAGTATAAAACGCAATGTCGGAAATATAATACAATGAACAATCGTACGGTATGATATGTAGATTTTCCATTGTATTATCATGAATATCATAATTATGATACGGTATGTTGATTATCTGTTATACGCGAATTATCATGATTATTCAATTACACAAGATTGGGAAAAATTGAAATTCTATTCGGGTATCTATATCTGCGCGGATGTCCGCAGGCTCGAGCACTTCAGCATACTATTGGAAATCGCGGAGAAAACAACGACGAAGTATGTCTGTCGAAAAGCTCGGTGAGAACGAAACACTGTCGGTGGTCCAAAACTGCCGAATTTGAGATCGGATAGGTCAACGCGCGCCCGCAGCGTGACTAAACAACGATGCCCGGAGTCCTCCTTTTCTTAAGTTGGTTTTTTTTCATTCATACTCACGAGTTTCATTTTATTGGACAAATTATTGAAATATCGAAGAGTCAAACTCCTTACAATTTCTCTTGGGGCCGATCCCTATAGCTCCGACGAGGTTCGAGATTTGATCTCTGCTGTTTAGGTCACTGAAAGTCGCCGGTGACTGACCCTGCAGACTTTAAACCAAGATTAACCTTTGAACCGCGTCGGAGGCATCGGCCCTTAATCACGAAGGTCAATTCCCGAATCCATGGAGTACGCCAAGGTTGAACGGAGGTTGGATCTGCTAAAAATAGTATTACTCCGAAAGATAATTCATCGGGAATATTTTCGACATGACGAATTCGGTTTAGTTAATGATTCACGAAATTGCTGATCATTTTGCAATATCGTAGTAATCGGTTCGACGTTAATTTTTTCGCCCTGAAGGAGGCGGTGACTCCTAACCGATCTTAAATTGGGCGAAGTTGAGCAGTTTCCATCCCCGAAATTGCTAATCTCTCAATATTTTTGCGAGACGTGTTTTCGTCTGAATTTTCGAGGAGTCTGCCGCCGCACGCGGCGTTAGTCGATTTAGCGAACAACCCGTACATATATTATCATTCCCAATCTTTATAATCAATCTAATTGTAAAAGTGTGTGTATATATAAGTCACGGGAACTTCACGTGCTAGATCCAGCATTAAGTTTTCTTCCACAGCCGCGTAACGTCATGGCGATTTTTATGAGTTGCGACCTGTTAATTAATGCATTGCCCATCCAAGATCAAACCTATGTAATAAAACGCTATAATAATCACATCGTATAGATAGAGACGCGGAGGACGAGGCGGCATCGTATGTTGCGTTATTCATAATATTTCAGTAGTACTTTAAACTCTCGTCTTAGATTATGTAGTGCATGAAACATGTATATAATACATAGATATATACGTTTCTGTAGTATAGTGCAAAGTGTATGAGTCTTATTATCTCGTGCTGATATAATAGGTATATGTATCAATCTTCTGCATTCAGTCTTCATGCAATTAATTTATCGTGAGAGTAGGTCTTCTGATAATGATTATATATATTGTAAAAATTGGACAAAGGAGACAATGCTGCATGCGTTGTGCAAGAGCTCGCAATCAGCAACATATAGAGAATCCTGCTCATACATATTCATGGTTTAATAACATGGGGAAAGTTATCTTTACCTTGAACACAATCTCCTTGCTTCTCGGGTTTCATCATTTTCCAGAATTCATGACACATGGCAGAAAACTGTTTTTATGTTTTGTGATCCCCGTACATCTTTATCATAATTTGTAATTCGTCGTGTAGTTGTACATACCACAAAGAGTATGAAACGGCAATTAAAGGAAAGGAAAAAGGGGAAAAAATTGACTCAATGATTTCATTTAACCCGAGCGTGCGTCTTCGTTTAGTACAAATTAAGGTCAAGGCTTTTTGGAGGATACAAGGAATATTAGAAACAAAAAACGTGACGTATCGCATGTCTGATTGACGATGAGCTCTCACAACTATACCGTATCCACCGTTGAACACAAGAACGGGAAAAAAGTGATGAGAAACTTAACGATCGCTTCAATTCCTGCTTCAATTTCATATGCACGGACTTTATTTGTTTATTTCTTATTGCCGACATGTGGGACACGCTCGTTCAAAGATAAGGCGATTCGATCGGCGATTACAAACTATACGCGATCGGGATAGAGAAAAATTTCATAAATCAATTACCATTATAGTCGATTACTTCTGAAACGGCGATTCATGAATATGGCATCCCACTAGGATCAGTGCATCGTTATTTTTCAAAGAAATGCACCTTGTTTGCAATACTTTGAACCGATAACACGCGCGGGGCACGATAATTACACAGTTGCAGTTGGTATAGAACAAGTGAAACTGCGTCGGTAGTCCTATTCATATGAAACAAATCATCAATTCCACGAAACGAAGTTTATACACACATGCGCATATTTATCTGACAAAAGTAAATAATAGTGGTCATCCCTCATGCCATTATTTTTTTGAAGGCTCTATTGCTTTCCCAGATAGCCAAAAAACAAAAAGATGTCCATGAGACGCCTCGCGCGGATATCTCACAAGGTCCCATTAACTTGTTAGCTAAAAGTCAACTTTCCTCGACAGAGAAGCGTCTGAAAGTTATCTCTCTCAGAAAAGATGACTTTTGTGTTATACAGCTAACAGAAACCAGGAAATTTCATGGACAAACGTATTCGTTTCTGATCTGCAAGGTATTATACCTATGTATACACATAAAGTGCGAGCATAATAATTGCAATAATCGAACTCGCAGCCCGTTTTGATCGAAATTTTATTCCATTTTTACGCAATATTTCCGAAATAAAATATCTGTTAAAATATTTCCCAAAGTACGTAATACAATGATAGGAAAACGGGCCTCCGTGAGTTGATTATTTCTACTCTGCATGAACCGCGGTAATTCACAGAGCATGCTTAGACAGCTTTTCAGGCCATTGATCCGGAGACATTAAGGACGCTCGGTTGATGATTGTTGAAAATTTTCAGGGCTTCGGGGGAAACGTAAGAGCGAATCAACTTGTTGATTTCGTTTTTAAATTCCTGCAACCGCCGCAGATTATGTATTTAATACGTTTCATTAAAATTTCTGAGAAATATTCACGCAGGAATGACGCATATTCTGCAAAGCAAATTTTTGGTCAAGGCGAAGTATAACTATATATATGCTACTTTGAGTTAATTTTAAATGAAGTCAATTCGAGGATTAAGAACACACGTACTGGCTATGAAGGCAATAATGTATTGACTTCTCGGTAATCTTGTATTAGAGCTTTCAGATCCTCTCTAGCATCTTGGAATTCACTTTCTTCCATCCCTTCGCCGATGTAATGATGGACGAAGGCTCTTTTCTGGTACATCAGATCGTATTTGTGACCTATGCGTGCCCAAGCATTTCTGATCGATGTGTTATTACTCAGCATGACTACTGATCGTGATGTCTTCGCCAAATCACCACCAGGAACTGTCACTGGTGGCTGGTAATTAGTACCCAACTAGGCAGAGGGACAAGGAATTTATCAAACCGTTACCAAATGCAAAGAATTTTGAGGAGCATACGGAATATCTTATAGTTTTAAGCCCATGTCCATATTTCAAAAATATAGGAAACATATGTGATATGAATGAAAAAAGGACTGCAGGTACGAAGTACATACCTTGAACCCTGTCGGACACCAGTCGACAAATTTTATCTCCTTTTTTCCTTTAAGCGAGGAAATTGCTCGGTTGATATCATGAGGACTAACGTCGCCTCTGTAGAGTAAACAACAGCTTAGATAAGCTCCTTTTGCCGGATCGCATTTGACCATCTGGAGAGTTATTCGTACAAATGATGTGAAAACAAAGTATTTGAGAACCGAGAATTCATGAAAACGGAGAATATCTGTCTTCTGAGATCGCGTTATAGAAGAATTTCAAACTTTGTTAAAAGCTACGAGGGATTAGAGTTGCCGGAATATCAAGCTCATAATGATAAACGTTGAGAATACCTGATTAGCTGGTTCAAAGCATTCGTTAGTAATTCGTGAAACATTCGGTTCTTCATAAAGCATTTTACTGATGCTAGTAACGGGGGAATAAGTAATCAAAGGAAAATGGATTCGAGGATAGGGAACAATGTTGGTTAAAAATTCTTCGAGGTTTACATTAATTGCTCCTTCGAATCTCAGGGATGCAGTAATGCCAGAAATTACTTGAGCAAGAAGTCGGTTTAAATTTGTATAAGTCGGCTGCTGTACATCCAGATTTCTAATTTGCGTATAATAATTATAAGCATTTACAGTGTAAATAATAATGGTAATAACAATACCAAGGAATATTTGCACAGATAATTGAATATTTGTATATTAAATACCTAGCGCAAATATCGTAGAGAGCTTCGTTGTCTGCGATAAAGCAGCAGTCTTCGAAATCGAGAATTCCATGTGTCGTTAAGACAGAATTATAGGGCTCAACAACAGCTGTTGAAATATGGGGTGCTGGATAAATGGAGAGGTCTAATTTACACTTTTTTTCATAATCAGCAGACATTCGTTCCAAAAGTAAAGTTGTGAATCCGCTTCCCGTACCGCCGCCGAAAGATCTAGTAATTATAATATGAGATATTTCTTTTCGAAAATATTTTACTTCGATTACGTAAATCATTGGCTAATCAAAGTTTTGTTTTTATTTGTGTTCTCCTATTTTTTGTTCCTTGGAATTATTTCTTATCATCAATATAAAACTGGTAATTTTATAATAATTGTAACACACACTAATTGCATATGACCCCCTTTCCAATTCGCGTGACAGAGATTAATAATCCGGGAGACCAAGTTAATCATTTTTTTTCGCAGCCCATAATCATTCTCGGTTTATTAATAGTTATATGACGCATTGCATATGTAAACGAAACCGGGTTACCGAATATCCGCATAAATGGAAAAAAAACCGTACAATAAAAGCAGTTTTTAGGATTTCGAGACGCAAATTATAAATATAAAACGATCGTGAGATGACCCGTGAACGACAGAATTGCGAGAAGACATTATGTAGTACATACATAATTATAAATGTCTCTAATTATATGAGTATGTTCATGTAATTTAGGATAATGAAATGAAAATGATATATTAATAAATATATTTTTGTAATTGGAGTTCTGCTAAAACGTATATCGAATAGTATATTTTTTGTATTGTTTCTATTTTAATTTCAAGACCTGAAAACTATGAAACCGGACAATTTGGGGCATCCTTCGGATACTTTTCTAATTCTATCAAGCACGAGATCTATCGCTTCAGATCCTATTGAGTAGTATCCTCTGGCGTAACAATTTGCAGCATCTTCTTTACCAGATATCAACGTTGATGGGTCAAACAGATTTTTATAAACTCCGGTTCTGATCTCGTCGATTACGGTTGGCTCAAGATCTACTATGACTGTACGCGGTACCAGTTTTCCACCCTGTTATTGTAACAAAGAGTAACAAAGAGATCGAAATTTCGTGCAGGATATATTTTTCTGCAACTTTATGGGAGTGAAAGAAACGAATATAGAAAATTTGAATGAATCGCAAATGAATTCGTTCGAAGTTTGAAGAGATTGTGTAAAATATTTAATGATGCTCAATAATGAATTATTACTTGTGTAGGAGCGAAAAACTTTTGAAATGTTTTATCAACGATTCTAAAACCCTCGTAAAGGTATCCATCTGGTTTTACGCCGTGTTCTAAGCAGAATAATTCCCAACATGCATTTGCAATTTGAGTTCCTGCCTGGCCAATAAAAATCGTCACAACTTCCCCTGATTTCGTTGATCCTTGCGCTTTGTTTCCTTTCGCCATAATTAAAGTGATTTGCAAATAAAATTTTGATTTTAATCGGAATTGAAAGAAAATTTTCTTATGTTGTGAATTTTTATCATTTATTCATTTTCGAGAGACATAATTTTGAAAGAATTTCAGTACAGCCGAAAGTAGAAGTGTCTACAAAACGTCATGTTGACTAAAAATTGGAAAAATTCATTTTTTTTCTTCAATTTTTGCTCTTGTCAATTGCTTCGATTGCCATTCGACTGTCTATAACTATTTACGAATGGAGGACTCGTGGTAGGGCATCAAATACACTCAAATTTAATCCAATTATTTATCACATACAGATGAGAGTTAAAGCCTATGGATAACGAATTATCGATGTCTCCCAAATATCGGATGACTTTTGATTAGAATATAATTCTTTCATTTCTTGTGTGCGCATTCAGCAGCATATGATAAATATTTATAGCTAAGGAATAATTCTTATCACAGAGGTGTCGGTCATTTTTACACATTTGAATTTGAATTACACGGATTACATAGAACGCTAACTTCACAGTTTCGATTTCGAGATATATCGAATGTCAATATATTATACATCGAACTTAAGCAAACCTATCTTCTGCTAATTGACAGGTGTTGTAAAATACAAAAAAAAAAATTATTTATCTGAAGTTAAAATTTAGAATTGAACCGAAGTTCGAGAGCTCAACATCGAACTCTATTAATTCTATTGCATTTTGGGGATGTGTTTAGATCGTAAAATTAGACAATTCTGATAACCTCGTAAGTCAGGTTAACTTAACCTCAAATTTTTAGAGAATGTCGATAAGATGAATTCATAACATCGCGCAAATAAGGAAATGACCTTGTACTTTTCGTTTCCTTATCATTTAGGAATATGATGTTGAGCGTCGCTCGTCAATCAGCGAAATTATTTGGCCGAGGAAGTTTAACAGGTTCATGTTACGTCGGTAGAACATTCATTGCGTCAGTACCATCGACGAAAGCACCTATAACAAACAGTTTCACTATCCTCCGAAGATTTCCTTCGCGCCTAACTAGGGTGAGCAAAAGAGTGAAAGACGAAGAAAAGAATTTAAAAGAAAAACCTGCTTAGTATTACTTCCGAAATAATTAGGCTGCAGAATTTAAAGCTAATGCAACAAAATCATGAAAAATGCAATTTCTGTGATCTGTTGTATCATCGTTACAAACTGGAGTCTGATTGTTTTCATTCTCCTATAATATACATGAAAAAATTTGTATTTTTTTACAGCTACAAAGTCTATTTAGACAAACGGGTACCATAGCAGTGCGTTTTGCGTCTAAAGCGACGCCACAGCCAAAGAAAATCATTGGAACATGGATGCTGACAATAAGCGGGATGGTTTTCATCGCTGTAGCTTTAGGTACAGTCGGTTACGTCTCTGTCTATTACTGCATAAGATATATAGTTGAAATAATTGCAGATCAGACGTATGGAAAGTAATGAAATAACATCACCCAATAAAAAAATTAATTTTAACGTTCATTCAAGCCGAAGAATTCAATCGTTTCTTCAGATTATATAAAATTTATAATAAGGTCTACCTTTAACCTTTATATTCATTTATCAGTTCTTAAGTTTCATGTTTATATACCTAATACTTATAATAAATTTCTGAATCAAGAAATACAAATATTATACAAGATTAGCATTAATTTTTAAACAGTATTAATAAAGTCCTAAAACTAATATCAAAATGGTAATAATTGTCTTACTTACTTACTTACTTACTTACTTACTTACTTGGTTACCTTGCCTGTGTTAAATTTAGGTGGTGTAACCAGACTAACAGAATCTGGATTATCAATGGTCACTTGGAAGTTACTCGGAGAAAAAATGCCGTCTACAGAATTAGACTGGATAGAAGAATTCGAGAAATATAAACAATTCCCTGAATTCAAAATGTGAGATATTTTCTTTCAAAATTCTTGCTATTGAAAATTCTAACACAATTGGTAGTAAAGAACATCCGGTATTGAGAAAAAGCTGCAAACATAAACGATCTCTGAATTTCTTATAAAGTTTTTCTGGGCTTATCATCGCTCAAAATATCACTAGCTCACATCTTTTTCCTCCGAAAATTTCGAATTTTTCTAAAATTGTTGTTTTTTGCTTCTGTTTCCATAGATCGAACAAGCACATAACTTTAGAAGAGTTCAAAAGAATATGGTGGATGGAATATCTGCATAGAACATGGGGTAGAGTCATAGGTGGAGCATTTTTAATCCCAGCTGCATATTTCTGGGGAAAAGGATTCTTAGATTCGCGATTGAAGTTGCGAGTCGTAGCTTTGGGTACTCTAATTGGTATGCAGGGTTTGATGGGCTGGTACATGGTGAAATCTGGCCTCGAAGATAGGTTCGATGGTCCATCAGATGTCCCAAGAGTTTCACAATACAGACTGGCTTCTCATCTTGGACTAGCGTTGATTATATATACAGGGTTTCTCTACAACGCCTTGGATATTTTAATACCAGCTCATAAAATTCCTATAGATTATTTCAGCGCAGGAAAGATTAAGACCAAAGCTACCCAGGGATTAAAGAGAATCAGAATGATGACACACTCGACTAAAGGACTGATATTCCTAACAGCCATCTCCGGAGCGTTCGTAGCCGGCATGGACGCCGGATTAGTTTATAATTCCTTCCCAAAGATGGGCGATAAATGGATTCCAGATGATATTCTAGCCATTTCACCTACACTTAGGAATTTCACTGAAAATCCGACTACTGTACAATTCGATCATCGAATATTGGTGCGTGTGTCACGAAAAATTCAAAATTGAATCAGTGATTATTGATAGTTCTGTATCTTTTTTTCTATTTTTCTAGGGTACTGCGACTCTCTCGATGATAACAGCAACGTGGTTTGTTTCCCGGAAGTATACATTGCCAGGTCAAGCAGCCAAAGCTGCTATGGCAGTACTCTGTCTCGGATATTTACAAGTTCTCCTGGGTATTACAACCCTTTTAAATTACGTTCCAATACCGCTTGCAGCGTCTCATCAATCTGGAAGTTTAGCATTACTATCAGCGATAACTTGGCTTTGTCATGAATTAAAATATGTCAAATATTTACCAAAATAACTTCTTTCGATACAGTCTAAAGATTAGAATTAAGAAGATTTATGTAAAATAGAGTATATTCACACTGATAGTGATAATAAATAAAGTAATTTTCTTATTGAAATTTGGAAACGGTTATTTTCTTAAATATTCTTGGATTTTTTTTTTTTTGTAACTGAAAAATAAAAATCCGTCGGAATGATAAGAATTAAACTAACAATAAATCAAATCCTAGATAACATTTGGGAAATAGATGCGTGAGAAAAAAATATTAACAATCTTACAATATTATGCTTTGATTTTATTTTTTCAACGCAGTGTTGTGTTTGTGTGCAATAAGAATATTTATTATGATAACAATATTCGTAAAAATCTCTGTGAATCATAATATCCATATATCTGCGGCATTCCATGTCAATTCACCTAATGATTTTCCCTCGCCATTTTTCATTCACTTCACGATTTATACGATTTTCCAATTTACGGGAAGCACTCCTGTAGTTTTTCTGAATTTTTCGTCTAACCGTTAATTTTCTATGATTATGCAAACACATCTGAAAATTGGTCCTTTTCAAATATCTTGAATAATTCTCGAAAATCTCATTTTTCATTATAATCATTTTCACACCACTCCCATGATGGGCCGATTTTTCTTATATTTTTTTCTAGCACTTTAAACATTCCGGACAAATGAAACACCATCTTTCATCGTTCCGAAAATACTTGAAGAATTACCAAAAATGTTGTGTTCGATTCTTAATCTATTGATGCAAGACCTATGATGACACACGACCCACTTTGGGACTTTTGTATACAAATCATGAGTTGAGTTGACATGGAATGTACCATGTATATTTTTCTGTTCCTATTACATATTTTGAAAACAATGACAAAAATGATCAAAAAAGCTTGAAACGTGTGTGCATTTTTGTCATTGTTATTTTGAATCCATGGCTTGGTTAATTGATTAAAAACCATAATTAAAATTTCACACGATGCTAACAGTGATGTCGAAAACGATAAAATATATTCTTGCCTTATTTATAGCTTTAAACCATTATTAGGTGTTTTTTTAATTTTTTTTTTTGTTTTTCATTTTTAATAATTGTTATTTCATTCTTTTTATCCCTAGATTATAAATATCCTTCAGAACAAGATTGAGTAACTTGTGATTGGTTTATTTTCGAATAAACGAACTAATCATTTTATTGTATATTTTTATTAAAAAAAAAAAAAAATGT
Source organism: Phymatocera aterrima (assembly GCA_963170745.1). Lineage (NCBI taxonomy): Eukaryota > Metazoa > Arthropoda > Insecta > Hymenoptera > Tenthredinidae > Phymatocera > Phymatocera aterrima. The sequence continues at coordinate 21,538,289 of OY720660.1, forward strand.
TTGAATCTTCAAAATTTGATCCGCTACCCAATTACATAATTACAATTGAACGGTGTTTAATTCTTAAGTTTTTTTTTTTGTTATGAGTTGTATCGTTGTTTTTTTTTTCAAATTTCTTCCGAATATTTTTTAATTTACCAGGCATTTTGATCGCATTTTTTGTTTTTATTTTACTTATAATTTCCAATTAAAAATTCATCATCAATTATTTATTCAGAGTCATTCAATTTCACAAACAGTCATACTAATAAAACAGGCTTTGTCAACTCTAATCAGTCGTCGTCGATAAATTGCTTCATAATGTTATTGATTTTATTTTATTTTTTTTCTTTCTTTAATTTTTAATTATTTTCTTATTATAGTACACATACATTGGTCCAAATGCGGTAAATATTCATCATTCATTGGCCTAGGTACGATGAAATGAAAAATTACCACACGCTATATAGAAATTACACTTTTTTTTTCTTTTCGCTTCTTCAAATTGTAATAATAAACACATTTCATTATATTATATATATTATATTATATTTACATACATACTCGAACTTGGACTTCATATATATTATTGTTGCATCAATATTTTGTTCTCGTCGCTCTTAGCTGTTTCACAATATTAGTAACAGGTCAATGTAGTACTACCTACAATATTTTCTAAAGAGTATTTTTGTGACATGGCTGCATAACGATTGCAAACTTTTCCCCCTTCTTCCCTTTACTGCGTTCTCCTCAATAGTAATAAAATAAATTCAAATCTATAATACGAAAAGAAAAAGAAAAATGAATTGAAATTGAATGAATTCTATATTGTGGATATAACACTGTACCGTGGAGTAGCGATATTCGAATAAATTAAAATGTAGTCATCAATAAATGAGACTAACGAATATACAAATGGAACGAAAGAAATGGAAAAATAATTCCAAACACTATTCAAGGGAATAATCTTCACGGCAAATAAAAAAAAAAGGCTGGTCTAATTCAAAATCAGGCCACTAATAATAATAAATTTGTGTCTTGTTTTTTTGTAAGTACTGTAACTTCAGTTTGATAAAATCCAATTCGGTTTTTATATTACCATTTCTAATAGTTTCGTCTGTTTACCATTTATCTTTCAGCAAAGTATATTTTACATGATGTATGAAAGCTATGAAATAGTATAACATTACAGTGTATGTATAAATGTGAGACTACCACCTCCGTTTCTCAATTTTATTTTTTATTTTTATTTAAGGAGAATTGATCTTTCTATTACATTACATTAGATACTTGACTACGCAGACTTTTAAAGAGCACTTTATTAGTTCCCTAAGTGAGATACGAAGAATAAACGTTGATATTTTAGGATTTTTCTTTAAATTGGTATATGTATACTCCGTTTTCTTCTATTGTCTGTCTGCATCGATAATAATAATTACGAGGCACTAATAAAAAAGTTTGTTCTCAAAGATTCATAGATATTATATTACCTACGACCTTACGTTCTCCTGTAATTCAATACTAATATGATAAATTGCTCTCAATCTTTCCATTCATTACGCCGAAAAAGAAAAATGAAATTTATTATTTCATAGAGACCTTGTGCTTTGATTTTTATTCATTTTTCCTTCTAATGTTCTTTCAATCTGTGATAAAATGATACTCATATTCATAAAGAAGGAGAAAGAAAACACTCCAACGCTTGTTCTACAAATTAGAAAATGTTACTGATTTCATTCTAAGTATGTGTAGTATGTTGTACCTCGTCGTTTCATATTTTGAATAGTAATATTTATTTATGCCTTTATAGAAAACTCGATGAAGACGACTAGTTTCATTAGCTACCATTGAAAAAAAAAGGATCAAAGCTAAATTCTTTGCATAATGTCTAAATTTTATTTGTTAGAACTAACAAAGAAAAGAGACTGTTTGAAAAATATATAGCTGCTCTTAAACCGTGTCTTACACAGATTCTTTGAATTTTCAGTTAGGTCATCATAGTACTAACGTTTAGGCGGCAATCTAATCTTATTAATTTGTTTGATTGATCGGTCGATGGATTATTATTGAGACTCGAAGAATAATGAATCCTATTTTATATTAATATAATTTAAAAAAAGTGAATTTCCTCTGTATGAAACTTCTCGCTTACATTTACTATTTACTGGACGTGTGAAAAACACTCGGTTACAATTCAGTCGATCTAAACATCCTGGATAACATTCGAGAGCGCATAATTTTATCCCAGAATTCAATGTTGCTATAATATTTGATTCAGTTTCTCACGTTTGTCTTTTCATATTTTGTCATTTTCTTTTTTTCTCGCCCGACATAGAAAAAGACTCGACAAAAATCACCTTTATCTACAGAAAAAGATTCGTGGTACATTACGAAAAAGAACAAATATAGAAAAAAGAATTGGAATGTTACCAACGACTCTGTACGCTCTTCGTATGTGTATTTTATAGAATAAAATAAACTAACCTGCAGAGCAGGAAAAAAAATGTAGAAAACAGAATGAGCATAACAATAATAATTTAAAATAATAATGAAAGAGTATAAAAAATCATTACTGAAATAAATAAACACATTGAACTCTGTATTCTGTGCGGAGGAATGTCCTTTAATGATGTTTATTAGCGGCTCAGAAAAAAGAAAAATTAAAAAAACCTAGGGCCACTACCATGGTTTTTATCAGTTTGTTTGTTTGCTTCTTTCTCTTCTTTTTCCCAAGTTCAACTACTATTTTTCGATGGGCTTGTATCAATTTTATCCGGATTTACAATTACTTGTATTACGTAACTCTGCTGTATCTTTGCTTCTTCTATATGCATTTTATCTCCCAAAAGTTTACCTCCAAAAAACCACCGTTGTCGTGAAGGCTCAAGACCTTCTTGACTCTAGAAAATTTCAAAAACATAATCATGACTCAAGGAAAACTCTATTACATCCTTCAAACATTGTTTCTTATTTCCTTGTTTTTTTTTGGACCGAGTTTCTAGAAACAATGAATTAATAGCTCAAACGCTAAAAACTAATTACAAAACATTTTACATCAATTTTTTTATATATTACCTGTAATTTTTTCTTCGCAGCTCCTATAGTGTCCTTACTATAAACTGGTAATTTTACATCTCCTAGGGTAGTAGAAAGCCTAAGTTTTAACGTCATTTCCGTACCGCCGTCAACAGGTTCTATAAAAAAATAAATCACAGTATAAAATTCATACATAGAGCACATTTTTTTCCCGTTATTTTCTTTCAATTTCAGCATTTCTTCTAACTTTGTTGACTAAATAAATAAATAAAAGAATGTATGAATGAGTTTTTCAATCTCACCAGAACAATCGGCCGGCGAGTCCCTGCCGCTGTCTTCTTTAACGATATTAATTGGATAAGATAGACAATAAATAGGAACTTGATATCTAGTTCCTAATTCGTCATAACATTCTGTTAGATATCCATTAGGCACGGATACATTTGCTCCGTCTAAGATTGCCTGGGCTAATTGATAGTCCTGTGCTTCCGCGGCTGTTGCTCCAGCTCTTAAAGCATCCCATATTTCTTTACGACCGTCAAAAGCTGGCGCCGTATCCCAAAATTCATCTCTTTTACTTCTCAATTGACCTTCTGTTAAAGGTACGTCAGATTTCCATCTAATTACTTCGTGACAGAGCGGATGATTCTTTCTTGAATTACCTGAACAACCATTGATAATTGTTCATTTTTTTAGATTTGTTATTGTTATTTCAATTTCAAAACATAAGAGATGTTATGTCACTTAGAAATCTGAGTATTTGTATCTAATTTGATGATCGAGACATAACGCAAGCTGATATTCAAATCTTTTTAGGAATCATAAACGGTTTTCGGGGATTGCTGAAATTGCCAAACAAAAATAAAGATTTTGTCTTCGTAGAAAAATCTCTGCCCAAAATTGCTTGAGGATGAAATCTTTTGCCTCATACGAAATGAATATCAGATTTTCTTCTGTGCTATCTTCTAAAAGAGAAAGGGCAGGCCTGATATGCATAGAACAAGTTATTGACCAACATTTAATTCTAAGATATATTCTTGTTTTGATTAGATAATATAAATTGCGTTCTTTATTGTACAAAACTATAGCGTTCGGTTATTTTAAATAGACCAGAATTCATGATGGGTACATGATTATATTAATTGGTACCCAAAATCTTTAAAATAATGATAATACTAATAGTAGTAATAGGAATAATCGTGAACATGTTTTTTCATCAGAGTCAAAACAAAGAATAAATACATAATAATGAGGTTCGCTTGTTATTTTAAATAATGGAATAATATGCTGTGTAGGAATACATGTACCACATCCTCCTATATACCTATCAAGGTTAAGTCAAAGACTTTTTATCGTAAAAATTAAAATCATCATAATATTTTGATGAACTTTAGTTATATTACGAACATGGCGAAATAATGAATCAAATTAATAAATAGTATATTATACAGGTAAATTAGAGTGAACAAATTCTATATAATATAAATACTAGAGGAAAAAAAAGAAAGAAAAAATGTAAGTGAAAACGAAAGAAAGTCTGTATATACATACTGTGCTACGTGGTTGACAAAATTTGTGATTTTTCGAGGTCAATAAAAGTGAATGAAAGTTTCAATTTTATTCTTATTTTCATTTATTCATTCATTTTATTTTTTTGTTATTCTCATTATTTTTGACCATACAGGTAATGAGATCACAAAGAGGAATATTCACAGTAAAAAAATTTGTGTAGATAATAATCGTAAAATAATATTAGGTATTTGGGAGTTGGAATGTGTTTTTTTTCTCTCTCTCACTTCATAATAATTGCAATTTGAATAAATTATTTACGTGGGGGTTTTCTTGTGCGATGTGACCCATATGAGGTAGGTGAATTCCAAGGTTAGTTATTGACGTGTAGTGTAGTATAATGCAAAATGATAAATGTAATTAAAAAAAGGGAAAGAAAAAAAAGATAATGGCGATAATATTAATCTTACCGGAATTTGTTCGCGTTGAATTACCCGATGTGTCGTCAACTGAGGCGTTTCTGGCCCTTGTTATGCCTATGCAGCCTCCCATCCTAGGCGGCAAAAATAACCAAACATTTCACTGGAATTTAACAACACCTTACATGCCATTTTCGTCCATCTTTACCTATTTTATCATACTACGGTGATACGGTTATAACTATAAGCGTTGAGGACAACATTGCGCGCCTCGTCACAACCGTGGTTGAATATCGAATTAAAATATATTTATGCAGTTTATGTTAACCGCACTGCACAGAACGAAACGTCGATCGTTTCACGTTTATCAGATGATTTTCTCCCCCTTTTCCTTACTAATTATAAAGCTCCACAATGACGACGTTAGTTTTTATGTTGCATATTTATTATTAAACAACTCAAGAATTACGTAGAATTTGTGTGTATTTTCTTAGGATTTTCGATGGACATTACATAAAATTAAATCATCAAATATTTTTATTATTAATTCCTTTTTTTCGTAAGCGCATATATTAAAGAATTTGTTACTAAAAAATAAAATATTCGGGGTGACCGTAATATTTGAGTATTTGTTTTTGTTTTTTACCACGTTATAGTATTATCAAACTTTTTTTCTGACGTTCGTGGACCCCGCAATCCATTACCAAAAACTGAAACTATCGTTTATTATTTGTCAATTTGATTTATCGATTGTTATTTTGGATATTTTTCGTCTGCGAATGTTTTTTGATTCATTTCAAATTCGAAATATTTTCCTTTTTCTATTTATAGGTATAATTTTTACCATATTCCCAACAACAGAATTCCGGCAAAGCTTTTTTGGTGTCTTTTCGTTGTGTTGGTAACACTATACTAGCGAATTGAATACAGCTACACGTCGTGAGTCGAGATTTGAGACGAAGTAAGAAAGAAATAATGGAGGCTCCAAGAGGCTCATCGGTTGTTGCGAAATTATCATCAGCTTTAAAAAACGATAATGACTTGATTAAGGAATGTCAAGATATAGCCTCAGGTATGCATTATCATAATTACTTGGTTAATGACGTTCTTGTTGACCTTGATGCATCGAGCATAACAATCCTCTACTCTTTTGAGGTTATCTTCTGTCTTCCTTCCTCTATCACACTCATTCATTTTACTATACCAAATAACGGGCCTACCAACTTCGAAACCTAAGCAAAATCAAGGTTTCTTTAAATTATTTCTTTTTCTATGACAAAAATATGGAAATTCTGTATTATTCGATAATTAAATTTCTTGTTTTTCTGTCTTTTCAGATATAGAAAATGGCAAAAATAAACTTTTGGCTTTTGTCGAAGAACTTGGCCCGCTCCTCACAGACAAAAATGTTACTTCTAGGGCACAGGGGACCCTTGCTCTATCGACGACTTTGAAAAATATATCCAAAGATTTCTTGAATGAAACAGAGTTAAATTTTGTAACAACATTTTTCTGTGATCGCATGAAAGACAATTCTGAAGTCATACCAGCAGTTCTCCATGGCATTCTCGCCATCGTATGTGAAAGTTTGCAAGATAAAGCACTTTTAGGATAGAAAAAACTTGAGAAAAGCAAAATTTTTATTTTTTACAGGTGAAAATGAGGCGTTTACCCCAAGATTCACCATCCAGATTACTCAATGTGATGTTTCAGCATGTACATTGTCAATCGCAGTTACAGCCTAATAGGAAATTAATATATTTAATATTTGAAACGCTGTTGGAAAACAGACCTGAAGACCTACAATCTATGGGTCCGGATCTTATTTACGGAGTAATTTCTGCGATCGATGGAGAAAGAGATCCGAGAAATTTAATGCTGCTTTTTAACTTCCTTCCTAATTTCATTAAAGGATTTTCTCTCGGTCATTTAACCGAAGAAATGTTTGAAGTCATCGCGTGTTATTTTCCTGTCGATTTTAACTCGGTAAACTTTTCACAAAATTTTAGAACAAATCCTATTCTATGTTTATATCCTGAAAAACATTTTGAACCCCAATTCTAACTTCTAACGAAAATATTTATTTATATTTTGCAGTCTGGCGCAGAGGCGCAATCTGTAACTCGAGAAGATTTGGCCTACTCTTTAGCCCCTTGTCTCTACGCTTCACCAGACTTTGCGGAATATTGTATACCTCTCATAATCGAGAGATTAGATTCGAGCCTACGACTTGCTAAATTAGATTCTTTGGAGCTACTCCGGAAAGGTTCTTCTACCTATGGCCCAATGGGGCTAAAACCGCACCTCGACGAGCTTTGGCCAGTTTTGAGAAAGGAAGTATTTCCAGGGGGTGATGCGGAGCTCCGAAATTTGGGATTACAGACCATAACCGAACTGGTTAAGGTCCTATCCAAGGATGAAGAAACCGCAGAAAATTTCATTGCCAGAATAATAATAGACACTAAATCCTCCCTTTGTGATGTACAGCTGAGCCTTTTCTGGCCGGCAGAAAAATTGTTAGAAGCCGTTGCCCGGGCGGGGAAAGACGCTTGTAGACAGGTGTTAAAGATTTTTGTACCCCTGTGTCTCGGACAATATTCTACGAAAACTTCTCACTCCGATAAAGTTACTTTAACTCAAAGTTTGAACGATTTGATGGCAATATCCGACGAGCAGGGATTCATGATTAAAGGTATTGATGACGGATATTTTTGGATTTTATAAACACGAATCGAAATTTTTATCAGGCGAAAGATGTTTCTATGTCCATGTTTTTCCAGACATTCCAGAACTTGCGTGGACGGATATACCAGGATTATATCTCAACGCATTAAATGCCGAGAATATAGACTTGAAAGTAAAGACTTTCTCAGGATTGACAATACTAAAATCATCACTGAATGAAGAAGCGAGAAAAATTTTGTATGAGAAGATTTGTGAGGCGGTCGAATCCGGAAGTAATGAATTGAAGAATATCTGCCATTCCTCGCTCTTAACTTTTGCTAAAATTTATCCTGAAGAAATTTTGGATACTGCAATGAAAAGATTAGCAATTGACGACTGTAGGCTTACCTAATTTTCTCTGGTACTTATTCATATAAAATGTTTGCATAATAATCGAAATTCCTATAAACATTTTTTCCAGCTCACATCGATACGCAAATTTTCACTGATCGACTACAAGCTTTATGTTCGATAGCTAAAATTATAGAATTAGGTCCAGTAATTTTACCAAAAGTGGTTTCGATCGGAACTTCTAATCATTTAGAAAAAAGTATCGCGGCTCTATCTTGTTTGAGAAAGCTCGTAGCTACGAGGAGCGACTCTTTCAGCATACAAGATTTTTTGTATAAGAATTGTAATATAATTGATTCTTTGATATCAACTGACACAAATAATTCCATTCAGAAGTTGACTCTTGTTGCATCGATCTGTCGATCAATAGTTAGAAAACTAGAAACAAATGATCAACAGATTATTGTAAATAAATACACTGTAAAACTCAGTGATAATTTATCTGAAAACGACGTGGTTTTATTAGAAGGACTTCTAACGCCTCTACAAAGAGATGTTCACCTCAAAAATACTGTTAATTTATGCAAGAATCTTTTACAATTTGCTCTTAACAGTGGCCATTCTAATTCTAAACAAACATCAAGCAAATTAATGTCTGTAATAATCAATAAATTAAAAGAAGACGAAAATTTATCAACTATTTTAAATACGCTGAGCGAACATATCAAATCAATTTTGGAGAATCCTGAATCTAATATATCGATGAAAGAGTCTGCTATTTTATTGAACACGTGGCTAACGAAGGCGCTGATCGTGAGAGGAAGTAAAAATTCTCAAGATTATTTGGATTTTGTAAGTGGAATGTACAAAAATAATTGTATCAAATCAGTTTGAAATAATTCTATTCCATATTATTGAATGACTTTTATTTTGCTTCATTCTACAGCACATAAACTTACTGAAAGACTCGGAAGTCGGTCACAAAGTTGCAAATGGTTTTAAAACTCTGTCTGACAGATTCGAGGACACTTTAACAGAGGATAATTTCTGCAATGTTAAATTGTTCTACAAGCAAAGAGTATTTCAAAATATGATTCAAAAGAATTCTCAATTCGAGGCGCAGTCGAGGCCAAATTATTTAATTGCTCTAACGCATTTAGTCGAGGAAGTTCCCATGGAGCTATTACACATGCATTTGATACAGGTAATCATTAGCCCTTATTTTGTATTTTCATTTTCTGGAATTGAATACAATATCTCATGAAATGGTAATTACAACGTTTATAAATTTTTTAATATTCTCAGCTCGTGCCACTGCTCATGGAATCCATTGCCCTGGATAATTCAGAGCTAATATTATCGTCTCTAGTAACTCTAAAAGTTCTATTGGATACAAAACACACAGTTTTAAGTGAACAGGTGCAGCACTTTATTCCAAAATTCCTGAGCTTGACGACGCACAAGGAAATGGTAATACTCCAATTGATTTGTTATAAGATTATAAGATAAAACAGTTAAATGCACATCGTTTAAATGTTTTCGAAGCCAAAAAATTGGAGCGGCTAGAAAAACTGTAACAATTTTTTTACATTTTCAGAAAATCAGAATTACGTCGTTGGAATGTATGTTGTGTTACGCAAATTATCCCACAGTTTTAATTCTCCCCTTCAAAATCGACGTTTTAGAGAAATTGGCAGCTGCGATTGACGACCGAAAACGATTGGTCAGAACAGTTGCTGTGAAAACAAGAACTCGGTGGTATCTTGTTGGATCCCCCGGTGAACCGAAACAACCTTGATTTACATTCATGCACATAAGGAATGGTTTTTCTTTTTTGCTTTCTTTTCTGTGTTTTGTACTACATACATTCAACAAAAATGTAATTACTCCGGATAAAAATGATCTTAGCGCAGTAATATATAAAAAATATCGGTTTATATCTTCTGTTTTGTGATTGGAAAAGGAAATTGAGACAGATCAAAATGTTCAATTATAGGTATAATCTCAGCCCTGTAAATTTTTATTTCAAGTTGATACTGCTACATATGTGAACGAATGCATGGGATGTCGATTTTATAAGTGTCTTATAATGAGCAAATGTTTGTAAACAATTCATATGATTGCTTGAAAAGTGTTTTTTGGTATGAAAGTTACTTAGAGATTGAAAAACCAGTTAATTAATATGTAATAATGCAGTGCATAATGTATATATTTACTTGTTATATTCGAAGGCGTGTATTATAGTGTGATTAATTCATATAATATGAACAAAAAATACAAAAAAACTGTTTATAATTCGCGATAGCATATTTTCTTTTCAGTCGCCGGATTAATTGATGAAATTCTATTGTGAATTGAAATTTTATTATCAAATGCCGATGACTCCAGAAACAGGTAATTGAATAAAGCATTGATCCAGAAACTAATTGGATTTAAACCAGAAGCCACACCTAATGTATTTAGTTTCCTGACACAATGGGCGACGGTAAGAAGCATCCAGGAGCTGTGATTTTATCATACTCTTTCAAATTTATATAATAGTAGAATAGAAACATGGATAGAATATGAAATTTCATACAAAGATTTTGTCTCAGTGTCTCTATGAATAAAAGAACGATACAAATCTTTATCATTCTTGAAGGTGGTGTAGTCAAGAATGGTGCATATAAATATGAAGACGGTACAAGATACGTCGGCGATTGGAATGGCAGAGGTCTAAAACATGGAGCCGGATCATTAGCGTTGATCGATGGAACTCGATACGACGGTGCTTTTCAAAATGGTCTTTGCTCCGGTCTGGGTGTGATTGTATTTCCAGATGGTGCGAAGTAAGTTATGTTTCATAATAATCGATTGACTCTAAGCTCTAATGTCATTTGCACCAATTCGTGTATTATAATTATAGATACGAAGGAGAGTTTATGCAGGGGTGGTTTCATGGACATGGAGTATTCTGGCGCGCAGATGGAATGAAATTTGAGGGGGAATTTCGAGGCGGAAGGGTGTGGGGACTGGGTAGATAATTTATTCATGATAATAATTTGGAAAGGATTATTATTCCTTATGCTTTTGAAATCCATATTGATGACTTATGGTTCCTTCAATTGTTTCACATTAGTCCAACTCCTAATTTCCCTTTTTCTTTCTTCAGGTCTGGTAACTTATGCAGATGGATCACACGGTTTTCCAAGAAACGAAGGTTTCTTTCAAGATTGTAGATTAGTTCGGCGCCGACGTTGTCCAGATATTATTCAAAAAGCCCAAAAAATTTCTATGATGGCTAGAGCCCAATGCGAAGCTTGATAATGTAATGAAAACATGAATCTACAGGGTTTGGAAAATATTCTCACGTTGATGGATCAATATGTAGAATGTAATTTATTCTTGATTGCGAAGATTAAAATAAAATTCTATTGCAGTCTACGAATGGCATTCTTAATATATGTATTTTCAGAAATAAAATTCTAACGAAATGGTGAGTCGTAGATAATAACAATTCTTGGCCTACATACAGACATTTTTGGACAAGGTGAAAATCACCAAGGACATTGGTTGTATATTTTATGTAAACTATTCAAAGAACCATGAAGAACTGGCTTTGCAAGAATGCATATCACCAGGGACACGGGTTGGATATTATATGCAAACTATTCCAAGAACCATGAAGAACTGACTTTTCCTAACTCTAAGCGTTATACATAAAATAGCAAGAACAAATCGAATGGAGACCTTACCTAGTCAGGTGACACATGAAAGAATATTAGTACGATTTCATATAAACGATTTATTTGAGTAATAACTTATAGTTATTAATCGGAAGATCATGATGAATAAATGAAATTATTAAATATACGACGCAATGAATTAGATTTATTAAATAATGAATCATAAATATTACGGAAAAGAGCGGAAAGGCGTTTTAGAGATCATTCAAACGTGCGTTTCAATGTGGTTTTAATCATTTCGAATTTGAATTTTTACAAGTTAGTTTGCCGCAACGAAGTATAAAGGTGCCTTTTCACGAGCGAATGAATTCGCGACATATTGAGCGAAAGATGGTCCGAACTTCAAGCGACTAGTCGCGGAACGCTGCTTTATTTTCAAATTGAAGATTTAAATTAAATGAAGGTGGTCAGAAAATTTTTGGATCTGTGAGAATATTATTAATTACAATGAATCTTTTTCGAGAGGATAATAACAATAGTGGCAGATAAGTTTATTTAACACATATCCGGAGGTGAAGAAATCGGCCATAATTCGAACTTTTAGCTTTTTTTAAGGTGCTATTAAAGACTCACGGCATTCAACAATGGTTAACAATGCATTCAACAATGTGTAATCATGGGGGAATTCATGCGCTTTAATAGCACCTTGACGATGAAAATGTATACCTCCTATACGTTACCTGACCCATTTGCTGGCTTTGCCGCGAATTCATTTGCTCGTGAAAAGGCACCTTAACGCATGCGTGGAAAAATCACGTGTCATGAGCTGCGCGCGCATGATGTATCTAGCGTATGTGTGGCATGAGTATAAAATGAGTATTGTATGTATGTATGTATCGCGTAATTTTTTGATGGTCGATTAGCGGAGGAAGTTCTCTCATTCATTGGCAGCTAATAATCTGGTGATCCTAGTGACTGTTGGTTTTTAACCAATCATAAAATAACTCATTCACATTTTCTCTTCTCAACTGAATAATAAGAGGTTAATTTACATGCAGAACTTTTGTTAGCATACGACATTGCGACCCTCTTTTCGTCGTTTTTGTGGCACATCGTCAGGTGTGAATAGAAACACGGGAAACGTGAAACAGGAGATTAGGTGTTTGACATTGTATCATAATTCTTGAACCACTTCAATTGTAGATAAATCAATCTTCATAGATACGGAAATAATAATATGAAATATAGGTATGCACGTAGCACAACGGGAGGAGAAGATTATTCCTTGTATTTTTGAGAAAACTGCTTCCAAATATTTTTATTCTTGTTTTCATTCTCATTCCCCTGTTCTTATCATACCGAAAACTCAATCTGACAACTTGCCGAATTTATTATACCTATTCAAGACCAACCTTTCACACGATGTATTATGGTAAGAGAAACTCTGTACAGTATTTTCAATTCTATTTACAGTACGAGTGTTGAGTGTTGCGCATAGACATGCCCACCTTTAACTATAAACTTCATATTCTTAGCTCTCTAAAGACAGTTAACAGTTATTCAGACTGTCCACTCAACTATCTGAATGAGTATGTGCGTGTATGTATACTTACAAACATAACACTGTCATCCCCGTACTGTAAATATAAACTAATTATAATAAATTTTATATTCATTCGTTTTGTATTATTATAGTATCTGTAAGGCTTCGCAGTTGTTTTATCGAGTATCCTCTTTTCTAAATCGAAAAAAGTTATTTTCCAATGATCATTATTACATTAGTTTAATTTTGAATAATTATTCACCGCCGTAGACGTTGATGGGTAACATTTTGATTCAAGCATCCAAAAATCCTACCTTCTGGTTTTTCATCTCGATAATGTTTATTTTGCAGCCTACGTCAGCAAAATAATTTACATCTCATGTTTTTATGAGTCGATTAAACTTCCTGTAACAAAGTTCGATCCTCAAATTACCTTACGAATTAAACGGCTTTCAGAACAGCTTTTCGTTATTGACAATGACACTCGTTAATTATTTCTCTTTAATTACTGTGGATTCTCTACTCAGTGAATTTTGTGTAAATCTTGTTTATCTATCTGAATATTCAAATTCATTGATCCAACTCATGTTATTAATATACTTGTTGCGAAACAGGCTTTTTTCCCTCTCTTAGCCTACTTCAGATGAGATAACGATAACTGATCATTATTATACGGAATGAGTTCAATTCAATACCCCCGCCTTATAATTTCTCAAAAATGTTCAAATTGGTCAGCCAGCTGGCTCGCATTAGTCAGACTTTGGTTTTGTTTGGTCCGGTTCATTAAAATTGTAAATGTTTGTTCGTCATTTTTCATTGAATAATATTAGTGTATCGATAGCATTAATCAGATCTACAATCAGTAGTAGCGGTCTGATAAAAACACTTCTTCGTCAGACTGTGAGTCGAGTAGAACATATGCCTTGAGTAAAACCTAAGTTAAAGCTAGTCATTTTTTCCAGTGAAACTGTACAGCAGGAAAAAAAGTACAAATTAGAGTTTTTAGTGTTTTTTAGTAAACTATCGATCAATGGCTTAGTTAGATCTGTGAACAACTTATAGTAATGGTGTTGTTTTTTATGTAGTGTGAGTTTTTTTACTGTAGTGAATGTTATATTCTTTCAAATTTTTCATTCAACTTGTGACTCGCTTAGACCTATTTTGTTTTCTGAATCGATTTTTACGAAATTAGGTAAATATGTGACTTGGAATTGTAGTAGTTTCCTAAATAAGTAATTCAAAGGTTTAAGGAATTCAAAAACGAGTTTAGAAAGCAGTAAGTTTTATCAAATAAAACCATTTACACCAACTTTTGGAGAAGTATTAACATTCTATATATAGAATTATTAGTTCTTTGATAACTTGAATTCGTGTATCTCATGGAATGCTTTTTTTTCATGAAGTTTGAAGAAAGAGAGAAATAACAGACATCTTTTTTTTGAATTTAATTTTCATCAATTTCGTATTTCCAAATATTCATCATGAGTAACTGATGAAACTAATGCCCTTGATCTTCGTCAGATCCTAAGTGACCCTTGGCTAGAGTACTAATTCTTATTTGGGTCCCGTGCTTTTTTGAATTCCATGAATCCACCTAACTCCTTTACAATCTAAATGTAAACAATTTTCAAGATTAAAATACTTTCTCTCCAAATCAGAAAGTACGAAATTTTACACTACGCGTCCCATTTATTTTTTCTTCATATTCTTTTCTTCATCTTCAAATTAGCAGAGTAGCTATTTTTGAATAAAATTCCGACCGTGACCCAGTCATTTGTTATCCGATGTGCTAAGCCGAATGAAATTGATGTATTGATGATTTGAGTTTTTATCTTTTGAAGACGCCCACGGCTGAGTACTTAGTTTAGCATTGTAATCTATTATTACTGTCTTTCTATACCTATGAATTATGTGTGCATAGAGTTGCATAATGGTATAATAATTGACGTTCTGACATAACAACATGCGCACGATAGAATAATATATTTTTGAGATGTTTTCAAGATATAATGGCCTTTCTACAACTTCTTATTCTTTTCTGCTCACTGTATTTACTTAACCAGTCACTTGGTTTGCACGTGAATTCATGCGCAGTATTCACAACTTTTTTTAACCCACGTATGGTAATTTTCATTTATGTATATAGTCACATAGTATGTCTATAAATAGTATATATATATATATATATATATATACAGGGTGTATCACCTAAAGTGTCGAGAATAGGAGGGCCTTAGTCGAGGCAAAGTCGCGTCCCTTTAGCCAATCAACAACCAACGATATTTCGTAGACCGATATTCTCACGAGAATAGAGGATACACTTTCTTGGCATAGGAAAAAAATGTCAACAACGACTAAATCAGATGGCAAATATTCATTTACTTCGACGTTCAGAAAAATGATTCGAAGAGGGAGTCGTTGAGGTCATATTTCTCTTACAAGAAGGAGTTATATATATCCTCTATTCTCGTTAGAATATCAGTCTACCAAATTTATTTGGTTGTTGATTGGCTAACGGAGAACGACTTCGCATCAAGTAAGCTCCTCCTATTCTTGACACTTTTGGTGATACACCCTGTATTTGTATACATATATATATACTATGTATATAACCGCGGTATGCATAATTAAAATCGGTTCTTCTTTACGTAACCAGTCTGATCTCTGACCTACGTTGGTACGCATATCCTTGATCATACATGACGTGATCTTTATACTACAAGACTTTTATAAGTGGAGAAAAAAAAACAATTCTACAGTACATCGAACAGATCAGTTTTCAAATGAGATGAAAAGATTGTCTAGTAATTTTTGACTATATTTTGTATTACTGTTTTTCTTTCTTATCTCTTTTTCTGCGCACAAACGCATTATTTTATTTATAATTAGGTTCAATGATAAAATTTAAGGTTTCTTTTTATTTTTTCTTCCTAATGCTTAATTTGAAGCTAATTAGTATATTATTATTATATATTTGATCAAATCTCAGATCTAGCGGAGTTTTAATCCGATCTTAATTCTACTTTCATTATCTATTCTGTGTTTAAAATCTACAGTGACATATCGAATTCTTATGTACTTAGAGCGTTAAGTACCATTAAATAATACCAATTATCTTTTACATGATAACAAGTTTGTCTGTCTTTCTCAATTGTGGTTATTTATAAATTTGAAATTGGTCATTCACCATAGTCCTTGAAATATTTTACATCCTTCCTCCTGATGTGACCGTAAACTCATCATAATTAGATTTTAATTCTTACTGTTCCAGTAACGGAAGCGATAGCTTTCCAGAGGGTAAAAGCGAGCTCCCTGTCTCTTAAGAATGGCTCCTCACAGCTGTAAAGATTGTTTACACGCGAGAATAATGGCATCTAACGGATATCCAAATTCTGGTGCGCCTGTAAAGCCGCTAGTACACCACTCACCACCCTGTGAGTCAGTGAATTGTATGTGTGCTTAGACTAGCCACCTTTTAATTCAATTTTTGTTCATCTTATTATTTCCGCTTTTTTTTTTTATACACATGCATACTAATACTCTCGAGCATGACAATTAGATAAAAATAATCGTAGATCCTTAATAGCTAGCACAGTAGGTATCTAAGCACAGTTTTTTTAGATTTTTACCCTAATTTAATTTGACTTTGGTTCACCTGTTGTTTGTTTTTCACATACTTAGAGCGTAACAGCTGCTGTTTATTTATTCTCTAATTAACGTTACTGAGCAATTTTACCAGGAAATCATAATCCTCATAGGCACAGATGTTGTGTACGTCCCAGTCGTTGAATTTTCTGCTTATTCAGCTGGAATTCATGAAAAGCCCAGTGAAAGTGTTAATTGAATATTAGAGTAGTTTGATGATCACACCGGTTCTCACATTGTTTAGATTTGTTAACTATCCTTCTGAAGTTGAAGAAATTCTTTAAATTAGTTCAATTTCATTACTCTATGAATATATTTGCTCTGATTTGTATTCATCATCATATAATACTTTTCAGCAATGCCATGGTTTGGTATGGACATCGGAGGAACTTTGTCAAAATTAGTCTATTTTGAACCTAAAGATAGAACAAGAGACGAAGCCGATGCCGAAGTTGAAACTTTGAAAAATATTCGACGGTATTTAGTTAAAAATTCAGCATATGGTAAAACTGGCCATAGAGATACACACCTGCAGGCAAGTTGAACAAGCAGATTTCTATTTAAATCTAAATCCTCTCCAATTATTTATTTGTATTATATAATTTTATATGTCTTTGCAGATGGATAATATCTGCATAAGAGGTAGGCGAGGTAGTTTACATTTTATAAGATTTCCGACAAGTGAAATGGGAAACTTTCTAGCACTTGCTAAATCAAAAGGAATGGCCAATTTAGTGACTACAGTTTGCGCAACTGGTGGCGGGGCTTTCAAATTCGAGGAAAATTTCAAACGTGTAAGTTTTCACTGTAATATCTCAGCGAAATGTGACGTAAATTTCAAAAATTGTCTAGAACGATTCGATTATATTTTCAATATATTTCCAGGAAGTTAATATGAGCCTAGCTAAGTTTGACGAACTTGACAGTATTATAAGAGGAATGTTATACATAGAAACAACCAATCCCCATGAATGTTACTACTGGTCAAATCCAACATGCGATGTCAAGTGCCGAAAAGTTCCGTTCGATTTTTCCGAGCCTTATCCCTTTCTAGTAGGTTGAAAAATACACTATTCAAACGATATCGTTAAACCAGAATTTTTCATGTTGATAAGAATCTGTTTTTGCTATAGTTCAACATATAATTGATATGTTTTCCATTTCCTTTCATCATAGCTTGTTAATATTGGATCTGGGGTAAGCGTATTAGCAGTTTACGGCCCGAATAGTTACAAAAGGATATCAGGAACGAGGTAATAACAAGTAATTTGTATTATAGAATTGAATTAGTACTCAGGAAGGAATAGTACAAGATTTTCTGGTATAGAATAGTCAGCGTTCAGATGATAAATAATATATTTACTACAAATTTTTTATTACAGTTTAGGCGGTGGGACATTTTTAGGACTGTGCTGTTTACTCACAGGATGTAACACCTTTGAGGAGGCTATAGATCTAGCTACCGGGGGAGATAATACAAAAGTAGATAAATTAGTTAAGGATATTTATGGAGGAGATTACGAACGGTTCGGTCTTCCCGGAGATCTGGTTGCGAGCAGGTCAGTTTATCAATTAAACCCAATTTTATAACAATGACTAATTTTCAATAAATTAACAATACAATGACCTTATTTTCTCTTCTTTCCGTTTTATCATTATTTAATCTTTCTTACTTATAATTTACTACCCAATATCTATACTATCTATTACTATCCTCTTCTAATATTCTATTTTTCTTCTTCCCGCCACTACAACTCTAGGTCGCCTTCTCATTCTTTATTATCTGTCTAACTTACAACATGTTATGTATGTTAAGTTTTCTCGGTGTGTACAGTTTTGGACAGATGAACTCCAAAGACAGACGTAATGCTATTTCAAAAGAGGATCTTGCGCGTGCCACCCTCGTTACTATTACAAATAACATTGGATCTATTGCCCGCATGTGTGCCGTCAACCAAAAGATCGATAGGGTAAGATTATTTACTATTATTATCATTATTAGTGTTATCCAACTGCTTTATTCATACAGATATTGATACCTATCTTTCTGATTATAAGATAAATTCTGTAATCACGAAAATCCCATTATTTGATCTATTTGTTAATCGTTGTTGACCGATGATCAGTATGAGTAAATAGTCGGGAAAATCTGCAAAGACAAGCACTAAGTTTTGAATTTAAATTAGAAGTTCAAGATTTTTTCAAGCAACAATATTTATATTTCATCTGCAGACCTGTATATCTTGGACCATAGTTTGTGTCGCTTTTAGCTAGCTTTTGGCTTGAAAGGGATCATCAGAACTGAATTTTGCATTCTGATTGGTTCAAAACGGATCCATGTAGCCAATCGGAATCCAGAATTTAGTTCTGAAGATCTCTTTTAACCCAGAAAGGTCAATTATTAATCAAATTTTTAGAATTGGGTAATTTGTTTTGTATGGATTTCGAAGCTGAAAATAACAGGTAAACCTTAATATTCTATTCTTCTTTTCTATCCCAGGTCGTATTTGTCGGCAACTTTCTCAGGGTGAATCCAATTTCCATGAAACTATTAGCATCCGCTATGGATTATTGGTCAAAGGGTATGATGAAGGCGTTATTCTTAGAACATGAAGTAAGTTGATAAAAAATATAGATAAGAACGGTATTTCATCGAATGGTTAATTTATATTTAATCGTTCAATTATTCCAGGGCTACTTTGGAGCAGTTGGTTGCTTACTACAATTTAATGGTGATACGAGTTAGACGTGTTGTTTTCTGTATCATTACGTCTGTTATGTGAAAAAGCATTCCCATGATGATTGACAAAAGAGAAAGAGAAGAAAAAAAAATCCCCAAATGAGGAAGAACGAGAAAAAAAAGAATAAATCCTTTCACCTAGTTTCACCTAGTCGTCGGCAACGTCAATATTTTTACTGATGATGTTTTCTGTTTATTGAATTTAGTTTATATATTGTATTTATATTAGTACACACACATATAGTGATGAGGATGAAAGACGAAATGAAAAAGAAGATCTACAAACTTTGAATAGAAATCAGTATTTCTAATATCTAATGCTATTATTTTTTGTTATTTTTATTCTTTTTTTTTCGTTATCATTGTTAATTTTTTTTCAAAGAAAGATCTTCTGCAGTGAAAATTCATACAAATAATAATACATTGCTTCATGAATGAGAACGAACTTGCTTCGTGTTATTTTGTTCATATTATAATAAAAAATGGTTGAGTAATGATAATATTCATTGAAATCATAGATCTTTCAATCAGGGCACAAATAGCTTACTCAGAACATGAAATCAGTCTGTTAACGGACCAAAAAGTAATTTTCGTATGTGAATTGTCCGAAAAAGCACATACATAGGTATAAATATACCTAATGGAAGAATACCTAGTTTTGTTTACAATAAGTCGAGATATTATTTACGAGCGATTAGGTTTTTTTCCCTTCCAATAAAATATATAAGGAATTTACAAAATAGAAATCGAATTATTGTTGGGAATACAAAAAAAAAATCGGTAAATTTCAATTAAAAATTTTAGAATAAAACATAATTAACAAACTTTTCTAAATTATTTATTGAGAAACTAGAATATTTCTAATAATAAAATAAGAAAAATACATGAGAATTCAATTTATGTATCTACTAATTGGTATTTTGGTAGAGAATATTAATAATCGTCCTCGCGTCGTTATCTAATTTTGAAATTTCAACAAATTTATTATTCAATATGTCCTACCCATTATCGCTTTTGTTCATTTTTATAGTTCTATACAATAAGTTTGATGTGTGTACTAGTTTCATTCGGTGACTCGATTATTCAAACATTTCATATCTTTTTTTTTTTGTTATTATATCCTCATGTTATGCGATCTGATATGTAAAACTCGAGCGAACTCGAGTTATAACTTTTGATTATCTCTCATCCAATTTTACCTGCCATTTGAACTTGTTCAAATATTCCAGTGTAAGTAGTGGTACATACATACGTTGATTATATCTCTTCTTGTTGTCAGATATTTTATTTTGGTATGTCATTTCTTTTCTTTATCTCTTTTTTTTTTATAGTTATTTTTAATTAGCATTAAGCCGGATGAGAAGAGCGCCAAGATTGTTATATTATCTAAAAAATTTTAGATCCCACTTGTGCATAATATGTTTCTGTTTTTTTTCGTTCCTTCCTTTCTGTACAAAAGATCGAAACGAAATTTAGTGTTTTTTATATCAACAAATTTTAATTAATCTATTGCAATTTATGTATAAACATTATTATATATTATTATTATTATTTATTTTTATTGTTTTATCAAACGATCTGTTCTGATTTCGAGAAATTAGATAAAAAAGAAAATTGAACAGAATATTATTGAATAATTACTTAAAACTCATTCAAATTATTGTTATCTTTTAATTATTTATATTTCATATGACTGGGTACAGCTACAGGTATGACTTATTGTCAATATTGTGTTAAATGAAGATAATCTCTCGCTAAATACGTTCACAAAGTAATAAATACGTACAATGTACAGATCAGGTTCTTCTTTCTACACGTTCATGAGATCGTATGTTCTTTCAATTATTATTTGATATCAATTGAAAAATAATTACCTCCCTAGGATTGTTAACAAAGTCACATATTTTGTGAACGTTGTTATAAAAATATAGATATGTATTTGATTGAATACTGAAAAAAAAAACTACTTATAACTTTGAGCGAGCGATACAATGATTAATTTAAAAAAATAAAACAAAAAAATAAAAAACATAATTAATTGTTCCATAGCGTTTTAAATAGCCAATTTGTACAAATATATTATAATAATGTATAATGTTCTCACAATAAATTATTTACACATCACTAATTCTGATATGTTGAAAGAACAAAAATTAAAATCACTGGTTCTTTTAGTTATCTGAAGCCCGTCACTTCGCTGAGTAAAGACAATGAGATTCAACAGGCAGGGAAACAGGTATATTTCGGTGCCTGATGTTGCTTGGCAACTATGGGCAAACAGTATGGTAGCATTGTGAAGTTTAGTTTTCCCACAGTCTTTGAAAGTTTCTAACTTTTAAATAACTGTCGTTCGGAATCTGGGATCAAGGAAGCGTTAAGATGACGGATGTTTACGCTCATATCGATTAAATTATATTTTGAAAATTTGAGGAGCTCATATTATTTATTTACTGAATAGTTTAGAGAAGATTTAACACGATGGCAAGATTAAAAATGATTCATTGAAATAATTATTTTTCCAATCTGTGAATCATATTACAAATTGTGAAAAAGAAAATTTCATTTTACTGTTCAACAGGGTCCCAAAAAGGGAAAAGGAAAAAAGATGGACTCCGTAGACGGAGTGGATACCTCAAAAATGAATAGAGAACAGCTTGAAGTTTATTCTCACAAAATTTTAGAAGAAATGGAGAGAGAGAGGGAGGAGAGAAACTTTTTCCAACTGGAGAGAGATAAATTAAGAACATTTTGGGAAATTACTAGACATCAATTAGATGAAGCCCGTGCAGCTATTAGGTAGTTCAAAAGGCAAAGAATTCCTACTAGCAATTTATTTAAATTCAATGCTTATTTTCAAATTTTTCATCCTATTGTAGGAATAAAGAAAGAGAAAAAGAAGATTTGATAGTAAAGCATGAAGCGGAGTTAAAGCTGTATAAACAGAAAGTTAAACATTTAATGTACGAACATCAGAGCAATTTATCTGAAACCAAAGCTGAGCATATGGTTGCGTTGAAAATGGCACAGGATGATCATACTGTACAAGAAAATGAACTCATTAAAGATAAAAAAGATTTGAAGAAGGCGCGCAAAGAGCAAGAAATGGCTCATGTTGATGAAATTCGTGAATTAAAATTAGTGCGTAGATAGTATACACTCTCTTTTATATATTTCCAAAGTATTAGCTGCAAACTTTGAAACACATTGATAATTGAGTATCATTTTCTAGTCAAAAGCTGAAGAAATGAGTAATATCATGAAGAAATTTGAGGCAGAGGCGATTGAATTGGAGCAAAAATATGAGCACAAATTAGCTGATCAGTACGAGTCGCTGACGTTAAAGCATAGAATGGAAATAACCGAAGTTGAAGAACGAAAGAACAAGCAAATTGCTGATCTGATTAAAAATCATGAAAAATCATTCGCAGAGATGAAAAATTATTACAATGATATTACTCTCAATAATTTATCCCTCATTCGGAGCCTTAAGGTGAAGCAGAATGTGTAGTAGAAGCAAAATTATGTTCGCCAATTAATAGAATATCAAGTGATAACAGTATCTTCGTATCATTCATTAGGAGCAAATGGAGGTAATGAAAAATCATGAAGAGAGAATGAAAAAACAGGTGCGAGAACTATCAAGCGAAAACAAAAAGCTTCAGACAGATTTGAAAATCGCTCAAGAACAAGTGGCAGAGTTTAGTCGGCAACTTTTAAATTATAATAAAGATAAAACCTGTCTAGCTGTAGGTACTCAACATTCTTTCATTGATATGATCGTATTCATTAAAACAAGTCATAGTTTTTGGAGTATAATTTCGAAAATTATTCCCTTTTTTTTTTTTATTAGAACACTAAAAGACGATTGACCGAAGCCGTGAAGTCTTTAGAGAACTTGAAATGGGAAAATGAAGTCCTTGAATTGCGATTTGAAAAGGTGTGAACACCGTAATGAGATAAAATTCGATTTTCAAGACCAAGTTTTATTTTATTTTTTATCATTACAGTGCCAGGGAGAACGAGATGAACTCCATACAAGATTTGTATCAGCAATCTTAGAACTACAACAAAAGACTGGACTGAAAAATGTGCTTCTTGAAAAAAAGTTGCAAAAGCTGTCAGACTTGTTGGAACAGCGGGAAATTCAAATTGGAGAAGTCTTAGCTGCTGCGCATTTAGATCCGGCAACTATTCTAAATGTTAATCAAAAATTAGAAGTATGTCAAATAGAAATTTGATCGAATATTTAATTATTCCCATCGTAATACTCATATTCAATCGTTATATCACACTATAGGAATTACTGAATCGTAAGAATACGGCTATTCAGGATCTTCAAATTGAATTAGCAAGAGTTTGTAAAGCTCATGACGATCTTTTGACTACTTGTCAAAGCAAATTACAAGAATATGGAATATCGGAATCGGGCATCAACTTCAAGCCAATGAGGGCTAAAGTTTTGGGCGCAAAACTTGGCCTCGCTTCCACTAGCCTTGTTGCAAATAGGGGATAAAGGATATGATATAATGTATATAATGAAACAGAAATGAAATAAAATGATGTGATGAATCAATATGATACAATCATAATCGAAAATAAATCCACATTTTCCAATTTCTAAGATTATTATTGTTATTATTATAGAGTTGCTGCACATACAATAATTATATTTTCATTTCACAATATGATTATAAATGATCGTCAGAAACACATACTAATCTATTATTATATTCCAGAAAAAGAAGAGAAACACAGATAAATTTATCACAGAGGATGTAGTACGATACACATACATATTCATATTAAACACAGTAGATTAATGTTTATGTGTATCCCTGAAAAACATGATATAGGCAGATTTCTTATTTTCAATTTCAATTAATTATGTATTTTTTTTAGAATTGTGCTTTTACTGGTTACAAAAATCGAATTTTTCACTGGTAAAATGAATTTTATTTCCTCGTCGAATAGCATTACTAAAGATGAGAAGAATAACTTCAAAGCCTATATGATTCACAGGGATGAACAGTAATAATCTTTGAGCACTCGCATGCGTGTACAGAGTACACGGAGGTCTGTCATTACTGAATATGGTAACTCTATGATTGTTACCAAACGAACTTAAAACCATCTGGTATTTATCTGATTAACTTTCCTCCATGAGAAAATGTCTCCCCCATTTCTCAATTCAGTCTTAAATTAACGGTCAAGAATTCTAAATTAGCGCACGTCGAATCACACCGTAATAGGTACTATGTATTACGGTGAAATTGAATTCTTTCAAAGAAATGCAGCACAGTCCATATATAACTGTGTAATAACCATAATATAACTGTGATGCACCAATTTCGAGATATTAAATGATATTATTCCATTTTTTATTCATACCTACTGCCGTTTGTACAGAGCTTGTCCACGACGCGAGTACTCTCCAGAAAAAAATAGCGCCAGGTGCTCAAAAGTTGAATGTTACAACACAAATATCATAAATGTTTTATGCACAATATAATGAGTGGTATAAGTACAGATACTATACATGTTCATGAAACATCGAAGTGTATGACGTTGGTGGTTGATGTTATAATTTGATTTATTTGACCGCATATGTGTTTTTGCATACACATATATGTGCGCATCAGTGTCTATGATGTTTGTGTTTGATGTATGTATGTATGTATGCTTGCGTGCGCAGATAGACATTCACTATTCTATATCTTTAATATTACAAGTCATAAATACGTCAGGTCACAGTTTATTAAATTTGAAGCATTTAATTATAAGGCAGGACACAGATAAAACACTTCTTTTCTGCGTAAGTATATATAGTATGTATATATTTTTTTGCTTTTTCATTTTTGTGAGAGTTGTTTTAATCTTTCTGAAATTCTGTATTTTAAATTTAGGGGGTATGTATTAATTTCCATTATTTGTTTTATTATTACCATTATAACAAGGGATTGATCACTTCTGAAGGCTGGTGTATACTGGCTTCGCTAAAGTCTCATAAAATCTCATAAAATATAATGAAATCTTATAAAGTTTCTTGAAATCCGTCCAATGTATTTCCATGAATTCTGACTAACAATAAGTGGTCAATCTCTCATGTTATAGTTATGTATTCTTTTTCCTTCCTTATTTTTTCTAGGCCTCAATGGTTACACAGTATGTATTCGATAAAAAGAATTATTTGCAAGCTCTTTCACAACAATTTATACACATTATATAAGTAGACATATCTCGCTTATGTTCATTAAATTTTGGTATATAATAGTATAATATAACTTTATGTAGATTTCAGATGATTCTCAATATATATATCATGATAGTATATAGTATATAAGATATAAGATGTGTTTTATAATCTTCCTGCTTTTTTCATTCATTTAGTCATTTTTTTTTTACTTTTAGTTTATATAAATACGCTGTATAATATATTTGTAAAGATATAATTTGTTTATTTATATTTATATTTATATTTATAAATAATATATTAATAATAATAATATAGTATATATAGGTATATTATATACATATTTACCTATATATAGATATATATACACATACATATAATTAATATTAATAATTTTGGCACAATAAGAAATATAGAATCACAGATGAAATCATTGTACATACATCATGAAGAGTGGTAGTATAGTAATATAGTATAGTATAATATAGTAGATAGATTATAGAATTATTGTAACCCCGATAAACGTTGAAAGCAGCAATACCTACATTATTACATTGTTATTTACACCATATATGAATAATATATCATTTTTTTCTCTCCAATATTTACTTCGCACCAATATTTAATTTTTATACTTTCAATATCGTATATGTATAAGTACATATCTCTGTTTTTCTTTTTTCTTTCATGTTTTTCATACTCAAGCTTATTGATATTCAAATCAATAGGTTCCGTCGCTTTCTTTTTTTTTCTTTATGCAGTGAACATATAATTATTATTATTTCAAAATTAATAAACGAATCTTAATTTTTGTCTTATTTCGAAAAATATATTACAGTTCATGATAATGCTAATGATAATGATAATAATAATAATAATAATAATAATAATAACAATAATAATAACAATAATAATAATAATAATAATAATAATAATACTTGACTCTAATAATATACTTTGGCAAATGCAAATGGTTCTTTTCGTTTTACTTATTAAATCTATAAGTATGTATATTTGAGAATGCTATAAATTTCAATTACATTAGAATAATATATATAATAGCAAAATTCAATGTTAGTTTTTTGTTCTTCTCCTTTTTTCTTACATTAGAATACCCAGTTCACTGATGCATACTATGAATCGTATCAGTGACCTAGCTGCTTTCAACGTCTCGTTTTTGTCCATTTTTTTGCTATCATTTTTCTTCTATGTTTTAAATTTTAAAATAGTGGCTACACAAAAGCTAATAAAACATCAATCTACATACATTAGGTATACGCATGTATAATATTTAATACTGATTTAAGCAACTGGTTATATATATGTATTCCGTTTGGGGGTTTATTTGTGTTTTTTTTTTCTGTTTTATAATAATGAATGTCATAAATTTTTTTGTAATGAGTATTGAAAGAATGAGGTCACGTAAATTCTATAATGTAGAAAAAATAATTATTATATGTACGTTTTGTTAAATATCTTAAAGATTCGTGGTCCATCGATCCTTTTGTCATTTATTTATTATTTATTTTTGTTTTTATTACTTAATTCTTGTTTCTTTTCTATGATAAAACTTTTACTCTTACTTTTAGTATCTTTACTTTTCTAACGACGACAAAACAGTTATAGAATACATAATCTTTTTGCTTTTGTAAAAAGGGTAAACCGTTTTTTTTTTCTCTCTTTCTTCTTTATTGAGCACTAATTAGCGCCGTTGCGGAATTAAGCCCTGGTTTTTACGTGTATTCATTGTAGGTATATACTATTTCATCAAACGATGCTATACGGAGAATATGTATGTCTATATATACTTTTTTTGTCGTTCATCTTTTAACAAGAATATTTTTTCAACTGTTCAATTTATGTATCCAAACGTATATCATATACTTCCATGATTGTTGTACAAAGGAGACATTAAATGCCGTAGGTATATTGTTATTGGTCTGTTCTGTTGCAAATGTTGAATTAACAAACCAAATACTCGAAAAAATATTTGATTCACTAATATCGTTATTTTTTGGTGTATAGAAAAGTTATCATACAGTCGTTAAGCTATGGATTGAAAGAATATCTCATAATCTACTGATATAGAAAAAATATTATTGAGATCCAAAAAAAAAAGAAGTTGTTAAGCTGTATCGTGATCGTCAGATATCAGAAATATGAGTTATTACAAAATTGAATGATAAATCATGTCACGTTTTTTTTTTTAATGAAAAATGAAACAAAATACTTATCAAAATTCATTATTTGGCAATTTTATGTTCAATTATACTCATAAAGTCTTTCACATCCCTGTCTACAGTGTTGAAAATATTATAGAATTAATAATAACGCGTCTTCTTTTTTGTTTTTTTCAACTATTCCCATAGAATATATGATGTTACCCGCTCTCCCCTAAAAGCTGTCTATATTGTGAATGATGATTTTTTTTTGTCATTTTCTTTTATAAAAACTCAGTGACTGATTATCCTAATCATATTATTTTTATCTTCTCGTTTCCATTTCCTTTTTATCCAAAATATAAACATCACTAATTATTTCATTAACTCTCAGTTCTATAATTCTGCATTCTCTTCGTAATCATCATCTCTCACAGGGATGTGAAATATTTTCGATTTCCGATTATAATATATATAATCTACAATACAATCATCATCACCATCATTATTATTATCATTATTATTATTATTATTATTATTATCCCATAACTCTCCAATTTGGCAAAACCTCAGCCATGAGCGTAGAAAAATATTCAGTCACATTAAATACTACAGTTTCACCAGCAGCAAGTATAGCTCCCCAAGAGCCATAAGTGCCATAATCAATAATGCTGTGATTACAATTTGATAAAATAGCAAGATCTCTACCAGCCCCTTTAGCGTCAATATCAGATACAAAACTTATCTTACTTTCTTTTCTTTTCAGATTATATTTGCACCATAATATGCTATCGCTAGCGACAATGAATATAACGTTTTTATACTTTTTTTCAAAATAATTCATCGCGTTATGATAATAACTGACCGGTGCTGGACGAACCTTTCTGGTTCTCCATAAGTAAACTATATAATCAGTTCTTCTCACGTGGATACCGACGAATATTGGATCCGATATATTGTGTTGCTGCGCAGCCTCCCTAAGCACCGATTCCGCATTGTTACGTAATTTTTGTTTGAATGTGAATTCTCTGCGAATATCTTCGAGCCATACAAGTACAATAGACCAGTGAGCAGCGTACCTTGGTAATATAATACTTTGTTCAGTGCTGTTCCACTGTTCTAATGAATTAACTACCTGATTACCGTCCAATGTACATTGTCCGATATAGCTAAGCGGCGGTATGCTTAAATTCTCAAAATATTCTTCAAGGGTTTTCAGAATGCATCTGGGCATGAAAGCTTCGAGCCCGGTTCTTCTTGCGATGGCCCAAACAGATGCATACTCCCAAATTTGATTACCTAGTCTTCCGCCTTGTACCGCCGACACGATACCATATTTTGGACATTGGTTCTTCCACTCCGATGGTATTCGTACGTTCTTTAAATTCGTGCGACACAGGGGCTGCTCGTATTCGGAAAACTTCGTTCGTCTTCCTCTTGGATTCGATGAATACATCGGAAATAGGAAGACGTGTATTCCAAGGACTACTATCAGTGCTAATACTATCGCGCTCGCTAATACATGCTGCTGAGCGTGGCTCATTATATTCTTTTCTCTTTTCTTTCACTCTTTGTTTATTTATTTATTTCTTTGCTCGATTCTCTGGCGAACTTTCATGTGTGAATAATCTCTCTCTCTCAAATACAAAATATTCACATTCAGTCTGGCATCATCGAGCTATTATCGACTCCCTGCCTTTTCCAATCCAGTTTCAATACCATCTTTAACATCAATAATAAGAATTTTAAGAATCGTTTAAATCTATAATTTTTGGAATGGAATACCTACAGATAACAGATTGGAAGAGAAATATAATAGTGATAATTATTACGCACCTATCGTTGTTCCTGCATGCGACAAAGTTCCACGAAAAATTGATAGACGATTAATTCCCCAACATTTGAGATTACGAACTTCAACCGGTCAGAAGAGGCAGGTGGAAACTAGAATTAACTGAACGAGAAGAAGCAACAATCGTATTGAATGGCATCAACAACTGTTGGATGAAATATACACAAATACCGGCGGTATAATTGCGCACATTCTAGAAACGGGCGAATACTGTCGTATGACATTGAAAATAATACTGCAGGTAGAAAATATATTTTCATGGGTTATTGTAAGGAAGGAATTAAGTTTGATCATACTTGTTATTGTTCCTGTTTCCTTTTTTTTTATTGTTGTTTAGCGAAAGTTTAATGTTTAATTTAATGATTTGTTTTGTTAAAATGAGATTCGACCGCGTTCTTTCAGTTGGGGTTTATTGTTATTTCTATTTTCTTCCATTTTATCTTTTTTTCTTTTCTCTCAGTTCAATAATAATTACACGAATACGTGTCACGCACCATACAATTACAACTACCTATATATTTGAGGTTTTGGCTTTCTATTACATACGTTCATACCTTGAATTACGTTGTTATTTAATATTTATTAATTAAGTTCATTACCTGTGAGACTACAAACTACCACTCCCTATTTCTATCCCTATCCTGCCTAGAACAACACTACTTCACACCACCACCGACTTTGCAACGGTGAACGGAGTGAGAATATTTCTATTCAGTATCCTGGGGAAGTTTTCCCTCGATATGACGTCACCGAAACCTTAGACCGGCGCTTAAAGGCGCCATATAGTATATGGATTTTTAATTTTACCTCACGACCTTTACCAACGTCATGTAGAATATCATTGTCCAATGTCCGTAGCTTATCGACTATTGGTATCATTTTTCAGTATAATCCACATCGATAAGACTCTGTCAAATATATTCAGCAAACATGAACCGGTAGTATAAATGAGTATTTTCTGTTTCAACTTGACAAAATAATGATCGATACTCGCTTCCTTCCAATATCTATCTACTATATATCTAATCAATGAAATTTGTTCCTGTGTTTCAATCGGTAACGAAGCATGTTACCTTCGCTCAGTTTTGCACATTCCCTCGTTGCCCCTCGTTCATTGAACGTGCTATTGCAAACTCACGACATTCTACAATAGGTAACAATGCATTCAACCATGTGTGACAATGAGGATTTTGTGCGTCTTTATTAGCACCTTAAATTCGGTAATGGTGATATCGCGAGTAAAGAGGCGTAAGTGAACGGAGTGCTTTCCCCAGAGATGAGTTGAAACACAGTCATATAGCTACAGCATGTGGCACTCAACGCCTCATCATATGCAACCACAAACTTAACTACTCTCTGTGGTTTTTCATTTACACACACATCGGCGCCACCGGTTGCATGTATATACATACAACATCTCGATACACACACGTGCGAAGGAAGCGGCGAACAGAATAAACATTCAAACTAAGGCTGTATTGATGTAATTGTTTGGTTTTCTCTTACTTTCGTGCGAGTGATCCAGTAAGGAATGGGTTTACGTTGTAACGTCCGGGGATGTTGTAGGAATATACGCCATGATAGAGGTCACTCTTTCTTTAGGTTACCATCGAATCCTGAAATGTAAATCTAAGACTAAACAGTTCCTATCCTAATTCACAGTTCCAAAAAATGGTTGCAATTCATTTGAATGAGCGGTCCTCGTACTCCGCACGTGTATGCTCTGATCACTTTAACGAGACAGACATTAGGAAAAGGTTTCCCCGGCCCCTCTTAGTGCGTAATGCGATACCAACAATTCGTAGATCTCTGGTAGATCAAAGTAACGAGGTGGGAACAATAATTCCAAGCCAACCAGAACTATCGGTTACGGACGTACCCATAAAGTATATAGTGATCAAGCTGAAGCCGAGGAACCAGAGAAGGTTTCATCTCTACCAAATAAAGTTATTAACATCCATGTGAATAATGTGTCAGCGACCGTTATATCCAGTGAAAACAAAGACATTATTGTGCATATTAATAATCAAGATAATTGTGGAGAACGAAGCGCCCACGAGATGAGATAGCAGAAGCATCTATGTGATTAAAACGACGCAGCGAATGCAGATATATATGTAAGTTACGTTTATATATAGGTCCAATTCAGCATCATCTTATTTGTTAGTCCCAATTTCATCTGAATGATAGATTGGTTGTATGTATGGATGTACTACTAGTATTGAAGTTGAAAGTGTTACGGTACTTCCGAAAAATGTCAAAAATGTGTGTCGAGTGCACAATACATATTATCACATTTCATGGTGATCATGAAATACAGTATGTTATGATTTACACTGTGTTGGGTGTTCTATCGTTTTGTTGTTAGTCATGTAATACAACGATGTTTATTTTTCTATGAAAACAGCTGCGGGATAATCCTTATTATTCGTATTATCATTTCATCCCTCTTGCCCGAACTACCTCATTTTTAGAAAGGAGAACAAATATTTCATGAATTACTCCATTCTGAAGAGATCTCTTCCGAACTATCGGTGGGCGAGACTTTGTAATTAACCGCGGATGTGACTTATTGGGATTTACGCGTCATGTGGTTTGCAAATATTCTGCGACAAAATTAGGTACTCTAGTAGGTGGCGCTCCTTGTTTTCAATGTGGCGGGTTGAAAAACTACTTTCGCCCGGGTAATTTCGCGGAAGTTAATTTAAATTCGAATTCGTTGCTTACTGCTACTGCAACTCAGAATTTGCCATGTCAACGCGTTTAAAATAATTTACCGTTCATTTTATGATTCTTCGTACTCTCCAGACCGATCGTTCTGATTGACAATGTGCGTTGATAATAATTGAAATTAAATAGTCACTGAGTGGGGCAGTGATGTAATCAATGAGTTGGATTTTATTGAATATAATTCGTGTAAATCCTCAGCTTCTGTTAGTCGTCGCTAGTATAAAGATAGTGGAAGTTGTCCCATGAAATATGGGACATTTCCTGCTGTTCAATACGGGCCATTGGAGGCGTGCTTACCCCTTTTATGTCACACTTTGACCTTGAGATTTATCCATTTAGGATTCACGGGGGGTGGCGGAAAGTTGCCCTTACAAGATCATCCTGAAAATATGGTTTCAGCTACTTTTTTTTGCGCGTTTAGTCCTCGTCGATATTTGTAGAGGGGCTCGAAACTTTACGACGTTGGATCGAACCATTCGATTCCCTCCGATATCCAAATCCATCGCGAAGCTACTGTGTCCTCGATCGGACTACGAAACGACGCGATCAGACGTTCCTACGGGTGACACTTACAAACATCACATATCCCTACAGATATTTCCGCATAAAAATCCGCGATCAGGGGTGGGGGGTGAAGAATTCTTTTCGATATAAAAATAGCAAACCCATGAATAAAAAAAAAACAAGAAAATCTGATTGCTCCGTATGAAAATATGACGAGTGTAAACGATGTTTCTTTCCAATTTTGAAATGGTCGACCTTCGATTTCCAGAGACATAGTATATGTATACCTGAGTTTATGAATTAGAATAAGATCTATAAATGGGTAAGAAAATTTGAATAGTGGGATGGCGCAGAGCTACAGGTTATATTCTCTGTCATTAATCAAATCTGAAAGATTAATTGTGGTTCTCGAGTGTATACGTAACTAATTATTATTTTCACGATAGCTCTAGTGTATAGCTAGGAGAAAGTCCCCTTGGTTGTTAATTCATTAACTCGTAACATGATAACATAATATGATATAATCGTTGTGAATGGGCTATTGTATATCAGAGGAATGATTAAATCCAATTAAATATAGATTGCCAATTAGTGAAGAATATTCTTTGTTTTTCTTGGATTTTTTCCTCACTTCCATCCATGTAAGACTAAGCCCCTTCACCATTTCCTTCTGTCTTCAATTGCTCGCTATCCCTCTTTCCGGTCCCCATGGAGTTTCTCGCTTATTAAGGCTGCTGCAGTTACATTAACAGCGCAGGAAGCTACAGAAGGATTTGTATTCAGTTGCTCGGCCACAGGGGGTTTCGCGTAGTATGAGGGGTGAGAGTGCGGAAGGGAGAGTTCTTGAGAAAACGTGCGTTCTCATCAAAGAAAAAGGAGGAATAAAAAACGAATACAGAAAGTTGACGGAGAGAGAGTTTTTCTTATATACCTGTACCTGTATAAGTACGAGGGTACAGAAAACCACGAATTCAGTCTGTAGATATAATATATAGCGGTGGGTGAGCGCAGTCTGAAGCATTCCCTTAGATCTATACTTCTTTTTTTCCTCCTGTTTTCTCAGCTTTTTCCCTATATACAGCTTTTGCCTACACTCGGCCTTGTACTTCAGAAATTCGTGAAATTCACCAGACAGCACTTTAGTGAATTACAAACGCTGCACCCAGAGGCGCGTTGTGCGAGTAGTATACAACGTACTCAGATTTGTATAATTTTTCCAATCATCAGATTCCTCACTTCGGTGAAAGAATGAAGAATGAAATTCAGTTAAACCCCTCATCAGCGCGGAGTGAAAATATGTCCACGAGGGAGAGACATGTTTCCCGAAAAGTCTTCTCTAATTAGTTATTGTACAGAGAGAAAGACAACGCTTCTACCAATTGGAATTCAAATTCTCGAGAGAATATCAAGTGATCCAATTTTCGCTTCTACGTAATACACCCGATATAGTATACATAGGCATAAATTCTAGATTTGGATCCAGGATGCATTGCGTGACGGAGATGTGTCAGCTTTCGCACGACGCACAGGTAGGACGAAATAAGGGAGAATCTCAAGCATCAATTTTCAGACTCGTGTAATATACGAGATACAGAGTGCACAAGCCTTTATTCCCGTTCAGTTCTATGCCGCGGTACGTATTACATCCCATATCGTATTCTCGTCCGTTCTTCCTCCATGTGGGCAGATCATATGATAGATATCTTCTCAGAGAAGTGGCTGAGAGACAGAGGAAATGGGAAAAAGGAATAAGTACGAAAAAAAGAAGAAACGATGTACCGAAAATCAATGACGATCAATGAAATTGCCATCCGAAAGTATTCCGAAGTTCCGAGAATCCGCCGTTAGCACTTCATCTTCGCTGAATTCATACAGAACTCGACTCGTGAAATTTGAAAATGGGAAGCCTGCAAATTGCAGGGAGGAAAGGTGAAGACGAAGGGCAAAAATGATCGCGTACGAGGACGTGAATTCTTCGATAGCAGAAAGTGAAGAACATATTTCTCGTGGCCGACATATAACAACATTGGTACTCTCACTGTGTATTCGAATGTCGTGATTCTCGATCAAGATCGTATTTTTCATCGCGACAGAAAACCGTTGGACGGTGACTGGTGCGAAAACGATTCAAAGGCTCGTTAAATTGTGAATAAAATAAATATACCGATACCTTTACCGATCCTATACCTATACCATACGGATGTGAAACAACAATAAAGATCAAACGGATGTGACAAGCGCGTGACAAACGACCGTTCAACTATAAGTATAACTACAGGTAGGCCTTAGGGAGCCATTAGGTATGTACTACATACGTATAAACAGTTTCGATAGTTCATGTTTTTGCGGAAAAACCGTTGTCCCCTATAGTTCAGATCGAATGATGTTATCGCTGAGCTAGAGAACGAGATGGAGAATCAATTGAAATGGGATGTTTGATGTACATACCTACCGCACAATAATGTACAGAATAGAATTATGGACTAATAAATAATCTTAAGCCCCCTTCGAGACTCTGATGAAAATAGCTAGGTTTCGGTATAGTAAGTATAGTATGACACGAGGGTTCAATTAACTTTATAACTAGCAGTCAAGTTATATTTGAAATGTTTTATAAGTGAATTAAATCAATTTTAATTGCGTGTTATTAAAGCTCGGTTCGTTACCTGCGAATAGGTATAGTAGCCGAGTAGAGATCACTTAAAACTTATTACTGCAGCGGGCAGCCTAGCCAGTGTGTCTTTGTAGTATTATATATTGCTACATATCTTTTATACAAAATTCCAAACTTCAAAGTCACGGTAGAATCAATAATTATAGAAGGAATTCACGGTGAGTAGGTATGATATCAGCACTCCGGAGGTAGAAACTAGAGATCTATTATCACAATTTTTCATTGTAGTTTTCCATTCGCCTATGTGCAGGATCAAAAGAGACAAATGATATAATCTGCGATGCAGGAAAAAGAGAGAGCTTCCATTGTGCGGAAAGAAACTTTTCTCATCCTATCAATAAGAAATATCGTCATCCTTATTCTTCTCCATATTCCGCCCTCTCTTCCTCCTAATATAAATCGCCGAGATTTCATACTACATAGGAGATGAAAAAATAAAATGAGCTCGCTGACGCAGTCGCTAAGTCTATGTAACAAATGTCCGGAGACGCGCAATTCTCAATTCAGTTCATGCTATAAACTAAATTTGTCTAAAGAACATCGCAAAGTCTTCACGACCTTCGCAATATCGCAATTCCATCGAAATCGTAAGAAGGCTCTCAAATTTAAGGACTACGATCGCGCCAGCAATTTTTTTCTCCCGTTTCTTATTTTTTTCTAGAAGACAAAACTCGATTGCGTAAACAATTTTTCAACGAACTGTGACACGGTATTGCAAATAGAAGGAAAAGAAGAGGTGAATGTTAGACGCAGTGAAAATATACGAGGAGGTAATTTTCTCCGCAATATTCTCACAAATTTATGGGTTATTAATTTTATGAACCTTCGGCCTGGCTCTAACGGAGCATAAATATAGACCGTGTGTATGTGTCTCTCTCTCTATCTTTCGACAATATCTCCATTGTGGCAGGAGCCTCCGCGGAGTGCTAGGTACGCGGAAACTTTCTCACTAAATTCACTCCCGATGCTGCAGAGTTAGTTCATACTTACGAGCTCACTTCATGTTTCATTTTTTAGTTAAGGTACAAATCATGAACCGATTCTCTCGGCATCAAATTTCACTCGAAACGAATTTTTTTGCACCTTTCAAAAGTTATAGTTTATACTCTCAGAATCTGTTTCCTGGTTGCCCTAATAATCGTATTTTAATCAAGTGCGATAAAGAGCTCTTGGAAAACACAAATTCGTACTATACTCTGCAATTTGTATTTGCTTGTTCCACAACGAAAATTAGGAACAGTGTTGAACAACGTCAGAATAATAAATCAAGGCAAAATCCTCAAAAGGTAGAACTTTCGATACAGCAATCTGGAAGGTTTTATCTGACGGAAATTTCGTTTTAAAAATGTATGTATGTAAAATAAATCTACGTAAAAGGACGTTTGTATACTGCGTAAACGGTGTTTTAAATTGCCGTTGTCAAATCCTGCTGCGTTACAAATATGAAACTCGCATTACCGCGCAGCGTGGGAGGTTGAATATACGAAAGAGAGAGCAAGATTTAGTCCTGCAGACTCCGTACTCTAAGCCTCCACTTTCAAGTTCATTTACTTTAGAAGATTGGTTCAACTTATGCGTAAGCTTTTGCCGGCACGCAAGCCGATCGTTCGATATCCATTAACGATAAGATATACGATAGGGACGAGATTAAACGCCCGTGAACAATGTTCCACATTACACATTCCATAATCACCTATTAAATAATAATATATGACGCAGCTCATGCGTCGCTTTGGGCAAAATTACAACATGTGATAAATTTCAATTTCCAAGTAGAGCAAAGAGCTAGAAAAGAAAAATTTCTCGATCCAATAAACTTGCGGAGGAAATATGATTCTCAAATTTGTATCCCCATATTGAAAGCTCGGGGGAGGGAGGGAGGCGATTCTTATTATTCAGCCGAGTATAGGTACCTACCAACAATAATTCTGTCCAATATAGGTATAACTTATTCGAGCATTTTCCATCGGTACAAAAATGCTCCGCCCTTCGCCTTTCCTAAGCATAAGCGGCTTTGTGCCGAGGGGTGAGTGCGTGTGTGATCGAAATTCATCAAACAAGCCCCGGTTCAACAAAAGCTGAGCTTTTGCTCCTTTTGCCACAATGCACGGTATACTATACGTGCTCGAGTTTTACCTACTCGATGCGATCCTCCGCAAGGACCGCCTGAACTCGGCTTAGGCGGTACAAATCGGTGGGGCTATTAGCAAAATGGAAAATGATTAAGTGGGGTAATAGATTGCGTTTTGATGGAGTGTTCGAGTGGTAGGTACAGCACGAGGTGAAGAACATATACCTATATAGCGCGTTTTTGCAGCGCGGCGCGTTTCTTCACGTCTTTCTTTGTCGGGCTTGCGACTTGGGTGGAGAAATCTTTCGGCTCGACCGCGACGCGTCGATGTCGTCGCCTCGGGAATTACGCATAACTTACTCTCGAGATGTATGTACTATGAATTTCAAAAGACTACCCCTACTTGTCGTCATTGCCTTTAACCGATAACCGTCGAACCGCTGGATTCGCGAGAGATTTGAACGGACGAACGAAAGAACCGGAGAATCTGAAAATCGGACGCGATTTTTAATCGCCATAAGGTATAGGTACAAACTGGAAATATATTATGAGGGATCGTCGGAAATTCACTCGGGAATAAAATATCCCCAGAGATTATTATTAGCAACAGGATTATTTACAGAATATGATTCTTTTGTTTCCCGTCCGCGGTTTACATGACGAATCATATTTCACCTTTTCCATTAATCATATCCCTTATATACCTCGTACAGAAGGATAGATATGGAACGCTGTTGAGAACCTTCACGCTGGTGATAAATAAAGGAAAAACTATCGAAATTCTCGGTGAATAATATCATTTTCTTTCGCTATTGGTGTACTACATGAATAAAGTCAGCTATTTGGAACCATAATGGGTAGATTTTCGGTTATTACGAGAAAATTTCGACGCTTCCTACTGCCAATAATGTTCTATAAAGATGCAAATTAATGATTAGAAGGGCGGCGCGGTTGGTACAGGATGAAAAATCTATACATAGTTCGTACATTACGCGATCACTGTAACAATACAAAATGACGAGAGAGATCAATGGGAAGAGATGCGAAGCGGAGGCGGCCTCCTACGTTTCCATCAGCCCAAATTTTCCAGAGTGCGTTTCACGGCGATACGAGCTGATTGATACGTGCCAGAGGGGTTACACAGGCCTGGTGCCTCGTTGGTAACAAG
Organism: Phymatocera aterrima; assembly: GCA_963170745.1. Lineage (NCBI taxonomy): Eukaryota > Metazoa > Arthropoda > Insecta > Hymenoptera > Tenthredinidae > Phymatocera > Phymatocera aterrima. The sequence goes on from OY720660.1 coordinate 21,577,188, forward strand.
CCCTGCGACTAAATTGCTAATTAATATCTCGCTAACTCGGATTTCCAGCTCCCATCAGTATCCAACGAGCCAACGAGCTTTCGAGCGCCCGACTGCGATTTTTTTTCCTCTTTCTGCTCTTCGTTTTTCAATTAATTTTCGTGAAAACCGAAACTCCGTATTCGAATGATGAACTCAATAAGCTTCGGGTTGGGTAGAATTCTCCTTACTCAATATAATTTGGGATCATAAAATGGTGTACAGAAAATTCTTATTCACTCAGATTTTCGGAAAACAGTTCCGAACCGCACGCGATATGTAAAGAGATATAAATATATAATTGTATAAAATATCTATCACTCAATTTCAAAAAGGCAACCCCCGACCCGCCCCCACTCACTCGACGACTTCAGGTGAATCCAGAGAAGTTGCTGGGGTTGGTTTTATATACATATACATACCTATAAAGCACTTAAATATTACCCAAGCAGACACTTTCATTTCCGAGTTTCTAACTGGAGAAATATTATCCCAGGAAATGATATTCAAAACGCGAAATACATAAATTTTCTGTTATACCAAACATAGTAGGTATAGGTGGTGTACTGTACATACTGTGTCACTTGCCTGCGTGCTGCAGATAAAACCGTTTCGATTCTCCGTTTCATTGTATCATAACTTATCCTGCGACATAGTTTATGAATTTGTTGAGAAAAAGTGAAATTACTTTGTGACAAGTTCGATAATTAGGGATACACACCCGAACGGCGAATGTTTGGATGGAATCCACGAAGCATTTGTGTCCGCGGACTGTAAGCTAGGTATAACTAAATGAAATCTGCCTCGAAAATTCAATAGGGGTTGCTCACAGTCCGAAGAATCACGCTTCAAAAGCGTTCGTCTTATCCTATTTGAGTCGTGAAATTTCTTCGATCAGAAGATCAGAGGACTTACTTCCGGTGCATTATTCAATACAACGACTCCTTCCTCAGGAATAGTTTTTTTTTTTTCACTTTTTATATTCTGATTCGGATTATCATCCCTTGCGGTTATCATGCGACCGCGTTAGGGGTGACATAGGACTCAGTTAGAGAAATATCTTTCGAGGGTTGGTATAGCGCGGTTAGGGAACCCCTTTCGTTGTCCTAATCTCGCTAAAATGTGCTTCTTATTCAAATGAAGCGAGTGCTAGCCTGGGAGGTTGGCCGTACCTACGCCATGTATTTGTACGTTTGGATATATCCCAGGTGACGTGGAAAGGAGAGAGGGGCAGGGAGCAGGGAAGGGGGAGGAGGGGGGCCGGTTGTCGGCGGAGCTTGGTATACGGGGATGAAAACCAACGACCCTTCGGCTTAACGGGGAAATAAGGGCGCGAGTTTTCGCGTATTTAAATAGGGTTTCGCACAGTCCTATACGACGCAAACCTGCACCCTTATAGCCGAGAGGGTTGCTTCAACGGTGGCCCACCATGCAGGATTGAGGGAAACGGATCCAATCATAATCTCTTACCATTTTCATCCCCATTTCGTGGCCGGATAAAATTTAACACCCCCTCCCCCTCCCCCTTCTTTCCTCTACGTTTCCCATTCTCAACCCCCTCACGATACTTGAGTTCTATTCAATCTATTCCAACTCTCATCTTACGACAGCCCATCCTTCTAAGCAACACGATGTCGAGAGACTCGGAGAGCATTTTTATTCGCTGTTTTTTTTTTTTTTTTGTATCCCCCTTTTTTTTGTCAATTGAAAAAGCCCTTTCGTCGAAATCACTTGAAGGCTCGTAATTTCTCAGAAGCTCGTTTCTCAGCACCGAGCAGAAATATATATCTCCGATTTTGGAACGGCGAATGAAGGGCTGATTCTTCTGCTGAGTTTTTGGTAAAAAAGACAACATCGAACACGGCGTTCGGATTTCACTTACTTTCCTTTTTTGTTTCTCCCTCTCTCTCTCTCTCTCTTCACTTGTTAGCCACCCTGTGAACATAATGCTAGATGAGCGCGCCAGCGCACGCGCGGGCGCGCATTCATGCGAAAAAATGTTTTTTACCCCCTTTACGGAACGCAAACACGGAATTGAACTACTATGGTAAACACCGGAGGCAGAGGGGAGTGAAATAAACTGCAGGATGAAACAAACGCGAATGAATGTAACGAGGTTCAAAATAGTAGGATATACATACCTACCTGTACGCAGTAGCATAAACACACATACCTGACCCACCCGTGTCTATATATTGTAACACAACATACATAGTATGTACGATGGAATGGAGTTTCGATTTTCGCGCAGTTTCGCGCCCCGGAGGGTTGCGTTATCGATACGTTATCGCGTATACCGTGTTCGGCATGTAGGGCTCCGGGGGAAGGGGATGCTCCGGGGATGATTAAGCGTGTGGATAGCCAGTAGCCAGGGCTTTAGGGCGCCACGCTATGCCATGCCCTGCCCTGCCATGCCATACCATGCCATCCCATGCCGCGCCATGCCACGGTTTCCAGATATTTCAGTAATTCACGTGAGAAAATTTAGGGTCGAGAGAAAGTGAAAGATGAGAACGAGAGAGGGAAAGGATTCGTGGGCTCAGTTTTGGGTTCAGGTTGAGCTTATCACGTTGGAACGCCGCGCCGCAGCGCCGCGGCGCCAGAGCGTTGTAGGCATCCACGGGGAATGGAGTTGGTAAAACAATCGCTTAATCGCGTTTAATCGTGCCTAATCGTATTTTATCCACTTAGCCATTTAGCCCCATTAATTTTTTTCGTTTTCTCTCTTGTTTGTCCGCCCCGCATTTTTATTCTTTCTTTCTTTCTTCCTTTCTACTTTGTATCTCCGAATTTCACGTAGCTGTATAATATACTGCAAAATATAGGTATTAGGATTACGATCCCTTGCCGATTCATTTTCGCCATTTACGTATTTTCACGTTTTAAATATTTCTACTACAGTATATATTATACCAAACTTTGATATAATATTTTCTTTCTGTTTTCGCTTGCCATTTTTCCATATACCCAAATTATGGCTATAATTATACCTATATCTCGCGAATCTCATCCATACATTATAATATAGCATAGTATGTCGCACAGGTTATAAATTCGTTACTGATACGAAATTCTAATGCCGATTCGTGAAACGTGTTTGACGAGGTTCAAATTCATCAATTTTGTCAAATATTTGTTCTTTTACCTTGTTCTTTTTTTACCTTTTTTTTTTTTGTTCTTTCTGCCTTTTCTTCGATAGGTTTTATTACGTAGTATAAACTTATAGTATATGTTACGCGTTACGTCGCTGCTACATATATATCGTTCCTCATCATTATTATTATTATTATTATTATTATTATTATTATTATTATTATTATTATTATTATTATTATTATTATTATTATTATTATTATTATTATTATTATTATTATTATTATTATTATTATTATTATTATTATTATTATTATATCGCGAACTCTGTATTATATGTAATGACCTACTGTGTATGCATATAATTAATTATGTATGTATGTATGTATGTATATGCAATCTTATACGTTAAGAATGAATGGAGAGTGTCGATGCAGTTGTACAAGAATTATCAATACCTGCAATATCAATAATCAACACATTAATGTTTGTAATTATTATATCATATTGATAATTTAATATTACCGATGTTCAGTTGTTGTTGTTGTTTTTTCTTTGTTTGTTTCTCTTTTTTTCGCTTCAAGTTGATTTCCCTTCACTTTTCTGTTCGTTAAAACTTTATTCTCAATATTTATTTCGGTTTCTACTCATAGCCTCGTGAGGTATGTGCAGGTATACATATAATGCGAAGCCGGACAGATCATATCCAGCTGGATACATATACATATATAATATACATACTATATATTCAAAAGTTGTACACAATCTATTATTATTGCAGTGTGGTTTTTATAAAAAAATGTGCTCTCTATAAATCAATAATGTTATGTAATTTTTGAGAATCCTCCAACGATCTCGACACAATATATATTACAATTATGTTCTATTTCGTCATTTTTATACTATATAAAACTTTTTACTAAAAATTTTTGTCGTTTTTTTCTGTTTTTTTTTTCTTTTTTTTTTTTCGTTTATTTTCATTTCAATCTTTTCCTCCGTTTTTCTCGTCATCTCAAATTACATTATTACCTATATATACTGCACGGTTTCAAATTTTCCCACACATACCCATACAGTATACCTCGATACTACAATTAAAATATATATATATATATATTTATGATAAATTATCATTATTTTGTATATTTGAAACTTTTTTTTACTTCTAATTCTCTTTTTGTTTCTTCTTTGCTTCCATTAATTCGTTACAAGAATCCTATTGATTTTTATCGCCTGAATATTTCTATTTTTATTTTTATTTATATCTGATCGTTTCCATTCGTTTGGTTTTTTTCTTTCGAAAGATGCGAATTGGAACTTTGTTCACTTTCTTTTTTCCCCCGTTCGCTTTTTACTTTTTCACTCTCCCAACCGGACAGAACGATTGAATGCGTGATGAAAATGAAAATTCAAATGTGAATGTTACGTGACGGAAAGATTTACTCTCGGCCCGATCCTGGTACCCATTTTTTTTTCTTTCTTCCTTTTCTCCTCTATTTTTTTCATCAATAATTATATCATTATTATAATTATAATTATATTATTATACTGAGTAATATCGTTATAATACGTTAAACTCTACGATAATATATAATACACTCATATCCTATATAAATAAATTATCGTACCTGATCTTGATAATATCATTCCTATTATTATTGTTATTATTGTTATTATTATTATTATTTACTGTAAAAATTTTCACCCACATTATTATATACATAGCATATACCTATGTATATTATAACAATATACCCAGGCATATATATATTATACCTATGTATACCTATGCATAGTTTCACACACATGAGTAGTAGAGTTGTTTATTATCTTGCATATATTGATAATAATCATACGTCTTGTGCCAAGTATTATCGTATTATATTCTGTTACATCATTATAGTCAGAATGGATAGCATATATTACGACTGTCACGTTCACCTATGATATATTTATACCGTTGATAAATAATATGCCCGAGGAGAGCCGATCAGGTCCAGTTAAATTTTTTCATTGATTTGAAGTTTTTCTTTTCTGTGTTTCTCTCTTTTCAATCAGCGCAAGATAGGAATTCAGATTTTCCATCTCTCGCAAAAGTATAGGCGGCGATACAGCGTATCGTCAATATTTCATTAATATACCTACATAAATATATATATATATATAATTGGGTAGGTATACACGAGTAAGAAAAATACTTCAATCACGTTCGAAAAGATTCATTCGCGCGTGTGTGTGTTCTTGTTTTTTGTTTTTTTGTTTTTCTCATTTTCTTTCCTTTTCCTTCGTATTTTGGGGCATTATGGTACGTAAGTTTTTTTTTTTTTCGTTTTCTTCTCAAATTCTATGTAAAGATTGTCCACCGTAATAATGAAGAACAGGAAAATAAATCGATATACATATTTTTATGTGTTAATTTGTTGAGTAGCGAGTAAATTTTGTATTCATACTCTTGAAGGGAAATAATAATTTCGTATACGCAGCTACAGGTATAGTGTATATAAACAATCGGTATCAATAATTCATTATACCTATATATATGCATATAATCTATACAATATACTGATATAATTGTGAGTGAGGGAGTGAGTGAGTGAGTGAGTGGGATAGAATAGAATAGAATAGCTGGAACAAAAAATTCTACAAAATTTCCAATACGATGTGTGATTCCGGAATATTTCTACATCGAGATCGAGAAATAAAAGTAGAACGATAATAATTCTTTGACAAATGTTATATTTTATAGTATATATGAGACAATTATTCTGTAAAATATAAGCGATATAGTATATCTAGATATATTTTTATATATATATATGTATATAATATATGATATTATACGTAACGTACACATAGGTAGGTATAATAATATTATATATATATATATATATATATGTATATGTACTTGCACAACGCGAACTGTATGATATTATAGGTATGTGAATGCGGTTTTTGAGAATATAATATTCTTTTCACTTCGCTTTCTCGTTTTCCGTCTACCATATCTCATATTATTTATCTTTGGTTTCATTTTCGTTTCTCATATTTTTGGCTCGATTCATGAATTTTTGTTTTCTGAATTTTTCTATTTTCATTTTTGGCTTCTGGTTATAATATTATACGTAGATTATTTGTTTGTTTTCGAAAGTTTTTCCCTCTCTACCAATGATATATATCGACAACTGACGCAGATTTACCGTTAACCGATGAACATGGACTCGGGCTACCGCACCATTTGGTTTCCTTCAATGGCAGACAGGGCGATCCTCCTCTACGAGGTTTAACAGTTATCTTTCTTGTCCTCTGGGTTTCACCAACGCCACAACTTCTACTGCACGCACTCCAAGGACCCCATTCACCGACCTTACAGTCTCTCGGTACACCTGAAGATTAGAAAAAGAGAGAAATAGTGAATGGAGTTGAGAATTGAAATTCATTTATTATCATTAATTTTCCGCGGTTATATTTTTCACGAAAATATCTACATACGATATCGCGAAGTATTCGAATTCTCGTTGAGGAAGTATTGCGCCCTTCGAACGCGATTGTTACTCCGGTTGTTAACGATTGTTGACCACCTCGAAGACGGGATTTGTAGTTTCGCCGAGACCTCACAACCGATTGGAATGTAATTCTGGAGATTGATGCAGTATTTTGGCAGAATATGCCTAAGTATATTCATTTTTCAAAAGATCGGCGTAATTTGGAAATGATGAATATTTTTCTGTGTCAGTCAGGTTACGTGAATCATTCGTTATCTCAGCTAGGTTATGTGGCATAACTTAGTTAACATAAAAAATATTCGCTCTTCCGAGATTCGACTAATCTTTTGTAAGAGTGAAATACTTAGGCGCTTTTTCCCAAAATACTGCATCAATCCCCAAAACTTCCTTCCGATCGGCGCGGTTGCGGTTGCGGGGCCTCGGAAAAACTACAAATGGCGTTTCCGAGGTGATTAAGAATCGCTAACAATCGAGGTAACAATGGTGTTTATCAGGGGCAATATAATAACCCCGTCAATTATCACGGGGATACTATTTTCCAGCGAATGAATTCTTATTATTCATACAAGTATACCTACATATATTCATATACTATACGGCGAAGTTTTCAGCTCGTGGAAAATTTGGAAAAGGTGAAATGAGGGATGGGGTTTCTCGGTTCTCCCTCCACAACACAAGAGACACTGCGAGGAGAATTATAATTCAGCAATTAAAGGGTTAAAAGCGTGGAAATTGCACGGTACATCTTTTCGTGGTTAATGAAATAGCTCGCGTTAATTACCCAATTAGCTACCAAGAAAATCCTCCCCAGGATATTTCGGGGGTAGAGCTTCTTGCGTCTTTGTCTTTGGCTTTGTTGGATAGAAATCAATGACCCGTATGCCACCTAGTATACTTACAAACCCACCTACCAAAAGTTTTCAAGAGATATTTGGACCGGGATAAATTCACCGAATCGGACGTATGGGGATGTACATACATACTACATACGTACGATCGTAATTTTTTTCAAACTTTCACCATTTCTTTCGGACAAATTTTGCAACGGAAATAAATATAAATAAATAAACATATTTTTGAACAAAAATACAAAAATTTATGAATATTTGTTGATTTTATAACTTACGATTTCTGGGATGCTTCCCCTTCGACGGAAGTCTGTGATGTTTTACTCTGAGTCTATGTATAAAATCGGGCGTAGTGAAATTTCCCCATGGTCTGAGTACGACGGTATTATTATTATTATTATTATTATTATTAATATTATTTCTCTTTTTATCATCGTAGATAATTTTTCGTTGATTATTATTATTATGACTTCTGTTATTATTATTATAATTATTATTATTATTATTAATATTATTATTATTATTGAAGGAATTATGAACCCTCTGAATTTTAGTATTTTGTTGTTCTTGTCGATACATCGTATGATAATACGGCCATGACGAAGTTTTCGAACCAGTTTTCGACGGCGAGTTGTCTCTCGATGGCCAAGAAGAAACTGATGTCGGAGTAGGAGGTCTTCCGCGTTGAATATAAGTCGATGCTATACTATGAAGTATCGCCTCTTTATTATTATCTCTCGGCAATTCTGTCACTAATTGATTATCGTCGGTTGTCCAGTATCTGGAAATCAAAAAAAGAAACAAAACGGGAAGAGACAAAAAACAAAACAACAACAACTTTCATTTAACATTCACTTCCGCTGACCTCTCTACACATTCGTCCTCCGGTAATCGTCTTCCTTTTGTCATCTTGTAAGGCTCTAACGCCTCCCTAAGCACTTAAGGTTTTGTGTTGTGGGGGAAAGAGGCTCCCTAAATCTTTCTATATCTATACGGCAGCGGAAGCTAGTTCTCTCTCTCTCTCTCTCTCTCTCTCTCTCTCTCTCTCTCTCTCTCTCTCTCTCTCTCTCTCTCTCTCTCTCTCTCTCTCTCTCTCTCTCTCTCTCTCTCTCTCTCTAGATTCCTGTTTCTTGAGTTTCTTCTTTCACCCTCAATTAATCATTCTCGTAATTTATTTCAGTCAGTCGCGGTCAGTTGTTATATATGTATGTAGCACATGCATAGAATATTTCTCTCTGATTCATATAATTAATAATTGTGACTCGAATATCAGAATATTTGATACTCATATCGTTCGCGAGATGGAACAACGAATTTTCTCCAATTTTGAAAAACTCCGGTTCACAAATCACCGGAAACGCTGTTTTCTCGCGCGCGTGTGTGTGCGTGTGTTTTTTTTCTATTTTTATTCCTTTTTTGGGTTTTTTTTTTTCTCAACAACAAAAAATTTGGAGCCATCAGTCAATTCTTACCTGTATCTCTGAGGGTCCATTTCTTCGCGTTCTTCGGCGATAGCTTCATTCAGGTCTCGATTGGGGTCGATGACTCTGGACGAGAATAGTTGGGCGCCAAGATTATCATTGCTCACGAATTCCATCTCGACATCATCCTCGTGGTATTTTTCCGTCAGAGTGTATTCCCTGAGCTGTGATAGAGAGGGAGAAAAGAAAAGAGACAAAAAAATAAAATAAAATACGTGTCACATAGGTACACAGCACGATGGAATTGTAAGAGCGAAGGTATAGGCCAGAGGTGCCACTACAGAGGTCTGTAATCTGTAGTACATAGCCTTGGAGAATTTTCTTGTCTGATAAAAACGACAAAAAGAGCAAGAAGAAAAGCAAGAAGGAAACCACGAGAAATAAGAAAAAAAAAAAAAAAAGAAGAGGGAAGGCGCCGGTAGACACGTAGGAAAAATTGAAACAAATTTCTGCTTTTGTGTACCGCACGCGCACCGCGTGTACGTATATATAGCATACCTAACGCGAAGTAATCCAATATAGAAGAGCCGGACAATAAAAAGTCCTTCGCGGTAGTGGTAGTGGTAGAAGTGGCAGAGTGTAGGAGAATGAGAAGGAGAATGAGAAGGAGTGGTTCGCTGCGGATTCTTTTTCATCTCACGAGTCACGAAGGAACATCTACTACTCCGCTAGGCGCCGTTTCTTCGTATGTGCACCTATGTATGTATGCATGTATGTATGTACGTATGTATGTACATGCTATACATGTGTAAGTATATAGGTTACATAACAGAGTTTCACAAGGAGAAAACCGTCACCAGGGAATTTCTCACGAGAAATTAGTCACCTTCCTTGGATCACCGGTAACCCCATAGTACAGATAGCTGCTGCGTCGAAATTCGGACGATTTATCCTTTATACCCGGAATTTGGTGAACCTCCGTCGCCTTTTGTTCTAACGATTTTCTAAAATTACGAAAACCCCAACCCCGTCTTTCAACGCTCGGCCATTGTTCCCCTCATTTCTAATTCCTAGTTCTAATTGCTTTACTCCGAAATTTAGAGATTAGCTAAAAATGAGAAGAAAATGGAATATCGTATGTAGAATCGCAACAAAATACAATTCACTCGCAATCATCGGACGGTTCGGTTCGAGCGACAAGGGATGTAACGAGAAATGTATAATTGTGATAGAAACTTGACTTTTTAAATGAAGCTCGGTCGCCCTGCAAACGAAGAATCCAAAATTCGGCAGAAAAAACTAGAAGACAATCTATTTCTGGCATCATCGTGATCTGGAGAAGCTCCACATAGTCAGTGTAACGGTTCATCACCGACATATATTGCAATTGAGTTTTTTCTATTTCCGTTTTTCGTCGACCGAGTAAATGCCATCCGTCGCAGAGCTAGGGGAGAGAACATCGCGGGATCGGCAGCAAGGGCGGTTCGTTGCAATTAGCTGGGACTTTCTCTATAATTTTTTCGTCCCTTCCGTTATTTTCTATTCTCAATGAAAAAAAAACTACCCTAAGCGACCCGCGACGATTATACAACGAAGAAGAAAGTTGCGATGGGGCGTCCCTGCGCTACAGCTATAAGCATCCGAAGACCATTAGTTACACCCTTAACTGTGGCTGTAAGTATAGGTATAATCAGCTGTGAGTTGGGACAGAAAAAGAAAAAAATCGTGGAATCATGAATCAGGATCAAAGATAAACAGGGATAGGTAAGTGACGGTAGCGGAGTAAAAAATTTGTATTTGTAAAGGGCCCGGGAGTGCCGTAACGCAAGATAAGATAGCGTAAAAAAAGAGAGAGATGAGAGAACAAAAAAGAAAACACAAAAGACGAAAGAACGATTTTTCCATGCAAATGTTACTTTGCCCGTACCGTGCAGGAGTAGGTAGGCCTTCATGAAACGACTGAAGGAGCAGTGCCGTATGGCGTACAGTAGTGTATAGGATAAGAAGCGAGTTCGAGTGCGAAGAAATAAGGGATGGGAGGATAAAAGCTCCTGAGGGGGCTAAACAAACCGCGAACAAAAAGACGTCGTCTAATATTCCCGGCCGGGTACACCAAGTAATTTAGGGGTCTGCAGGCAGCGTCACATATGTTTTCGGCTGGTAATATCGCCCTGACTCCAGTACGTCGGCATGCATGCGTGTGTACATATGTATGTACACTCTTTCACTCTCTTTCTCCAACCACGCCACACGCTTCGCTCTCTCGATCTCGCCGCCACCAGCACAGGCTTTGAGTCTCGACCGTAAAAACCTGCAGCCCCTCGTGTTGCTCAGTCGAGAAGGAAGGAGGAGAAAGTAGAAATAGAAGAAAGGTGGAAAACAAACTCGTGCAAAACTCGGTCCAGTCGCCTCGAAGGCGAAATGACATACATGAACTACTCTGAACCCGTTGTACATGAGTACTATGTACCGATGTATGTATCTACACGTGTATGAGCTGGTGTTGGCTTCCGTGAGAGAGATTCTAACCGCGTTCTTTGTTTTGGCACGTTTTTACCAATTCGTGTTCGAGCTATCCTCGTGAATACTACCCCAGCAGCTGTCTGCAGAAGCCAAAAGATTAACGGGGAAAATCGTGGTCTGATGGTCCATGAGCGGATTACACTGGCTACTGGATTTCCAAATAAAGTCAAGGATGATGAACAAATTATGGAATATCTCAATGCGCTTTCGCAATCGAAACCCAAAGAATCACATCATCGGAGCTTTCTTTTTTGCCAAAAATATATCACTGGCAGCCTAATCAGTCCCGAGTTTTTACTGGCTCGCTTTCCTCCCTCTTGGAAGGAAGACGGGTTCCAGATAACCAGTTCAAGGTTCGCCATACCTGCAGAATGGGTTGATGGGTAATAGATGTTAGAACGTATTGAGAGAGCAGACGGTATACTTTCGAATATTTCTTTGTCCCCGGAGGGAAAACCATTCTTCAATTTTCCTCATCTCCGTTGAAACAGAGAATTAATTATTATCATATTTTCAGTCCCCGGGAATTGTTGTTCGATATATTTTTTCTTTTATGATATTTGAACGAAGGGAGTGCGCCGCCGCCACACGCTCTCTGCATTTGTCCTTTAGCCTGCCGCGCGTTGATCTCTGATCGCTTCAGCCAGCATTGTCTGACGCGCTCGGGATTTACCACTGATTTACTGCTCAACAACTTCCACTTCCTATCCAAAGATCGCATCCCTTTGAGTTTCTCAACAAGTCAAGAAAGCTTTGCTCCCTTTCTTGGTCCCGGAGTGTTGGGAGTTGACCTTTTTCGCTGTCACCGTAACAAAACAAGTTGGGAAGCGATTTGATGCGTCAATTTAAAATCCCATTCCGCCTATGCTCAGCCGATGAAATACGTCGTGGATAAGACGCGTCCCCTCACGCATATTTTAATATCTGGACTATAAAAAACCCCGAAGAAAGATATACTCTCTCCATTCCCAACGTGCAGGAACGCCAGAATGCTTATGCTCTACGTAATATAATATATGCAAGCCTGTAGATGACGGTTTACGGTAGTTTACTGGACGGTGGTCGAACCCAGTGATACCAAGGGCTAGTTTCAGGCTATAACTATAACCCGGAGTGCGAGTCCGCGCCATGCACTGGGAGGGTCGCTGGTTTTGTGGTACAAGGTAACATGGCACTTCTGCGGTAGCCAGGAGAGAAAGACGGAAAGATAGATAGATAGGAGAGAGAGAGAGAGAAAGATGAAGGAGAGCACCTCTGCAGCTACAAACTCGTAGAAACTGTACTGCAGTTGCACGTAAACCATGAAATAGAGAAAGGGGAATGAACGTGGCTATGGAGTTGCAGATTGGCCCAGGGCAGTAAATCTTCGACCAACAAAAAAAGAGGAACAAAAAAACAGAGCATGCACGTTCCAACCACGAGAATACCTCGAGGAGAAAACCGATAGATTTAAATTATAGAAGCGTCTAACCAAACCTGAAATTATTTCATTACGGGCGATCGATCAGTTATAGACGAACACGCATGAACTTTCTACGGCCGTTCAGCTACTGGTACATACAATTATTGAGCTGTCCGGCGTTTGGTATTACTTCTGGCCTAATTGTGGATATCCGACGAATGAAACACTTGGAAATGATTAAACGGAAAGAGCCGATCTACACGCGTGTTATATCGTTTCCTCTTCTGACTTTTTGGGCAATCCGTAAGCAGCGCGGCGTTCGGCGTTGAGTACTAATAAAGTAGGACCCGGGGGCGGGCTCGAGCTGACGTTGGTTTTCAAGGTTTCCCTTTTCTCCGGTTTGCCCCTTATACTTGAGGGAAGACTCCGGGGTTGGGTGGAGTTGCTCAAGGGAATATATATGAAGGAAAGTAAGGCAAGGGAGGCTAGTTTGCTATCGAGGATATCCGAGCAAGCGAGGGGTAGATACAGCCGAGTCATGATAGGAAGCCAAATCTGCGCCGTACAGATTAGCGCGAGATTAGAGAGAAGCAATAGTGCTGTCTGGCCTGGGTCTGCCGCTTTGCTTGCTTCGGGGTTTGGGTTTGGGGTACATCGTTTCGCCGCGTATACCAAACCGAGAGAGAAGATGACAGTGGAGGGCACCCCGGCAAGAAGCTTGGAGTTGGATATAAGATGAAGTGTAGATAAGAAACGGGAGATTTAGGATGTTGAGGGATCGATGATCCCCCAAAGCCACACAGAAGAGTGCATCTTGTGTCGGGACACAAACATCCAGTTTCTAGAGAGACGGAGAACACTCCCGTGTGTATTTTCGACATTCAAATCTGACCCGGAATTGGCTCTCTCCGCAGAAACAGAGAAAAAGAGGGTGAAGGCAATCTGGTGTAAAACGGCGAAACCGACCGTTTTTCTTCTATGTATTCGGAGAGTCACGGAGGACTAGCACTGGGAGAGAACGTACGTGACACATGTCGTTTGGACTGGATTGAAGAAGAGAGTGAGGAAATCGAATGGGTAAAATAAGAGGATTGGTGCAGTTGGTGCTTCGGGGACGACGTCACCCTGACCGGGAAGCAATAAATCTGATCGCATCTGGCGACTCTTTGAGGATCTCTGGCTTACCACAACAGCTCTGCATCTTCGAGAGACTCAATCTTTTTCACCACAAAACTCTGGAAACACTGCAGGGTTTTGAGAGAGCTCTCGCAACTGCTTACCTCTCTCGCTCACACTTTATCTCTAACTCTGATTCTCTTTCTCTCTCTCTCTCTCGTTCCTTGAAATCGCGAGGAAGAAGATCGTTGTGAGCTCTTCTCTCACATTGTTTACCTTCGCGGATACGTGTTTCGAATGGATCTTCAAAGATTTACCAATCTTTTCCACCTACTATCCAAAGTTCAGCAGATCGTTCTGGCACTGTCTACTATACGTTATAGTCCCGCGGGGAAGACTCACATTCTATTTCATTCCATCGCCGTCTTTTCACCGAGAAAAACTCCGAAAATGACGTACACTACTTGTTATCGGAAGAAGGTTAAAACAACGATCGATTATTTCGGTTATATAAATCTCGAGGATCAATTTCGTTGAAAAAATAACCTCCGGAATTCTCGACATTAAATTGGAGCTCGGTATTGGCTTTGAATTCCACGGATCGTTTGAGGAAAATAAATTCTCTACCTTTATAACCGTTCCAACCCCCCCGACTAAAGTCAATATTTATTTATCAGATTCCCGTTTATTATTATATAGATTTTCGCGGTTGGTATAGCGCAGCCGGCAACCCGGTAACGAGATCCCTCCGAACCGTTCCCCAGCCTGCAGCCTCCAGCTTCAAGCCACCCAGTTGCTGTCGTTAAAGCGACAAGCCCCTAATAAACAGAGTCTTGTTCTCTCGTTGATGAGAGGACACGCTTTCTCCGACATATACTGCACTTCTCATCTGCAGCGGAAAATGAGCTACTATCACAGATTCTCGAATAGATGAAATCTCATTTGGTTAACGAACTCCAGGACATTGTCTGTACATATTCCCTTGTTTTCATTGAAGGAGTATTCTTCCCTCCGGGGGAAGATTAGAACGAAGTATAGTTGAGTATTACCATTCTAAAATCTTGTCGTATAGAATAGGCGAATGAGAAAGATGTCAGTGGTTGGTTCACGGTGCCTGGATTGAAGATATTTTGAGTGTTTTTTTGTTAGTTTATTATCAACGTGATACTTATAATGGAACCGTCACGTTAGAAAGCTTTACTAGAGGGCGGTGGCGTTGTTTAACTTGCTAATGAACAATCTATCTCGCTCCGTTCGCTTCTCATTTTCGCACGGGGAGCTTTTTCCTTCTCATTTTCGTGTTAGCCAGTAGAGTAAAGTATGGGCGGGAGGGGATTGCCGAGGCGCAAAAGCTGTCGACTTCACTTTACCACTTAATTACCAAACTTTTGTCGCAATCTGATCGACCTTATATATTTCAGCCTTCACTCTTAACGTACACACCTACCTACCTACCTACCTACCTTCACCTCGGCTTCTACCTCAACCTCCGTCTCATACCGAGCAAACGCGGGCACCTAACACCGAGGTAAACCGAAGACGACAGAAACGTAAAAAATGGAGTGGCGGAGGTGGATTAGAGCTTGATTGGAAAGAAATTGGAAAAGATTCAGCTGATGATTTGAGGCAGCCAAAAAAGGGGGAGAAAAGAAAACTTGTGAACGTTAATAGCCTTCGGGGTGTATCTCGAATCTCGGATTTCTCGTGGTATACATAGGTATATATATAAAATTGGTAGAATCGAGTGGAGATCGAAGAGCGTTCGGAAGGCTCGTTTATAGGTCTCGAAATTTAGTAGATATTTCTACGAAGTAGGTGAGCACACCAGGTACACGCTCAAGGATTCGTTGATTAATTATTTTGTCTTGCTAGAACGAGTCCGTTCTTGCATCACCGTTCAATTTGTTAATTTGTTTCCAGTCGTGACTTTGCGAGGTGAATTAAGACCCGGAGAGCTCGAAACCGATAAACTCACTTCCTCGAGTACGACGTAGGTACGTCCATACATACGTATACATACATACATGCATACATACATAAGTTGAGTTCAAATTCATTATCCCATACCACTTGCCGCTGCGCATGCACCCCAGATTTATTCCTAGAGGAAGTCTTAGTCGCGTTTAAGTGTTCTTTATCGTTATCCATGTTCGTTAAATCCAGTTAACTATATACAGATGCTAGATCCTAGCTAAAGTTTATCCGTGAGCCGGCTATTTGTGATCATGATTTTCGATAAGTAGAATATTCACGCCTTTATACCTACAACTCCAAGATAGTTTACCACCATGCCACGATAGTATCTCGATAGCTCGAGCGCTATTCTTCGCTATAGTTTTATTACGCTGGATAAACTTCGCGGACACTCCATTCTACGCGCCGTGCAGTTTTACGATGCTACTTTATACAGTCTTCGCTTATCCATTCACGCGATTTTGGAAACTAACAGTAATTTATTCCCCCGCGCTGCGGAGAATTCCTAGAGGAGGAGGAAATAGGAGAAAAGAATTTCGCACAATATGAAAATTCGCTTCCCTGCCGGCGGTATCGTCTCCTCATGAAGAATTCGTTCAATTTCAAAGACTATACACACCGAATATCCTGAATTATTCAGAGAGAGGAGATACAAAAATTGCATCATGCTACAAGAAGTGAATTACCTTGGTGAAGGTGAGCGTGGCCAACGGAGGTAATCGAGGTAAGTTTGGGTAGTAGAAACTTCCTGCGGGATGAGCTGGATACCTCGAAGTAATTCTGTAGGCAACACCTTGGGGCTGAGTAGGCCAGTTGGCAGCCGTAAAAGTGAACCCATTGTCAGTTCCGCCATCCAGAGGATCGAGCTGAATATAAGGGAGGAAAAAAAGGATAAGAAAGCGAGCGAAGGAAGAAGAAAATAGAGATACACAAATATACCCGAATAACATGGGGTGGAAAAAAATAAATAAATAGTAGAGAAAAATCCTCCGTCCCTCGATCAACTCGAGTAGGTAGTAAAAAGGTCCGGCAAGATTAGCTTTGGGAAATGCAGAAAGTGGAAATATAAAATGAAAAATGTGAAACGTCAAATGTGAAATGGAAATGACCTCTACTGTGACAGTGTCCACCCAATTTCCCTCGACGCAGAGCTGGAAGGCGTCGACGCCGATGAACCAATCTGGGCTCGGATTAATCCGTGCCATAACGCTCACCAGGGTGTGGTTCCCGTCCAAAAAGGCACGTCCTATGCTGGTGCCCTCGCCCTGAGGAACTGGAGGACCCACAAACGAGTGCAGCGTGTTCGGGGAATCACCACCTGCGTCGAGACCATCCGCACGACCCGTTTCCACGTACTGACGTGCACCCTGGGACAATCTTTCCCCAAGGCGATAGAGGCTGTACGAGGAGTCGTGGGTACGGCCTGAAACGTGACGGGGAAAAAAGCCATTCATTATTCGCCGAATTGTTCTGGTAATATGAAATTAAGAGATCGCATGAAAGTGTTCAATTGCGAGTGCAAAGATGGCGGCGTAACGTCCTCTGAAATAAATTGAGAGTTCGAGGATTGAAGACTACTCCAAATAGATTCCAGAGAAAAATTTTACATTATTTGAAGTCAATGGAGAATCTAGAATCTAGTTTTATTTCGTCTCATTTCCCGCACTCTCGTGAGCCAATATCATTTCATTTCACTCTACACCGTCGAACATGCGATCGTAAGCCTGACAGAGAAATGCAGTGATCACGCTTGACTGTGAAATTGAGAGTCAAAAAAAGACGGCGACATCTCGTGAAGAGAACCGTACGGCTGCAGTGGAACTCACGACGTACCATACGAACTATGAAGATAAGGGATGGAAGAATCTCTGCTGAAATCTCGTCCATTAATTCGAGGTTTGAGTCAGTTTTTATAAAGTTAATGAAAGGATCCCGAGCATATGCGCGCTGCGGCGTTTGTTTGCTGATATATTTTGTACCTGTATAATTCCGAGCAAAGACGGCGATGGAAGAAGCTTCAGTTTAATGTTTATTTTCACAATTATTCACAGTCGGTGAAGTATAATCCATAGAGCGATATACCTAACTTATGCTCGCGGAAAACTAGGATGCCTTGATCTCGATTGCAGAGAAGAGAAGGTTGTTAGAAACTTGGGAATAAACACCGACCTTAATTTCATCTCAAAGGGTTGAAATTAATAAGAACATTCAAGCTTCAATGTATCGGAGATTTACTTATCCCGGCGCTCCGAGCAAAAGGAGCTACCAACATAAAGCGCTACCTGATTTTCAGTGACAAGCTCACCGTTCACTTACATCATCCCCCTTTTTCTCTTCCCTACCTTTTCTCCTCTGCCCTATGGGAATTGAGATATTCATGGTCTCCATGGTAACCCAAGAGCTGGAAATGACGCGACCATTCGGCTGGCCGGTAACAAAATCCCAGCGATAACCATCTTGTTATTTTTCGTTTTTTTTTTTTTTTTTTTGCTTCATTTATTTATTTACTTTTTTCCCTTCTTTTTTCTTCTCCACCGGCAATCGCGTACGATGGCTTCGTTAGGCTGAAGAGGAGGTCGAGGAACGTGTGGAACTAGTGCTCGCATTACTATACTGCACGCGAGTGATGGAATGAAACTTGATTCTGTTTTTCTTTTTTTTTTACCACCAGAGTGCGAAATCGATAAAATTCCGCATGGTTGAGAATACGTACTATACTTATATTTCGAAAACGTATTTTTCCGTACTCGGGGTATATTCGAAGGACGATGATAATCCGAGGTCCTCTTCAATCTCAGGGACGATAACAGTGCGACGTTGGGGATTTGATAAAGATATTGTATAATTTGGTGAAGAAGTAACAGTATATATCCTGCGGCACGTAATTTTTCCTTCCCCGGTTGCGACAAAATACACGGGCATAACTCGAGAAGGATGAGATAGGAATGAGAAAATGGAAGCGGGTTCATTCCATATGCTAAATCAACAAAGTAGATGCGAAGACTCGTTTTTCCCCCCAAAATTAAGGGCCTCAGATTTTTTAGAAGAGATTTAACCATTCTTCGTACTCTCTCCTCTTTTTATCACTGCCGCAATTTAGCTCCGCAACAAAAAGTTGGAAATTAGGACTCGGTTAAGAGGGAACTAGAAAATTAG
Source organism: Phymatocera aterrima (assembly GCA_963170745.1). Lineage (NCBI taxonomy): Eukaryota > Metazoa > Arthropoda > Insecta > Hymenoptera > Tenthredinidae > Phymatocera > Phymatocera aterrima. Next base: position 21,596,242 of record OY720660.1, read on the forward strand.
CAGGGATAAAAATCGTACGGAGAGAGAGAAAGAGAGAGAGAAGGAGAGAGAGGGAGAGGGAGAGTCCGCAGTGACGAAGAGGGAGAGAAGGAGAAGAATTGAAACGGCAATTAGCGTAAAAGCGAGCATCTGCGAACAGAGAGATCCTGTTGGGGTTCTGGGTTATACTTATCACCGTAGTGGTTAGCTCGGAATTTTCAAGTACTCAACCCCTTGCCTTCCTCCCTCCCCTGGCTCACTCTATAGCGGTGTGTAAATGCAACTTAATCTTTAGAAATCACCGAAAATAGCATCGACATGCCCAGAGGCTTTGGCAAGAAACCATTAGGGGCGGTTCGCCTCAAATTGCCTTCCATTAATTAGATTAATTAATATCACCTTCCCCTACCAACTACATCCAAACCCTGACGGCGGGTAGGTATACTCGATTTACGCTCTTGGCTTACACTTAGGCAAGGGTGAATCTATAATTCGCGACATTCAACTTCGGCGCTTGTCTGCCGTTAAGTCGTAAAAGAAATTGGACGTTTCCTCGTGCGCGAAACAAATGAAATTAGGGATGAAGGGCGAGGATTTCGGCGCTAGGGGTGAAGGAAAAACGCTGTTGAATTTTTTAGCAGCTCGTGGTTGAGCATTTTCACGAGCTAGAGAGATGAGCGAAGGAAAAACAAGAAAACAATGAACGCTGATGTCTCTCTGTCCTACTTCTTGCAGAAATATTGAGACCCAACATCGCGTCTTGTATGCTACCTCCGACGTACATACGTCCATTATGTGCCGCAATATCTCTAATACAGGTTCACTCGATTACCCAGAAAGCACACGCTTGGCCGTTCTCTTTTCAATGGGACGCTAGCGCTTCTCTAGAATTCTAAATCCGTGTGCTGTCAGTCGTGATTTAATCGTGCAAATTAGAGATTCGTTTGGTTCAACGCGTCGCGACACCCGCACCCGCTATACTCGGACCTAGACACCTCGGGGGCACTTTCCTTCCCGCATCCGAATCCGAATCCGAATCATTGGAGATAATCACCGGCTCTTTCGTCTCCCGGTTGGACGAACACTAACGACAACTTCATGGCTGAACGATTCGCTGTATAAGCTGATGATCGTAGATGAAGGAGCTTTTTACTCCCGAATATTTGCTACCAAGTTGAAGGAATGTTACAGCTTTCTACCTAATGAGGCAATTTGTTAGTTGGGAACAACAACGGTTCAAGGCACGGTGTCGGTCCGCACTAATTACTCACGGGGTCTCCGCTCCCCCATTATCAATCGTAGATCTTCACCTTCGGGGTTACCGCAAGTAAAGAACAAAACAACGATTCGGGATCTTGTGATAAATAGCCATTCGGCGAGAATTTCTCGGTGGAAGCGAGTCTCGATTGAAGAGAACGTGAAATTGATAAATTCATCGAGAAGAGTGGAATGGAGCTTGAGCCGAACTCGAAGTAGTTTAAAGTGGTTGAAGCTCATCTGCGAGCAGCTGAGTCGTCTTCAATGGATAACGAACGTTGGAGCTGAGATAGATGTCCAATTATTAGGATAAAGAATTTCTCGGAATGGATGCTGCGTGATCAAAGCTCTGTAAAGTATTCAGAACCGTACGATCGACGTGCATTGTCTCGTCGGAGGAGCACGTCTTCGGAAACTCTGCACGGAACCACTGTACTATACGCTGATGGAAGATAATCCGTTGAGGCATCTACTCATGATTTCCTTCTAAGGTACAGTAGTACAGTAGTCTACGTCCGGGGGTCGTTATAATTCCTAAGGTACCAAATGTAATGTAATGTAAGGTCGTAAAGCTGAGTAAGGTATCAAATTATACACCTTGACTACTGACTCGCAAAGTTTCTCCTTGTCAAAGGGTTAATTAAGGGTGCGTCGCTAATTAATAGTCGGTGTTCGCTTTCGAGGAACCAGCATAGCTAGCGACCAACCTCCTACCTACCTACCTACCCTTAACCAGACGAGAACGATCTTTTCACAAGCAACGAACCAGCAGCGTACCAAAACGGATCCCTTGGGTATACCTCAGGGTATCACACAAGGACTCTCAGACCGGCAGTGAAACTGAAACTAGCTTCAAATTCCGCCACGCAGCTGTACCAAGTACCACTACCTAGTGGTGCAAATGTAGATACCTGCTGCCGTTGGTGGTAGATGCTAAGCAAACGTCTGCGCCAAAGTTACAAGCTGCAGAACGGTTGTAGCCATGTTTCATAGTTACAATCGCGGTTTGCTCAACCCCCCGTCTAATTTATAGCTCAAAGTTACTATACCTATTACGTACATGCAACACCATAAGCTCTAAACTGTCCGCACATGCATGCTGTCGAGTCTCCGGATGAGGAAACTCCGAAAATAGACCTCAAATGAAGCTGCGAAGTGATTGTGGGACTGGCAATCCAGAAAATCCGGAATACAGATCAAATCCGCATTTTGCAGTGACGGAAGAAAATCGGTGGAAGCGAATTACCGCCCAGAATAAACTTTTGTGAGATTCTATCACGAGAACATGAAAATAGTGTACCAGAGCATCCCAGATTCAAGTGATCAGAGAACATAGTTGACACCGAACGCACATTTGATGTCCACTACAAACAATTACTGATCTTTTCGAACCCTTCCACATTGTAGAGAGGAATTTATAAACCGCACTGCACAGCGTGAAGGGGATACTGAACATCAGTCAGTGAAAGCCCCGGTCAGTATAGAAGCAGGGTTGTTTGTTGTTCGAATCGTATAAATAGGATGAGCTGTTAGCTAATGATTTAGCGAGCGTAGTGACGAATGAACATTCCCGTTCCAGAGCCATCTCCGTGTTTTCTCCCCCATTAGGGATGTATACTACGGTTGTGCATTAATGCGTGTGTACCTATCATTCACGTGCATTGAATTGAACTTCAGCCTGCACACATGGAACACGGCTGCGGGTTAGGCAGATGAATCAATGCGATGACCGCCAGGGAAAGATGTCTCACTGTTAATGTCGTTCGTAGCAGGGTTTGCGGCGTTTATCCTCTTCACTGTCATTCTAAGTGTGATAATTACCTGCACTATCAGCGCGGAGGCAATTCCCTCCAAGCTGCCTTCGAGTAGGTACAACAAACTTTTTGTCCTACTATGAGATCGTCGCATCGGCCACAAAATAGTTTGAGAATTGGGTTATCGGTCTGCACAGCCTAGCGGTATGGTATACACGAAAAGACGGGAGAAGACCCCTTACGGAACACCCTGCCTCATGCCTCGGAGTTTACTTGGACTTTGATACAAAGTTTCCTGGTGCTCAAAGTTGTCGAGCTCAACTTACTCCTTTGAGAGTGCGAAGCGCGCGGCTGTGATCCCAGATTCGAGGTTAACCCGATCTACCTGGTGCCGTGGGAACTTTCTCTACACTCTGCGCTGACAGAGCGAGAAATTATGAAAACTTGGCAACGTTCGAGGGGCGGCTTTTTCCTTCCTGACTGAATCTCGAATTTTCAAACACGTACAAGTGATCACCAGACTTAGGTCATTGAGTCGCCGGACTTTCGTTCGTAAAGAAACGGAAGGAGGATAATACTTCCTGAAAGTATACATACCTACCCACGAACAGACAAGATCTCTGAAACGTAAACTGAGCTATAAACCAGACTAAATGAGGCCTGCCCTCTCCGGAAAGCAACGCCAGCCGGCCGTCCTAGCCGTGCTTTGTTTCAGGAAATTAAACGAGGGAACGAGAAAATAAATGACCAGGTAGGACGAGCCCAGGGTCGAAGGGTAAACGCTTATTTTTGCGGGTAGGTAGGTACTTGCTATAATAAAACTACGGGTTTGGGCAGTAAATGAGCGCGGCTTAATTGCCGCTGGAAGAAAAAAATATCGTGATCATACAGGGATGAGAAATCTGCGTGTGTCACAAGTAGGATTGAAACAGGGGCTTTTCACGTGTTTACATAACAAGCTGCACATACACGATTTCGGTTTAAAATGTTGCCCTGAGCCCTGAGCCTTCCCGCGCCGCCGGTGACCGGGGTATTGAATCTGATCGTTCGATATGCTAATTTATTGGGAATAATAATTAATTTTACGTAAAGGCGCATAAATTATTGCACTAACTGGTCGCGCGAAACGGCGTGTAAACGAGTTGTTGTTCCTCCCCTAACGAACGACTTGGTCATCAAGGCACGGGTCACCCTCCTGCCCTCTGGCTTTAGGGCATTTGATATATATTCATGAATGTGTGTACCAATGCCCGCGTGTTGGACGCGAAGCGAAAGAATTATATCGTCAAATATTTACATAATCATTGAAAATGTAGCGTATTCCGCGGCGTGAGGATATCCAGCGATCAATGAAACAAAACTTCATCTCGTCTCTCTCATTTCATTTAACACTTTCCAATTTTTCAAACAAATTCCCTGCGCTAGTCAATTTCAACGTTCACGCGGTTATGTATGTATAGTATATACCTGTCTCTCCGTTATAGGTAAATATGACAGTAAATATAGGTGAAATGTTATTCAGTTTCAAATTAACAAGTTTAATTAGTATACCTAATCTTGTTATTAGGTCTGCATTTCCAGTTGCGCGTACTAAAATATTTCAGCTGTTATGAATACCGACGATGATTATGTTCTCCGTCAACCTCTTTTCCATTAATTAAATATTTTCTTCCGCTCTCCATGAACGTCGAATTGAAACGAATTCCGCTCTCTCGTAATTAGAGTGAATGATGAAATCGAGGCGCGATCTACATTCACTTTGTTTTCGACGCACTCTTACACACATTCACAAATATCCGTCCACACAGATGTATAGAGGTGAGCCTCCAGCTCGTAGCCCGGAGCCTGTACTGTAGCCAGAACTCCGCAAAATTCAATGACGTACCAGAAGGGTGAAATTCGTCACAAACTCGGTACCAAAAATCCCGAGCTTTGGCTTAAGAGCTCCGTATTTCAAAGTGTATCCAATTCATCATAGAAAATAAGCTAACAGTTTTTCGCCTAGTTGTGTATATTTTCATAATTTTCATGATCAATTTTCATCCGTTTGAAGGGAAAGTGTGATAGTTTCAAAGTTTGTAGCGTAAAAGTCCGCCTTTGCGAGCATTATTATCTCTGTAAAATGTATAGTGGAATCATTGTTTCTAATGCGAAAGGAACTGGAATTTATACGCGAGCCCTTCCTTTCTCATCCAGTTAGGACGCTGGCTCAGGTAGATGCGGACGTACTACGTACGGGGAGTGCAAATGTAAATGGATGCGGAACACTCTCTCTCACTCGCTCTCCGAGCAGTGTGTAATTTGGTGTACAAGCTGTAATTTCCAATGTAGCTAACTATGTTATATCGCAGGAAAATGTGTTCTCGTAGCAGTCTCCTAGCCATTTACCGGGTGCCCCAAAAACCCCATCTCAAAGTGCTACCCCTCGACGATTGTCTCTTCGACGATCCGCAAGTTTTGTTCACAAAACAATCAGAAAAAGGAGCCACAGGTTGGAAAAAGACACTCACGATTCGAAGACGATTTCCAGAGCTGAGAGAGCGAAAGAGAGAGAGGGAGAGAGAGTGAGAGGGGGGGAGTGCTGTGCTTCGATTCCAGTAGATTAAAGAATGAAGAACCAAATAAACAATAAGATGAAAGCCTGTTCGTGACACTTCTTGATGTTCGAATGTTTCGACGTGAGGAAAAAGAAGAGCGAAGAAGCTGAACAAACAATCGAACTAAGGAAAAGGAGAGAAGAGAAAAGGAAATAAACGGGCAAATACTTTTCCTCGAACACCGTGACGTCGTTGATAATACGAACGTGTGATTCTGACCTGGCAACAAAAGGGATGAGTTTACGTTCAATGGATTTTCCTTATCTGTCCGCCATACACAGCTGCAAGTCAAACCCACAACCCATTGTAGAAACCATTTTAGCGTTAAGTCCTGAAACATGAGGTCGTGTGCTTAAATATGCCATGAAGGTGTTTGTTTAAAGTATCAGGTTACCGAGTTACCAGACTCGAAACTAGAGAGACCATAGGACAAACGATGACAGGTCTGAAGGCTTTTCTTGACGCAACTTCTCCTCACTCTGCTGCCAAAAAACTAATTGAGCAATTTTCATTTAACGGCCGTGCGAGACAATTTGGTCCTTTTACGTTCGCGAGCTTTTAGAAACGAATTTTGACACGGTTGGAAGCTTTCAAGAGCATGGCATAACGGATGCCTTAATCTTCACTGATCAACCGGACGAATTATGTCGTCTAAGAATGTAAGTGACGTGAAGCAGGCCACCTGGACCGGTTCGGAAAACGAATTTCCGAGAGCTTTTCTATCCATGGTTTGGACAAGTGAGAGACGGAGATTCGCTCTCGTATTTATCAGGTGTTGGCGGATGGATCGATGCAGAATTAGATAGATGCACGAGGGAGAAGAATGGTGACGCATTTGAGAAGGTAATTTCCATTCATTAAAATATCGGAGTTACGTGAGAGCCTATTAAAACAGCTGCAAGCTAACTAAGCGTTTCGGGTCGCCAGGTTGGCGCCCGATATTTATAAGTTGACCCAATCCTGTGCCAAGATTTACGGTGTCGATGTCCGCCGCGTTTCTGGCTATAGCGGCCGCGCCGCGTCGACTTTGAAGCTCAGAGTCACCTCGGCGAGAGAGAGAGAGAAAGAGAGGTGGGCAGGTTTTCCAGAAATACGATCACGAGCTAGATGATCGCCATTGTTGCATATTAGTCATGAGCTATTGTTAGATAATGGATTGAATAGAACTTTAACTTGAGTGAGATAATATTCGGAGAGAGCGTATTGCGTGAAGCTGCAGGCGTCTGAGATATTGAAAACTAAATTCATTATCATTCGTCTCTTTGATCATACCTTCGTCCCTTTCGGCCGAAGTCTTTCGGGATTCGGCGGTTTATGCAGACTCTGCAAAATGGGAGAAACACCCGATGATTCTCCGCCGTTATGCCCCCCCCCCCCCCCCCCCCCCCCACTACTCGTAGAATATCCGGTCGTTTGTCCGTGCCTAATCTCCCGTGAACTTTTCCAATCGATTATAGGTTTGTATACCTCTCGCAGAGAAAATACGGATTCCTAAAATCGTAATCTGGTATTCGTGTATGTCGGATTCGCCCCAGTTTAGAATCAATTGAAATTCGTTTACCAACCCGTTAGATAGACCAACTAGAAACAGCAAAGAGAAATTCATTTCAACGGGCTGGCTTTGAGTGAGGTTTAACTTTGCTTTGCTGAAAGTTAATTAATTTATTTTATACGGCGTGTACTTTTATTCCGCCGGAGGTTTTCACCATTTCGTTTTTCCTTTCTTTCTCACTTTGTTTCTTTCTTTCTTCGTTTTCTGTTTGACTTTCGTTGTGCTCGTAGTTATCCGGAAATTATTCCTCATTGAACGTCTCACCGGTAGTTTGGGTTTCTTAGAAAATCACTTAGGTACAGCTTGTTCTCCTCTTTTCTTCTATTTATATTCGTTGGTACCGTTTAACAGCATGCCCAACAGCATGCGTGCACCTAAATCTTCGACTGTGTGATTTTTGACTCTCTCTTTCTCTCTACCGAAACAAACAGGGAAAGTAATTAAGAAAATTATTTATACTAAGGCAAGTGATGAGCTTCCTCCGAGAGGAAGCTGTATTCGAAAATAACTTCTATTTACTAAAACCAAACTATCAAACTACTTTTCTCCGTCCCAATGCTCGCCGTTCTCCCCTCATCGGCGGGAGAGAATTTTCGCATTGATCGGAGAAAGCTCGGTGGAAAAATGCGAGTTCGAACGAAAAAGGATGTGCTGTTCAAAACGCAGTCGTATTAGGTTTCAATTCGTAGTTATCTGCGTCGATTCTTATCCCTTTGACAATTATCACCGTGAACATATATACCCGTGAGTACTACATAGAGCTTCACTGATTTTCACTTCGCCATTCCACGTCTGTGATTAATGCATTGAATTTAAAACTTGATTTGTGTGAAATCGAATAACCGAGTCGTCAATAATTCGCGACGCCAGTGCTCTCGCGCTTGGAGTCATCAGAAATGTAGCGCAAGGAGGCGGGAAGAGGGGAGAGGAGAGGAGAGCTTTTTGGAATACTGTACAACATGTCGCGAGTCGATGTATGGTAGTACACAGTCAGAGTAAGTTTGTTATATATACGTTTGATAGAGAGTTAAGGAGGAAAGGAAGGAGGGATGGAGAAAGGGGGAAAGGAAGAGAGGGAGGAAAGGAAGCCCGTTATACGAGTAGGTTTTGCTTTTAGAGGGAAACACGGAGTGTGCGGTAAGGGGTTTACTAACGAAATATCAAGGGAATCAAATCTCGCGCAGTACCCTACTACATCAAAGATATTAAGAATTTAAGGTTAAGCGAAGCAGTCGCCCAATACACACGCGTCGCGAAGCACATTGGGAAATCCGAGTGTCGCGGGAAAACCGAGAAGCGAAAGAGGCAAATATAGAAAGACAGAAATCATGGAACAGTCTCAGATTTCAAATTTCGAGTCTCTACCTCGCGCGTGTGAAATCTCGAATTACATTCGCCCCGATTTCTCGTTCTCCCGTATTGTGTTTTGCACTCCAGAAGTATTCCCAAGAAAGAAAAATGAATGAATAAAAAGTATGGAGATTCAAAAATTATTTACCAAATTCAAGGACTCGATCGTTGTATAAAATATTCACCGGAGCGTGTACCACAGGTATCGGTACATACTCTGAATCTACAGCGAACCGCGGTTCGTTAGCTGAAAATATTCTTTTTCGCGTAAAACTTGACGTGAGTTTGTACTTAAAGTGTTTTCTAAAACATTTTCTAACGTTGTATATTCGATGTTACATCGTTCCCGGTGGTTTGGATTTCGGGTTTCCACGATATTCTACATAGGGGGATGGTTTTCTGTAAAAAGCGTTTATACGCGTTAACTTTAATACCACGAGGTATAACTTGTACAGCATATATCTAGGTGTATATATCTAAGTTTGTGAGTTGGGTATAACTTTACGACTTTGTGGTTCACCTCAAGAAATAAGGCACCTGTGTCGCTGCCTACACTAACCTGCGCAAGCTTCTGGCATAAGTATAACCTTCGTAATCGGTTCGCGTTGTGTAACACGCAAGCACGCGTAATTTTCAAAGTGCTAAATTTCACCACTTAGAAAACCCTCGCGCAAATTTTCTTTGGCAATTTATAAAATTTACACCTGTCGTTAAACTGAGGAAACAAGTTTTACTACCACGGTATCTACTAACCCTCGTTTTTTTTATGCCTTCGAAAGAAGCGTGCCCCGGCTTCCGAATAGAAAATTACAAAAGAGGGGGAAATGGGAGACGCTTAGCGGAAAGATTTTCAAGGAAGCTTCAGCCGGAAATTCTGTCCGTCTTTCGGTGTTTGATAATATTAAAAAACCAGGGCTCCACAGTCGTTTGTTCAAGTTGAACTATCCAACTTCCACACGCAACTTTTCCTTTTCGGTGTTGAAATATTGAGTTTATGAACGAAGGGAGAAAAGCTCGGTATTCTTTCCTTTGTGGAAAAGACAGATGGAGTAGAGTAAATGGGAATGGGAAACGGAGGAAGGGGAAAGGGGAAGGGAGAAAGGGAAAAGGCAGGAACATCTAACCTCTCCCCGGCTTCTGGTCACTGTCAAGTGAACAACCTCGCGAATAGGCTTTGAGCTTTTGATGTATTATTCAGGATTCCGTTCAGACAGGTTCTGCAGGACGACTACGGTTACCGACCATTCACAATGAGTTAGGGACAAGAGATTAATCTCCTCCTTGCAATAAAGCCGGTTGAATTATCCGCAAGATTTGTATTCCCTGTACTGCTAAGAATCTCAGCGTGCAGATCAAAGCTTGAAACACAAGAACGCAAATGAAATTAAGTTTCAACGGGCAATCGCCGGGTGAAAAATCTCAAAAGTCTGAAAGAATATGGATAATAAATTGTATACGGAACAGAAATGAGCGAAATCATTCTGTCCCGCATCCGCCTGACGAAAATTCTTGCCGATTTTTTTCTTCGTAATATTTATTACCGAATAAGACTTTGATCGGGGCGTTATATCCGCGAAGCTTTACTGTCCCCGGTTGTTAGGTGGCGCGGCGCGGATAGAAAACAGAGAGACGAAGAGCTCTTGGCCGAAGGTTTCGGCGTCACTAGTTTGAAAATTCACGGAGTCTGACGATGAGTAGGCAGGCAGACGGATATAGAAATATTCTGTTTGAAAACCGGGAAATATAATGAAGTCTCTTTTCAACGGGACATCTTTTCTCTGTACAAGTTTCGCCGTATAAAATGTATAAAAGAAAATTTGGAACAACGTTTTTAATTAGAAATTCGAATCCCCCGATAGAGGTAGGCGCGTATGTAAAACGTCCAGCCCATGTGTATGTATATCGTCGAAAACGGGAAGAAAACTATTGAACAATCGAAATTCCGGTGTAGAAATTTAGCGCTCACGTATTCATAACGCCTGCGCTTTTTGGCGCTTGCGTTGTGCACACTCGCTCCTATTTCTTCATATCTATAAACATTCGCGGAGCAACGTGAGCGGCTACCAAAGTGCGCGAATTATTGAAGCCGAAGCCCGGGAGGTGAGATATAAATCGAGAGATGAAAAACGACAGAAAAAAACGAAAGAATGAAAACGAAAACGAAAAAGTTGGGTCGTTTGTTCGATTTATGAATTCCATATCCAATTTTACAAAGCAAACGTTATAGTACCGCGCTCGATCCCGGTGTGCTTCCGCCAACATTTTCAGAGATCCTTTTCAACTGCAGGAAAAAAGTTTCGTTTCTCCTTCTCTTCGCACGTGCTACAACTATAAAATAACATACTTGAATCCACGTTCTTAATCATCCTAAATAAACGAGATGGTTCCTTGTTTTTTTTTTTTTTTTTTTTTTTTTTCACTTTTTTTACTTCTTTTTTTCTCCTTCATTTTTTCGACCGCGTGATCCCATTACGAGAAAAAAGAACGAACAAATTTCAAGAATGGGAACGAATTCGATAGCCGCGCTGTGCTCTGCGCCCTAAAGCCTGGAGGCCTCGGGGGTTTCTGGACTCCGGCGTTCGACAAAACCTGAAAGACCTGAATATGCAATTTTCTGTAAGCCGGGTTAAAAGCTACGAAAAGCTCGTTCCTCAGCCGAGGACGTCAGATTGAATACGAGGTTTTTTAAATTTCCAACAAAAAAGTTCACCGTTCCGATTTCGACCCTAGGGAATATATTTCCATTGTGCGGACGCTCGGGTACATTTTCATCCTTTTTGACAAAATAATGAGCTCGTCCCGCCCGCGTATTCTATCATATGTATTAAAGATAACGAACATTCTATATAGACGTCGAAAATGAGGCTGAGGCTAGCGGCCAGAGTTAGCGGGCGAACGTGCGGTCGTCGATGAAAATGAGGCAAAAAAGACCAAGAATCGAAAAAATTTTTGAATATTAGAGAAAGCTAATACTTTCATGGAATTATGGATAGAATCTGTAGCGCGTCCGTCCTATTTGAAATAAGTTCAGGACTTTCTGCCGCTAACTCTGGCCGCCAGCTTCAGCTTCATACGTCAAAACCATATTGCAGTATAAATTGTTTTTTTTAATTCTCGACTGATAACTGAAGGTGAACGAAAAAAAAACATACTTTTCTTGTTCATCTTCCTCAAATAGCTCACGTTGGAAATAGCGAAAGTGCGGAAAAAGAGAAGAAAAAGAAAATAAAACACGTTCATGAGGGTAGATATGTATGAATGTATGTGTATACATCGAAACGAGGCCGTGTCTGCATTTGACGGCCAAAAATCCTTCGGCGGATGGGCTTTTCTACCTGTCAGTTTGTCGCGCCTCTCCCTACATGCTTCTTCTTGTTTTATTCTTTCATCATCTTCTTCTCTCCTCCTTCTTCTCCTTCTTCTTCTTGTTTTCTTGCTCCTGTTGTTTGTGTTTTCAGTCTCCACCCGGCTTGCCGACTGACGTTTCTTTTTTCCTCGAGGATAAAGTCCTCTGCGTCAAGCAGCGTCATTTAGTCTGGCACATTCTTTCCTTTATTTTTCGATTTTTTTTCTTTAGTTTCCTTCTTCTTTTTTCAGGGTGGAATAATAATTAATGCTGTTATCACATCGTGATATCGTGACTTGGGGTTCAAGAGGCTTCAACCTCTCACGACGAAAACAGGGGCGACATTTTTCGAAAACAAGCTCCATTTCGGGTGAATAATTTCGGAAAATCATCAACTATGTGATGAAAACTATTCGAATGAATATCTTCGACCGAGTATAATATACTAATTTACAGGTGTTTTTGCGTTATTGGAATCGATCGAGGTATAACGATTCAAATTTTCAGAATACTTCGGGAAGAAATTCGGAAAAAAAACTCTATCGGTTAGAGAATGTTTATATGAATTTCACGAAATTCGGTATGATATTCTGAATTCCGATCGCAGAGTATTGCGAATATCATTCAGAAGGCTCGTGGGTGTACAATAAATTGTAAATTTATATTTAGGGTGGTTATATGAGGGTCGAAAAAGAAGAAAAATGAGAAGAAGAAGAAGCGGGAAGGAAGCAAGAAATCGAAATGTTGGTCGAAGTAAATATATGCGGTATGAGTATATAGTATACCTATCAAGGAGTGAGAAAGAATCTACTACATATAAAAGAGAACGTGGGTAGGAATATCTGAGTCTCTTATTCGCGATGGTATAAAGTTTATTCAAATACACCAGAAGTTGGACTCGGAAACATTTATTTTAAGTTTCCAGAATGGATACCGGGGGCCGCGGTGTCGCGGGGTGGTTGCAATCTTTGCGAAAAGTTTCTTGAAAACGGAGACCGAACCTATACCTACGTATATCTGTATACCGCGGCAGAGGTACGGGGACACGAGGTGCGTGATTTAAGAAGAGGGGGGGGGGGGGGGGGGGGGGGTCTAGGGGGGTGTAGAGGGTAAGAAAAACTGGAAACAAAATAAAGTTTGAGGTAAGAAAGGAATGAGAAATAAGAAAACAAGAATATGGAATAATAATAAAAATGAGAACACATACACCTGCCCTCGCCCCCACGCCGCCGCCCCACATTCGCCATTTCCTTTCCTTTCGCAAAGATCCGCAAGGATGGAATATAAAATATTGCTTTCTCGAAACGAGTGAACGCACGAGATGGGTGGAAAGTGTAAAGATGGAAAAGAGAAGGAGAAAAGGACACGGAAAAAAAAAAAGAAAAGACCGAGAAGAAATTCTTTATTTTTCACAAGGTGTCAGTCTTTGTCCTTGAGCACCTGTCCCTCTCGCCGTGCTGCCGCATTCCCATTCTCCTCGTCCACGTCTTCCGAGGGAACAAGTGAGAACCTCATCGCTCCAGGTTGAAAAACGACATGCTAAGAAGTGCACGGAGAGTGTTTCACCTCAAGTGATCCGTGGTCTAGGTAGATAGGTGGGTAGGTACCAATACAACGTAACCGGGCCATTTCTCACTAACAACAATTCACCGAGATGAAGATTGAGACGGAGACGAGAAAGTTATACGTTTCAATGAACCAGGAATATCCGATACTATTGTGTCGTCTCCTCCTCGCAGTTTTTCCTCGCATATTGCATTGCATACAATTTTTTCTTCCCCATTTTCGAGCTCACGCGAATAGATAGGAATTAATGTGAGGTGGTTCCGAGGCTCGGATTAAATCCTATCTTATGCCAGTATGCGTACCGAGTCGAGTTCAAATTGGATAAAATACTATTGGTAAGTTATCGGTTATTGCCGTTTCAGAGTGTTTCACCCGCAGCGAAAGAAGAATTGCACCGAGCGGGATGGAACAGAATAGAATCGAAAAGAATGTATACATATAGTGGAATAGAACCGAAATGGATTTTGAAGAGGAATGTCTGCCAAACTTTAAAACGAATTTTCAACTATTATACTTATTGGAGTAGAACGATAGCCAAGGAGTTGTACTAAGTAGGTGTGCTGCTGCACGGAAGGACGACATCCGCGCGCATCGTCGTACTAACAAAGCGGGGATTCTGCGGAGAAACAAAATAAAACAAGAAAATGTCCTTGAAAATCCGGAGAAATTCATGTCTCCTGATAATTTCGCCGATCCTGGAGACCCACGTCGGAGAAGAATGAGAAATAGTTTGACTAGGTATGTACGTACATCTAAAACTTGGCGATTGTATAATTTTTCAATAATTATATGTACAAGACATCCAGCGAGTATGATATCTTGTGCATAATATCTGGCTACGCCCCCTCGATTCTGGGGTAGCGAGGGTATAGAAACTCGAGTAAACTTTCTCTATGCAGAATGCATCCGCTCCAATTCCCTTCTCGAAGTACCTCTTTGCCTCTCGTGCAGTTTCGCCAGCCCAGACAAATACATAACTGCACGATCTCTGCCAGTGGCACCAATCCCTTTGTAAGCGAGAGTGTAACGTTATTCTCATTTCAACATTTTTTCTCATTTCACTCTATTTGTCTCTGTTTCCCTCTACTTCTATGTTTCTCGCTCCCTGCCATTAGAGCACGTTTCTGTGAGGTCTATTCTGGTATAAGGTGTATGTACGTACGTACCTACGTACGAGTGTGTTAAATCCCGCATCGGAAGCTCCGTTCTCTACGAATTCTTCCAATTCTTTTTCATACAGGTATGTATGTACGTGAAATATCGTCGTGGTGAACGAGCTACCATTTTCAATGAAAAAGTGCTACGGTAAAGTAACAAATATCCCGGGAGAAGCTGTAGGTCCGTGCTGCAGTCGTTGAATAGAAAACGAAAAAGGAGTCAAGAAGAAAGTACGGGCATTGAAAATCAAATGTGCCCGTGTCGACAGAAAAGAAAAGAAAAAAAAAAAAAACTAGTAGAAATTAGGGGGATGAAAATTTCCGTAGAAACTGCGCGGTTTCGCGGAGAAATTTTTGAACGACCGCGGAAGTTCGCGTAACGGTGGCGCAAGAAAATCACACAGAATTACATTACATTACGAGTATACTATACATTATATAACCGTTACAGACTTCAGCCAGCCGAAAATTTCTTGAAACCGGTAGTTTCTATGGAAATTTTCATTCCCTCAATTTTTACGCTGTTTTTGCTTTTCGTTCTTCACCTGCATACATTCGATCTCCAACGTCCCTACCTCTTCGTCTTTTCCTGCGGTTTTTTTTAAAGATGGCAAAAATGAATCTAGGTACACCTGTACCTAGATCGCGGCTGAAATTTTCAATTTTTTCACGATTTCGTTGCTACAACGTAAAGAAACTTCAACGAAATTAAAAGCTTCGGTCAACTCGACGGCCAGGTATATACGGATTGCGTACATACATATCATACCGATATATGTATGCGGATGTGGGATAACGTTCCATACTATTCATATATCTATATACACATGAAAAATGACTAAAAATGAAAGTTTGAAGTTTGACCTTTCACATACACACGAGTAGGTACATACGTCATAGTAATAGTAGGTTTGCACCTCCGTGCCTTACAATTAGATAGGTACATACATGCCTACGTCCGGAGGTAGGGTCTGCCGATGAACTTATATACAGAGAGGTTGAAATTCTGTTGGTCAAACCGTGCGCGCACGGCCGTTTAACGAGCAGATGCGCTTTTTCGCGATAGGTAGATACATAGCATACGTATATACCTACATACGTGTATATAATGTATGGGAAGATTTACCAACGGTTTGTCTAGTTACAGAACTTCGAGGTCACCTTATCATTGCATTATTTTTCACTTCGTCGGGAAGCTGCGAGTTGCAAGCTCCAGGCTCGAAGCTTCGCCCGGATTGTATAGATATACATGGCGAATTATGAAGAGAACGAATGAATATAAATAAATGAATGAATAAAGAATAAACGAGAATGGCTCGAGAAAGGATACGGTGTCCGTTGAAAAACGACGAGATTCATTTTTAGCCGGAGGACATGGGGGAATGAAAAAGCTCTAGATATGTAATAAATAAAGGTAGCTGAGCAGGCTGCTAGGTAGGATTCAGGCGAGTGCCTGAGTAAGTCGGGTCCATGTTAGGTCAGGGCTAGGTTAGGTTGGATATTCAAATTCTGCTCTAGCAATTTATAAAAGAAGTATAAGTCGGGAAATCCGCATTCAACTGGAGATTAAGCGACCGCGCGAGGCAACACGGTATACCTACCAGTGAAACAGTTTTGCTGCGGTGTGACGCAATGCCGAGAATCAGATGGCGCGAATTGTGGAAAATTTGATCGAATACTCGGAATAAAATGAACTTTCGTCAGAGATCTCGCCCGGAGCTACGAAGAGTTTATATTCTTTATTGTATTTCTGCCGGAAACAATCAGCGAGGAAACAGAAAAATTCATGACGAAACTCGAGTTTTGAGTATTCAGCTACGGATCACACATCTGCTTGGAAATGTTTGTGAAAAAAATAAAATAAATTCTTGAGGGATGGAGGAAACCGTTGAGGGGGATCGAGGAGATCTTCACATGCGCGAATACGTACGGGGTTGATGTGCTTGCGGTGGGGCGTTGAACATTTTTTATTACTCTGCAGGCAGGCCAAATTTTACAACTATTTGAAATTACATTGAAAATTTTTAGCGCGCGGTGGCTCTTTTCCATTTTATAGTTGGTGCTCTTTCCACCCCCTTTTTACTCACTCAGCCAATTCCCTTTATTCCTTCCGCCTGTTTTTAGTCAAGAGTCATAAAATCGTATAAGGTAGGTACCAAACAATTGAAAACCCCGACCGTATATTTCATAGCCGCTGCTGTGCATTGGTACTACTATTGTATATGAGAGTAATATAGATAGATCTCGGCAAAGGTGATGTTTCATGTAACGATTCCAATCCACTCGAACGTTTGGCTGTTATTTCTTCCATTCGCAAAAAATACGGAGTTTCTGCAATATTCGGTGCTAATCGTATCAGCGAACGTGATACATGATTTTCAATATTTCTATTCAACTGAAGACGGACCGGAGCGAATGAGAAGTTATCTCGTCGATGCTAATGCGAATGGAAAGGGAGAGAAACGAACAAACAAACAAACCAAGCGAAACAAATAAAAACGACGAAAAATATGATAAAATTTTGTTTCTTTGAAGAAAATAAACGTTCAACTTTCAACCGTCGCTGCGCGTGTATGCTTATACATTGTACAAAAGCTAGAGAACAAAGTGCAGAATGACAAACGTTGAGAATTGCAATTTGTATTCTATTCATCAGAGACTCGACACTGTCGTTTACCTTTTCATGAAAAAACGAGTGCTGTAATGAAAAGCGAAGCTTCGATGTACCGGCACTGCGAAACGGCGTTGAAACTGTTAGTCTCATTCAAGTATTGTCTTACGATTGTGATTTCTTGATAATAAAAGCACCATCAGTTGACAAACTCTGGTACTTTTGTCGTGAATATTGTTTCGTACGAACGGTTGGTTCGTCAAGAAGAAATGCAATTGTATATGGGCACCTATACCCCATTCGGAACGAGCAGAGAGCTTATCTTCGAATGTGAATCGCAATGGAATGAAAATAGTCAATAAAGAAATGAGGCCAACGACGGACGACGACTACCATACTATTCCGGAACAGCGATAAAATGTCTGTCAATAATGCGACAGCGTCAACGTTAGACGAAATAACAGGAGAAGAAAAAATGGAGAGAATATAGGTAAGGAGAGAAAGAAGCAAATGATGAAGATTAATAATAATAGCCTTGTTTTTCCTCATGATTTATACACCTATATATGTCATACCGCAATTACATGAATTGATACGATTAATCAAACATACTATATAGGTGTGTACGTAGAGAAGATATCGCAATGAAATGGATATACGACAAGGATATATTTGTTGGCAAGTAGGTAGGTAGGTAGGTAGATAGATAGATAGATAGGTAAGTATTACTTCTCTGCTAATTGTTTGCTTGACTCTTGTTAGTTCAAACGTCAAGTTTGGAACAGTTAATTCCATTATGGCGTTGGGAATCCCCGAGCAAGCTAGGCGCGCCCGAATATACGCGGTACCATCCACCATCTACGCGAACCAACCCGGGTTTGGTAGATGAGGAGAGGAGGCGTATTGAAACTCGTTAATTTGAAAATCGAAGCCCGTTAGTCAACTGTTTGTCGAGCGTTGGGCGGTAGGAGGAAGTACTCGGGGTACCCATTGCTAATGGCTTCCGTCATTTTCGAAGTACATACATGCATATATACATATGCGCATAGTTTGAGGTTTTGTGTTACTCCCCAGGTTTTGATTACTCTTTAGCTTCACTTCCCTCCCTATGCAATTCCGTGTCCACTTTTTCCCTTCATTCGTTCTTTTGCCCGCCTATATAGTATAGCAATTGAATATTCCGATATTATGGAATACAAGGTTAAAGAGAGACAGAGATAGAGATAGAGATAGATAGAGAGAGAGAGAGAAAAGTGGAAACCATCGGGAAGATCGCACACGTGCGATAAACGGGAAAAATTATGCGGTCGTCCGGCCGAAAAAAAAAAGAAAGAAAATAAGTAAAAAATAACGCGGAAACGACTTTTTTGAATATTCAAGAGCACCCGGCGCGGGCGGCGCGGCGTCTTGTCTTGTCACCAGCGATATATACGAGCGTTTCTGAATTGCTGGTAAGCAAAATCTTGAGATGAGGGAAAACCCCTCGTCATCTCTCTTATTTTAGATCCCGGCCGGGCGAAACTTTGGAATAAAAAAATCTCTCCCTTTTGAATAAAGATTTGAATTTGAAAAAGTGAGCTAGAGTAATCGCCGGTTATAATTCAGTTGAAAAGTATAAATATTATGTGTTCTTAAGAGACGCACTTATTTTCTCTTTTCCACCTCGTTTATGAATATAACCGTGAAGATAAACGAGTTTCCGAGTCCTGTAGCCGCAGCACGCAGCACGGAGACATAAGGATTAGAAAGTTAAAGAATAAATAAAACTTTCGTTAGATGGAGGCCGGAAGCTTTTCGGAGGGTTTAAATCACCGGTTTGCAGCTTTCACAGGATCGAAAACTACCGGGATTCTAGATAAGAAATATCTCAAAGCCCTGAAGGTCCCCTTGCAGACGTCTCTGTCGTTGTCACCGTCGTCGTAGACGAAAAAGCATTTCCACTCTTCGAACTGGGGAGAAGAAGAGAAAGTTTTATAAAATAAAATCCCTCTGGTTTTCTTTTTTTCCCGTTTCGTTTTTCGTTCTCGTTCGATCCTCTACTCTTTCTCTCTATGCTTCTTGCCCTCTTTCCTCCTTTCTTTCTTTCTTTCTACTAAAGAGTAGTGAGTCTATAAATTTTGAAGCCACCGCCTCTTTCTCCCCCTTCTGCTCCTTTTTCTTCTTCTTCTTCTACTTCTACTTCGTCTACTTCGACTCTGCATCATTAATATCAAAGTTGCCCACCCCATGACTCCACCTTCGTGCAGGCATGGGATAGACAAAACAACCTGTATCCTGCCCGACTCTAGTGGTATTTCCCCGTTCAGGATAAAGAAGAGAGGCGGAGGGAGAAGGAGCTCGGGAGAACGCGGGGAAAGAAGAAAGGTATGTAGGTATAGAGGATGGAGCATGCCGCCATGAATCACGCGAGGAGAATAATTGACAGTCGGCAAACAAAACGAACCCAACCGGGAACCACTACCGCAGTCAGTATGCCACATAGTCTGGGGTTCAGTTCTCTGAACCTTTAGGGGTTTCAGTTGATGCGAGTAGGGTGGTTACTTGTTATGCAGATTGGAATAATATCGGCGGAGAAGAGGTATGTATGTGCCATGGGAAGTTACTGTGAAATTCTCGATCCATAGCCTATGTACCCCGGCTGCTACTCCTCCACCACACGCGCCCCTTGATGCAGCAATATCGCAGAATTCAATCATCATCTCCTGAAGGAAGTCATATTACGATCACTCTGCAAATTCGAACCATACAGCGCACACCGCATCGCTATACTACCCTCAACAAATGCACTTTACTTGACTCCGCATGAACCAAGCCCGCGGACTTTTTCGGTGAACGAAACTTCGTCAGATAGTACAATCCCTGTGAACGCGTGTAACGCAATTCTTGTAGCGATCGAGAGGGAGATTTCCGTTTGCTGGTGATCCATCCCCGCAGGATGGGAGAATCCTCGGTAGTAAAAACGGCTGTAGGTACCGCTTGTTATACACGTTTGTAAAGCATGGACCGTTCACCTCCGCTTTTGCAGCCAGCGCGGCGCGCTTTCCTCGACTTCCGGTTTTTCGTAACGTTCTCTTTCGCTGTTACCGTTACTCTCTTTTTCTCGCTCTCGCTCTCTCTCTCTCTCTCTCTCTCTCTCTCTCTCTCTCTCTCTCTCTCTCTCTCTCTCTCTCTCTCTCTCTCTCTCTCTCTCTCTCTCTCTCTCTCTCCTCTCTCTCTCTCTCTCTCTCTTTTCCGCCGCGTCACTGTGCCTGAGATTTATTACCCTCCAGGTTAACCGAGCGACTGGAGAGGGGTCCTACCGGCAAACACCAACAACCCAAACTCATACTTCACCCCTTTAAACGTTAAATAAATGGCGTTGGTCAACGGGCTTTCGCGTTGTCATTAAAAACTGTTTATATCTGCCCCCATTTTGGAGCGGGGCGAATACGCGCTGCGCCCTTCGTGCGGGTCTAACGCTTCGGTCGATAACGTAATGACAGAAATTTCTAATGACTGGGTGTTTGAAAATCATTTTTACGAGATATCGGTGCGAGTCGTGTTTCTGGAATTTTTCAATCTCCATTCTAACGCGATTTTTCATCTTTCAAATTGTCTCCCTTATTCCGGGGTGAAATTTTATCGTAAAACGATGATCGAGCAACCGAACGACGGCGTAAACGACAAGGAATGTGCTCAACGAGGTGAACCAATCCAAGTTTATGAACGCGTAGGGTTTGTGTAAGTTTGCGTGTCGTTTCCGGTCAGTTGGCTGGTGAGCTTACAGAGGATAAGAATACACAGGGAATCCCTGGGGATACCGGAAGCGACGAACCGAAAGTTCTCCCTTTTAACGAAAGCCCCCACGACAGCGACCCTTGCGGCCTACATGCGTTACTTTCTATACCATACCTTCAGCCGCGCAACTTGAAGATCAATAAATTCTCTCTCCATCTGTTTTTTACATTTTTGGATTCATTGTCGTTGAGCTACTGAGGAAGAATGAAGTTGTAGCAGGTATAGTCAAAGAATTTATGAAAATCTTTTCAAATTTCTCCTACAGAAGATCGATAAAGCGTATTCTATTGTATCCCTAATCTGCACAAAAGTTTACTCCGGGGTCATGTCCTCTCCGTAGCAGATGGTGACTTTCCAGACTCTCGTAAGTCATGGTTTCCATGCCACGAGACCAGATGTACAGAATATTCTATATTCCGGAAAATTTTGACTTTCGAGAACTATACTAATTCTGACGCGCATTAGGCGGCAGTTTATGTTCCTCGTTTATGATGTATGCATGCATGTACCAGCCTGCGAAATTCATTGCCAAAACCATACACAATATGGCCATCGTCATCATAAAATGGCAAAAGTGAATTTGTGCTTATCAAAATGCCGATTCGGGATTCCGGAGGCGGCCTCTGGAAAGAGAGAGCGAAGGGAAAAAGAACGAGCTTATTCTTTAATCGAATGAAGCAATCATGGAAGTAGGTAGAAATAGGTGTGTAGTATACTGCAATGATTTGGAAAAACGGAAATTGCATACTTCGCTGTATCGGATGGAAAAGGGCGTATAGCCGGTACTATACTGGGGTGGAAAAGCTCACCCTCGGCAACACCTTTACCGCAGTAAAGCTCAGAACGACGTACGGACGTGTTTGATGACTCTCAAGGGAGCGTTGGGCCAACCCTTCACACCCACGGGCGGACGGAAAGCACTGAAGCAAGCAGCCAAGTAGGAACGGCGGTAGGGACGGAGAGCGGTAGGGTGGCACGCACGCGCCACCTTTACTACAATCCCCTATTTTCATCCCCAGCATTCGCAAGCCCAACTCGACCGGTTGCCCATGGACCATCAAACCACTAACCGTTCGCCGCCCAAACTGACTGACCACCCTCAGAATTGGGTCAAGAATTTATTCCAATTACGATCAGATATAGAAGAGAAGGAGAAAAGAGAGAAAAGGAAAGAGGTAAGAGAAAAGGAGAGAAAATCTCTCAACCTTTTTCCGGTCTCCTTCTTTCTCCCTTTCCTGCACCACCTCTTAACGGTGAAGAAACTTGAACTCTCGTCAAGTGTTCTTGGTCGTCTAGTTATTATCAAACGACCGCTAGATCCTAGATTCTGGATTCAACCCCGCATTTTCTACCACTCGAGAAATATCGGAGAGGCTCATAACTTTTCTCGTTTGTGAAATATGTTACTTTTTTCTTTTTTTTCTTTTTTTTTTTCTCTTTCCATCTCTCCTCTTCTTTTCTCTTTGATTATTTCCTTTTCTGAATCATAGAAGGAGGAAGCTGCCGTATGCACACGCACGCGGTGCGCATATGCATTGACGTGATGAAGCGAAGCTAAATGTTCAAAGGAAATTCGAGTCGTCCACTATACAGGTATATTTGACGGATAAAAAGTCGTGTCCCCTTTTTCTAGCTTTTTGTCAACTTCCAGAGGGATTTGTAATACTGAAAGCTTTTTCATAATATTCTTGTGAATCATTTTTAGTCGAAAATTTTTCTCGTTGTATCGTGTGAAGCTGCAGACGAGAATGGAGAAAACTCGTCATAGCGTTGCGGCATGGCGTACTCAAGTTTCGGATTATGTCATCCGGGTGACATCTGTGTTGAAGATAAATAGAAAAATATTAATTGCTCGGCGGTCAACGTGGTATCGTTTTCTTTTCTCTTCTGTTTTTCCTTTTGCTCCTTATTCCGTGTCTCGTATTTTGCTATATTTTTTTCCGGGGACTCCCGAAATCGGCGAAAAACTCTTTTCTCTTGGCTCAGCTGCTTTCGGGGGCCATAGAAAATCTAATCCCGATGCTCTACGGGACGCGCAATTGTTATAGTGAAAAATCGAAATTACGAACATGAAAACTCGAAGATGAAACGTCAATTTGAAGTAGAGGAGTAATTTTGTGAGAGCACGCCGACTGGACGATTAAATGTAGTTGTATCATAACATGATGTATATATTCAATAATATCATTCTATAAAAAATCGTTATTGCAATTTCTCGGACCTGTGAACGAAAAATCAAAGAAAGTTTCAAATCGATAACATGAAACAAATGATCGAAATTATTTGGCTTCCTCCATTTCCCATTATCCGTGATACCAGGTATTAAAATGATTTATACCCAATTACTTATAAGAATAATGAATTTATCAGTCATCTCTCGATGCAGGTTCGCGTTTTACACGTTAAATATTAAAGCGGAGAGAATGGAATGAGACAATAATGAAATTGATGAGAAAATAAACGACGAGGTTGAATATTTGACAAAGAAAGAAGAAGTGGGACGATTTTTTACATCGATATGATAAGCGGTCGTAAATTAAACTTTACGACACAGTTGGTGGCACTTGAATAGCTCGTATTATGCTGTGAAAGAGAGCTGAGGGGATTCGAGCTTGAGCTGATAATTCATACAATTTAACGACAGCTTCTAGATTTTAGGTAATCGTTGACCGCGTCCTACGTGGAATGGCGCGGGTATAAATTTGAAGAATAAATTTTACACACCAGGTGAACGAAAATCTGTATTATATAGAAACCGAACTCTTCTATACATAGAGATTTTATATAACGAGTATATACCATACCTAGACTATAATATACAGTTATTTGATCGTAAAGTTCACGCCCCGATGGACTTACGATAGTTTTTTAAAAGTTCACGGCACCTCGCAGATGTTACCGGAGCCCTAGAGTTCCTCTTTCTAAAAGTTGTAAGTATCATAATGGAAATTCTACGATCGATTGAAGTCGTACGTTCCTTATTTTCTTTCCTGTTCTTTTCTCGTTTTTTTTTTCTCTCTCCTCCTTTTTCCTTTCGACAAATGTCGACGGAACGATGAACCAAAAACACAACCGAACTATAGCAAAATATTTATTATCCATACGCTCGTGCGGAAAAGATCGGAAAATATTTCTCATTGATGTTGCGAAAACGGCGAACAAAATTGCACTCAATATAATGAAAAATGAACGAACAAAAAAAAAAAAAAAAAGAAAAAAACACAAAAAAAAAAGAGGGAAAATCATTTTTCGAGTAATATTTGACTGCAGGCTGTAGATATTGGAGATATAAAAAATATGGTTACGTTATCCCGCGTAAAAGCAGCCCCCCCCTGGAACAAAAATTAAAGAGGATGAGTTTATTTCTGCCGGTATTTTATTCCATTTTTTTTGTTGTTTTTTGCGTTTTTTTGTTGTTTGCATTTTTCAACTCATCGACAATAGTATAGTATACCGCTCCGCTATAGTATCGGCGGTAGATACAGGTTCGAAAACAAAGAGACCATCGCTATGGAAACCGCGTTGTAGTACATACATTTCGGTTCTTTTTTCTCCAGTTTTCTTATTTTGCTTCATTCTTTTTTAGTAATATGAAACGAGCGAGAATTGTCGCTGGCGCGCTCGTTACATTTGTTTGTCTCTCCGGTACACAACGCAGAAATCACGAGTAGGTACGTATGTACTACTACCTATCACGAGTGCGACGAGCTTTTCCACTTTCCGTCTAACTATAATTTCAAATGACTAATCGATATCACTATTTTCCTCGCGGTTTTCCCTTCCCTTCCCTTCCCTTCCCTTCCCTTCCCTTCCCTTCCCTTCCCTTCCCTTCCCTTCCCTTCCCTTTCCGTCCCTTTCCTCCCCGTTCCGCCTCTCCTCTGCACTTTCCGCCCCTTTCTCTTCCCTTTCCTTATCTTCCCCGCGGTATAATTAATACTGCTATACCGTAAACAGATCCAAATGTTCACGATTATCCGAACGAACTTCGTATTCGTGTTTCATCATTCGTAGGTATTTCAAATTTTTTTAGGGAAATCAGTTTCCGTGCGTATTGAGACGACAAATCACGCAGCTGCAGCGACAATGGTAGGTACATTTTCGGTAAAATTTTTACCGCAAAATCAATGAATCGCCGAGTTTCTTCTTCTTTTTTGTTCTTCAATCTCTCACTTTTTAACGAGAAAAAATTAATTTTTGAAAAATTGTATTCTGCATTTTCGTTAAGATATCAACCGCACAATGTTTCATACGAATCATACGATTGATTATTTTTGCTGACGATTAGAATGAAACTTCACATGCGTACTACAATGAATTCGTTATTTTAGGAGCTCATTAAACATCGTAGAATAACTGAATGAAGAATAATGCGCCGTATATGACCCTCATATCCTCGAAGTACGTCCATATAGTAGCCTGAGCAAACATCACACGGATCTAAATTAGACCATGCATAAGTTTCATAGTTTTAGCCCGGACTAGATTGACTCATTGTCAGATCGACGAACGTTCGTGCAAAACAAATTTTAACAATTTTTGAGGATTCGTCTTTTTTTCTTTTCTTTCTATTTTTCAAATTTTCCGTCTCTTTGAAGTACATTCATATGTTCCGAACAAGATTATAATTTCAGAACCCCGCGGCAAGAAAGAAGAAGGAAAAAGATATTAGAAGAAATTTGCCAAATTCATATTCCCACGTCCTTCGACAATATCTTCAAAGTTGATCTTCGACTCTCGTATATTATTTATATGTATACGCATCGATATATAGTATCTCATCTGCCGAAGAGTGAGAAAAAGAAACGGGCGGAAAAAGAGCGAAAAGAAGGAAAGAAGATGCAATTCGCCGGGAATTCATTATTCGGTAAAGGACGAGGAGCCCCTCTCCACGGCAAGGACCTAGCGGAACAAATTACAATCCAGCACCTCCATCATGTATAATGAAAGATATTGGCCCATGGCAATATCTGGCGAGAACAAAGGGTCTTGTAGCTGAATGATCGCGAGTATCTATATAGACGCACGTAATATAGTGTAAGGGAATATCCGATATGCTGCAGGTGGGCGGAAACGGAGGAAACTATACCATTGGTACGTTTGTATGTGTATAGCTAATGGAATGGATTCAATGAGTCTTCAGCCGTTGACTGCCTGAATGAATAAATGACTCAATGACCGAACGACTGTTCGCTCAATTTCTCTGAAAATTTAGCAAATCCACGTTCGTCGGTTGCGGGTGGCGGGTGGCAGCCCGAGGCGAAGAGCCAACGAAGGATATCGGCCCGTGTATAATTTAAGCTCGTGTATCAATCGCCGAAGGGAGTCCCTCGGCCTGTAGCACGGTAGCTGGTACATCGTGAGAAGGGAGTTGCCCGAATTCGAGGCCTAGGGGATGATTTCCCGACGGAATACCACCGGCTACCATCCGCCTATACAGATGCGTACAACGTAGCCACATACTTCCGTTTCGGTTGTATATGTAGATGATTCTCGTGTATAGAGACTTGGTCGTGGTCGTCGATCGGAATACACTATATATATATATATAGATACGTATAGATATGTATATTTTACAGACGTATGGAAATATGGACTATGAGTGAAGAGTATTGAGCAGGCTTTTGGCAAGGTAACAACGTTCACTTCGACGTTGCAACGGACACGGCTTATCGATCTATCGCTTGGTATTCGTTATGAATCTACGTCACAGCTGTAAAAAGGCGGTTTTAGACGTGGAAAGAACAGAATTTTACAGGAGTCACCCCGCTCACTGGGGCTCGAAATTTGTACCATTTTATGCAGGTGAAGCTGGAATGGAGTCTGAATAGTGTGAATTCCGGTACACAGATTAACGCCGAACGACGTGACATTGAGGGGCAATCAGAGTCACCGCCGGCAATCTAACCTAGCTGACACGGGGGATATTTATTTTTCATCAAATCCGAGCGATGTCTCGGAAAAGTGAAATACTTAGCAACTTTCTGCCATCGTACTCAACGAATCCTCGCGAGTTACATCGAATCCGATCGAGTCGTTCGCGCCAATCTGAGATTATCGTTTTCGAAACGATTTCTGTGCATTCAGCATCGCGAATCCGAGTTTCTCCCCTCAACAATAAGATTAGCACCGAACTGGGTGCAATGCGGTTGTAACCGCGGGAAGGAGAATCACGGTGAAAAATAATATCTGCTATTTCGTCAGCGAAATATTACGTCTCGCATATTCCGTGACATTCGTGTGTCGAAACAGCCGATACGGACTTTTCGTGCGTTTTCTTGCGTTACGTTCATAAACTTGAGCCTGCAGACGTTTCGGATTCAGGTTTACCCGGTTGATGGAGTGGTTTAACCTGAACCTCCGATTGATTGTGAGCATTGAGATCCGAAGGTTTGAATCTCACCGACTAAATATCTACCGTCGAGGGTTACGAGCGAGAATCGTGGTGATCAAGGTATAAGAAACGTTGGGGAACGTGATTTGATCAGGCTCATAATCAGACTACGGCACGGGGTACCATCTTCTTCCACATTGGGGAAACACCGAAATTTAATAAAGCTGATTGGTATATTGCCACTTGGCTGTTGCCCGCGGGCCTTCCCAAGTATATTTCTTATCGCCTTCGGTATAACAGTTACCAAGTGGATCGCCTCAGGGTTTCGACAAACACGAACAACCCTCCCGTTTACTCTGGTTAAAGGAATCCCAAATTTTATAACATTGCCAAAGCTTACCCCTTATACATCATACCTTCATATACACGCCTATAATTATATAGCCTGGGTACTGTCCCTGTATAACATCGAGCTAATGAGAGAGTATTGCTAAAATTCGGATATACATGTTTCATCGGAAAATTAACAATTTTTATCACATTTATTTTCATTAAATTGAAACATATTGTTCAGATACAAACTAAATGTTTACATAGGTAGGTATAGGTATCCGGTATACCTATATATATCTATATCGTTTGGTAGGGAATGAAGAATGTCTGTTCATTACTCTGGCACGAAGTTTGATGAGAGAACAAAAAAAAAATAATAATAAACGAGAGGAAGAGGGAGAGGTAGAAAAAAAAAACAAACGAAAAAACTCTGAAACAAATTTTGATGCCCGGCTGCAATTCGTACGCGAGAGTTGGTTCTCTTTTTCCTTTTTCTTTTTCACCTACTTCTCATAATTCCATTGTATCTGACCTGTCATGCAGTTGGTACGTACCTATAGGCAGTTCGTAACAATGCGTCACTCAAAGTAATCCTAATTGTTGCTGCATAAGCATTATACCTATATATATAGTCTGCACGTCTCTCGTATACCGCGGCTTAAATTATCCAACAACGGACGTATTCCTCTTGAAATTTTATTTCAGGCTATCAATTGAATCTGATACCGAGAGTGGGCATGTCGGCGGAGGAGTGGGACGGGGCGGCGGGAGGGGCGGGAGGGTCCTCTTTTTTCATTTCTTAACTCTTGCAATTTTCCAGTATAAATTTCAAGTAAGGCCTCGTAATTTTCCATTCGATTTACTCGACCGGCTTCTCAGATGAGGGCGGGAAAAAGGAGGCAGAGCACCAAGGAATCCAAGGTGTTCCCGAGCAGTGAAATTATGACTTCAATTTGGAAACGGGGAGCGAGGGGAAAAGCCGGAGTCATGATCGTCGTCGCGTATTGGCTACTAATTAAGATTAGGATCCGCATCTTTGACGACTGTGATCTGAGAGATGCCGATGTAATTTCGAACTGAAAGATACATATATATATATAGATTATATATATAGAGGCAACGCTCATTTTCCTCTTCGAAGCACTACGCTGTCCGTGCCTCGAATGAGAATGATCATAACAATAATGCGATAATACCTAATAATAATTCAAGGTGTCGCTGATGATGGGAAAAAATTAAGCGGTAACAGCATTAGTTCTCGCAGGAAATTTCTATATTCCGTATATAAATATAATGCGAAGAGTGCAGGAGAGGAGATGATATCTGCTAGCCAGAAGATCGTACTTCGAGGAACGTTTAATGTAATGTGTGTAGAAAACTTGTATGCATACGGTAGCGCAAATTTGTTAGGGTATTTTATTCCTTCCTTTTTGTACGCGTATAAATTTGTCATTTCTCAACATTTTATCTTATTTATGTGATACCGCGGTTATGAGCTTTTTTTACAGCCACACGGTGACGCACCTTCATGTATAAATACAACACGAGATGACAGAGATAGATAAAGAGAGAGAGAGAGAGAGAGAGAGAGAGAGAGAGAGAGAGAGAGAGACTGTGTGCAGTATTACTATAGAGATACATCTTCAGCTGTTGCAGCTACAAGTTGCGATGGACATAAAATTGCGGTGGCTCTCGAACAAATTTTGTTCAATTTTTTTTCTTTTTTTACTTCACTTTTCGTCGTTTCAGGTGTGTCCGTTCTCCGTTCCTCATATTGTTATATTTTCCACGTTTCATATGTTTCTCTCCTATAATATTTAATGCTTGTAAAGGTATGGTATGTAATACATACGCGGTACGTAGGTATACATATACATACATAAAAACATATGAGAATGAATTTAAATAGGTACGACGTATAACAAACCGCCTGAGAATCTATTGGCTGGGGTATAAAAAAATATCCAACGAACGGAACTAAAAATGTTGAACACTCCGGCGATATCGCAGAAAACTCGGGTTCGTTCGCTTACGAAGTTTGGCTGGACGCGAAACGGGAGGAAAAAATTTACTGTCTCATGTTGGGCACTGAATCAAATGTTTCGTTGCCCGGCGTGTCTTGGTCTCTTAAATTCGACTAGGCGCGAAGTTGGCAAAGAACAAAAAATTGACGATTCCAAATTCTTGTTTTCCATTGCCCAACGCGGAATCCCGTGTCCTACCTCGGAGTCCGACGCATTCGAGATATTTCCGATATTTCGAGATTTTTCGACGTTTTTTTTTTTAACTCGATTCGAAACTGCAGAGGGCCGACATGCGAATTTTTTATGAGGTCGAAGTATATAACGTTGATGCGACAAGATATTAGGAACTTAACTCCCCAATATAGGGTTTGAATATTGTCAAAATAGCTAAATATAGCGTCTAATTATCTAGATTGATTGAACATATTTGTCGAGCATTTTGAAATTCAGATAACGTCGATCCTAAATCCTGTAATATATAGTTTTTTTCAATATTATTTCGTTACGTTACCGCTACGAACTACAACCACATGATTTTTTCAATAGTCTGGTCGGCGCGCGCGATCGACCAAATTGTCCGTCGGGTCTGAAATTCGAAAAAAAAAAAAAAAAAAATGAAAATATAAACAACTTTCGGGATAACGGGAAACTTTTCAGGATATACCGACGACGTTTTACTCCGAGATAGGATTTAATCGACTGAACTGTATCGGGGTTTATAAGTTTCGCTCGATTATATATACCTACATCAATCGACAATTTATTTATCTCTTGATCTCCGGCCAGTCGACCGGCCGGATCTTCGGCTCGTAAACAACGTTGTAAAGTATCTTACCATTCGAGGGGAAATAAGGAGGAGAAAGAAGAAAAAAAAAAAAAAAAAAAAAACAATTAACGGAAAAGGAAAAACGTAGCAAAACAGGAAACAAGAAAAAAAAACGAGCCGTTCAATACGAACGGCAATCGGATCGCAGAAACAGCAAAGGTTTCGTGCAATATATGCAGTATATCTACTAAACCTGAATTCTTCGGAACGCTCCCAGCACCGACCGTTCGAGTGGTAAATATATTTCGAACCTTGTGTGTATTTCGAATTTTCAAATGCCCGCAGAGAATTTTCTTTTCCCCCGCCTGTTTCGGCTTCACCAGAATATTCATCGGTCATTTATTATTTATAGATATTATTTTTTTTTTTCATTTATTTGCATCGGATTTGAAAAAGTCAACGGACCAAAAGTCTGTATTGAGAAAAGAATCGAGGAAAAGTACAAAACCGAATCATTGTATAATTACCGAAAAGATGTTTGTGGTCGTTGTTTGGTTTTCCTTCCCTCGTCTTCGTATGATCCACATCGGAGAAACGAATGAATCGCGGATTAATACATAATAATAATAATAATAATAATAATAATAATAATAATTTCATTCGAATTGATGGGGCGTAAAATTTCACAATTCCACAATCTTTATACTTCCCTCGAAAGAACGTGGCAGAGCAGAGCAAGGCAGAGCGATGTCGAAGTGATGAAAACAGATTGCTTTTTGACGAAATAGAATTCTCATTGTGTTTTGACTTTTTCAAAACTAGGTATAGGTATACGTTTACGGACCGAAACTGGTGGAGGCGACGCTTTTGATCAGGTATCGCGTACTATAATTGAGCAATTGATTGCGACGAGGACCGCATGCGCGGCGGTATAGTCGTATTACCTATATCTACAAATTCATACAATATTGAAAATCAGATCTGACGATCGCGGCAGGGGAGGTCGATGAAACTGGAATTTAATGAAGGCGGCGGGGTTTATGGATCGCGTGGTATAGATGAGGCAATTTGTAGTAATTAATCCGGTATGCAGTTGCGAAAAAAATCGATAAAATCGACAAATAAGTAGACATTTTATACCGGGAGTAATTCAAGCTCGTTCCCCGAGTCCGTGTTTTGAAACAGATCCGTTTTATGGACAAATTTGTGCTGCGGGCAACGAGTACAGTAGAGTGTGTGAAGACGAAACCTAGCAAAGTGGTTAATATCAATATTGATGACGTGGGATTAAAGCTACGGAGAAACGCGCAGCGCGCCATGTCCGCAGTCGGCGATAGAAATTCACCTCCCCGCGAGTGTATGCCATGGAAAAGCAAGGAGCTCGACTCCCCGAGTCCCCGATGATTCAGTTTTAGTATAACTCATATTGGAACTAGGTCAGAATAATATTGGAATCCGAAGCCTGAATGATCTAGGGCGGTGAACCGTTTGGGGAAAATGGAGATTGGGCCGAGGTAGGTACTTCACTTAGTGGATGACCTCGGTTGACCGCACGCTTTCGCCCCACAGGGCACTGTCTATTACCATCAATACCATCCTAGCATCGACGCAAACCTGAGGGCTCTACCTCCTGAGTGCTGAGTCCCGAGTCCTGAGTCCTGACGCGGACGCCCGGGAGTTCCTCTAGACGTCGGGTGTCGGGTGTCGGGTGTCGGTTTGTCCCTCTCCGAGTATTAGTCACGGGGTTTAATCGACGGAATACTAATTGATCGGATGGGACGTGTATAGTTTCTTGCTCATTATGTAAATCAGTACTATCCCCAATGTGTGTGACGCCTGTCCGACTGCGGTTAATCCTGGGAGGAAGCAACGATCATTTTGCCCAAAACTGATATATACATACATTTCCGAAAAGTCAGAGTTCAGTAAAGCCGTAGATAAAAAGTTTGCGAGAAACATTAAGCGACGGTATAACGCGTACATACGACGTAAACGTAGAAAATTTCCAAGTTATACAAGGTATCGGAGTGTCTGATTCTCTGCAGTGGTTACGGTACAGTTTTCTGTAGTATTTCAATTTCATAATTGTGAAACGGGTAGGTAGGTAAAAGCTCGTTGGTATTTTCGCACGAGGATATCGGGTCGCACGAAAGCTCGGCGAACAAATATTAGTTTCTCGACTTTGTATATACAGGAAGTATAGTTATCACGGTTCGGTTAATATTCGACAGATTGTTGAGCTCAGTTTACGGCACCGTTTCCGCAGCATAGCGGTAGTATAGTGCCAGTTAGAGTATGTACGGGAATACAAACAGTGAAAAGGTTCGATTACAAGCCGCGGGCGGGTAAGTCTATAGCTGATACACCGCAGCGGAGAAGCGAGCTAGCGCGGCATGGATGTCGGATGGCGGATGGCGGGAGGCAGGAATTCGCGTCGGACTATATCGAGCCATTACTACTGCCGCAGCGTTCCGTTACACTCCAACGAAAGCGGATATCCAAACTAATCTTGAAACTTGCTAAATTACGTTATTCAACTTTCTCACCAATGCCTCCCGCCCATATAACGTGAACCGAAGCGTACGGCAAATGGTAGATAAATGGTCACCCATCTCTCGTACCTTTTTGAATTTTGGATATCCACCGGACTCATGGAATATGAATTTTTATTCGCTGAGTCCTACAGAAACGGAACTAAAAAACGAAAAGATGGTTCCTCCTTTTCTGTTCTATTTCTCCCTTAGAGCACGCGGAAGCAAAAAAATTTGAACAAAAAAAAAAAACAAAAACAAGAACCAACAAAAAACCAAAAAAATAAGGTAAATTTTAGTTTCTGAAAATCGCCACCCTGTGGCAGTCGTTTCAATCGTCCGATTTGACCGATGTAAACTTGTCTCTTTGCTTGTAAAAAAAAAGTATAACCCACATATTCTCGATGGTATTTTGATTTTTCTCCGATATTCAATTTATATTGGTAATTTTCATTGATTTGAATTTTATCAGAATACGTGATAAAGTAATATATTTTTCATTCTGATTCCGCAGTATAGGATCATGAAGAGAACTGGATTGAATCGATATACTTTTTCTTCCAATGATTTATTTCACCTTCGTGCGTCTGACTATGCAGAGTTTTTACTACTTAAATTATGGCTTCGCCGCGCCGTGAACCAAAACTGTTATAGCATGCCGGCTGGGTCCAATATCTGGGTAAACGTATACCTATAACGTCTGGCTGACTGGCTGGCATTCATAGACCTCCAAACTCCAATCATCGAAGCTCTCTACCTTCTTGAATCATGGAAGAATCGGAAAGTGGCCCAATACATTTTTGTAGGCGCCTGCCACCCGTTGAATCATAAATTACTTCCAAAGCCGCAAACGAAAAACAAACCGAACATCGAGTAGAAAAAAAAATGGACAAAAAATTATACTGAAACTTTCGCCGAGGCATAATTTTCTCTTTTTTCTTTCCAAATTTAAATTGAGAATATACCTCAGTATTACATACTATACACGCAAGACGTTGAACGATCTCTATCAACGGAATTGCATTTTTTTCTATTTACCGAAAATTGCATTTACCGCGCGAAACAAAATAAAGAAACAGCCGATTTTCTTTTTTCGCGTCGACATCATAATGTATTTGAGCTCGATAAAAAAACTCGGGAGTGCCTCGATAGGAATAGCGATTTCTGCACACTTGAAGTAAATCGAATTATGCTTACCGCATTCGATATAGGCACAATTTGCCAACAAAATTTTCGACTTCAATGACGGAATAAATGTCTCTACCTACGCCCCCCCATACCTACTGCAGCGATACTTCGTGGGGGGGGGGGGGGGGGGGGGGGCAGGGGGCTGTGATATACAGCTATATCACCGTGAAACTCCGGTATGTACCCGACATCAATTTTCGTCCGAAATCCCGTATCTCTCTTACACTCGAATGAGAGCCAATCCTGGTCTAATTTATTCCAATAGTTAGTTGAACCGGATCCGGGTTTCGCGTAGCGTAGGTATACCTAGCCTGCACCTATGTATACCAGCAAACGCGATTTGGAACCGAAGCGATGCTATGCAATGCTCGTATTGCTGATCCACACACACACACAGCAGGTTATACCTACCGTAGATAGATACAAGATAGTTTAATTTCCGTGATTCTCAAACAACGATAATCCGCCCTCGCTGCAGCTGTGGGATACACGTTAATTGTGGATGCAATAAAGTAAGAATATCCCTGTTTCAGTTCTGCACGATTTTCACCCAGATACAAACGAACGGAATTGTTTGTTCTGCATAGATTTTCACACATTTTCTCGTCTCTTCCTCTCGATAAAGAATGAATACTCTGCCCCCTACTAGTTTCCGTTTCCTTCAACTTTTTCCGTCTTCTTTTCCTCCTGCCTTTTCTTTCCCGCTCTATTTCCATCCTTCATAGCACGCAGGATGAAATATTATCTAACAAATATTGAAGGACGTTTATTGCGGCTGTCGTAAAACCCTACCGGCATTAGTTACTCGAGGATCATCAAAGATGCAACGGTAGCTAGGTATAGCCATTGTTTCCGTTGCTTGTATACCGAAGCACGGCTACCACCGGGGCGCCGCTGTGCTGCAGCGGCAACGATGCACAATACCCGAGTATTCGTATACGTGTGGTAGGTACCAGATACGCGGCAACAACTGCAGTAAAATTCTCCTGCATATTTTCCTAACTCCGCAGTTAACTTTTCACCGAAGCTAAGAATCCTGAATTCCGCAGTAGGTGAATTTTCCCAACAAATTTTTTTGCGACAATTTTTTTCCTCTGCTTCTCCGGGCATTCTCTCCTCTTCTCCGTATATATACTCACGCGAAAACAAAGACGGAAAATGAGAAGGCCATCTTTACTGCGTTGCGACATACAGTTTAAGAGTGAAAATCCAATTTGAACGGATTTTCCATATTCGATATCACTTGAAGCACGCGCTGGTATAACGTGCAACAATGTAACTATCTATCGAATTCCGGAGGCTGCATGATCAAATTAAGCAGAGGGTTGGTTTGTTCGGTCTGTATATATAGCTATACATAGATATACAGGAATACCGACGAGAAACGTCACGATGTCCGCGTCACCGACCCCTGGAAGAAGGATGGCAGCCTGGAAGCTGATAGGACAAACCGAAAACTTTTGTTTCTCTACAAAAAACGAAAAACGTAAATCTATAACCCTCGATCCCTCTGTTTATCTTTTATATTTATTTATTTATTTCATCTTGTTTTCTTCCCGCAGTTTGATCTTCTCCTCGACAATTGCTCCGAAAATAAAAAACGCAGAGGACTCCGATAATTTTCAAATTTCAATATTAAATTGTTTCTCTTTCTATTCCTCTGAGCAAACAATGAATTCTGTCAATGGAGAATCAGACTGAATTATTTCTTTTATCCAACAGTAGTGCGTACCCGTCTTTCTCTTTCTCGTCTCGCATCTTTTCTCTTGCTGCAATCACAATCATGATTTTCGTAGCTGAAACCGTGCGGGGCCGCATCATCACGATTACGGGTTCCGGTCCGTCGTTAGATTACAAAACTATCCCTCGCCTCGACCCTCGGGGTTGAAATCCCACCCTAAATCCGAATTCCCTATCTTCAACTTCTCGAATCTAATTTTGTACGGGCTAAATAATCTAATAGTCGACGGCCCCCGTCTCGGTCCTGCTGGTTACAGGATATTGCATCTTCCATACTTCTAATCCGCTACAATTTTCATCTCTGGGCAAACTGCAGGAACTCGATGAGAGAGTTCGTTCAACAATTTAGCCTACAGCGTTGGGTATCCTTACGAGCAGCAGAATTCTCAAATTAGGATAACTAATATTCATCTTATGCAGAAGGCCAAAGTTTATGACGCTAATGCAACAGAATACCAAGTAAACGATATTCACAATTATTTCGCTGGCGAAATTTCACGAAAAATTATCACATTTTCCACGATGGGGTTAGAAATATTGGCGAAAAATAATATCAACTCTTTCGCGACAAGAATGTTGTGAAACATTGCATTTTTTACAAAATTGAATTCAAAATGAAGAACGGAAGAAAGAAAAGACGTAAAAAAAAAGGACAACGACTTACGTTTGAGAAAACGAGAAACAAAAATGTAGAACGGTTTTTTATTTCATATTTGTGATCCTTTTTTGGCACGTGATGATATGCCTCTACCCCGCCGCCATATTATGTATATACCTATCTATGCATGTACATATATACCAGTGTATGTGTTACATGAAAAAATGTACCTGTTACAAATCGCGTACGTATATTATATACGAGTTTTCCATTATCCAATTATCGATCGTTATTTATTTAGTATTCAGAGCTGGTAACAAGTATGGCTTTGAAAACAGATATTTTGCTATTCATATTATGGGAATTACAGGTTCGCACTGCATTCAGGGATTTCACAGAGCTTTCTCGTATTATTACATCCAACGCTTTCCCGTCACAGAGTTGCGTTCGGTAGCGTCCACGTCGCAACACGTGCCATGCCGCAAACTCTAACAATAAATCCCATTTTGAATATCAACTGAAAGGAGGAATCTGGAAAAAGGAGGATATTTGCGGGGATGGATAACGAAAAAAACTCAAATAACAAATAAAAACTAGCGTTTCATATTCAACCTGTTCCGAATCCCTGAGGTACATAAAACAGGAGAGCAACTCTCGGGGTCTTTCGAGTCTTTCACGATCTAGCTCGCGGATACAAAAGCAAAAAAATGAGAAAAATTTAAATAAACAAAATTAAATACTCAACCATTTTGCCGCCTCTATATAATAGCGCGGCGCCGCGCTGCAGTTGCTGGATAGAATCATCTTTTTTTCGAGAACCCGCTATAATCTACGGCTCATACTATACTATCGTTATGAATTACAATTATGTAACCTTTTTTCCTGGCGCTTTACAATTTGAACCGAGCCTGTAAGTTTATCTGGCAATTTATTCATTACGTTTGACTATTTTTTACAAATCTATTTGTATTATTTTGCTTAAGAAATATAACGCGTCTCGCGTGATAATTGCTGTACGTATACCACAGTACACGAAACTGAAAATCAGTCAAAGATCTGTGAAGAAATGTGAAGGCATCAGAAGGAGAGAGGGAAGCGAGAGAGGAGGAGAAAGATACGACACAAAAATAAGATAATAAAAATGATTAGTGTGAGCTCTGTGTAATAATAAATTGTCATGTGAAATTTGGGTCGTATAACATTACAATGTATATATATATATATACATATATATACCTATATAATATATATAGTATAATATTTCAGCCCTCTCGTGCTGCTTGTTATCGAAATAATATGTTTGCGGGTAAGGAAGTAGGAGCGAAAAGAGAAGAGTGAAACGAGAAACGAGAAACGCGAAAGAACCGGAAAAGTAAAATATGAAAAATAACAAGGATCATTTTTTACAATGATTGTCAGGGCCGTGGTTGTCGACCACCGCGTTCACACCCGCACCTATTCCTGCACGGAAGCCTAACCACCGCGTCGCCATCCCCTGCCACCCCTGCATACCTAGTACAGCCACGTGGAAGAAAGATTAATAGACATCGAAAATATGTCAGTGGCAACCCCTCGTGAGAGAAAAAAAAACAGAGGAAAGAAGAAGAAGAAGAAGAAGAAGAAGAAGATGAAAAAGATGATGAAAGAGAAGAAGAAGAATGTGGATGAGGATGAGAAAGAAAAAATTCTCCTGTAGTAACCGTACGAATATACTACGTAGTTACGGTATAAACATAATACGCGAGAATATTGCCTTTACACGTTTCAAACTTTTTGGCATATAGATATCCGGGTGCTCGAAGCTATATACTGTACGTGTACATGCATTACCTTACACGCCCACGACCAAAACAAACTATACGATTTGGGCGGGAGAGAAATTTGTGAATCTGCTCTCAACCGGTTTCCGAAATCACGTAATTTTCGGTCTGATTGTGAGGTGAGAAACATTTACATTCACATTCTTTTATTTCTATTTCCAACAATTTCGGAAACAGTGAAGAAAGTCGAGAGAAGAGGATATGTTCCATCATCCACTGTTACAGAAACAAATAAATGAAGTAGTAGTAAACTCAAGAAAATATGTACTACCTGTAGTGGTACGTATCTATATGTATATGTAGGTATATACGTGTAACGTGTGTATATTCAGAGGCTGAAGTATATTTATAAACGATTTTCTGATCAAACTTGTACCAAAAAAGAAAGAGGCTTCATTTTTTTATTCGGCCATTTCGGAAATCCCCCGGAAAAAATGTATAGGAAAAAATGAGACACACAATAAGAAGACGAAGAAAAAGAAAAAGTGTACGGCCCCACGTTGGGCGCCGACCGAACAGAATGTTGTGTATTTATTTTTTCCGTTCGGCGCCCAACGTGGGGCCGTACACTTTTTTCTTCTCATTTTGAGTCTCACATTCTTCTTTATTCCTTATTGCGGGTGGATAAAAACTTGATTCGGGAAAAAGACCAAGATTTTTGTATTTTCATCGGAAAATTGTTTAAAAATTCATTTTCTCGTCATTTTCTTGCGTTACCCTTGTGGAATTCTGCCTCATCATGTACTGTTACGCGTATTATTATACACACACGAGTACTATTGATGGATGACAGACCGACAGTATATTATATAGGTATATATACCGGGTACAATGAAAATCTGAGCTATCCTAATACAATTATATTTGATGGATGATAGGAGAGAAAGGGGACGGGAATGGGGCGACGGGGACGGGGACGGGGGCGGGGACAGCGAAGAGGGGATACCTAGGAGAGAATGTATCAGTTTCCTCAGCAGAAGGGCGCGCATTCCAATTTCAAACGTCTCGAAAAACAAATGGCCTTTCCAGCAAGGCTGGAGGCGGCGCACCGAGGCGCACCGCGGCTACACCAAAACCTCCCCATTTTTGACTGTGTCTAGAGTATAGTCTATGCCCCGTGTCCTCTATAGATACCTATAAGGTACCTATTACAGGCGTTACGCGGAGATACTGCGCGCTGCAGGGTGCGGTGGTTCTGACATTTTTTTTATCATTATATCATATATAGTGATGATCAGATCGTTTTTCACGTTTGTACGCGGCATGAGCACGCATCAATTATTTTCTTTGTTTGTCCTTCTCCTTCTTATCGAGTTATCATTTTTCACTGTCCGTCTGACAATCAGCCGCCAAAGAGATAATTACGGATGCGCGATGCGATTCGCCCACACGGATGTACAATACATACATACATACGTGTACGTCTGCTGGCTGGACGTTCCGGAGATACGTATATGTACCTAGTATACAGTGCGGCGTGCCACGCCGCTGCGGGGGTAGTGCGACTTCGTTTTCCCCCCTTATGCAAAAAGAATTAACGAACAACCAACAAAATTGTCATTTTAGCTTGGTAAATAGGTGTATCCCTATGACACAGAAATCGGTGCGTTTCCGATCACGAACATTTTGGAGAAAAACCCTCGTCCCGCCATCTGGCCGGCATGGCCACGGTCATCGCCCTCGGAATCACCCTGTAGATGCCCAGCCGAAGCGGTGTCATGATTGGCAAAAGCTCGCTGAGAATTTCTCTTCGTATACCAACCGTACACCCGTTCATTATCTACCTAATATTTCCTGTGCCTAGAGTTGATTTCTCGCAGCTGGCTGCAGACCCGCGAGTATACAGGGGGATTCAGTCTTAGCGGGACACAATTTGTGGACAGATTCTACGAGAAATCCTGGACGAAAACTCCTCTGC
Source organism: Phymatocera aterrima (assembly GCA_963170745.1). NCBI lineage: Eukaryota > Metazoa > Arthropoda > Insecta > Hymenoptera > Tenthredinidae > Phymatocera > Phymatocera aterrima. The sequence continues at coordinate 21,636,437 of OY720660.1, forward strand.
CGAAAATTTCCGTGACCTCTGGTTTCCAAGATACATCAGATCCGGCTTGACCCATCACAGGGCTCGAGCGTGAGCGAGTGAGTGGACACAGTCTTTGCACTGAGCATATCAGCGTTGTAATTGGTCAATATTGGAATATTCTCCAGCTCGTAAACTCTCGGTCACAGGAACTTTTGCCAGAGGACATTTCGTTACCGAATTCCTCGAAGAATCTATACACAAAATGTGTCCCGCTCAGCCTGAATCGCCCTGTATACGTACGTGCATAACTACACCTACTCTTTCGTGCACATTTATTCCTGTCCAACTCATAGGCGTACAAGCAAGCAGGACACGTATGTATTTATTCATGTACATACATACATAGACCTTCTTCTAGCTGTATGTGTGTACATAACTAACATATACCGAGAAACCTGCCGCTCTACTACACTATATAAGTGTATATACATACACTTGATACTTCACGAAGCAGGCTTTAGACAAACTTTACATTTTAGCCCGTTGGTTCTTTAGCCCGGCGTAGCGTCATGTCATGTTTCCACGAGAGAGGTAACCATTGCCAAGCTAGCTAGCTTCTCTTGGTCTTGGAAAAGTCTGAAAACGTGGCTGTAGACAGTTTTAGGTTATAACTTAAGACCTAAGTAATGGCTCAAAGTATCTTCGCGTGTCCCTCCGGTTTAAATATACACGCACACTTGGCAAATGGATAACATAGGAAAGACCGTGGGAAGCGGGGGAAAGTGATTCGAATAGGATATTAATTTTCAATGAATTTTCCCCAAAATATATATGAGAAAAAATCCATCTATAGCATTCTGGATCATATATAAAGCGAATCGAACGGAAAGCTACTAGAATTGTTGTGAATTCACGTATCTCCTAATATGTAGTACATGCATACATATGCGTACATACATACGAGGCAAGTATATAGCGTTATCCGATTCCATAAGCAGCGAGATCTACACAAAATATCGACCTTCGCATATTTATTATTATTTGTTGGTTTTCAATTTTAACTCGCTACACACAGCGCCGGAGAAAAAGAAGAATAGGTGGAGGAGGAGGAGGAAGAAGCAGTAGAAGGAGTTTTTGTAATCTAAAAATCGATGAAGTTTTTCAAATGAAAATATGTTATTAAAAAGGATAGATATCTTGTAATATGCATATGTATGAGCCACGTATTTGTATGAGAAGAGTGGCTTTTGAATTTATTTTCCTTCGATTCCAACCGCATAAAGGGTCGTAGATACGAGTATACGTACAGACATCATACAGGGTGTATCACCTAAAGTGTCGAGAATAGGAGGGGCTTGGTCGGGGATGAGTCGCGCCCCTTTAGCCAATCAACAACCAACGACATTTCGTTGACCGATATTCTCACGAGAATATAGCACACAATTTCTTGGCGTAGGAAAAAATGTCCAATTGGCTGAAGGGGCGCGACTTCGCATCGACTCAGCCCCTCCTGTTCTCGACACTTTATGTGAAACAGCCTGTATGATATACCTGCTATAGAAAAGCTTGTTATTTCATTGATAGGTATAGGTATGTAGAATAAATGATATACCTACTATCCATGTACGAGTATAGTATGAAATTAACTCCTTCAATGTTCATCATATTTTTATATGAATTTACCAAATTTATTCTCGCAGTTTTTCTCCTTCTTTTCATTCTTTTTCGCACTTTTCGTTTTCACTTCCTCTTTGTTTTTCCCTCTCCTTCTTATTCCTTGTATAAATTGGGTTTTTTCCCTCGCGCCTTTCGCGTATAGAGTGTTGTAATTTCAGCTACCTGTAGTATCTAACCACCTACATAGGTATATACTACTGCCACATACCTTGCATATACATGCATACCTACCTACCTGCCTGCCTGCCTGCCTTCCCACCATCGAAACGCTCCGGGCTAGGTATTTTATTATTCAACGTTTTCCCAGACTGCAATTTCGTCCGAAGATATACATAGGTGTGCATGCATATAGTGTATGGATACGTGTGCAGGAGAGAAAACGCAAGATAAAAGGGAAAATGAAAAAAAAGGGAAAAGAGAATATAGGGTTGAAACTTGTGGCTTGAACGGCTAACAGGCTAAAAGCCCGTGGAATCGTAGCGAGAGAGATAAATATATATTGGGAGAGAGAGAGAGAGAGAGAGAGAGAGCGGGGGACTAGATCATTGGAAAGCAATAACAATTGGTTGTACCGGATCCGGAAACGGACATGACGTCAACAGGCGTGCAATTTGCCTCCGCTACACGAAATTGGTTCGCTGAACTCTCTCGTTCTCTCGTTCTCTCGTTGCCTCGTTCCCTCGTTCCCTCATTCTCTCATTCTCTCGTTCTCTCCATCCATCTATCTATTCCTGGTTATCTCTCTTTTGATGCGGTCTCTCGTCAACCGTTTCGTCGTGGTTTCAACCCCCGTCTATCCTATCGCGCCCCTTCACTACGTTATATCTGTACGTATATACGTACATATGGAGTATGTATAGTTCGTTTCCGATCACAATCCCATACCGATATATGTACACATATGCATAGGTATATATGGTTAGGTAGGTTGTGTTAGTTTAGGTTAGGTTATACGATTCACCTTTCGCCAGGGACAAATCACAATGCCAAATGGAATCGGAACCCCCTAGAATCTGAATATCCAAGCCAAAAGCGAATTTCGTTGCCCCGATCTTCTCTCTCTCTCTCTCTCTCTCTCGCTCTCTCTCTCTCTCTCTATCTCTGTCCTTGCCCGATTTAGAATTTGAAAATTGTCAGAACAAAAAAAAAACAAAAAATTTAACTCCATGATAATTAATTGGAGGATTCCCGATATTGGCAATTCTTACTTACTCGAAAATTTCTTTTATCAATACATGTACAACGACGTTTCTCTACTGGGCCCGGACGGCCATCTTCAGAATTTTGGAAATTCTACCGAAGACGAAGATGAGATGCTGGTGTGTTTTCATCTCTGGCATTTTTCCATCGAGGGAATCTTCATTTTCCGGCCATTTTGAAAATTCCCGAAGTCAGAGGTTTTGACGGCCATTTACAGGATTGGACAGGATTGACAGGAATTTATAAAATCCTGAAGATAGCCGTCAGGGGATCATGTTATATATTAATAAAGCAAACTTGCAAGCAAAAAGTAGAAAAAAAAAGACCTATACCGATGAATCTGTGATGATCGTTACCCTATCCAATCAGCGTACGTCAGAGGAGACCAAAAGAGACTACGAGCAAACTTATAACAGTTCCGATTGATCAAAACTGTTGAAAAAAAGAAAACTTTCAAAAATGTATAAAAATTGTATGGAGACTGGAATTGAAACAGATATATTTAATTATTGTATGAGAATTATCATGTCACCTATTTTTCTCTTTTGCACAGTACCTAACTACTATATACACATAGGTATAGGTACCTACTTTCGTTGTTTGTTGTATACTTAATTCCGGCTGGAATTCGAAGTTCTTATAAGCTAAGAGGGTCGCGAACGAGAATATCCGGTGCATAAGACTCAGTATAATTATTTTTAGACGGGCAGTTTTAGGTTTAGAAACACGCTCGCCGCTTCCTCTATTCTATACATATGCCTCCTGTACTTCCTCCTACCCTCCCGCTCTCCTATCCACATCTTTCGAAAGAGGAAAATCTCTCGTATAGCTCTGAGAGAAAACTGCACCGACGCGACGCGGCGAAGCCAACGACGGTCATTCACATTACGTATACTACCTATAGCCTCGATCAGAATCAAAATCCGGAATTTCGATATTTTCGTTCCAACTTCTTTTTCGATTTTTCTACTATTCATCAATTGTTTCTAAAAAAAAAAAAAAAAAAAAAAATGGAACAAAATTACTTTTTTTTATAATCATTATTACATATTATTATTATTATTATTATTATTATGATTATTATTATTACTGTTCCACTGGCCAGCTTTCCACGTTCAGTTTCTCGTTTTGTTTTTACCCTTTATATCGTAATTTTATCAGAAATTCGTACAGGTATATGTCTCGCGCGCTACGTAGTTGCGATATAAAAATAAAAATTTCACAAAATTTCGCTTCTGCCCTGCAGGTATGGATATAGGGAATATAAAACATGTTATGCCCTCTCTGTTTCATATTTTTTATTTTATTTCGGTTCAGTTTTTTAGTCATGAATTTTTTTATTTCGTTACAATTTTTCGAATTTTGTTTAGTTTTCCGTTCGCGAGTTTTCATTTCCTCCCCCCCCCCCCCCCCCCCCCCCCTCCTTTCCGCTCCATCTCTCGCCCTTTTCCATGTCTGCAGTATCCAAAGAACTATAAGCTGCATCTGTCCCAGTTCTAAAAATTACGCAACTCGCGCGTTCTCATTTTCCCCGCAACTTTTTCCGTTTTGTCCCCCCCGCCCTCCGCCCTTCCCACTCCATTCTCAATAATCCGGACTCTGAAAATAGTTTAGTGGCGCCCGGTGCGCTTCCGTATATTTTTTTCGTCACTATACACCAACTTACCGAAGAGACATTCTGTGCAACCCCCCCCCCCCCCCCCCCCCCCCCCCAAATGAAGAGGAGGAGGAAAAGGAAAAACCGTGGATCTACGTTGAAGAGGAAAAGAAGAAGAAACAGAAGAAGAAGAAGAAAAGACAACAACCGGGAAGACTCTTGAAAAAAAATTTCTCTTTTCATGGGAAATATACTATATATACTATGCCTATAATATACCGTACCTATACCTATATATAAATTACGAAATATTTCCTCATATATACTGTTAGTATTCTCGTGAAATTTTCACCGTAGTATAGGTATGTGAGAGGTATGCGTTAGTACATAGCTGGTATACTATGTAACATACACCTATGTATGTAGGAAAAGTCTGAGCCAATCAGTGCATCTATACCAGGAGAGTTTTCTCGCGCGAAAAGCGTAGGATACAGCAATAACGCAATAAAAAGAGATGATTTTATTTCTCCTCTCCTCTGCAGCTCTGCGACGCGGGCGCGGCGGCAGATCCGGGGTAGAGGTTGTAGGTATGTATGAGGTAGTATTCGCAGCATCAGTAGAAAAGCGATAGAGGCTCCCTCGCTTCCTTCCTAATTTCATTTTTCTGCCTATAGTATACCATGCCTATATATATATATATATATGTGTGTATATATTTATATGTATATATTTACTACACACGTGTACCACTACAAGATAGATACATGAAACCGGGAGGTAGGTAGCTATGTAGCTCATGTACGAATAAATGTATGTAGAGGACATATTTCTTGGGCAAATTTCTCGCCTCCTCGTGACGTATAACAAACTTTCCCAAACATGTATACATGTATTATATGTATATGGAGGTATTTCACGCGAACTCGGGGAAAATTTTTCCTCGCCATTTTCGATTTCGTTCATAATTTTTCATACGATTGTCCCAACTATACTCTAGCAAAAGTAGTGCTACTGAATTATTTCAGATTTTTTCCTCCACCAACCGTGAATTTTCGATGATTATTCAAACCCGTCTAAAAACGACCGTTCTTAAAAATGTGAAAAAATTAAAAAAAATTCTTCTTCCAGATTTTCCAGGCTGCGTAACAACTCTGTATATTATACGATCGACGATCTTATAGCAACTATAATCGCCGTACAGACATATATGTATATACATATATGTATTTATGTCGGTGCGTGGTGAAACCTGTGAATTCTGCATTTGAAGACGGAGCGATTCGTCTGTTTATGGAACGCACGAACAGAACTGTGTATTCAAAAAATATGACTTACGCTTTTTGCTTAGTTACTGCTATGTTCTTATCAATTGATTGATTTGAATTTAAAACAGGAGCACAGAACTGTTTCACGTCAAAAAGAATCAAAAGGAATGTAATTACGTTCCATAGATATTGTCTATAGCGAATATAATTGGATTGTTAAATAGTTTCTCTAAATTCTATTATTTGTTATTCTTATTGAATGCCACCATGCCACCTAAACGAAGAGCTACTCCTCGATCTGTTAGAACTATTCATTTGCCCGTACCATCGACATATACATATACCAGAAGAGAAAAACTATGTAAAAGGAGACCGAACTCCGATCAACGAATTTCACCAAGTTCGTAGTACATAGCCGTGGTCTCGGCAGAGTTCGGTCTCCTTACAATCAGTATTACTTCGTGTTTGTATCTATGGTCATATTTTATTTCAATATGACATGAAAGTGACGTACCCTCCCTCCCTGCTTCCTCCTTGCGCCTACCACGTCTCCACCTATCTACTACCCGCGCCCTCCATCCACCCTGTCAAATATTGGAAAATTTAATAATACGTCCCCTAATTTTCGAGAAGGTATACGCTTTAGCTGGTATATATTGAATCTGGTGACCAATTTATCAATTCATATCTTCAAATTTATAGCTATTCAATATGCGTCGAGAGATATCTCTATCTCTATCTCTATACCCAAGCTGAGGGAGAGCGAGAGAGAGAGAGAGAGAGGGAGAGAGAGAGAGAGAGAAAACGAGTGAATTGACCAAAATTTTCAACGTTCATTTTAGCCAGTTGTTATACCAAACCAAATTACAGACTATCCCCACAGAGGCCGTCTCGGAGGTTGTGTACAGACAAGCTCTGATTTCCCAATACTCTTTACTATTCTTCTTTTCCGTTTTTGTGTTTTTTTTTTTTCTTCTTTATTTCAGGACTTTCTCTCGGATCGTACGTATGACGTATGAAGAAATTTTTTCAGTCTCTCCCTACAAGTTTCAAGTTTCCTGTAACGTTTATTTTTTCCATCATACCTACGTGTTGCTTTTTTTTTCATTTTCAATCTTATTCCAACGTCATTTCTAAAAATTCGTTGGAACCATAAAAAAATTTCAGGAGCGAAAGCGAAAGAGAAGAAAAAAAAACAGACAAAAATCTTTCACCGTTTCGAAGTGGGGGCTGAACGAAGATAAACGAAGAAAAAAATGACAGGCGATTTAGGGGGCTTTTCGGTTTCTTCCCCCCCCCCCCCCCCCCCCCCCCGCCCCCCGAGCCCCTCGTTCCGTTTTTGTTCTTTTTGAATAATAAGCCATAAATAATGGCCTGTGACCACTGCAGGGGTGATGAGAAACCAGAAACGGAGGAGGCGGAAAAAAAGTGAAGAAAAAAATAAAATAAAATAAAAAAATTGAATGTCAAACGAATAAATTTGCATAAACAGCCCTTGACGAGCGTGGAAGACCAATATCCGTCTATATGTATACCTACTGTAAGGGCACCACGCCTACATCTCTGAGAGTAAACCCTCCCCCTATAATCGAATGATATTGAAATTCAAACGCCAGGGATAATAAAGTGTTTGGAAACTAATTTTTGATTCTTCGTTTTCAAATTTGATTTGAATTTTGAAACGCACGCGGAGACAGGGAGCCGCGCTATTGGTTGGATATATAGGTAGGGAATTATATTTTATAGACTGATGTAAAAATGGATGTAGAAAATGCGAGACTGCGCACAGCTCGGCACGATTCGAAAATTGGAAAATTGGAAAAATACAAAAACACAAAAAAAAAAAGTTGGAATAACCAGAGCACACTTACCGAGACTTGCGTAATTATCTCGCAAACAATTCCAAATCGATTCGGAGTTTTGCGAAAAAATCGGAGCGAGATTCCGAAAAACTCTAAAATCGGTCACGTGACACCCCGTGTGAGGAAACTTCTCGATGATGAGATTTCCAAAATATATGATGAATAGAAAAGACAAGAATTGAGTAGTTAAAGCATCGAAAGAAGATCCGAACGATCGTTCGATTTCTGAATCCGAGAGGGAGTGAGGGAAAGAGATGAGTGAGAGAAAGAAAAAAGGAGAAAAAAAACAAGAAGAAATATAATGGAGGGAGGAAAATAAACTTCGTGAGATAACGTGGAGGTGGTACAGTAAATTAAAAACAGCGAAAACGTAATTCAATTATGAAACTGAAGGTAGCGGAAGCAGAAGCAGAAGCCGAAGCAGAAGCAGTAGCAGTAGTAGCAGCAGGCCACGCCAACTGCACGAAGTTATCAGAAGTTTGGATTTTCAGGTGAAATTTATCCTGGAAGTGAGTTCATTTTCATTAGCCTCATTTCCAGTCAGGATTATTCGTCTCTCTCTCTCTCTCGCTCTCTTTCTCTCTCTGTCTCTGTCTATCGCTTTTCCTTCTCTTCGGAGTGATTTAATTCAAAATTTGCGTTTCGGGCGACAGGGGGTTCAGGAAATTAAGCGAATAAAGGATCCGTACTTGAGAGAAAAAATAAAACGAGATGGAGAAATCCATTTTATTATTTAGACGCAGCGCATGCAGAGGATAAAAAAGATCCTCTCTTTCCTCATTCCTCTTCGTCTTCGTCTTCGTCTTCTTCATCTTCTTCACTTTTGACTCTCCCCTGTGAGCTCGGAGTTTTTTTTTAAATTTGAACAGGAAGTGGTTTCGGAGGTTTCAAGCTGTTAGCGTCATTACATTCTATACCGGGAGGGGTTTATTTCCCGGGAACTTCAACTCCGCGAAAACCACAAAACCCGGCTTCTTTGCTTTATACATCTATACGCGGTCTCGTGGGCGACTATAATACCTACGCGTTCACCACCACCCGCCTGCACAGGTATAGCTCGTAGTTCTGGGTAATAACCAACGAATAAAAAAGGGACCCGAAGCAATATGGACGTGCGGGCTAAGCTAACCTAAGCCACCCTTCCTTTTTCCTTTTCCCCCGTTCTCCTTCCTTCCGTCCTCCGCTTCCTTTTCCTTCCACCCTTGATTAAGCCAAAAATATTCGCCCGTAAACTTTTCGGTTAAAAGTCGCAGTCGGAAACAGGTATATACTACCCAGCTACGCTTGTAATATGAGACCAAAGAATAAATATGTATTGTATATGTATATACAGATGTAGGTATAAGGGGAGAGAAACGCGAGCTGTACGGTGAGATTGAAATACCGGAAGATCTCTCGGAGAGGATAAGATGAAGCTGCGAATTGTACCCATTGCACTATTGTGAGTATATCTGTCTTGAAACAACTCATCTGTCCCCAACTTTGGAATTTCTCTGTAGCAATTCTCTCACTGTTCGACAATGCTTATGTTAGGTAGGAAATAGTAGTTTTTGTCATTGGCAATGCAATGCATTTTACGCACATGATGTCGAAATGGTAATGTTCGATACACGTGCGTAAGATTTTCCACGCTCGTGTGATTAAATGCGACACTCGGTATGTAGAATCCTATTTTACGCACTAGTATCGAAAGTTACGATTCACCTATCTTTCGATTAGTTCGATGTTTGAGAAATCGAGGCTGCTGGGTCTCCTGGTACGAAACGACATGAGATACGACGTACGGGACAAAAGCACGAATAGTTTCAAGAGAATCGAGTGCGAAATCGTGACAACGAATCTCGTCCAATTTCGCATACATACCTACATACATCCGCACCTATGTAACAGTTGTCGCTGGAATCGTGGGATTCTAAAATATCCAAGGATATCCTTTCGTGACACAAAATGTCACCGGTTTCACGTGCACGTTGGTACCCCATACCTCTCACGGACTATAGACGCGAAGGAGGGAACACATATTTTACGATGTACAATACCGAGATAAGGGATATAGTACATAATAAAGTATCGGGATAAATATATATTCATGTACATCATACGTATACAGGGCGATTCAGGTTGAGCGGGACACATTTTATGGGTTATATTTCCTCCGAGAAATCCTAGAACCAAAAATCGTTTGCCAAAAATTCCTGGGACTTCCGGTTTTCAAGCTACAGAGGATCCAGGTTCACCTATCGCGGAGTTTGTGTATACGTAGTACGTGAGCGAGGCACGGGCAGGCTCGGATTTGTGAGCGAACGCTTGTCTTCGCACACTGGACATATGTATCGGCGTTGTGATCGGTCGACTCGAATATCCTGTAACTCGGAAACTATCGGTGACAGTAATTTTTGGCGAATGATTTTTTGTTTCAGAATATCTCGAACAAACTATCCGCGAAATGTGTGTCCCGTTCAAGTTGAATCATCCTGTACAGAAAATACCTGGGCAGAAACGAGCGCGTGCACTAGAAACACGGGAGAGAACTTTATGAACAGCCCATAAACAAAAAAAATGGAGCCTGATAAAAATAAGTACGATCAAATTTATACGTGCGCTACTATACCCGAGCTACCTGCTTGCGTGATTTCAAAAATACATATTCCTGACCCGATCTTATTTCCAGTCCGCACGAGAATAACTAATGCCGAAATAGTCGATGCGTTATAGAGAAGACAGAAAAGATGAACGCAATATCATGAGGCTGAAGTTTATAACATTACCGTAACCAATTCCAGAATCAGAGAATGAAAAAAGAAGAATAAATAGACTCAGCTGTTTCGGGAACGAAAAATCGGTACAAAACGACGTTTCGCCGTTGGAAAAATAAAAACTGCAGATATTATCTTTTTTCCCCGATTTTGTTGCGTCAACGTTATAAACGTCAAGCTCTAGCTCCGCGGAATTGTCAATTTTCTTTTATAACTATAACGTAAGTTTTGCCACGGCTACTTCCACTTACCGGTTAGTAATTCGACCCAGATTTTATACGCCTCGGAGGAATGGGAAACGGAGAATTTATGTTTATGGATAGTATATACATACCAACCATATAATATAAAGGATATAAAATTTCAATCAGTGGGAGTTCTCTTGTTTCTTAATTTACTGTATGAAAAAGGATAACATTTTATATTCCCACTCAAAATTATTCTAACGTGCTGCTTCTACTGTTCCGATCTATAACCGAGGGACGGACGTCTCTCTTACAATCATCGCTATACTATTTCACTTTCTTCGCAAATATACACACAGTGTAGGTACTACGAAATTGAAGTAATTGAATCAAGAGCAACTAATACGGAAGAAAAAATAGGCGATCGTGAAGCTGTAGACCTGAAGAAGTTCGGGAAAATAACTTTCGCGAAATTTTTGCGGGACTTCTATATCAAATATACAATAATTATACCGAACAACTGGAGAAGGAGGCGGCTGAGCGAAGCGATGGAGGTGATTGAGAGTATTCCGGCATCCGTAAAAGAGAGGAACAAAAATATACAGGGTGGGCCCGAAGAAAAACCGGTCTGAGTTAAAACGTGGATTAAATGGGAACGCGTCGACCGATTTCCAGAAACTTTCTTTCGTTCGATATGAGAATAATGAACCTTCCACTTCGCAAATTTTCGTCCCTCATTGAGATACACGCTTTCGAAAAACGTGTTTCGAAGATGTCGCTGCATGGGAGGTTGAACAAAATTAATATCAAAGAATGTTCAACTTAATTTCTATCTGAAATTGTGATTCGAAGTTTGATTCTGACATTCCGGCAATTCTCCTAGATTCTTTTCTGAGACATGAGACGTACCATTAGCGTCAAAACGCGCGCTTTGTCTTCGATCGTATTGATCATATCAATTATTAGGAAATTTTTGAATATGAAAAATACGAAGAATATGGGAAAAGCACACATTGTTGTAAAATTTTTGTCAATAATTGAACGAAAATAAATGAGTCTTCGAATCAAAATTCATGATGCAAATTGAGTTGAACATGCTTCAATAGTAACTTTCTTCATCCTCGCAGCAACTTTTTCAAAACCCGTTTTTCAAGAGCATGTATATCTCAGCTAGTAATGAAGATTTTTCGGATTTTCAAACGCGAAACGAGAAGCTTATCATCGCCATTCCGGGCAGAATAAAGTTTTTGAAAATCGGTCGACGCGTTTGGATTCTATTCACGTTTCAAATTGGTCCAATTTTATTCGGACCACCCTGTATATGTATATATATACTATATCTGTACCCGCTGTATCGTATAACCTCATCGGCGTTAAACTAGGGAGACTTGTTTCCCTCATTCCTGCAATAGCACAGCGGGCTGGCCACATAGAAAAGTTGTACGCGCCATAAACGCAAAACCCTTTCCATGTCGTCCTCTCTCCTTTATGGGACTCTCACGTACGTGGAGATATGAGTATATAGATATAGATATAGTTACACATCCTCTCTACGCGCTTATCGTCGGACTGAATGCAAAAAAAACCCCAAACCCCCCACCCCCAGCCCACCCAAAAAAAAAAAAAAAAAAAAAAAGGCAGAAGAGAAACGCCATATTCCATCTGATTGCGTTCTACATACTTCATACTTCGCAGTCTCTCTCTAGTTGTGGCAGTGAATTGAGCACGAGGCAAGAGATTACAATTAAAATAACACCGTTACTTTTGAAAATTGGACAATTCAACTGAACCAACGATTTCAAATTCGTTGAAGGCCTTCCGGTGTTTTGTACTGCTGGAACATACGTAACTGAAGCTATCCACTACCAATTGCAATTGCTGAAGCGGGGCGAGCACTGTTTGTAATTTAATCAAATTTGATTACAGTCAGCGACTTTTCAGCAGGAATTAAGAGAGATATGGGTTAGGTTAGGGACAGTTAGTATCGCAAATGTCTCATTTCCGTTCTTAAACTGGGTGGAATGAAGAAGAAAATTGTGAGAAAATATAAAAGAAACGAGGGAAACAAGGAGAAAGAAGAGGGAGTAGCGAGAGGCTGAATGAGTCGTAGGTAGATAGCTGCCGGAGGTTGACATCATTAAACGAAATGAACAATAAGAGATGACGCTAAATCGACGACGACATCTGCAACGGTAGACCCGGGGAATGGTATTAAGTCAAGGATCGTTATCCCGGCGGACTATACTATCCAGAAGGAACCAGATGTCACCAGCCAAAGTATAACGATCCTGAAATATAACATCTGGGATTGTTAACCGGGCGGTTTAACAATTTCAACAATCAAGATACGGAATGTTGCCTCCCGATGATAAACAGGAATGCATAATTCCGACCGGGCAAACAGCGATTCGGTAAACTACTATGATTTGATGACCCCGTAGGATTAATTTATACACTGATCTCGTTTTGGAATTGCAGAATACGTTCATAGGGGGAATTTTGATTTCGGTTGCGAATCCGGAATCGGGAAATATTCGAACCCATCAAGTTTTCGAGAAAATCGTGAGTGAATTTCGACGAAATCGGTATTCCATCGTTGTATATATTGTATCAATTTATGATGGTGGACCGAAGGGGAAAAGACAGTTAGACGAACTTTGAACACGATTTTCGGGGAGGTTTGAGACGATGGGAATTTTCCGTACTTCGGATTCGAGACGAGCCTGAAAAAACGTTTCTCAAACCGCCTCTTTCAATCCGATAAACGGATCAATTGCATGAAAAATTTGTAATTCAAGCGGAAAACCCGTATGAATTCAAAGAGAGAACGAGCTACGACGATAAATCAGAGAAGAGGAAAGGAGGTATACTGGGCAGTACGGCGCGATATGAGAAAAAAAATATCTTTCGCAAATACCTTACGTATACCTGCTCCGAGTTTACGTTTTGTTTCTTTCGAAAGAATTCCCCAATGTATAGTAAAGTCGAGGCGCGTATGAAGAAGTTTCATATTTAATTTAGAAAGAATGCAAATTTCTGCTGAAAACTTGAAATTGCAATGGGATGAAAAAATTCATAAAACTGAAAGAGAGGATCAGTATCCGGTTCAAAATCTCCCGGGGCAGTGACCGGTATACATGATATAATATAACAAAATTCTTTGGATTGTCTGCTTGTTGTTGTTCTCCTTCGTCTTCTTCTTCTTCTTCTTCTCGTGCTCGGTCTTCGTCTTTCTGCACCCTAATTTTAGCAGAGAGGGTGGTGAAGCTCGGGAATCACGGGGATGAGGTAGTAGTAAACAGGAAGGAAAAGGTTGAGGATACGAGGGGATATGCATAGACCGGTTGCTAAAGATTCGCGAGTGAACGCGGTATCTATGGTTGCCCATGCATATAGGTACAGAAAGCCGTACCGTACAACTACTAGTGAGTAGCCGAGTAGATCTTCGTTGTCGACTTCAGACGAAGGGCAATTTAATCGTGAGATAATTCCAAGTTATCTATCCGACGCAAGAGAGGAGTTCACGCGAGTTTAGAGTCAATTCAACTCACTGAAATCGAGTCGAGCCGAGCCGAGCCGAGCCAAGTCAAGTCAAGTCAAGTCAAGTCTCGCCTAGTTTCAAGTTTTGCATAGATGCAGTGTCGATTTGGGGAATACGATGCTGCTGGCTCCGCTTCTCCGTCGTCAGCGTCCTCTACTTCATTGTTACCATCAAACTTAGGACCTTAAGACTTCGAGCCGCCGAGGGTGTCGTTAGGAGAGTCGTTAGTCGTTGAAACCCCGGGAAAATTTAAATTCAGACAGCTTATAACCTCCCCCCACCCCCAATCCCAACCCCAACCCCAACCCCACCCGGCATGATTCTCAACGCCATGCCTACATCTCACAATTCGATTGTCCACACTCGAAATGTTGAACAAAAATTTTTAACTAATTTGTTCACTTTGTTCGCTGCATTGATCATCTTGTATTTTCGGTACTAGAGGACCGGCGCCGGATGGCGATTTTCGAAAAATTTGTCTCCCTGCATACATTACCTAATTTTTCGCGTTTCCCTGATACCTATAAAGGGATTTGAAGAACCGTTATCAACATAATTCGTTCCTTTCTCTCACAATTAGTTCAAGATTATGAACAAAGTTTTATTATGCTCATATCTGTTACTGCGATTATACAGTAAAGTGGTTGGGAAATACTTCTAGTTTTCATCTCGAGTTATATACCGTACAGATTTGTTCAAACTATACCCTATAATACCTCCACAACGTTCAGGGCATTACCAGATCTACAGCTTTAACTACTACGAAGCTTTTTATTGTAGTTCTGTTCCTTCGTCGTTCAGGCGAGACAATTCGAATTTTTATATCCTCACGTTATACCACACTATAAGTTTCAGCTCTCCGTCTCTTCTCTCTTTTTTTTCTCCCCCCCCCTTTTCTCCAATTCCACCCATTTCTCTCACATCACGATACTACGCTACTATAACGATTTTTATTAGACAACTTTTCCCATAAACAGGATACGATTCTTCCGTTATCCTTTATCAGTCCATATTTATTACACGCTTTTACAACCGTACAAAATCCTACAAAAAATATATATATATAACAATGGTAACAACAATAATGACAATGATAATAGTAGTGATATTCATATTCGTATCTATCACTATTCATGAGGCCGAAGTTCGTAACGTTAACGTTAAAATCTAGGAAAGTCTAGATTCTTTTGTCGACGATCTTGGCAACCCTCTTCGACGTCCGGGACAAATTTTCGCAATACCCTGACCCGAAGTCGGCAAAAAGTGACGATTTTTCTTAACTGAAAATTCTCATCGAGAAATCGCTTGAAAAATGCAATTCTTCCCGACGTTTCGGTCACGGAGCATCTGATAGGTATTATTTTTCCCAATTTTATTGCATCAACGTTATATCCATTATCGGACCCGAATGGGAACGGCGTTTTTATAGCTTGGTTGTTCGAAAGAAGAAAGGAAAACGGGGCATCATCACTTTATTCGAGAATTGACGAAAATAAAATTGAGAATTAGGATCAATTAGTCTCAATTGATCATCCAACGATCAATTGAACTGATCCAATTCCTTTTTTCTTCATTTTCCTTGTATTTTAATTTCTTTCCACATGAGTTGCATCATCCGAGTTTCTGTATTTAGAGAATATGTTATATACAGGCTTTTCGTCTAGATTCAGTATATATACAATATTTATATATACCTTCAAATATATGGAAAGAGAAGAGTTTTATTATCCGATAGTTTCGCAGGCGCGTAGCATTATCTATTAGTTATATGGGGAAAAAGTGGAATAGCATTGATATCACTATATAAATGGGTACACATGGTATACCTATAAAGTATGTGCAATACATGTATGTACACGCCTACGGTATATCTACGACGGAAACGGGAAAGAAATAAATTACAGAAAGTGCCTCGATAACTTGACTTTTTCTGCCTCTACGCTCGGCTGATTTTCATCCTTATACCTTTCGCAGTTTCGCCGCCCCCCCCCCCCCCCTCCCTCTCCTTTTTTCACTTCTTTCGCTTTTTCCCTTTTACCCTTTTTACTTTCGAACCAGAGCCCCCGTTTCGCTCCGGTGTCTTTGCTTTTCGCTAAAACTTGCCGAACCCGCATACTAGCTATTCCGAACGAGCACTAGACAAAACCAAAGACCCTGCAGCACCAGTACTAGTCTCCGTATTCTTCGCACTAGACTAGTACTAGTCCTACTTCCGGTAGTATATAGGTAGGACTCCTTTTCACGAGCTTGGTAATCAGTTTCCACGATCACTGCGTGATTTTCCAATATTTTTGCAAACTCTTCCATGAAAACCAATCGTTTCGCCATCATTTTAACGACGAGCATGAAATGATCAGCATCTCTGCCCCGTCCATGACGGTTCATTAACTGTCCCCTATAACGAGCTTGGAATGCCTATTCGTCATGACAAAGCTGAAAGTGAATTTAATGAAATCCCTTTCATGATGTAGTACTAATCGCGAGCGTGTGCATGGGGGCTGGCTGTTCGGCGCCGACATCGCTGCGTCGCGTCGGGTGCAGGTATAGTATAATAACCATCGAGTTGATTCAGATGACTCGCCGTCTAGCTCTGTATATCTGCTACTAAAATTTTCCAGTAGGTATGCTACACTTGATACTATTATATATGTGCGCAGCGCACGCGTCCACGTATATTAACAGTGTATTCGGGAATTGGTGGGTCGTGCGACGACGACGTCGTCGTCGTCGTCGTCCTCCTCCGCGTCAGGGATAAACTCTATAGTTAGCCATGCAGATTAGAGCAACGGCCCAACGGGGGTGGTTGCGTAGCAGGTAGGCAAGTATTTATGTACCGCGCACACACCTGTATGCCACATGCGTAGCTTGAATTTAACATGGTATTATTGTATGTACGAAACACAATGCACCCCAGTAGTCACGGCCGTTGGGGCACTGGCACTGCGACTGCCATTGCCACTGCCTGAAATAATAGCGATGAATTGTTGATGGCCCTAGAGCTACTCTGTATTCATGTAGCGAGGCTTTCTCCGGTCCTCCCTCCCTCCCTCCCGCCCTCCCTCGTCGGCGGCCCACTCTGTGGGATCGTCGCTACTCCCGCCGTTCTACCTTCGTGAGTCCAAAATGTCCAAAATGTCCGCAACGTGTGGTCGAGCGTGAAAACAAGCGAGCTACTATACCCTTTGAAATATGCAACAAACTAGCTAACTAACTCCGTAGACACTCTCTCCCTTTCGCCACGGTCATCACCAGCGCCAAATTGTCTCATACTAATGTGAACATGTCTGTTTGCACCCTAATCACCCGATACCACGGGTCTATGGAGTCCTGTGATTAATGGCCCATTGCTTTTGGCTCGCGGATGATAATTTTGCGTTACTTTTTTCTGTTTCACCCAAATCCTTCAGAACAATGATCGGGGGATCGAAGATTCCATTTCAGGTGTTCAGATGCTTGCAGATAGTGGAACGAGATTTCATCTTCACTGATTTCCATTGAGCGTTGTTTGTTTTCCTCCTGCACGACTTTACAACCTTGCTAGGTCGAATCATACGGATCGAGGTTTTAGTTTGAACTTTTCATTGCAGCTAGATCTTTCGCTGCACCGACGAATCTTCTCGTGATCTACCACTATCGCGACCGACCCCGCAGCCTTCTCGACCTTAAACAATCTCAGACGCAGTAGGTATTTATTATTCACGGCCAATTCACCCAAATCCGCTTTCTAGAACCTAGAAGCTAGAATCGTGGAGAAACGTGAGAGAAACCAACCCCCAAGAGCCCTAACTGTGTAAACCTCCAGCAGAGTTTGAGGTAACGTGAAACGTCGACGCGATCTCAGCGTTTCCCCGCATAAGCTCATAGTCCAGTCATTTGCTAGTTTCACCTGGAGAGTTTCGAGAATTGGTATTTTCATGTATTTCCGCCACTGTATTGAAAAATGGCGCCGAAAACGGTTTTTCAACAATATCTCCTTCGCGACTGATTTTACGATAAAAGTGGTTAGATAACGAATGAAACTAGAGGAAATTTCTTACAATTTATGTCTAAAAATTTCTTTTCTGAGACTTATTATTTTGGCGTGCAAGCGCCGTAAAGTTACGACCAACACGTGCGTTGGTGGAAAACATTCCACAGCGTGTTATGAACTAATGGCCAACGGTCTGTAGGTTTGGATACTGGCATAAAGGCTTTTTGTCTGCTGCGCCAGCAGCCTTCGAACGATTTCTGAACCAATTAATTTGTCCATTAATGGTTGAAAGGTTGCTGGCGCACCGGACAAACCACCAAACATTCTCGTTACTTGGAATAAACCCTTCCCCGGGACAGTGAAAGCAGTCAGGGGACCCTCGGTTGGTTTGACCACATGTGCAATCAGTCAC
Organism: Phymatocera aterrima; assembly: GCA_963170745.1. Lineage (NCBI taxonomy): Eukaryota > Metazoa > Arthropoda > Insecta > Hymenoptera > Tenthredinidae > Phymatocera > Phymatocera aterrima. Next base: position 21,654,863 of record OY720660.1, read on the forward strand.
TACATCAGCGGAACAAATGCTGTAATCTGGCATTAGACATTCATGTATTCGTATTCGTCGATTGTTTGAAAAGCGAAGAAAACTTTAGAAGTGTGTTACTGAAAAAGAGAAAACAATTGCTATATCTTTGATGACTGTTCCTAAGGGCAGACGTGAGTCTCCACTCTTCCCTGTGTCTTTACTCGATTCATGAAGAAAAATTCGGTGATAAGCCGGACTTGATTTGTCCAAAATTGCGATCATATACGGCAAAGGAGGGGCATGCATATCCCTCGGCGATTTCGTTCACTTTTACAAAAATCTAGACAAAAACGATATTTTCCATTTGCTATTTTTACCCATTACCACGGTACTCGACCGTTCGCTTTGCGATGGTCCAATAACCGGCTGCTAACATGCCATCTACTCCCAGACAAAAGATCGGAGAAACCTGATAACACTCTTGCTTGATCGGTATATATGTATGTCCTTGGACATAGATTTTATGAATCGTTATGTCAGTGGAACCGGGTCTATCCACGGGAGGTGGAATAAATTTATCCAAAAGGGATCTCAATTCTTCTCCTTGAGATAACATTGACTCAACTATTCCCGAAGATGTTTCAGGGATTGCAGGCGGCACGATAGGGATACTATCGTCATGCGATATGAGAAGAGGATCGGGCGAAACTAGCGTTACGATATTCGGTAACGGTATGCGACAAGTTTCTCGCGATTCGCTCTACGACAATGAGTGAAAATGAAAATAAAATGAAACGCACTCATAACTCTACCTCGTAGTGGTGTGAAAATGAGTATTCACCGATATTGCGCGTGTCGGGTCAACTTCGCGGCGTTCGCAGGCCGAAGCCATCAGTCTCACAAAACAATACTTGAGACAAAAATTGTAGGAAATTTCCTTTAGTTTAATTGATTACCTAACAATTTTCGACGTGAAATTAGTCGGGAAGGAGATATTTTTGAAAATCCGTTTACCCGTGCCATTTTTCCGATACGGCAGCGCCAACGGCAAAGGGATGAGATGGCTAACAATAAGTAAGAATTCGAATAAAGCGGCCCAAAATACATCGAAATACCAATTTTCAAAAGTCCCGCAAAACTTTCCGGGTGACAGTCTCTCTCAGCCACAAATGACTGGACTATTGTAGTATAAGTATGCTATACGAAACACGATTGCTTTGGTCTTGGCTTTGGTTCATAATGGCCCTCCACCTGTTTTCTTCTTCATTTTGCCCACGCAAGAGAGAATTCCAGATGTACTTTTATTTCTCAAAAATTTCTTTGTCAGCTTCTTTCTTCGGTGCCAAATTTAGCTTCTACCTGTATACCATGCTAGGCACTGTACCACCGCATGCTAGTTCGCTTGATGTCGCTCATGAGAACAGGACCGTAATTATTTACAGGTTAATTATTAACGGCTCGCCGCTAGCTTGGTAATATGATACCTAATTCTCTAAAAACACGTATATAAAGCAGACCTCGGAGCAGACGAAGGGTTTGCACGGTAGATGCATGTACTACCACACGCTCGCTTTGAGGTATACCATACTGGACGTATATATGTACTTCGAGAATTATTTGAGGAACATTTTCGGCGCTAAAGTACCTCGTTTTCACATTATTTTTAGTTCCCTTCTTCTGTTTCGTCTTCTTCATCTTATGCCGAATTTCGACAGCGATGACGCGGAACCATATTACGTGAATTAATTATCAGGCTGAAGTTCGTGACGTTCAACGCGCAGCGAAATCGTGGAAAAAAATCGGTTCAAATTAAGTCATGAACTTCGGCCTGATTGAAAACTGTCTCATCGATTCAACTTCCCAACTATATCACTGCCAACGTGAAATTATTATGTGCATACGTAGGTACGTCTATATAAAAAGATTTGTACGAAATGAAAACTTTACCTATAACCTAACCACCAGCATACCTACTTACTGCTATTTTCTCTATTAAATACGTAATGCCAGTATACACAAAACTCTATAAAGAAGCATATAGATATATAATGATATATAATTGAGGTATACATACAATTTTCAATGGACGTAAATTGGACTCGAACTAGGTACGCAGGTACATATATACACATCATATATACGTATATACATATACGTATGTAATAAGTATACCACGTGCAGGCTTTCATTGAAAGAAATTTTATTTTCATCATCGTTTTTCTTCTTGTACTTTTTTTCATTTTTTCCTATCTTCCTCTCCTTTCCTTCATTCCCCTTTTTTCTCATTTCTTTTTTACATCCTCTATATCTATTTTCTATTTTCAAAGTGATCAACAAATTCTAAGGGAATATCTGCATCTGTGGTATGGTACAGCGTGACCGCATTATGAGGCTGACTCGGTGAATGGGTACTTGAATTTGACGAAAAACAAAAGCAAGAATTCAACGAAATAATTTCACGTCGACGAAACGAGATGGTTGAAATCGAGGCCTTCGCGGTATGGCACTGATGTGAGTGAAACGGAAACTTCTTTCCCGCGCCGTTCGTGAGAGTGACTTTCGGCACTAGTGCGGGAAAGTACTTTCCGCACGCTAAACGTGCATCGAAAATCAAACTTTCCGAGCAGTTGTTTTTACCAAATTTTGCCATGTCATGACGCCAGACTTATAAAATGGGATAATGAATAAAGCTGCAGACAGTTCAAGCTGTACAGATTACGATAAAGGAATAAAAGGAAAAAATTACAAAATGGCAAAATGTACCTAATATAATTGTTGGAAACAATCCTTCCCCCGCACATATATACCCAACCAATTGCAGCTGAAATTGGGATATAGAAATTGCAATCACCGTGCACAGTGTCCGGACAAAATGCAATAACGTAGGTATAGGTAGTACCTACTATACGTTCGATTCCATCCCGTATTGAATTTGTCAATTTGTTTTTTTTTTCCTGTGTGATTTTATCACTGTTTTTATTTCTGTTTCTATTTTTGTACTACGTTTCCAAAATTCCGTTTGAATTCTCTCTCCTCGTTCGTTCGCTCGTTCGTTCGTTCGTTCGTTCGTTCGTTCGTCGACAGTTGAATTCTCTACACGGCAAAGAGGAAGAATGAAAATAGAAGAAAGGAAATAAGAAAATCACGAAGAATTATAGAGACGAAACTTTCTTACCAATAGAATGCGAACGTCTTTTATTTCGATTGTCATATTTATGTATTTTCATAGGGAAACTGTCAGAGTATGTCGGTTTGGGCGTTTTTGCAATCCATGGAGTATTCGATATTTTTTATATCGAATAAGTAAAGCATATCTTTATTAATTTGTTCTATTCATTCCGGAGCTGGAATCTCAATTTTGGTGTGTTCTCTTTCGTGGGCTCATCGATGGAAACAATAACATGTGTAAAGATTGGCTCTTCTTTCCTCTCTTCTGTTCTTAGTTCATTGCCTCGCTCTGGTTGGAGCATTTTTTGAAAATCGTTGCCGCAAGACGAAAAGGGAATAAATGTTGGATAGAAAAATCGAGAAGCTTATACGACATACACTCATGTTCTGGTACGAGAACGCAACTGGTGTCACTACTACTGTGTGACATCGGGGTAAAAAATAATGCCATTCAAGTCACAACCCCGCGGGACGTGGCAGACGTAGCAGACGAAAAGCGAATAATCGACGATGCGCGACGATAACAACAACGAACGAATGAGGAATCAGGTAGAACAGGAAAAAGAGAAAAACAAATCGTCGCTCGTTTCTACGAGGACGAAGCTTATAACGTTATAACGCGGCGAATTCAAGAATCGTGAAAAAAGAAAGTACCTGCAGCTCTACCTCGACACCGAAATCGAGTGGCGAGATATCATTTGATTATATTTCCGCGTGAATTTTTGCCGAAGTTCTTCGATCGAGAGGAATATTTATTTTTTTACGAATTTTTGGAATCCCCCGAGACTGGAATACAACAAAGAATGAAGATTTCTCTCCGTCGAAGGATTTCGGCCAAAAATCGCCTGAGAATGCAATTCTTCGCCAAGTTTTGGGTGTCAACACTGAACACTGCAGCTGATATCATTTCTCGCGATTATACTCCTGCATGCCTCACGACGGGACAAGAAGACGGAGGACCGATTGGATACGAATAAAAAAAAAGAAAAAACAATACCATCGCCCTCAAAATGTTTGTACATACCTATATATACTGTAATATGGTCGAGATGTGTTCGAGGGCGAGGAAAAGTGAGAAAGTGAGAAACGAGAAAACGACGAGAGGGCCAAGAGAGGGACTTGTACCTATTATGTAACATATCGCGCACGTCTACCCCAAATTCTGACAGATCACGTGATCCATCAAATTCTCTGACGTACGTCAAAAGCTAAGGTTAATATGCAGCAGAGGTAGGTATAGGCAGGTATTTGTATCACGTATGACTACACATATTATCAAATTCCCTATTATTATAACCTACACCTATAATATACGACATATATCCAATCTTTCCATATTCCATACCAAGCGAACGTACGTACATATAATGTATGTATGCATTATACATCGACAAATTTGCGAACGCTCGTGAACTCTCGCCGCTCTCGCGATTTCGAAATAAAAATCAAATTTCCCTCTGTAACATCGATCCGACATATCCGAATATAATGAATTATTTGCGAATTCTGTTACAGCCGGTTGGGATTTGTGAGGTTTCGGAAATCCGGCGGTTTTCGAGGATTGAGCGAGGTTCAAACATTCGTAGCTGATGGAATTATCCGTGTGCCCCATTGGAAAGCGGTTCTTTCGAGATTTGCATGCTCTACGCGGGTACTCTTGTACGTATTATTTGATAATGGTGGTCGTGTCTGTAGTTTCGCTAAACTTCTTGTTAACGGATAATCCCTCTTGCCACAGCATACCACAATATTGAATTGTATCTTCGAGCTACGATGATAATCATAATAACAATATCGATAATGACGACAATCTATTCAACTGCATCAGCGCGAGTTCAGTCCTCGTTAATATTCAAAGTTGCATATCTTTCCCGACACACTCGTATGTATGTATGTATGTATGTATGTGCATACATATGTACTACGTTACTATATGCGACTGAATACGTTGATAAATTCGACCGAGATGTTCGGCTGCAGTTTTAGCCTCGGTGCATACATGCACATCTATGTGTGTATCGCGTATGTAGATAGAGATTAGATAGGTAACCGTTGTGAGTTACAGAGAGTTTTCCTCGATACCGTATTAATACTGTACCAATGGTACGGAGTACAGGCCGCGACAGTAATAAAAGTAGTAACAGCGTTGGAAATAGTGTGGCATTAATATTAGTCGGGCAGTATAGTATAATAGACAATAGTACAGAATAGTAGGTATATACCAAGAGCCGGCTGCAGCGCCTGGCCTATGTACGTGTGTATAGTGGCAATAGTAAGACTAGGATTCCATAGCCAGTTCGATGTTATGTTCTCGCCCGTAACCTCCATAAGCCCCATAACATAACGTTGGGCGGACAAAAGTTTCCACGAGCATAGTGTAGTAGCATGAGCAGTAGCGTGGAGCGAAGGTATCGCCGTACTGTGCGCAGGAACGACGCGACGCGACGCGACGCGACGTCGTCTCGCGGGGTTATGTTACGCGAAAAAGAAGAAGAAGAAGAAGGAGAAGCAGAAGCAGAAGCAGCAGAAGAAGCAGAAGGAGGAGAAGAAGAGAATATGACGATGTTCCATAACCGCGCGCGGCTACTATGCAGTTGTGCGCAGTACGTGCAGCACGTGTTTCTCTTTAGAAACTATTTTTAGAAGCTACTATCCAAAATTAGCTAAAAGAAAATTAGAAAAACCCGTCTCTCCGACCCCTTCAGGCGTACCTAATGGCAGAGTGGCGAATGGCGAGTGGCGAGTGGTATGAAGCTCCCGCGCGTCTAGTTTAACTTTCTTAGTTACGAAAAACACTGCGATAGCACTTTTATTATACTTGCACTCTAGGTAGAGATATGTATGCCTATGGAGTATGTATTCACGAAGGGACGTAGTGACGGACATGAACATTATTTTGGTACATAGTACATACCTACATACCTGTGTACACCTCTCTACGTTCGTGCACGGACACAAAAAAATGTCAAATTTACATTTTCAGTTGTGAATATACGGACAGCACTTGTTCGGAGTAAAATCTGCACCGATTGTGGTTAACTCAACACGACATGTTGTAACTCTGACCAAATTCTTTGTAAATCTTGACACAATTGCTGTAGATTTTACTCCAAACAAGTGTTGTCCATATGTTCACCACTGATTGTGAGAATGCAAATTTGACAGTTTTTTTTCCCCCCGTGTGGAGTATCATATACAATTGAATGTGAATTTTTCACTTCCGTTCTACGTTTTTCTCCATCTTTCTGTTCCCCTCTTTCTCTCTTTCGTAGTAAAAGTTTTTCACGACGTTAACGCAACGAGATCAGGTAAATGAGTAACGGCTAAAAATTGTCGTTGAAAAGAAGTTCCGGAATTTTACAAGCCGCGTTATAAACAGAGAAACGCAAGACATGGGATTGGAAAAATTCGACATTTTTCAAACTCTAGCCTCGTACGATGAACTCGCCGATCCAGGATCCCCGCAGGATCGCTCAACCAGTTTGCAGATTGTTTTCCCACCAATAATACGTAACGACAATATGTGTACGTAGGTATAATACCTATACCGTTGTAATATTCAGACATATCTAGCCACTAGAAATTCTCCCATTCTTGATTATGTATAAGCCATAGGAGTAGTAAATCTCCTCGGCGTATACATACAGTATAGTATACATGTAGTACATAGGTAGGTATTATGCTTGCCCTGCTGTGGTAACAATGCAGAAATGCAGGTTGCACTTGAATGCCAATTGTAGTATGTAGTTTGTTTTAAGTTTGTTTGTTTGTTTGCTTGTTTGTTTGCTCGTTCTTGTTCTTGTTGTGTTCTTATTACCATGAAACCGCCATACAGGTATACCCGACCTGCGCAATCAGAGAGTTGTTCATCTGATAAGCTATACACACGTCCACATACACGTACCGATACTATATATATACGCCCCACGTAGTTTATTGAACGACAAAAACTGAAACGCAAACCGTACATACACGCATACCAAGTTTGGTATGTGCCAATTATTACCGCTCGTGTACTATGTACTACGTACTACGTATAATTACGTTTATATTCACGTAAGCTCGGCTACTTGAAATTCTCACTTCGTCATTAAAGTATTTTGTTCAAATTTGGAGTCAAATTTCTCACTCTTTATTTCAATCGATTTCTATTTCTCTTTCCTAGCTTTATTCGGGCAGTTCATAACAGGTATACCTATAGTTGCCATCTCCAAATGCCATTACTTCCCTGGGCCGACCCTCCTATAGTTTGCGACGACCAATTTGAATGTTCCGGTATTAGGATGAAATGATCCGAAAATGTAATTAAGGACCATTTCGTATAGGTATGCATAGCCCCGCGAAAAGCGTCGCGTATACTATATGTATACGTAAAACTACGGAATGTAGGCATGTATCTACGTATGTATGTACCTACTTATGTACCAACCGAAGAAATAGAATGAGAATATAGCTTTCGTTAGCCTTGAATTGGATAGAAACAGAGGTAGAGATTTCAATCCAAATTTCAATCCCAATTTTATTTCAATTCTAATCCAGCAGTATACAATCTAGCTAATACTGGATCCGGTTCGCTTCATTTATTCGTTTAACGGGCAAACCTGCTGCTCGCTAGATTCTCTCTCTCCCAAAATGATTACCTCCGTATTTGTGCGATGATGAATGCAGTATATAAAAAAATAACTGAAAATAATCTACATATGTATATGTATATGTACATACATATGATCTGTACGTATTTTTTCCAAAAATATACATATATATATGTACATGATACAAATTCAAGAACATAGGTATACGAAAACGATAACTTGGAAAAAAAAAAAAAAAAAAACCATTCACCCTCCCGCATTGGAGAAACTGAAATGAGGAAATATTTGGAAACGAAAGAAAGTGAAAAAGGTGAAGAGAAAAAAAAACAAAAAAAAAACAGTAGACTGCGTGAAAATTCCATCTTTCAATCTTCTGATGATATCGCTTATTACAAGAATTAACATAAGGCTGTACGTATACCTATGTATTATAGCTCGGACGCTTTCGCACGTTGATGAGAAAACCAAAAGAACGAGAAACAGAGAGAGGAAAGAAAATGGTTCGTGCAAAATCAAATTTGAATGCAGTATTCTATACCATCATGTATAAGAAAAAAATGCAGAGTGAGGAATCAAGTCTGTACAGTTGACTATACCTATGTATGTATATTGTTATGTATGTAGGTATGTATGTATGTATGTATGTACATATATACGCATACATCAATCCACTCTTGAACTAGATAGATTCCCTATAAGAGCTACTCGAGAGAACACTTATACGATACCTAATACAGTAGGTAGCTAGTACCTCCTACCTATATCTGTCTATCTATATGATCTCTCTATCATACTTTAGACTTAAGGGGCACATGGAGTCACCGCTGGCATTCTAACCTAGCTAAGATAAGTAATATATATTTTTTATCAAATTCGAGCGATGTCTTGGAAGACTGAAATACTTAGCCACTTCCTGCCATCGTGTTCAATGGATTCTCGAAATTTCATCAAAGCCGATCGTGTCGTTTGCGAAAATGTACGATTCTCTGTTCCGAAACGGTTTCTGTACATTCAAGATAGCGAGTGCTAATGCCCCTTAAGGTGCGATAATAAGACTAGCTATTTTAAATGTACAGAAACCACTTCGAAAACGAGAATCGTAAATTTTCGCAAACGATTCGACTGATCTTGATGGAACTTCGTGAATTCATTGAGTACGATGGCAGAAAGTGGCTAGATATTTAATTTTTTCAAAACATTGATCGGATTTGATAGAAAATCAAAATTTCCTGTGTCAGCTAGGTTAGATTGCCACCGGTGACTCCGATTGCCTCTTAAGAGTTCAGTTCGTATAATATTACTAGTATAGGTCGTTGCGAAGATAGCTGTTAGTACAGGCAGAAAACCTACACGTTCGATAGCGCGAGTAATTGGATTGAAATAAAAATCCACTTTACTTAACTCTACTCGACTCAAGTCGACTACGTAGCAATTCGGGTGTATCGGTTAAAACGAATGAATTGACGATAGATAAGAAGAAAAAATCAAGTGTAAGTCGAAAAAGAGGCGAAAAAAAAACAGAAATTCAAGCTAACGATAACACACTCTCTAGATCTAGAGTATGTGTATACATTGGAAAGAAGACAAAAAAAAACAAAAAATGGCGAACGGAGGACATCCATGTACTACGACTACTTTTTATATGTATGTATGTATGTACTATGCGGTGAAGAATCTACAATATTTCTTAGTATATATGAGTGAAGAAAATACGAGTCTGAAATTGATAACGTCGACGCAACAAATTTTATAATAAACACGATAAATAATCTCAATCGAAAGCTTCGATAGCCGAAACAGCTGATATTGGGACAGGTATATTCTCAACGCACAAAGTGTACGGATAGTGATATGTGAAAGAGCCTATACACATGTATGTATAGAAATGTACCTACATAACGTGAAATACAGTAATAAACAAAAAGGAAAAAAAATATAGAAGAAAAGAAAAAAAGGCTCTATGGTAAACGTAATGTTATAGTTATAGACCGTGATTAGTATATATAGCTTTATACATAGGTAGTTATATACTTATATATACTGGTAATGTTCATTTTTTAGCTGATGGACACTTGAATTCTCGTTTTCTGCCCCCCCCCCCCCCCCCCCCCCCCCGCCCCTTTATTTTTCGTTTGGTGCAGAATCCCGAATTGTTATGGGTATTGCGAAAGAGGAAAAGACCTAACCAGCGCAGCAGCAGAAAAAAGATAAACGGATGTATATACATACATTGCACGGAGATGGAAAGAACAACATTTTTCGATCAGGCGAGAAAGGCGAATACAGTGGAGTGCAGATTACGGCAAAACTTTGTTGACCGCGCATCGGTCATGGCACGTTTTTAAAGAAAAAGAAAGGAAAGGACAAAATAAGAGGAGATGAGAAAAAAAGATCGATAGGAGTTTTTCTTTTCATCTTTTCTCCGATTTTTCCTGGCTGTAGGTACGTGTACAACGTAACCGGGGAAACGTAACCCGCGAAACTCCATTTATGTCATTTTTGTGTTTTAACAGCGTACGACTATAACTACCTACACACTACTCGGCTAGAACAATAATATACGAGTATATTCGTACGTTGTACATACGTGTATGCGTGCACATGCATACCTACGCAATATTAAAGAAGTTAGAGAGTAGAATTTTTCTTCGAAAATATAAATGAGCAACTCGATAGTCGAATTTTAAAGTAAACGAAGAAGAGCTCGATGAGAGGAAGAAAGATAGATAGATAGATAGATAGATGGATATTTATTAGCTCGAGTAGCTACATTTGAAGTTGTGCTACCATCGGTAGTAATACATAAGTGTTACATAAATTCCCCTAACTCTCCTTCTAATCCTATCTTACCCTACAAAATATTGCTCTCCGTGCTATCACTCTCTGCTTTTTATATGCGGCACTAGCAGTCTCTTAAAATCTATCAATTCCTTTTGGTTTCTTATTTCCTTTGGTAGTTTGTTAAACATTTTAAACCCATCATGGAGTAACATTTTTCGCTCTTTGCCAGTATTACACTTGCTTATAAAAATCTCACCCCTTTGTCCGGTTTGTATTGCCCCTTCGCGCCGTATTAAATCAATCATGTTTGCTAAGTAATTTGGGCACAGCCCATTGACCATCTTGTACACCAGTATACAAACATTATATTCTAAACTTTCATTTATAGGCATAAAATGTAATGCCTCCAGCATACCCTTTATTCTAGTTCTCTTATCACACCGCAGTACGATTCTCATTCCTTGATTTTGTAATTTTTGTAAGTATTTTAAGTTGCTCACACCTACCCCTAGTAGAATGGTCATACAATATTCAAATAGCGGCGCAATTATTGTTTTATATACTACACATCTCATATACGACGGTGTCAGATCCACACTAACCCTACGTAAAACTCCTAATTTTGCTCCTATTTTTTCCCCTAGATAATTCACGTGCGCCGAGAAGTTCAAGTATTTATCTATCACGACTCCTAGACTCCTAGAAGAGAGAAAGAGAGAGAGAGTCGCTACGATTCCACAGCAGCGTCTACACACAAAATGCGGGGCTCAAAATGACTAAAACTTATCGTTGTAGGCTGGTAGATAGGTTTTAGGGCTTTGGGGCAATATAAGAATATCCATTTATTCATCCGTCTATCTGTTGCCTCATGGCACCGCGACGAGAAACTAACATGAGAAGAATTCTTCCTGCTCCTCCTTCTCATCATTATAAGCTCTCTCTGAAGTGTAACAGCGGTATAGAGAAGTTAAAAATAATTCTTCGACTATAACTAACTATGCAATCCCGTTTTCTATCGGCGGCGAAAGAAAATAACGAAAGCTTACAGTTTACAGAAAGTCACAGTACATGTACGAGTAGGTATATAGCTAAATCTCTCCATCTTCACGGTGCAGAATTAATTAAGAAAAGTTCGACCCAATGTGCGTGCGTGCGTGTGTGGACGCGTGAGTATAAAAGCCGAACATCAACTTCATCGCCGTTGACAAACGAACGACTTTTTTTCCAACCATACTACGATATTGAACTGTGTACCTTTTTGCCGGAGTGGGAAAAATCTTCCGAGAGCTAACGATCTCGAAAATTAGTTTTTCGAAGATCACATTTTCGATCGCCGATAACTCCAACGGACGCAATTGAACGCGGAATAAAATCATTGGCACGGTAACGATATAATTCTACCTCGTATCGGGTATACGTTACACAAACTATAGAGGTAGAAGCGCACAGCGCAGGTACAGAAGGTAGTAAGTACAACAATTCGCGTTCGAAATCAATGTTTTCAAATATAGAATCCAATTTCGCCCTAATATTATATTGTTGTAAACGCGGGGGAGCGTGTTTGCAGTATAGCCGTTAAATTCGTGAATTTATTACCTATGTATGTACCTGGTATACGTGTATATACGTCACGTATGTGTACGTACACAGGCTATACAATTATACCTATACCGTAAGGAATCTTTTGCCTGGGCGTTGGGAATTCGCACGGATTTCTTTCGAACAAATATTGTCTGATCTACCTTGTTTATAAATTATCCTTCATCTATTGGGCAACTGCTCGTCCTATTTTATGTATTTTATGTTGTATATACGAATTCTTCTATTCCAGTGTACCCTCGCGTCTAACATTTCGTTTTTCACTGCTTCACTAATCTTCGGTATCCTGTCAGTCTACCTACTATTCGCACAATAGCCAACCTTCTCTCTGTAGTCTAACTAACAAGCTACGCATCCACCTAGGGAATCGTCGCCTGCATTATCAATACGTGATGAAAATCGTCTGAATCAATAGTATATAAATTCTATCATATAGTTAAATACACTATAGCGACAACGTAGCATTCGCGATAGTCGCACGCGCCGACGTCTTATAATTCCGCCGACTTTACGCCCGCTCTACGGTCGCACGAAAAGTCGATATTGCCGTGCAAATGTGACAAACAAAGCATATACTGTACAAGGATCAAGATCTAGATCTGTTGAAATCGAGCTACATTATACTTACAGTAACTGTATGTATTACATTACTATACATGTTTGATGTATATATCGGGGATTTTCACGTGGCGGAAATTACGTCGCGCAAGCGAAACCCTTCCAAATTCATACTTATAGGCACCAGGTATGCGATACAGTCCTCGGTCGTCTTCCCATTGAAAAAATGTTGCCATAGTCAAAGACTAAGGCACATCCAGCATTTGACTCTTTCTCTCTCCCTCTGTTTCCCGCGCGTTTAATTTTTCTTTTTTTTTCTCTCTTCTGTGACTCTAATGGAAACTCTTTACGGTGCGTTAGGCCCCCCGCGTCTTACCGCACTCGCACCTTTTCCACTTGAACATGTATGCACTTACGTAAATACATTCCGCGCGCCTTCGCGATGCGATATACCTATATAACGTGCAGTACGTCGGTAGACTACTTAAGGTGCTATTAAAGTCGCATGGAATCTCGATTGTTACACATTGTTTAATGCGTTGTTGTCTACGGTTGGAGGCCGTGAGTCTGTGATAGCACCTTAAGGTGCTATTAAAGACGCCGGAAATCCCCGTTGTTGCGCAATGTTGAATGCATTGTTACTCATTGTTAAAAGCCGTGAGTCTTTAATAGCACCTTAAGGCGTTTCCGTACACGGGGTGACGTGACCGATTTTAGAGTTTTTCGTAACCCCGCTCTCATTGTTTCGCAAAACTCCGAATCGATTTGGAATTTTGTGCAAAATAATTGTACATGTGTCAGGAGGCGCGCTGTGGTCAATTGAATCCGGAAAATCTTCGTAATAATGATTAATTAAGTAATTGGAGAAATATAACCTCAAATCCCGTCTCGCAGCGAAATTGATATATCGAAAAATCCGTACGATATACTTATTTTTCCCCAGCTGATCAGAACGCATTTTCTGACGCTTGAATGATTATTTGGCGAAAAAATTCCAGATCGATTCGAGGTTTCGCGAAGAAATGAAACCAAGATGTTGAAGTGTAAATGTAAAACGTGTTTTCGGCGATAATGACAGAAATTGCGTGACCAATAATTTTTTTTTTCCCCCCGGCTTTTCACGTTATACATATACTCAATAATTTTATAGGATTCATTTTTTGTTTTTTTGTTCTCGTCTACACTGTACGTAAGAAATCGCCACCACTACATACATATCTGGAATATAATAATATGGAGTGGAATAAAAAAGCTGATATCTATTTGAAATTTTTATGATGAATGTAGATAAAATTTAGAATTCAGAATTTAGTATTCCGATGGAAAACATACGTTTTGAATCTTGGCAGAGGTATAAAATCCCTTGGCACGCCTTATAACACCGCCTGTTATATAAGATAGTACCTATTCCTTCTTCTTCTTCTTTTCTCTTCCCTTCTTTCCTTTTTTCCTTCTTTCTATCTTTCTCTCTTTTCACAGCCATTGGCCTTAATCGAAACCATTCGTAGTCCGCAGCTACAACACCGACCGACCAAAAATTTCTGCACCGATTTCTTACACAGTGAATGTGAATTACTTTTCTTCTTTTTTTGTTTTCTTTGTTCTTCTTCTTTTTCATTTGATTTAACTAACAGAAAGTATGTACCTAACTTCGAAAAAAAAAGAAGAAACCAAACGAAGACTTAAAGAACAAATCAAAAAAGAAACTCCCAGAGTCGTCGGATATACTGTATATATAGACGAGTGTGCGATCGGAATTCCATTGATACCGCGATACCGTACGTTCTATAGTAACGAGGAATAGATCAAACCTATAAAATCATGTGTACCGAAAATAGGGGTGAGTAGGTACATAATATAGGTACCGATAGACAAATGCGATGATCCACCTATACTAGAAAATATATGTAATTCGAAAAACAAGAAAGAGAAAAGAAAGAGGGAAAGAAAAGGGATAAGATAAATTGTGAGAAAATGGAAATATGGGTATGTAGATGAATCTAACTTACCGACGAGTTTGCCGAACTGTGCCGGAGGTCGCCATTCCGGATAATGTCGAGGGAAACGTGCCCTTGACCAGTGTGTCTTCAGAGTGACTTTGTAGAGAGCGAGTTTATCCTGCTGCGACGTCGTACCGGATCCACATTGAGCTTGAACGCCGATCAGGAAGGATACCCCGAAAATAAATGACATGATCAAAATCCAGGAAGGCAGGGAGGAGGAAGAGGAAGAGGAAGAGGAGGAGGACCCCGTCCACGTCCTAGAGCTATCGCGAACCATGGCGACGTCGTCTTGTCAACCTCTTATCTCCGCGCCTCTTCGTCTCTGTAAGAAACAAGAGAATAATATAAAATGACATGAAAGTTAGAATTGTATTGAGTATTTTTTCTATCTGAATATCGGTTTTTGTTCAAACCAGGGATCGCCCAAATCTGTGCGAATGATATGTATTATACATACGAGATTCAGCTTCATAGATTTAAAGAGAAGAAAAAAAACGCTGCGTGCGACCTCTATCGTGCGCCTCGATGTGACCTCTAGGAACGAAAGAGCGGCGGCAACGAACTTCGAGGCGTGATTCGAAATGTGATTGAAATTCTTTCTCGTAATTCTTGGACGCGGAGGACGACGGTTAGGTGCTACGTGTTACGGGCGAGAGGTTTCGATTTGCTAAGGTCGAACAATGGAGGGTTCGAGTATCTAATCGAATCACATTTTTTCGACATTCCTCAGATCCTTCTTCACGATTATATACATACATCTATGTATCCAGACACTGCATTTCTCTACTTATATTCTCACGCCTCTAGAGTCTAGATGTATCTATCCACTACTGTATACACTGAACAACGCTTCCGGAAATGTCAATTTTGCGATGAAACGTGATTCATTGGAGTCGCCGGTGGCAATCTAACCTGGCTAACATAGGAAATATTCATTTTTCATCGAATCCGATCGGTGTTTTGAACGGGCGAGATACTCGGCCCCTTTCTGCCATCGTACTCAATGGAATTTCCAAAGTTTTGTCATGATCGATCGAGGCGTTTGCGAGAATTTACAATTCTCGTTTTCGAAACGGTTCCTGGATGCTCAGTTGAATATCGATACGAAATTCAATAAGAAATC
The DNA here is from genome assembly GCA_963170745.1 of Phymatocera aterrima. Classification (NCBI taxonomy): domain Eukaryota; kingdom Metazoa; phylum Arthropoda; class Insecta; order Hymenoptera; family Tenthredinidae; genus Phymatocera; species Phymatocera aterrima. Next base: position 21,670,648 of record OY720660.1, read on the forward strand.
CTGCAGGTTCTGCGGGTTTCAATTTGCAGTTTACATTACCAGCTTTGGGTACACGATAATAACACAGAAACAACTATAGATTTAGAAATGGGCAATGAAAGAAATCGTCCATTCCCAATTCGATTGCAGGTCTGCAATTTCCAAATGTACAGGACGTAGCAGGTGCTATAGCACTGAAATCCCTGAACTAGTCTCGAAAATATGCAACGAATGGTTCCGACAGTGATCCTTCGGAACTTGACCAAATATAAAATCGCATTCCCTGTGATTTCCTGCCCAAGATTTCATAATTTCTACGATGCCTGGACACCCCGATGTCGATACATGTGTTCCCGAGTCTCAATTTCAAATCATCGCGAAGGTGGAGACAGAAATATGAATTGATCATATGAAAAACAGAACATCCTTCACTTTCTGAACATCCGTGAGTATATATCTACATGATTACATGAATCGCAACGGCGACCGCGCAGATTTCGAACACGTAGGTAGGTACGCCAACAGCCTCTCCCCAACAACTGTCGCCCAGCATCCATATAGCATTGAGAGAAATCTCTAGGATTTCGGAAAATTCTGATGCATTTTGGAGCAACTCCACGGAATTCTTGTCAATTCGGGTACATTGAGAGAAATTGGGAAATTGTAGTCTTTTCAGCGATATTTCGCTGTGAAAACTGTTTGTCGGTCTAAATTTCATATAACAACACCATAGCTCATCATTTCCCTCTCAGATTATCATATACACCTATATTCTATTATACTTGCAGATTACATATTTTCGCGGATTTGAATACGATTAGGATCTGCTCCTCCTCGGGGATTAGAAACAAATGAATAAATTATTAAGAGGTAACGCAAAAACATCCTCTCGGATATGCCCACGGTGGGTAGAGAGCGATGATATTAATGGTGATCGGAATTCAAATTTATTCCAAGACTTTTCATGAATCACGCCCGATATTCAACCTGCAGGTAGATATTCGATTCATTGTCGGGCGTTGAAAGTTTCCGACATGACAGCTGCCCAGGTGACATCCAGCGTCGTCGTCGTCGTCGCCGTCGTCGTCCTCGTCCTTTTCGTCCTCCGCGTCGTCGGTGCTATAACGCATAGTGGCCAGCAGAAGACCCTTCCGTTAATTTTTAATCCAGTTTCCGTGGATCCGTCGTCGGTAGCCGATAGGTAGGTATGATATACAGATATACGGTCCATAGTTTCAGGTACACTATTGTTACGAAGATGCTGCAGACTCCGCCTCGCCCACCGACGCGGCCGTCAGAATGAAAGTACCATCGAATCAAGGGGATAAAAAGATCAAGACAGACCCTTCACTTTCCCACCCCAAACAACACACCGCAAGGTCCGGGACACAACGTTATACACGATTCGCTTACATACGTTCGAACACAACGCGCTGCATCTAGACCGCTGTAACTTTTCTTCTCTCTTCTCTTTCTCGATATATTTGACACGAGGAATCGAAGTAATTTATTATATATATAATACAAGCGCGATGCAGGAAAAATCATTCTCAAAAGATGCAAAATATTTGGTTTTTTCAACATTTTTCCCCGGAAAATAGTTTGTTTTCCCAAATCAAAGTACGCAAGTGTACGTACGTGTATACCTGTGTACTGTTATTATTGAACGAGCCTACCGCTCAATTCCCCCCCCCCCCCCCCCAAACCTTGGACGTATATTATTCTTGAAATTTTTTGGGGGGATGAGAAAATTAAACCGCGAGATATTTCGGAGGTCGAAAAACGTGTGAAACTGCACCGGTTTTGTAATTGGTGCGATACCCGTGACTTATACGACCTCTGTATAGGTATATGTACCTCGTTACTGCTTGAAGTAGGTATATATACCTATACGTATGTACACTCAGATATGTAGCAATCATGATAACTGTAGTACATACGTGCAGCATAACTTTGGTATGTACCTATACCTATATTATAGAGAATCTTTTATACGCTACAAGAGATAATTTTTAATTACACGCAGAATTCCAACGTTTTTATTTCGAGGCCCGTCCCCGTTATTTCACATCACTTTTCCATATGAATATATGTATATATACATAACATATATGGAGCCGAAGTTTATAACGTCAACGCTACAACAAAATGCCGGAAAGTGATATCGGCGGGGTTTGGGAATTTCCAAGATCGCTGAGAAAATGAAGAATTTGATGTTCGCGTGTTTTCATGGGAACAATTTCAGCCGATATTAACCTCCGCCATTCCGTTGCAGCGTCAACGTTGTAACTTTCATGTTTTATTTCTCTCTCCGTTCGTCATTATGCACTCGATCAGATATTGTATCCGTAAACCTACAGCATAGCTGCATAAATTTGATTCCGTACGTTGTACCGGGGGGATAAAATTCTCAATTAGAGTAATTCTCATGTTTACGAGACTGCGCTGTTTCAAACGGCTACAACATGCATATAGTCACTACGTACGTACATACTAACGCTGTACATACGTACTACTACCTACACGATGAGCACCGGGAGAATGGGAGGAATGACAATTTTCAAACGTGAATAAAAACTAGACACGATGATCTGCAATTTGCGTTGTGGGATCTTTGTTTGCCGCGATAATCTGCAATAACGAAGCTTCCATTTGGCGATTTGAAATTGGAAAAATCTAGCTGTTATTATATTATACGGTATCACGTTGCGTTGGCGATATAGAAATTGTTATTTAAGCGTTTGCAAAATCGGTTATCGCGATACCGACGTTCGCGTACATCAAATCCAAAATCGTCACTTGATCGCGGACTGTACAACAATTTTTGTACAGAGCGCCGAGCGCACGAGCCAAGTTTCGTACCGAGTGCGACAATTTATGCGTATACGAATCGCACTACGCACGTACCGAATTCATGCGCCGAGGCTGTGAATTTCAATAGTTCGAGCAACTTGTTACAGAGTGAATTATGACTAGTCCGAAGCCCGAATCAGACGTTGCTAGATTATCTGTAACGGCGAATACTAACGGCGACAATCCGGAGAATTTCAAATCCAGAGGAAATCCCTCGAAGATTTTCATCGACGGTATTTTTTCCATCCGCAAATGCGTATACATACATATATTGTATGATGAAAGACACACGCGTTTTGTGGCTTGTACTTATATTTTATTCCATGCACATCATTTTTCGTACCCAGAGCTCATGTTTTTTTGTACATGTTGGTTCTTTTCTTTTTTACCTTTCGTACGGTAGGTATCCCTTCGTTGCCAACCCCCCGCTGGGACTTTGCTCAAGTTTTCTCGCTTACATAAGTATGTATAAGGGTAGGTTGTATAGCCTAAGTGAAAAAGTTTCTCACTTTTTATTAACCGGACTCTCCGCATGGAGGCCCGCCGCGCGAGATATACTCCGAGAGTCGCGTAACAGACGAGATACGATGTATATATGTATATACATGTATACCTCCACAGGCCATACTTCTACATGCACAGGATTTGTGTGATATTTCCCTTGACCGAGAGAATCCGCAATGTGTAGAAATGAAAACTTTATACGAACAGTAGAAGAAACCGCGCCGTCGCGCGAGCCGTGGTGTCAATGTTTTATTGTTAACGTTTATAAAAATCATTGACGCATATCACGACGAATCGAAGAAGATCGATTCATCCTTCGACTCGCATCCTTATTTCTCTTTATTTCATTGAATTCTCACTCATTTTCTTCCGTTCGCCATACATCGCGCGTTGGAATTATTGTTACCGCGATACGATCGAACGAGAGCAAAAGCGAAGAGAAGAATATGACGTGCGGCGCGGACCAAGATCGATCACACTTGATTGAGAATCGAGAAAACTTTTCAACGGAAAACGGGGCGGAAAAAGAGAAAAGAAGGAAAGAGAGAAAAAGAGAAAACGAAGAGAAGAAAATATCACTCCGATTAGCCAATGAATGATTAATTCGCTCGCCTCCCGCCCTTCTCATGCTCTCGATCTTTTCCTCTCATTCCCTACGGCTGCGGCTGTACCTATTGTAAATACTGTATGAAATTAGATGAGACTGAAACTAGCGCGGCTGAAGATAGCGGCCGGAGGCGCTGAAAATCTTTCAAATTGCGTCACATGCCTAATATCGTTTTGTGCCTAGAATTTGGCGAAAGTATTGGCTTTTCACGAGATTTCATGAAATCTTTAATCACGTTTATTACGTTCAACCGCTGACTCTGGCCGCCGGTTTCAGTCTCGTTAAAATTAGAGAGCAATTTTGAAGTAGGCGCGTCAAGATCATGGGAAGGAATCAGAATTGATGGAAAACAAATTACCATGCATCTATAATAATTGTTAATATAATAATTGATCATAATATGGGTGAAATTGTATGGAAATAACGCGACGTTGACCTGATGAAGCCCGCGGAGAAGTCAGGAGATGCACACGTGCGGGAAAATATATTTTAACGGTCCAGCTCTACTGCTATAGTTTATTTTAGTTTCGTAGATACATAGGTACATACATACGTATACGTACCTCTCAAGTTACAAATTCCACAGAGATACGATCTTACGATATTACTGTAAGAATATAAGATGTACTCGTATACTATACATGCACGATATGAGGTATGCAGTATTGATGTACATGCATATATATACGTAGATGTTGATAACGATAGCGCAAGAAAATCACAAGATAATATCAGCTTCAGTTTCGGGCACCTGAACAGCGCTCGCTTTTGTCAAAAATCCCGCGGATCGGGTAATGAAGAACGTGAATTTGGTTGCATCGGATAATACCATGCGACCGAAAATTGCATTTTTCGCGATATAGAAACGTAATTCAGGTGCATAATTGAAGACCAGCCGATAATAATTTTCGCGATTTTTTTTCTTTCACGAAACTTGGGCTCCGGAATTTTCCAACAAAATTCGATAATCGGAGAAAATGATGAACGGTGAGAAGAATCATGAGATAACTGTCAATTATCCACGTACTGATTATTACGTTATGACAGAGAACTTTCACAGCCCCTTCTCCTATTTCTTCCCTCTTCGATCCTCTAATACTGCAATATCTACTATTTCACTTCCTATTTTCTCTCGCGAAATTAGGGACGCACCTACGAGTCTGTATTCTTTTCTTTCACAGCTTACTTTGGTTTGCGCGAGAGGAAGTATATGCTACGTATATTCTATACTATACCTATCCATGTAACCGTATAACTGAAAAAGTTTTTCCACTTTTTTCATTCGAAGGATAGGCATTATGGATTGATAGGCAGGTACATAGCTGCAGCTCTCTCTCTCTCTCTCTCTCTATATAACATATATACCTACGCGTTCGCAAAGCTCTGACGTGAACGAGCTTCAGGTTGTACATAACACGGACACAAACGCACATGAGCATTGAGTCTTAATCTCGTCCTGCATGATTGTTAACTTCCCGTTCTCTGTTTACGGAGAAAAATGGAAGTTACTTTTGTGGATCCGTTGAATCCTGATATACGCAAGATCCAGTCTATCTAAATAGACAGGAATATTGTCGCGAATGATAAATGAAGAGAAAAAAGGGGAGGAGGGAATAAGAGGAAAACGAAGCAAAAAAACCAAAAATGGATAAAATTTCAATTATAAAAAATGAAATAAACCTTGTATCTATGGTACATGAAAAAAGTGTATTATTATCTAATGATATAATCACGTACTTTGATTGCATGCGTATATATATATGTTATATCCAATTGTCCATATAGGTACTCCTTTTCGTCTTTGTCTTCTCTCCGTCTACCAATAATACTCGGTCGGATAGCTACTGTGAGTTATTTCTTTAAATTCGTTTACTTATTTGACTTGACTCGTTTCTCTTCCGCCCCCCCCCCCCCCCCCCTCGCTCCCTCCCCGTCAGATATGGAGAATAAGGGATAAAGAGACGAGAATAAGTTCTGGAAAGAAAAAAATTGAGCTCTGTTTTTACGGCACGCGACTCATCGCTGCCTAAGTCGTTAGGATATTTATCTCCACGAAAAAGAAAAAGAAGAAGAAGAAGAAGACGAACAAGAGCGAGAAGAGAGAGAAGAAGAGAAGCTCGAGGCGCAGAAATAAACGAGAGAAAAATGAGACGAGTTCTGCAGAGAAAGGGATAAAAAGAGAGTGAAATGCGCAGTATATACTCATAAACGAAATTATATACCTATACCTAATGTTTGACGAAAATTAAATACCCATTTATAATATAGTACAATGTAAAAATTTCATGTGCTGTTGATTAGCCCGCAGAATGCGAATTAATGCTATACCTATACATGTAGGAGGAGCAGGACGAGCAAGTAGCAGCGCAGCTCTCTTCAGCGTGGTATTTTCAGTCACGGGGATGAATCAGACTGCGGAATTATACCTATGTTACATACCTATGTATGTAGGTACATACAATACACGAGTACACGTAAGCAAGCAAGCAAGTAAAGATGGGCGATGTTCACCGATTAGTCGAATTTCTCGATTATTTTTTTTTTATCAATCGATTATTTGTTATTTTTGGCCGATGCTTTTGGAGTTCGATTAATCGATGTTCGATGTTTTTTAGCAAACATCGACACCATTTTGCGACATTTAGGTGTTTTTCCCGCGCTTCTTAAAGTATGTAAATTGTTAATTCGTAAATCCACGTGCTGCAATTTTCATGTACAAAAAATATATAATGTAAAAAACTATTGTATTTGAAATACGTCACGTGCGGTTTAGTTAAATGGTTCAACTCAATGTCCGTGGTCAATTGCGAATCAGGTTGTGGGTGTGTCATTTATATTTGATAATTTCGCCAATTTGCTGCGATCCGCATCAAGAACTTGTCTCAAGTTAAAATAATTAAGTTTCGTTTTCTGGCCTGAATCAGCAAACAAGATATTGTTATTTATCAATAATTATTATTCCACAGATCGCGGACATGTATTATATTCCGGATCAACAACATCTGAGTACGTCAAGTTGAAACTTATGTATACAATCCTAATCTTTTTTAAATTCCAAAAGTACTGGAAAACGACGTGAACCGCCAATAATAAATTGGAGTATCATATTTAACTGTGTTTTATTAACTTCACCTCTAAAATTTTGTCATCATTTGACTAAAATTTGAATTTGGCGCCAACGCCATTGTTTGAGATGAATTAATCGATTTTCCGATGTTTTCTAAATAATCGACCATAAAATATCGATGTATTTAAAACATCGATTATTAAAATATCGATTTTTTTTCTCAACATCCCCCATCTTTACAAGGAAGAATTGTTAAGTAGGTAGGTAGGTAGGTAGGTAGCTAGGTATGTATGCATGTACTACGAGTATATATACCCAACGACTATACGAAGAATCCGTTTTGTGCAACGCCGCCGCGTCGCGCGAGAATTGCATACGTGATCATAGACTATACCTAGGTACAGCGTGATATGTTATGGCAAATCGATTATAAAATATCACAACTATGATCACAATGAATTAGGAATAGCATAATATATACATGCGTGTATATAATATATATCATGAATATATGCATCGAGGATAAGTTTGAGCTATTGTGATGATACATATCTGCAGTAGCAGTAGCTACTAGCTGGAGCGCGAGATAAACTGACTACTAAAGTATGAAGTATAAGGCGAGGTAGGTGAACGAGAAATGATATCAGCTGTGGTGACACCGAAGAGCAGGAAGAAGGAAAATCGCATTCTCTACGAAATTGCAATTGCAATTTTTCGTGATTTTTTTCTCACGCGTTAACGTTACGAACTTCAAGTCTCCTCGCGCACCAACACAAAATTATACATTAATCGGCGATCGAGGTGCTTAAACAAGACTCACGGTGTTCAACAATGTGTAACCATGGGAAATTTCATGCGTTTTTAATAGCACCTTGAGCTCGAGTTCAAGAGATCGACGAAAGAACGAAAATAGGGCAAAAACTATCAAAGATTTTCAGATTTCGAGAGAGAGAGAGAGGGAGAATCGACCAGAGGTTGAAATCACGGAGATATATATATATATATATATGTGTACAACAGTTGGTTTATATACAACTTATGCGTATATATGTATGAACGTACAGATACGAATTATAAATATAGTACCGAAAAATACTCGCTTTAAGTTTGTTCATTTTTTTCTCCTCTCTCTCTCTCTCTCTTTCTTTTTTAGCTTACGTTTTACTTTATTTTCTGTACAAGTTTTTTCTTCAGATGACTCACTCTTTCGTCCGCAATATACTGCGATGATAATCTTATCCACCTGCGTTTGCAGTTCTTCTTTTAAACTGGCTCAGAACTGATCATCGTCTGAATACGTGCAGTATATAGATCTCTCTATCTGCAGTATATCACAGTATATTTCACAAAAATTATACGTCCATACAAATGTTGGATGTAAAATAGGGGAAATACGAAAAACAAAAGAAAACAAAAAACTATGATCTCGAAAATTAAGCGGGAAGAAAGAGAGAAACGATGCTCGGGCACAGTTTGTTGTTTTGTCTCGTGTTCGTAATTCGTTTGTTTTTCTTTTACCGTCTTTTGTTTTCTCGTTCTCTTGTTTGGAAAAACGGAGCAGAAAAGACAAGTGAAGAATATAATCACCGCACGCACGTAATAACACTTGATTCACGGAACCTTTTTCTTTTCTTTCTTTTACGCGATCGTCATCGGGAGAAGATAATATAATTGGAGAGAAATAAATAAATTTAAATTTAAATCAAAGTAAGAAGAAAAGATTCGATCGACGAATTTGAATCGATAGAAGTGAAAAGAGGAACTAAACAAAAAAGAAAAAAAAAAAAAGAAACGAAGCTAGTATTATAATTTGAGACGAAGAATAAAAAGTATGTGTGAGGTGGGAGAAGAAAAATCACCGGTTTCACGTTTCATTCACACGAGACTACTTTATTTGAATATATACTATTATTATACGTGGCAAAAGCTCAGAGTGGGATAAAAACGCCGATGCTTCAAGCGCGGAGGACAACGCGAGACTGAATTCTATGTTCAGAATTCTCGACCGGCCAGCCAGCCAGCCGCCTCTGATGGCATGAGCCCTGAAGCTCGCGCTCTGCTCCGCAGGCTCGAGTTCGAAGTTGGAAGCTCGATCTCTACACGTCTATCCAACGTAACGTAACGTAACGTCGTTCACTTCGGTTACTTCGGTTACTTCTGTCACTTCTGTTGGTTCGGTGCTTCGCGCGAAGTGCTTCCGTACTTCGATATGTACATAGTACGTAGGTACGTAATTTGTATGTACATGTGTACGTACATACCTACCTACCTCGTACATACATATATATACCTGGTTCAAGCACTAGCTTCTTCTTCGCGTCTCATGTTATTATTATTACTTATATCAGCACGGAGAATCTCGTGTTGCGTATAGGTGAAGTTATTTACATTTATGTGTGTACGTAAAGGGGAATGGAAAACCTGTATGTATAGGTATATAGTGACGAGATTTATTTATACATATGTTGGTATGCGACTCACGGCATCCACTCTAACGAGAACCGTCAGAACTACAAGTGACATCGGTCCATTATTATTATAACAACGATATTTAAGGTGCCATACAGAACTCGCCATCTTGAACGTGCAGAAGCCGTTTCGAAAATGGGAATCGTAAGTTTTCGCAAACGGTTGGATCGATTTTGATGAAATTTTGAGAATTCATCGAACACGATGGCGGGAAGTAGCTAATTATTTCACTTCTTCAAAACATTGATCGCATGCGGTAGAAAGATGAATATTTCCCATGTTAGCTAGGTTAGTTCGCCAGTGGTGACTCCGATGGACCTTGGATCTCAAGGTCCCGCAGAGGACTCGCCTCGCTAACGATCTCAAAGGAATATGACACACGAAATTTCATAATACTCGAGGGCTATACAGGTTTAGGTATAGGCACGTAACTGAAGTTTTTTCAATATATTTCTGAAGTCCACGCTGCCAGAACGCGGCCCATGGCAATTAGAAGACCTCCCCCCTCTTCTCATCTCTCTCTCTCTTTTTTGTTGTTGCGCGGTGGTACATACATACATATAACAATATCCGAAATAGGTGCGTTTCTTTTTATCGCCTGTGGCGAAGCGTATTACATAATTATAAAGTCGCGTTCCGCCCCAAACCGTACGAGGCTGAAATTCATAACGGCAATGCAAGAAAATGTCGAATAAAATAATATGAGTCGATATTTTTCAATGAAGAACATATAAGTATATTTTGCTGTTCTCTTTGCGAATTGTAGAAATCCCCGACGACGACGTCGACTCTCCGTTGTCAACATTATAAACATTCAGACTCATATCATGGAACGCGGACATTTTGGATTCCCAAACGATACGGGACACATACACGAGATACTACGTAGATATATAGGTAGACAAAAAGTGGGCAAGAAGTGCAATTTATGAATGCCAGTAGCGTAGCGTGGGCAGCTGGGTATGTAGGGGCCCCAGCCGCCCTGGGAACCGCAGAGGGGAGTTAATTGTTAATTACGATCAGGTCGCTATGGAGCGATGATTCAACATGCTGTGTGTGTTCGGCTTTGTGTCCGTCTACATTGTGTGTGTTCGCGCGCTGTAGTACAAGAGAGAAGACGCCAGCGCGAAAATCCTACGTAGTATGTATGTACTACCTTCGTAAAGGAGAATCAACGCTGAGACTGTGATTTCTCCCTTTTTCATCAAAGGATGAATGAATCGGTAGAAGACGTGTAACAAAGACGTGAAATGTTATATTTTCTGTATAAGACTGTGTACTTGTACTTTAGAGCTACACGGGTAGATATACCTTGTCGATAATGAAAATAACAAATAAAGGGTCTGAAGAGGGATCCTATTACCAATACCTATCGTATTTCTCTGTATAGGTATACCCATTGATGCGGATTTCGTATAACAAATATAAATAAACTACCACGGAATGAAGTTGAACCATTTTTTCAGAATATATTGACGATACTATTATATTTATTGTGTAGACATTGTTACGGATTGCGCAAGTTTGAAGAAAATTTTTGAAAATCGGTAATCAGTAATTTAGCCCGGAACCAATTTTCACCGGAAGAATGAGATCATCTTGTTTATTTCATAAAATGATCCGTCAATATGAATTTTCAACGAAATCATTTGAACTATATTTCATATACGTGAAATTTATGAAAATCAGTAATTAGTAAACTACCCCTGAATCAATTTTCACTTAAAGGATTGGTGGATCATATTATTTATTTTATAAAATGATCCGTGAATATAAATTTTGAACGAAATCGTTCGAGCTGTTTTTGAGAAATGTGAAATTTTTGAAAATGGGTCATCAGTATGAAGTACCCATAAACACCGAATTCCGTCATAATCCTGAAGACCTAAATTTTCACGGCCATGGTGTGCCGTAACTACAAATGAGGGAGTGAGGAATTTTAATATCGCCGAAAAGCGAGCAGGAGTCAAAGGAGACACAATTTCTCCATAAAAAATACAGAAACCTGGGATATAAAGTTAAGTAGGAAAAAAAGCAGAAAATGGCGAGAGTGTAACCTGGTACCAAAATTGAACAGACTGTGTGACGAGGGTCACGTTGCAGGAAAAGGGTTACTAAACTTTCACCAACTTTTCAAACGATATATCTTACGCAAGTTATATCTTAGACGTTCCTGCCCCGCTCGTCGCGTCGTTGGTGCGGCGCTAAAGAAATCCGGAAAACTTCTCTACCAAAACGTGGAAATTTTTGTAAAATTATTTCCTGATCCTCAAGTCTGTATGATCATCGATTCATTCGAAATTTTCAACTTGGTGCGGACAGCGGATATCTTTATGTATAAGAATAATTATGATGGTTCCGTCTCATTGTAATCAGGTCACCAGCCGGTTATCGATAGATTCCCAATTTCCCTGTCTTCAAGGAGTAAAACGTCGCCCTGATTTCGGAGTTTCGACGTCAAGGATTAGCCCGTCCTGGATTTGAAGACGTCCACACACATGCAATACGGCGGAAGGCTTTCAGAGTGAAATATTTCATCCGATAAACATCCTCGATGGGCTGAGCTAGAAGATATTTTCATACGACGCTCTTGTAAATGGATCAACGACGGGAAATCAAATTTTCCCACGAGTTATGCAAAATTACGAAAACAAAGTTAAAATATATTCAAAACAAAACGAGGATCGTCGTCGCTTAGTTCCCTGCTTCGTACCTATGTATCTATAGATATAATATACATCTATGCATATATCTCTCTTTTTCTCTTCCGCTAACTCACCTCTGCCCTCGTCCTCGTCCTCGTCGTCGCCTCGTTACTTATTCAAATTTTTCACCGTTTATCTTCCTGCGTGGCTAATTTGATTTTGAACGATTTTTACAAACTTCTCTTTTTCTCCTCCTCCTCTCTCCAAATTGCCTATAGGTACCTATATACCAAAGTTACATTTAAAGTCACTCTACTTTCGATTAACTTCCTCAGCTCCCCCCGATTTTCACCCCTCTGCCTGTATCGCATTCCCACTCTGCTCTCCCGAACAACTGATGTGCAATTTGAATTGAGAAAAAATATTCTAAAATTTCCGATCAATTTTCCTCCGCATTAAAAATAAGTGCTACCACAATTCGATCAGCATTTGAGAGTGGTTTTGGCCAGGAAATTAATATGAATCCAAATTTTTCAAAACGTACCTATACGTTCCCATTAAAAATTTATACGCAGCTATAACTCTCTAAAAGAAAAAGACAAAATTCCGTTGAAATATTTCTCGAGAGATTTTCACTCTTTCTCTCTTTCACTCTTTCTTCCGCTTCTCCCACTGCCTATTTTTCGATCGATTTCGTATATATATGTATATGCATTGCGAAGTGAGGTATAAGGTATAGAATCTACTCGTGGATTTCCGAACAATTAGGTTCACGTTTTTTATACCCTACGCTGCGCGGTCTCCATAGATTTGAAAAGTCTTAAGGGACTGATTTGACGGGGATCGTTTTTTCGGGTGTAAAACTGCAAAGTGCGTCAAGTCGTAAAGGAGCACCTATCTATCCCCTGAACCATCCTTATACCCTCCCACTACTTCTTTTTCTTCTTCTCTTTCTTTTTCGGTTTTTTTTATCTTCCCTTCCCTTGCCCTCGAACCATGCGAATCCATTCCCAAGAGTATAGAGCTTTATGTGTACTTTGAGAAGCTTCCCCTCCTGCGTTTATTCGCGCGGAGACAAAAAAAGAAAAGCTCGAAAGCAAAAATAGAAGAAAAAAAAAACGCTACGGAAGAAATCTTTACCGCAAAAATTTGCATTATTCACGCACTATAGCTACACGTACGCGTACCTACACATTTATATCATACCTTCGCGATAATCCTACGCGTGAAAAATTTGCAGACAAATTTTGTGGTCGTCGTTGCGTATATAGGCGTTTCATATTTTCCCGTTGTTTATCTCGAAATACATGTGTAGATCTCTTCTCGGGATCGTGTTTTTTTTTTTTTTTTTTTCTTTCCTTCTTTCTTTCGTTTTGCACCGTTAACACGGTTTTTATCGCTCCAAACTTTGACTATTTTCAGTCTCTGATTGTGATTTGTGGTTAACTAAGATATGGCCAAAATTCCCAAGAGAAAGATTCCTCGAGTTTTTCGTTCGAGGCGGAAGCAGACGAAGAAGAAACGGAAGAGAAAATGGAAAAGGAAAGGAAAAGGGAAATGGTGGAGGAAAAAGATCAGGCGATCACAGAGATAAATCTATGTAGATTTTAAATCGAACCCTTGGCAGAGAGAGAGAAAGAGCGAGAGAGGCCGCGGAGTAAATCGTAAAAACTTCAACGACATTCTATTCAGTATCGAACAAAAGTCCTCTGTAGGGCACACGGAAAAGCCAAGCCCGGCCCGAGCCCAAGCCCGAACCCAAGCCCAAAGGTTTATCAACCTTTTTCTTACAGAACGTCGCTAAAACCAATGATGTATAATTTTTTTTTTTTTTCTTTTTCATTTTACAATTTTTCTCTACCTTGTTCGTTCGTTTGTTTTTCCTAGCTTTTTTTTTTTTGTTTTTTTTTTTCCATCCAGTTCTATCGACGCTCGATAGGTACGAAAAATGAGATAAAATGAAAAAAAAAAAAAAAAAACAATTTATACGTACCCATTACATCCCATAAAAACTGATGGTTTGAGCAGTGAAATCTGTATATTAGGTATGTGTAAGAAGAAAATGGCATGGGTATACATAGCTATAACAGTGAAATTATAAGGGTTGACCCGCAGTTTGATAGAAAAAGAGAAATGAATAAAAAGAAGAAAGAAACGATGAAATAGAGAATAAGGAAAATGTCATCGGGGTTAAAAACGCACCGTTATTGAAGATGGTTTGGACGTGAGCTGTTGCAGGTATAGGTAGGGAAAATGGAAATGGGAATGGAGTGCCAGAATTCGTGGAGGGATGTCGGTTGACGAGCGCGGCGTTGCGGTATATATTTTTTTCATTCTGAAAATCTGCGCGAACTTGAAATTCCCACAATGTATGATAATTATTATGTTTTTTTTGTTTTTTTCACAAAAATTTGTGTATATAACGGGGATTTGTAAAACCTGCGCACGCTGCATAACGCCGTATATCACCGTATGCGATGACAGTTAATCAGATGCAATGTTATAGGTATACGTACGTAGAATCGAATCCATATTTTTGTATAGACGTATATGTGTAGTTTTTTCGTAGAAAAAATCATGAATTATTGAAAAGTACAGCGAATCGATGATTGTATGCTCGTTCATTTCGTAAGTATATTTTTGCTTTCGAGAATACATGTACGCGTAGTATGCAGTTTCAAATTGCGCCGCAAAATTAAGACGCGCCTCATTAAGTTCTTATGGTTGACTTGAAATCCGCTAAAAGTCTTCGTCGAGTCTTCAAAAACGTGGCGCTACGGCGCTACGGCGAGTTAGGTGGAGAAAAGAACGAAAATGAATAGAAAAAAGAATATATAGAGGTAGATGAAGAGTACAGAGACTCACGGATGAAAAAAATGAGGAGAAAACAAAAGAAAATGGAGAAGCAAGGTGACGAAGATGAAGAAACGGCGGAGGTGGCGATAGTAGTCTTAAAACTTTCCTTCCCGTTTCACCGGAATTCATTCGCAGCTTTCCTAAACAATTCGCCTGGTCTTCTTTTCTTTTCGATTTTTTTTCGCTCGTCCTCGCTCTCTCTCTCTCTCTCTCTCTCTACGGTTTGAGGGCGGAAAACGTGAGGGCGGTGATGGTCGGCGGATGCTTGAAGAGGTTGAGCTTTCTTACTCCTCTTCGTGACGAG
Source organism: Phymatocera aterrima (assembly GCA_963170745.1). Lineage (NCBI taxonomy): Eukaryota > Metazoa > Arthropoda > Insecta > Hymenoptera > Tenthredinidae > Phymatocera > Phymatocera aterrima. Next base: position 21,685,932 of record OY720660.1, read on the forward strand.
AAGCCGAGAAAAGAAAGGCGAAAAGGGGAGAGAGGGGTAGAGGCCTCGGCCTCGTCCCAGCAGCAGCTCTTCAGACCTCGACTTTTATTCAGATTCAATATTCCTCGGTTATGAAATGTTGGAAATTCATATATGTATATGTATATGTATGTACCTACTTACAGGCATATAATATATATCAGGCATGAATACGTATATGCTGTAGACAGACAGACACACACACACACACACATTTTTGATATTAAAGACACCAGGCAAGAACGCTAGGAGAGGGGAGCTTTATAAACGGCCAGTATTAAAAAACCCCTCATTGTTTGGCCCCTGGGTACTTGCGAGAGAGGCTTATTACGTGGGTGCAGAGCTTTCACCGGAAACACCAAAAGAAGGAGCTTGAGCATGGCGTGTCTCGAGTGTTTTCAACTTTTCTTACCGCTGCTGCTGCTGCTGCTGCTGCTGCTGCTGCTCCCGTCGTCTGCTCACAAGCTATAGGTCAGTATTCATAAGTTTAAGTTATTGTCAATATTATAAAACAAACAATAAAATGAAAGAATATACACGCACGTATACTCGTAGATGTGTTTACATATAACAAAAATATTACCACCTCAGTTCTCTCCTCCTTCTCCTCCTCCTCCCGCTCCTCCTTCACCGCCTCCTCCTCCTCCGCGTGAATAATTGTACTACAAGGTAAATGTCGACCAACTCCTTGGGGGCTGCTCGGCAGAGTTCGCAGACCAGACGCACCGCGTACCGAGAACAATGCTTACTTATAGCATGGGACAAGAAAACAGGGCCAGAGAAAATAGAAGAGTGCACAAAAAAAAGAAACGAAAACGAAGGCAAAAAGAGAAATGGAAGGTGAAAAATTCAGAGAGATCTCCTTAGACATCAGAAAAACACTTGTAGGTAAACGCAGAGAAAAGTTTTGTCAGATCAAAGAAAAATTGCTTTGTCTCACACTCGAACATATTTTGTATCGAATCGACAAAAAAGTTTGCACGTTTCAAAGATGATCCGTTGATCCAACAGAAAATTGGTTCAATTCTGGCAAATTTTTCTTCAATTTTCACGAAAAATTTGTTCGACGATAAATTTGGTTGATTCGAGAAAATATTTATTTTTCTTCTAGTACCGTGTTGATTCTTACAATAAAAAACTGCAACCGCAGGCCGCAAAATCGATTGAAAAAATGCAAATTTTTTCCACGGTCGTGGTTTTTGTCTCTATTGCCGGTTGCCACTGAATTTTTTCCAATCGAAAATTATACTTCACTTACTTTCGGTCCCTCTTTTTGCAATCTCGAGCTTTTCTTTCCGCGCGTCTCGCTCTTCCATTCCTATCTTCTTCTTCTTCTGCTTCTTCGTTTCTCTCTCTCTCTCTCTCTCTCTCTCTCTCTCTCTCTCTCTCTCTCTCTCTCTCTCTCTCTCTCTCTCTCTCTCTCTCTCTCTCTCTCTCTCTCTCTCTCTCTCTCTCTCTCTCTCTCTCTCTCTCTCTCTCTCTCTCTCGCTCTCTCTCTCTCTCTCTCTACCAGTTTTTGGTAATTCGAGCATATATTCGTGTTCTCTCGGATGTATTACATGGGTATAGGTATACTGTGTACGAGATACGAGACTCGAATAGCACTATACTCACGCTTACACAGCTTGCGGTTGGCATGTAGCATCCCCCGAGTGAAATCCGTCATCTTAAGGGCCTCGGGCCATTCGTTAGGCTGCCTCTGATTCGACGAGACTAGTTCTCGTATTGGCCGTGTACCCTGGTTTTCGCCAAATCACTTTAATCAATTTACACAGATCAAAGAGCGAGTTACTCAACGCTACAGAATAGAGAATAAGCGTTACGATTTCCCGTCGCTCTTCGGGGCACATGCAATTCCCCCAGAAATTTATAACAATTTAATATATTTTCGACGTATAGCATAAGTATATACCGCAAGAGACAGTCCAGCCTCATTCCTAAATTTGATTTGATTGTGAACAAAGTTCCGTCGTTTCACGATTATCGTTGAAAAATCCTTCGGAAAACAACATATCTTCAACCCTCGCATCCCTCAGCATGAAACACGATTTGGAAATAATCGCGCATTGAGAAATTCAAAAATTTGTAGTTCAAAAACTGTGCGGGCCTCTGGTTGATGGGATAAAGAGAGGATCTAGAATTGGGGAAAAGCGAAAAAAAGAAATGAGACGAAATTTTTATGAGTCTTTGCTAACTTGAAGAAGAAAGAGAGGAAAATAAAAAATGAAAAAACGGAGAACGCAGTAAAATAACTAAAGTGGATAAAATTGTGGTGTATTTTTTTTTTGTTTTTTTTCTGTTCTCTTTAATCTTCTCGTCTTTCTGCCCCCCCCCCCCCCCCCCCCCCCCCGTTCTTATTCTCTGTTCTATTCGATAAAATCGCACATTGCGGCGCAATGTTGGTTTCATTTCTGCTGGCTTTGTATATATATACACGGTACCGCCGCGCTGTACCGCAACGACCAACGCGGCATATTGTACTACTATATGTTATGTATCTTCGTAGACATCTGGACGTTAATTAATCCGATGAATAGCTACGTCTGTACGTATGTACGCGCGGACGCTGCAGTCACACGAGGGAAAGGGAGTGAAACGGTGTCCAATAACAGTCTGACGACTTCTAGATGAAATTTTGAGTAAGAATATAGTATAATTGACACCAGTTCAAAGCTATAGCACTCAACATCATAGAATGGGATTAATGAAACATAGAATTCCCTCCGTAAAGTGTTGAGGAAAAAAATAAATGAAACGGAGACATTTTTTACAGGATAGAGAAGTTGGGTGCAGAAATTTTCAGGATAAGTAGCTTCAGACTTGGGGCAAAGATGAAGAAGAAACAAGACAAAAAATAAGAAATTAGAATTCGTTGTTTTGGTGAGAGGCTATACGTGCCCAGAGACCGAGTAGCAAAAGTTTAGTCAAAGCTTTTCCCTACTTGGGCTAAGGGCCACCCGCTCCCCGCTACAGGCTACAGCATTGAGCTCGAGAAAGTGCTTTCTAGAAGCATTCTCATTAGGAGCCCCCCCCCCCCCCCCCCCTTTCTACGTTCGCCATCACATCGTCTTGACTCGCTCCTTTCGCCCCCTCCCCCCCCTTCCCCCGCCGACTTATTGTTTACCGTTCTTTGTCTCGTGGCTAAAAGATGAAAGAGAAAGAAGATTAAGAAGAAGGAGAAGAAGATGAAGAAGAAGAAGAAGAAGAAGAAGAAGAAGAAGAAGAAGAAGAAGAAGAAGAAGAAGAAGACGAAGACGAAAACGAAAACGGAGAAGCCTCCGCAAAAGATCTTGAGAATTAGTTTTCAATTTCTGCGGTGGTTTATTATTTTTTTTTTTTACATTGCTCTTTTTCGTTTCTCCTTCTCTTGATACATATCTCGCTTTTGTGCGTGCGATGGCTTGAAATGGTTAAGGGTGGACCGCATAAAAAGGAACCAGAAAAAGAAAAAAGAAAGTCAAATAATAAAAAAGCATTCGACTGATGCGAAATTCAATTTCAAACCTGCTGACGATCCTTCTTTATACTCATACTATACTATACTCGTATATATACTTGTGCCTCTGCAAATTCTTACCCTCGACTTTACAGTATAACAACTCTTTGACGTTTTGAATCTACCATTCTCCCTCCCTGGAGCAATCAATTTTTGATCTCCTCTTGTCGAGGATCATCCGAGACGAATGGAACAAAAAATGAACGGAAAGAAAATCGTAATAACAAACGACAGAAAACAGAAGAAAAAACCTCAAAGTGAACGATAATCCATCAACTTCGGGACCTTCGCCACATCATAATGTATTTGAAGCAATCGTTATAATTCGTCAATTTTTTCGTTTATTTATTCACGTATGGCACTTGCCGATTTCCGAATCTTCGAGGGCACACGGAGAAGCGAAAGCACACAGGAACACAGAACGCGTAAAATATGTATGAAGGGGTGTTTTCAGGCGAAAGAAGGGAACGCAAGCCTCGCATGAGCTAATAGTTGTCTGAGCTCATTAATAAAAATGGAAAAAGTGGGCGGAACTCCGCTTTTCTTCGTCGTGTGTCCGCAGTCTGGTGCAGCACTGCGGCCACGTGCATATTTCAAGACGTCATCAACACCGTCGAGGGGAGGGGAAGAGGGGGCTGCGAAAAAGAGAGTAATTTGAGGTGGTATGAAAGGCCGCAGTAGGAAAAAGTCGTAAAAATCGTAGGCTAGAGGGAAATAAACAGTATAAAAAATCGTTCATTTGCATTCCTCGTGAAAAATTGAGAGAACTAACCGGGGCAGCGGGGTGGGAAACCGAAAAACGTACCTGTAGGTTGCAGAGACGTGGAGAGATAGAAGAAAAGTGAAGTGGTACCCGCGGAATACGAGTTAAGTATCCTCGAAAAGAAGGAGAGCTAGATGAAAAAAATTTTTTTTTCAAATTAGTTACATATCTTACAAAGTCGAGGGCAGAAATACCAAAACCTTCATCTGGGTGTCCCGCCCGCCGAGATGGGCACGCGGTATGCAGGAACTAGGTGAACTCGAAGGGATGAATCTTTTCCTCCCATTAGAGACAACATGAGGGAAATAAATTTTCGAAAGAAACGACGACGTGAACAAATCGAAGTATAATCGACTCCGTCTTTTCTTTCGTCTTGACCTCATTTCGGTTCTCCTACATCACCCGCGTACTCACGCGAATGAGAATCTTACAAATATTTTTCATAATTCAGGCAATTTTATGGATATTTCTCAGGTTTGCGGAATCTTTACATAATTGAATCATACGACCGCATCGGAACTTCGCTAAAGGTTCAACCCGAAATCCGGGGCAAAGCAACAAATTTTTGTTAGAATGATCCCTCTCTCGTTAACAGCGATTATTCCTCATTTAGTCCCAGGCAATATATCAGATCGAAGTAAATATACGTAGAGAAGAGTAGGAGTGGGAGGGGGAGCGAGAGGAAGAGGGGGAGGCGCGAATCTTATAGAAGAGGTATAGTCGGCCAACTGTTACGAGATGTAGGCGTCAGTCACGTACGAAAGAACGTCTTGCGAACCTGGGCACAGGCAATATCGCGCGATCTTTTATTTCCTTAGATTTCGTGATTTTTTTTTTTTCTTTTTTTTTTTTGTCTTTTTTGCTCTACCTAGTTTCCTACTTTTGCCTTCGTTTTTTTTTTGTGCTTTCCTTCTCCATTTCATCCCCCCCCCCCCTTTTTTTTTTCTTTTATTTCTACTAATATCCTTCTGACGAGGATAAATGCCATTCGCCGTTATTGAGCTACTGCAGTAATTACCTGATGAAATTGGCCAATTTAGCTCTTCGACAGCTGCTGCGCTGGCTGTATATAGAGCTACATGCCATAGCTGAACCCGTTAACTCACGTATATTAATTATATACTTACCTACCTCATACCAACTTACGTCTTTCATCGCAGATGTTTTTCCTCCTATACAGCTGAAAAGCTAATATTTAATTGCAATGCAGGCTAAATTTTTCCTTTCTGGGAAATTCTTCACGTTCTTGGGCGGTTCACTTTATCCGATGCGAAGAGAATCTGTATATGCACGTCTAATAATTACCCGTCTAATGTACTATACATACATACATATATATATATATAGTACGTATGTATACACATTATATGCATACATACATCCCCCAATAATGCTCCCCCGTCGCCAAGGGTGGCGTTTAAATACTCGAAAAATAAATGCTCGCTTCGCGGGAGATATCGCTCGAATAAATATACCCAACGGGCTGACTGAGTATCGACTATGAATTCAATTTTCAATATAATTGTACCTGCTCCCAGAGACTTCACCCCACCGCGGCGTTTCAACTCGGGCTTTAAAACTCCTCCGCGCCGTCAATTTTTCGACATTTTTCTCCTATCTTTCTTTCCTTCGCCTCAATATAACTTATTCAGGTAAATAGTGCATATTTTCATGCGGTTTTTTTTTTTTTTTTTCCGGTTCACCCGACTCATTTTTCGGATCGAATAATTATTATACAATTTTGGCATTGATACCCCGAAACGAAACGAACAAATTGACGGAAAATTCTGTCGAATGCAGAAGTGAGATTTGGTCCTGATGGAGTGCTCACATACACGCTCGGTCATGTTATGAAAGAGACCCATACTATTGTCCTGCAATTTTCAGCCCCCGTTCTGCGCTTTGTTATTAATGAATATTATTATGATCAATTAATTAATTAATTCAAATTTCACGGTGTCAACCGTGAGACCTCCCTCTGTGTTCGGGTAGGTACCGCATCACTACGCCCGACCTCATGTTCTCGTTGACGTCGAGGCCGCCGCGGACGTGCAGGACAACAAAAATTTGAATTTATCGCTGTACCGGGGACAATTTAATAATGGAACCGATATTAAATCCTTATACTCGTATGTATATGTATGTATGTATGTAACATACATGTTACATACTGGTCAACGGAGTACACGGATGCGAGAGGTCGAAAACGCACCCTTGTCGATTTGTCGTATAACACATAGCCGCGGGTTGCCACTTTGCTTGTGTTACGTATACCTACTCCCTATTAATTTGATGTTTATAATATGAGGATCTCATTTTTTTTTCCCCCCTCAATCCATCATTATTCTTCAGTTTGATGTATAAATTATCATGAAATGATAATATTTAGAACCCGAACTTTCAAAATAATATATTTCGGAAAAAAGGGGGGAAAAAAACAGAACAAAGAGATCCTGTGTTGATCTGAAAGAAAATTCGACTGATTTATCATGCGCACCGATCTCGAAGTCTCTAGCTATAAAATATTCACCCAAAATTGTATTTTGATAATTTTCGAAATTTTACAAACGTTCAATCGCGCTTCCCACTGTTTGCTAGACTGGCTATTTCGAGTCGGAAATTTGCCGCGCTTCTCTCCGAAGGTGATGTCTATTTTGTGGAACAGACATGTCTCATGATTTTCAGGAGAAGAAACGAGGACAAAAGTAACGCTTTCCAAAAATATAGTAAAGTATTATAGACGTGACTTATTTCGACGCCAATTTTTCTCCCTACTTCTCTTAGACAACTGAAAAGATGCTATGTGAATTACATACATTACGGAGAGGCATATCGTTCTGAAATTAATGGATATCTTTTACTTCGGAGATTTCGAAAATTTATAGAATCAACTAAAAAAATCTGAAAAAATCTACACTTCCTATCGTAAGAAATGGGATTCGAAATATCCGTCACGGGTTGTTATTATCATTATTATGTCGAACATAGGTATAAGAATTTCATGTTTCACGCTTGTAATATCTTGTGTGCTATATAATTTATGAAATTGAAAATTCAGAGAACTTTGTTGAATTGAGAATAAGCTAGAGAAAACATTTTCCGATTTTCAGAATACAGAATGGGCTGTATAATTTCTGAACAATTTTCAGTTTCGTCGTGAAATTTACATTTTCTCAGATGTCGACAGACGGGATGAAACAAAGTTGGCGTCGAAATGAATTAGTATCTTTTTTCTTATGAATGTCACTTTTAGATTAGAAGAATCATTTGTTTTTCAAAATCGGCTCCAAGATGAAAAGGGTTCGGTCCGGAGGGTCATGCATTCGGTTGACGTTGAATTTCCCATATAATAGGAGAAGTATATAAACGCTCTGACTGCTCGTTGATGTTTATAAATAAAAATACATATTCATAGCTTATTACGTTGAGAAAAATAAAATTTACTCGTACAGGAGAAAATCTCGTTCGGTGTAACGGTTGTCGCCGTAGCAACAACGTGGCGTCAGATTCCTATTACAAGTATAATAAACAAAAATTTGCCATTTTTCTTCGGGAACTCTGCCGCTGCACTTTATCTTTGTACGGCCCGTATATGTATATGTAGGTATACCTACCTACCTATGAATATTTAAATAAATTCCGCGTTTTAAAAACAATATAAATATACATAATAATCGATGTTTATTATACATAGGTACAGACACTCCCTGTTCAATCCAATTCCGATATGTCCTACAGGGTCGTCGTAGAAATAAGCGACAGGAGTTTAGAGCGCGGGGGTGAATACGACAAAGAAGAAGAAGACGAAGAAGAAGAAGGAGGAGGAGGAGCAGAAAAAAACAAGACTACGAAAAAGGAGAACGTATAGATGTGTATATATATATATATATTTACTATATATATTATACCCTTATACTATATATATATATATATATATATATAGTATAAGGGTGAAATGCGTACAGAGGGAGGAAAGGCCATTGGTCCAAGAGAGGGATGCGAGTGACAGTCAATTGTTATCTCAAGGTACGTTCTTCGTCCGCCATTGATCATCTAAAAGAAAAAGGAAAAAGAAAAAACCGTAAGGGTGAGGAAAAAGGAGCAAAGTGAGACGCAGCGACAGAGGGAGAAGGAGAGGCGGACGAGAAGATATACCAGCCCTTGGTTTTCGTTTGGAAGCAGACGACAGAAGTGAAGAGAAAAGAAAAAGAGAAGAAAAAAATATCTGTAGTAAAAATTTACCCGAAATTCTATCCCTCGCTTCACGAGACAAAATTCGAAATTCCGAATTCCACGATCGAATTAAAATGAAGGATATTAGAAATAAAAGAAGAACACCTGCCCCTGTGTAGTGTACGCAGAGAAAAATAGAAAATGAGGAGGAATTTGGACGGGAATGAAAGAAAGAACAAAAAAATCCCTCGCATCTCATGTTCGTACAATGTACGTAAAAAAAAATTGTATGAAAATACAAATTCTTTTCTTGTTCGTATTGTTATTCTTATTCTTCTTCGTCTCCTCAGCAGTTGCAATTCGTATTAGCAATACGGTATATTATTACGCGATCGCACGTATGTACCACTACACGGCGCGGTGTGTATAGGAAATCTACAAAGAAATTTAGCGACTGAAAAATAAGACGAAAACGAAGAAGCAACAAGAGGGAATGTCGCGTCAATGAGCGAAGAACCCTTCGCCCTCGTTCTCGTTCTCGTTCGCGTTTTCGCCCTGCGGTCCGCGCCACAGCGCGTTCTGTGTAATACATATGATGCTATTCTACGATCACGTCCAGTTAAGGTGCTTACTCATTGTTGAGAGCATTGTTGTCATTCGAAAACGCGATTCGTCGCCCACTCCTACACCAAACGACCAATTTGAATGAAACTGTTTCGATTGGATGCGGTATTTCAGCAGAAAGTGGCTAACTATTTCATCTCACTAAAATTTTGGGAAAATTCAGAGTTTTAGGGAGTTTCTAATTGTTAGGTCAGGTTTGTTCGTCGGTGAGATTGGACAAGCTTGAATTTCTGACAGAACTCTCCCATAATTCGTCGAGATGAAATACTTAGCCACTTTCTGCCAAAATACTACATCCAATCGAAAAAGTTTCATCCAAATCGGATATGTGGTGTGGGAGTAGCGACGAATAACGTTTCCAAATGATAACAATACTTTGAACAATAAGTAACAAGCGAGGCAAATGGTCTTCAATAGCACCTTAAAACAATTATATTGAATCTGAAGAAAAACGCGCGGGCGCGCGCGAACACAGTAGCCTATAGTCGAGACTCGAGACTCTGGACTCGGATGGGGGAGATTATTACCCGGATTAAGTAAATTAAATCGTCAGACTAAAAAGAAAGAAAGATGGGGTGGAAGGGGGGGGGGGGCAGAGACCGGAGGGAAGGATTTTGCTCGTTAATAGTCTAGGCACGTCCAGTCGTGTCCGAGACCCCAGAGAATCGGAGCAAACGGCTCGGGGAGGGGGGCGAACGCAGAGATACAAACAGACGTTCGGGGAACAAAGAGGATTCCTACAGATTTTTTTGCAAGTTGCGTTATATCCATTTCGTGGGTTAATTTCTCTTCATATCTTTCTTTCTTCTCTTTAATGTTGGAATTCTTTCTTTGCCGTTTGACCGCACGATGACGATGTCCTCTACAGTATAATAGGTATTAGGGATAAAACAGTGGAATATGCGAAGAATGACAGAAAGAAGTAAGGAGAGAATGAAGAAAAAAAAAGTAAGAAAAGAAACCGATGTACGAAATCTCTTAGCCATTTTTATTTGTTTTCGGATTTCGCACGCAACTCTTCGCAATAAAACAACGCGGAATATAGTACAAAAATGCCACCTCTTGCTGCCACCTCATTATAAAAACAGAGCACGTAACATCTGTTTATTCAAATTCAATTTTTGGTCTCTCCCTCTCTCCCTTTTCCCCCAACACATGCGGAGACCCGCTTCTTCCGACACTGTAGGTCATTTCTCAACCGCATATTTGGTATTGACAAAATCGCAAACTGTTGGATATTATACGCATGCGATGGAGAAAAATGTCAACAATTGAAAAACGACAAGAAAAAGATGATGAAGAAAAACTCGATTACCTACCTATAGAATTTCTATTTGATGTAATTATCGTAAAATTATCGTAAAGCAAAGAAAAGTACAAAAGCGTCTTCATTTTGGGAATTCCGTTTTTCTTCCTAGACTCTTCGTTTCCGTTTTGTATCAATTTTTCATATTTTATTTCATACCCATCCCAAATAATGTCACGTCCATGCGGTACTGAGAGTTTTGAATTACTAATTTTCTTGATATCGTTCAATGAAATCGGTTTTTTATTTTTTATCTTTCTTTCAGTGTTTGCCTGAAGCATACGCGTAAAAATGTATTGTGCATACATACGTAATAAAATACAGTTATGTGTTTTACGGAGCTTTTTTCGATCTCATATCACTTTTTGCCTCATTCCTTTTTTTTTTAGTCGAAACTTCGTGCTTCGAGCTTCGAGTTTGGCTTGTTGTAATATACGACGGCTTTCTAGAGGAATCCTGGGTAACGAGACACCCCGTTCACGAAATTTGAGACTAAGTTTCATGCCACTTGCACTCATTCACGCCCGTGTCTTCGAAGTTAGCCCTGCCAGTTTAGCCCGGAACTTTTGCCCGTGGCCAAAATCTCCGTACAAATTTAATCAGAGTTAATGATACCCCGGGCACAACGGCCCACTCTACCCAAAGACGGGTTTTCTTCCTTCAGAAACATTATAACAAAAGTTATTATTTTTTTCTTTGCCATGAACTGGTAGAATTTCGGAAAAACTTTGAGACCGGAGAACTCTTATGATAAAAGAGTTGTTTTTCCTCTCTCTTCTCTTCACATTCCAATTTTAGAACAACATGAGACAAAAAGCGAACAATTTATCGTTCGATTTTGTACGAAAAGTCGATATTTCAAATTGAAAAAGTTACCACGAAATCTGAAAAATGTGGTACGAGGGAGTTCTTGTATTCCTCTGTTTAATGTTATCGCTGTAATTTGATATAATGGAGTTCAAATCCAACACATTATTATTTTATTCGCTGTTTTTCTTCTTCTTCGTCTCTGAATTATCTCAATATTTATATAAAAGCTGCATGGATAACTATTTAATTATAGATATTACACGGTTTATTTACACGTTAAAAAAGCATAATCAATATGCGGTAGTAAACATATAATATAATACAATGTAAGATATCAACACTTTTACTATTGATTTAACGTTTGAAATAATTCACAAAGTAACATAATTATCGTATAATATGATCATTATAACCATCAAAGTACATTTAAAATATTGATAAAGATGATGGGGATTAGTAAAGCTCCCAGCAACGAGCTTTATTACGAAATATTCCCGTTTACACGCGAAAGAGGAAAATGATCATAATAAGGCCGACGAAACGATTTTTATTTTTATTATATTCTCTTGAATTTTTCGAATATATATTGATTATTCGAGCCGCATAACAAAGATATTTAATGTTCGTTAACTTGTAATTGACATACTTTTAACCTTTAACTTGATTTTCTTCTACTTTATTTTTTTTTCTTCATATTATCAGATACTTATATCACATTTTTTTAACCAACGAACAAAATGATAATGAACTCGATTGAATGTTTGCTCTTATATTGAAAATGAGAGAAAAAGAGCATAAAGCAAGTTATTTATGTGAAAAAATGATCTGGCGGGATTCAATTACTTAAAAAAATATTCCGATAATTAGATGAATAGAAAAAATCTCTGTTTATATCGTATTTTTAAGACAAAATAGGATAACGTCACAAGTATTTTACATCAAACACATTTCGGGCGAAGAATATTAAAAAACTTTTGTAGATTTAAATTTGTATTCCAGTGAAATGAAAATATCGATATCGATCAGTTAAGAATGCTATATTTATGAGTGTTCCCATTATCGATTGTTATCGAATAATTGCAGACTTTAAATTGGATACTCAGATTTTATAAAATCCTATTTGAAAATGAAAAAAAAAAGACAAAATAGCAATTGAAACTTTCGAAACATACCTAAGCTCTGGAATTCAGAACTACTTCATTTGTTAATCCGATTCGGCGAGTAGAATCTTCCAAAGACTTTAACAAACTTGTAATATGTTCGATTAATGCATATCCGGATAAATTTCCTGGTCTAAGGGTTTGGCTGTATGAATTTTTGTAGAAATTGGCGAGGTTCTCAAATCTGAAATTGAAGTAAGTGATATTACATTAAATTTATTACTATTATTCCCACTTTCTTAGCTTAGGAACTCCAAAACTGCTAATAACAGAAATATATATACTCACTCTTTTTTATTAAGGTTAGAATTTTTCGTCATACAAATCTTAGTGAGAGATCTGAGTAAAAATTGTAATCTCTGTTCGAGGAGTATAATTAGTTTTTCCTCTTCTTCCGAAAGTTTTTCCTCATCGACATTATTTTGATCGTCAGTATTTATATCACAGATATCGTTAGACTTATCATCAGTTTTAACTTTAATCTCATTATTCCTTTCGTGTAAGATTCCTAACATCGGTCTACATTGAAAAATTAACTCTACTCCGCTTTGGTACAATTTTAATTTACTGTTTAACGTTGTCGTGCCTTGAAGTTGAAAGAAAAACAAACAAATTGAAATTAATAATTTCCCTCTTTCTCTGTTTGCTTCTTTCGTTTCTTTGAAAATTTTCAAATATCTCACTTACATTGTGCTTGAAATTCAGCCAGAGCGACTCGCTCCATTTGTACAGTAAGAAATTCTGTAGTTTGCTCTAACGAGAGTAACAACTTTGCCGCTTTTTCATAATTCAGCTTGCAAAGCTGTAAGATATTTTTTCTCCTGCTCGTATCAACGTCTGAATCCATTTCTCGATAGACCCTATGATACAAAGACGCTAATCGATGCTGAATATTTGCCGCTCTGAATTGATACACCGGTTGACGTGGACCGGGTGTTTCTGCGTCGCAATGCTTCAAAGCTTTTTGAAGAACTTCTACCACCTCTCTTTCCAGTTCTTCTTCGGTCTGAAATAGAGAAATTAGTTCAAATTCATTAAGATGTTCAATATGTAATAAAGCAGCATTATTTGTCGATGTAGAGAATCTCACATTTATTTTGCTTGAAAATCGAAATGAGGATGAGAATATTCAAATTTTTTAACATTTTCATCAAATTTTCTGTACTTATTCAGCGTGTCTATAGATTTGCGATTTTCAAATTCCAGGCCATTTGCAGGAGTTTCAGGCCCACTGTTACCAAAATTTAAAGCTACTCGAAGTATCTCACAAACTAACTACAGAATGTCTTGCGAATTGAAAGGCGGCGTCTCTTTTTAGATTGGCATCAACTCAATTACAATGCGAATCTTACATTTTTATTCACAATCACAAGCTTCTGTTATTGCAAACAGCACAGCATGTAAAACAGAGCGCAAGTGAAAATAGGTATGGTAGGTTAAAAACCTGCGTTACAACCTACAAGTACAAGTCACTATTTAAGCTACTGAATCTGATCACAAAAATAAGTGTCGAACTATATATTGTAAATGAAAATGAAGTTTCGGAAATGAAAAAATTTGAGGCTTTGACATAATTTCACGGCTATTTCCAGGATTTTAAGACTCTAAAGAAATGTCAGGCCAATTCCAGGATTTCCAGGAATTCTAGGATCTGTAGACACCCTGTTAGTCCGACAATTTGAAAATAATATCTGAAGAATGGGAAAAGTAAAGAAAAACATTAAACTTTTAAACATCTCTTCAAAAATATTTCACATACCAACCTTGTTTCCGGGATTAGGATAATCCTGTAAAAGTGTAGCCATAGTGTATAAAGTGGTAGACATTTCCCAGGTGACTGTATCCCAAATGACGGTGTTAGTTTTCCGAGATCCAAGAACTTGTAAAGCTTTTTGATAGCTGGTCAGAGCTTTATTGTAAAAATGTTTTTCCTGGGTCTGTTGTTTCATATGAATATGTGCGCAGAGACGCATTAGTCTCCCAGAATTTGAGTGAAGTAAAGCAAGGTTTGCCTCATCGTGAACAGTTTCAAAAGCTTTAACGCCCGCCTCTAAGTGCGTCAGGGAACGCGTCAGAAGCTGGGTCACGTCGGAGCTTGAATTATCTGGACTTTCCTCTTGGTGAGCACAAGCTGATTAATTGAACAAATTCAGGAAATTGTTTACCTAACTTTTTTTAAAAGAAACATCATTCATAGCTACTGGAAACTTCTACGCACCAGCTTTATTCATGTAAAGAACGCCCAGTTCGTTGTGAATGTTTCCCAATCTTCTCAATAAATTATTTTTATCAACTTCCAGAGGCTCCAAGGACAGTGCTTTCTCGTAACATTTGTAAGAAGCCTCCAGAGTTTCACCGACACTGTCTAAGGTTTGCGGTAAAAGATCTACGCCGCCTGAAACCGATATTTCTTTGTTCATATATAAAAATTTACCATTATAAGGGAGTATTCTATGTAATTAATTGATTCTATGAAACTCACAAGAGTCTGAATCTTCGATGTCGTAAATTTCGTCAGTAATTTTTTGATCTATCGAGTCCTTTAGCTCGTAATCGTTTTTATGTTTATCGATATTTTTCCAGTCTTGAACAGCCATGAAGCAGCAGTCGCCAGCCCGTCCGAGGAGATAGCTAATCAATTTATCATTTTTTATGTGGCAGAAAGTTTCTAGAATTTCCTGGCACTTTAAAACAGCTAAAATGTATCTCAACGACGTGCCGTAGTTATTGCTAGAATATTCGTTTTCCGCTAGAACGGCGAATATCAGAGAAGCTTTTTCATAAAGCAATGTTTTAAGATGAGCATTCCAGCTCAGATTATCGCTTTTTTTAGGAGCTTGCCAGGTGGGCAGAGTCTCCGCTTTAGATTTACAAAGCAAAGCTTGAGGCGCAGCATTCTCCATGGTAGAACTAGCCTTAAGCAAATTTCTTTCTCCCTTTTTGTTGTTCTTCCTAGATTTTCCTTTCTTTTTTTGATGTGTCTCTACATTCTCAATAGCTTCGTTAGAGCTCTGATTCAGAGGCTTATAAGGCATCGGTATTGCTTCAAAAGGCTTCGCCATCTTTGGATTTGCTCCCTGAAATTCTTGCTCCTCTTTTTCCCGTAATTCTTCGTCTTTTTTTTGCTCTTCAACGGAACAATCCTCCGTCGGGAAGTACTTCAAACATTCCAAACCATTAGCGACATGTTCCAAAGCGGCTTTACACCGTTCCTGAACTGTGCCGCATAGAAGAGGAGGCTTATATTTTGGTTCCCTCTCATTTTCTCTGTGTTCTTTGACTGAGAGTTATTGAAAAAATGATTATAAAACAATACATTATCGATATTCATTTTGACTACGTTTTTATAATTTCACTCACTTGGAGCCAGGCTCAAGGATTTAATGGCAACGCTGACTTCTTCGTCAAAATTGTCAAAATTACATTCAGGATCTTGACCACTGCTGCACTCGCTCTGAGCATCTTCATCGTCGCTTTGATCCATTAAACCAGGACTAGCGGGATCAGTATCGGCGGGAATATACAAATCGGAAAGCATATAATGAGCGGAAGTAACAATTTGGGGATACTTCTTCTTAGCTAAAAGCTCAACGCAGTTTTTCAATAACATTCTAATAGTTCCTTGCTGCGTGCGATAATCGGATGAATATTTCATGTTCCTTGCTACACGATATAAAAGCATAGCAACCGGTACTGTGAACGGATTTTGCCCTTTCTCATCAGAAAAATCAGTGCAGAGAGATGTGAGGTCATAGAGTTTAACGACGTCGTCATCCTTGCCTTTGGAATAAGATAATTAATGGGCATCGAAGAAAACTAGATATAATAATAAAAAATATTTATTTACTCCCTTTATGCATTACCTTTAAATAACCAGTAAGTATGTCCAGCTTTAGTAGCGTTGCTCTTCAAGAAGCTCAATATATTTTGAGCTACGTCTCTTATGACTTTTGGACTGAATTTGGAATTGTCTAAATTGGGTAGGTCCTCAGTTTTGATAAGTTCGTATTTTTGAACGATTCCATTGAGATGATAGCACATGACGACTTCAGGTACATTGCACATAAGATTATCGAGCCAGTAGTCGATTCCGGTTAAAACGTTAATGGGTTTAGTCATGTCCCTCAATCTTAAGCTGATACAAGGGTGAGTTTGGCCTCCAAATATAGGCATATCAGTACCGATTAACATTTGTATATCTTCAAAAGTCCATACGACATTTCTAGCAAAGTTATGGCTGTGATTTGGATCTGGTGATTTGTCCTCTTGAGTTGGTTCAGGCAACTGCGGTTCTAGAGGAGTGACTGGTAGCGTAGGCTTCTCATTTTGTTTATGACTATTATCCGCAGTGACGAGAGAGTGGTAGAGAAACTTGGAAGCTAGATTTTTTTGCTGAAGCGTATTCCTGCTGTTGGTTCTATGGAATAATCTTTTCTCCTTGTTTTCGACGTTACTGAATATGTGATCGTAAACGAATTTCTTCAGCCATTCCCAGTCGCTTTCAGCCTGCCTGAGCAAATATTTGTGGATATCAAAATCGTCAATTAGAAGGGTATTCTCGACCCTGTGTACCATCATCGAAACTAATCCCTGACTGTAAGGAAGTTTTAAGAGCTTCTTTATGTTTTCTGCGTCTGAGACTACGTCAACTTCCCCCACACAGTCTGGAAACATATGAGCCATGCGAAAACTCGAAAATCCTGTACTATGAGACCAAACGCTCTGTAAGCCATAGCTTTCAGCCGAACTGCTCAACCAGTTACTTGGCGGTAAATTCAAGTTTGTGTTACATTGTAATCTTGCGTATGTCGCTGGCGTTGGAACAGCTGCATATTTTACTACAGCTGTTGATTTTACCGGTTTTTTTGGTGAGTCTGGAGTGGCTATGACGTTGGATTGTTCCTAAAAATTGATATCACTCTTGGTTTTCATCCCTCCAACGGTTTTTAAGATGAGCGAAACTTTTGAATTAAACAGTTAGAAAATAACAGAAAATAGAATAGAAAAAAGTTAAATTAGAGTTGAATATACTATTTAAATTAAGAATTTAATATAAACTTAAAATATGATCGTATGAAAAAATCGAGATTTTTTAAAAATTAATTAGGAAAACTGAAAAAATAATTATTTTCGGAAAAAATCGCAAAAAACAACTCGTCGTTGTCGTCGTATTCGTTTTTCCCAATTTTACTTAAAAATTAAAGAATACAGTAAGACCAAGTTGAGCTAGGTTAACTTAGGTTAAGAATTTGTTTTCATAACTTTCTTTTCGTTCAGTTACGAAAATTCTAGAAATTGAGACTGTGAGGCTACGGAAATTAAGGTAGAAAATATGTTGAGATTCTTTGATACTGTGTCAGTACTGTGGCTTCTTTTTCGAGTAATCCAAAGTTTAAAATCTTCTACAATTGTTTGACAGATGAATGCTGATGGTAATAATTGATAATAATAGCGATTATTTGATTCATGATTGACCACTAACCTCGTCGATTGCAGGAGAATTCTCGTCAGACATTCTGAACGGTACTTATCTGTTTATATCGCCTGTATTAGTTCCGAGAACATAATAACTTCAGTACGAATAGATATGTAGTTCCATCTAATTGAATTTATGGTCGCATTTATAAAATCACATCGAAAATCATCACGTTTATCATTTATATCCGCGAATAACATCCGGACGATCCGAACCATGACATTAAACAACAATCAGAACATAGAAATCGGGTTCTGGAATACACTAGCACCGTGCCCAGAATTTTCGACGTTTATAACGTGGACGTGTCACGTAACGTAGAAGAGAAACTCTGTGAAACTCCGAATTACATTCGAAAACTTTATTCTTACATTTCACGGACGACCACTTGACCTTAACTGAAGCATCAACCTATCAGGAAGCTTATAGTAGGCGCAAGTGGGATCAAGTCCTTTGATTGGTTTATTCTTAAATTCTCAGACTATCTGGAACATCAGCCGGCGTTTTATTTGCCACGTTCTGAAAGTGAATGGGACAAGAATAACACTGGCTGGTCAATACCTCCAAAATGACCAAGCACATCAGACTTTCCAAACTTTCGTTTTGGAGAAATGGCAAATCAAACTCACCTAATGATTTCTTGTGTAATCTCGTATCTCATTGGCTCAGATTTAATTCCCATCCGATTCTGACCCTACAGTGGAAACTGAAGCCCGGTTTACAATAGCCCGTGTCCGTATCCGTAGAACAAACACACATACTGATAAAATATTAGCATCTCTGATATTAGTGTGTGGGCTTGTGCATATGGAGAGCTTAATTGTAAGCCGGTCTTTGGCTATAATCGACCCTCAGTTCTCGGATCGAAATCAGCGAATGAACGAATTTTTTCTTCTTTTTTGGACCAAAAAATGAACAAACAATATCCATGACAATGACTGGAAAATGTTGAAAACGAGTATAGCCTACTGGGAAAATTTTTGACCTCCAAGTGGACACCGGAATATTAACGATTTCTGTATTATCGATGCAAATTACTTATCCTAGAACGCCTAGAACCGGCAAGCGTTGACTGAAGGAGTCATCTCGGCAAGGATAGGAAATCTCCCCGTCAATAATACAGAAATCGTCGATATCCCGGAGCCGTTTTTTACGGTGACAAATTTCGCCGTGCTGCTACCCGTCTTTGACATTTTTAGTCAGCGATCAAAGCTTCGTAATTCGTGTTCATTAAGGTCCTTTAAAAACTTCTGAGTGAGCACGATGGAATCTCAGTATCTGTTTCGAATTATACGACCATATCCGACTACGTAGAGGGTGAAGAATTTAATTCGAAGGAGAATCAATGAAAAACCAAAAGCTAATGACGAATATGTATTTTCAGATCTTAATTCTTTCATAATGTGTTTTATTATTTCGTGCCATAGACTCGGAAGGCATAACAAAATTCATGTCAAGTTGCGAAATGTGTAAGTATATCAATTCCATTATAATCTCGAAAATATTTAACGAGGGGTCAGAGCGTGCTTGCCCCCATCAACTGACAATGTGACTCCTGTGATAAAGCTCGCACCGTCGCCAGCTAGAAAGACAATTGCTGAAGAAACGTCTTCAACTCGACCCAGTCTTCCAAGTGGATACGAGGATTTCAGACTCTCATAAATTGCCGGCAAGTGTTCATCAGGTACCCCAAAATTCTTCACAAAATTCGTTACCACTGCACCGGGATTAACCGAATTCACACGAACCTTATGAAAAAACAATTAAAAATTCACATTTCCAATCTGACCATGATACTTCTAGGTATAATCATAATACTGTTTGGAGAAATGTATCGGAGGCAGTCCACATCAACTTTTTGGGTTCAAGTTCACATTTTTCGCTAACATAGATTTTTGTTGATTTCAGTAGAAAAAATGTTGTTCCTGTCCAGAATAATGATCAAATTAACGTAAAAATTTCAGTGGACCTTCTGCAACAAATTTTTTCGAAGACCGAAGTTTGTCAATGTTTTCTGCGGTAAAACTTTGATTTAAATTTCATGATGGAATGTTGAAAATCAGGGATTTTAGTCGCGAAGCGATATTTTTCTCGCAGTTAGCGTCACGTGACGTTCAATCTAGTGGTTTGTCGGAATAGTTGGAAAGTTTGCAGTGGCAATGAAAGCCGTATGCTTCTCAGTTTCACGACGCATAAATAGCAATTAAACTCAGAATACACGATTTGGTGAACAATTCAAAAACTCAGGATCGTACTCTACGGCAGATTTTTCGTCAAAGGCCCGAAAATTTCCAAATTTGTCGCCTTTTCATATGCGTAAGAAATGTCAGAAAATGATGAGTCATCATTTTACGCGGTGATTGTGAATACAGTTGCGTCCAGCAAAGATCATCCCTATACATGGTTCCGCAAAATCGGCCTTGGCGCTAAACTTCAACGTCAATTCTGCCAGTGCGTTAAAAAATTCTGCTCGCCGAGAGGAAAAAGAGTCATATAAAATCCAAGTCGATCGTTCGATCAGTAGAATTTGTTCGAGCCCATCGAGAAATTTGACCATGAACTTCACTGCCAAGAACAAGTGCGGCGGACCATGTATACGGGGGTAATCTTCGCCGAAGCTGACCTGGAGAATCACCTCGTAACATAGAGACACATGATTTCTTGACACGTCGTAGACAGTCTCTGGTAAAATGCAGTATGCACTTCGTCATTACCATACCTGTTTCTCTGCGAGTTCCATCGCTGTGCATCGCGTGAATTGATCTAGGCCCGCTTTACTGACGCTGTATGCCAACGCCTGTGTCACTGATCTGAGACCAACGATGCTGGACACATTCACAATGTTACCTTTGGTCTTAATCAGTTCTGGCACAGCTAGCATCGTCAAATGGTAGACGGATCGTACGTTAAGGTCGTACATTCTTAAAGAAGACGATAATTTCTGAATATTATCGAGCATCGATAACAGTATAATTAATGGGTTTGAATGCATGGATGAGCTGTAATAGCGAAAATGACTTGTAAATATTTGACAAGATTTAGTTACTTATCCAGTTGCTCGACACTAGTAGTTTCGATACTGCCGTACGTCCCAGCGCCAGCGTTGTTAACAAGTACATCCAGTTTCCCGTAATGTTTGATGGTCGATTCTATGATATTCTTCACGTCATCTTCTTTCGTTAAATCACCAGCGACAACGAATACCGGCTGGGCACACTTGTCAGCAACCTTTTGCAAGTTTTCAATATTCCTTCCGGTTATGGACAAAGAGGCTCCGAGTCGGGAAAAGTGTATGGCAGTTCCTGCACCTATTCCAGAACTTGCTCCTGTTATCAGCACAACTTTACCAGCGAACGTCATTTCGTCTTTTACTTTGCTTTGTGCAGTCTTCCAATTCGATCGAAAATTCTTTCTTGTGATATTGACCCAAGTTGCGCGATGTCGAGGTTATAGTGATTTCCATGCACTACTGATACACGATATTCATAACTCGTTCGCCAGTATCGTGCCCAAAAATACTTTGCATTTCACATGTAGAGGAGAGGAGCTAGTTACTATCTCCAGAGGCAATCATATCATAATAAATGTTTCCAAGGCAAAGTTCAAACTATTGGCCGATGGAATATATCATGCTGTGACTGATTCTAGGAGGCCTATATGATATATTTTGTTCACAAACTTTTTCTTCGCTCTTTACGGCCATTGAAAAATTTCAGTTGAAATTACGTTTTTGTTCAATCCTTGAGTGTGTCATTTCTTCCAACAGCTTCAATTCTCGAACCAATCGAAAAGGTTATTGATGAATTGTACGAAATTTCATCTCATTTCAAAGAATTCTCAGCATACGTGAATTGATACAAAGTTCCGAAAGTTATTCGCCATTACGCCAACATCAAAATCGATCAATAAAGTCATGCGATCGAATTCCGCCAATTGCATATTTCTATTTTTTCTCGCCCATCTTCCGCGACAGAGCAACCCGATCTGAATTTTGCAAATTTTATTAGCGACCAAGTCTTTTCGTCGAAGCGGTATGAATTTCTGGTTATCATATACATTTCTGTTATCACGTCATGATAATTACATCATTGTCTACTAGTTCACGAACATCGAAAAGACAAAATAATTCGAACGTATGTATTGTAACGTATATTAATCACAGGTAAGTTAGTATACATTGTATATAACTTGAAAATTTTAATCTGAAAACAGTTTTTCAGATTTTCATTTATATTATTTTCTAGCAGTATAGTATCTAGGTGCATAACTTAAAGGATGTAATATGATATTGTGTTTCATTTTTATCCGTTCACCATCAAAATCCCGACTTTCGAGGAAATTCAGGCTTTCCGGCAAGATTAATGCAATTCATATAAACCTCGAATCAAAAGATACATTTTTGATGTAACATTCTACATTTATATGTGCCCTTGATAGTTGATAGAAACCTATACTACAGAAATTGATTCATAAAACTGATTGAAAAGACCATCTCTATTTGTCTCTATTTCTTTTCTCGAAACCGAATTGGTCCGGATCCATAAGAATCTATCGTTTTCTATCACCTCCTCGCAGCAAAAATTTAATCGCTATTCAGCGTGGATCGAAGCAGTCCTAGATTACTAGATCCATAGATATAAGGTACTAGATCTAAGAAATTTGTATCTCTGTTTTCAAGTGTATTTCTTCTCTCTTTTTTGTGTTTGTTCCATAATCATCCTCGTATAGTTCGGGAGAAATAAATTACATTTAGTATGATTCAGGCTATAACATCCGAATTTGTATTGTGCACGAAATCAGAAAGTTTACATTACTTGCCGTGTGACGTTACACTTATGGAAGTTTGATGTGATTGCATTGAAAATGAGCAAATAAAAAATTTATTGTTCTTGTCGTTGTTTCTCTCAATCATTAGGCCACATTCATCCGATTTCATGATTTTCAATTTTTTTTATTACATAGCGTCTGTTTATTACGAATTGGGATAATCAATCCAGCAAAAGAAGTGCAAATGTGCATTTTGGGTAGACAGAGATTGGGGGGGGGGGAGTCTCCGTGAGCGTAAATTTGAGTTTCCACGACTGGGGGTGATTGCATTCAGCTGTCATAGCATTGACTGCCAAAAATGTGAAAGACGAGCATAGCCTACTGAGAAAATTTTTGGCCGTCAAGTGGGCTCCAGCCAACGATTTCTGTAATATCAACGAAAATTACCTATCGAACCGGGAAGGATGAAAAATCTCCGTCAATAATACAGAAATCGTTGATATCCCGGAGCCCATTTTTGACGTTCAAAAATTTCCTCATTATGCTGCCCGTCAGCTTTTACATTTATAGTCAATGATCCAAGATTCGTGTTCATTAAGGTCCTTTAAAAACTTCTGAGTGAGCACAATGGAATCTCAATCTGTTTTTAATTATACGGTCACATGCAACTATGTGGAGGGTGAGGAATTTAATTCAAAGGAGAATGAATGAAAAACGAAAAACCCTTGACGAATATGTATTTTCGGATCTTGATTCCTTCGTAATGTGTTTTATTATTTCGTGCCATAAACTCAGAAGGCATAACAAAATTCATCTCAAATTATGAAATGTGTAAGTATCAATTCCATTGTAATCTCGAAAATATTTAACGAGGGGTCAGAGCATGCTTGCCCCCATCAACTGACAATGTGACTCCTGTGATAAAGCTCGCACCGTCACCAGCTAAAAAGACAATTGCTGAAGAAACGTCTTCAACTCGACCCAATCTTCCAAGTGGATGCGAGGATTTCAGACCCTCATAAACTGCCGCTACGTGTTCATCAGGTACCCCCACATTCTTGACGAAATTCGTTACCACTGTACCAGGATTGACCGAATTCACACGAACCTAACAAAAAACAATTAAAGATTCACATTTTCAATCTGAGTCACGTGACGTTCAAACGAGTGGTTCGTCGGAATAATTGGAGAATTTGCAGTGACAAGGAGAGCCGTATGCTTCTCAGTTTCACGACCCATAAATAGCGAACTCAAAATACACGACTCGGTGAACAATTGAAATACTCAAAATCGTACTCCACGGTGGTTATTTCATCACAGGCCTGAAAATTCCCAAATATGTCCCCTTTTCATATGCATACGGGGTATCAAAAAATGATGAGTTATCATTTTACGCGGTGAGTGTGAATAAAGTTCGCAAAATCGGTCTTGGCGCTAAACTTCAACGTTAATTCTCCCAGTGCTTCAAAAAATCCTGCCCGCCGAGAGGAAAAAGACTCATATAAAATCCAAGTCGATCGTTCGATCAGTAGAATTTGTTCAAGCCCATCGAGAAATTTGACCATGAACTTCACTGCTAAGAACAAGTGCGGCGGACCATGTATACGGGGGTAATCTTCGCCGAAGCTGACCTGGAGAATCACCTCGTAACATGGAGACACATGATTTCTTGACACGTTGTACAACAAGATCACGAAAACCTTGACAATCTCTGGTAAAATGTAGCATGCACTTCATCATTATCATACCTGTTTTTCTGCGAGTTCCATCGCTGTGCATCGCGTGAATTGATCTAGGCCCGCTTTACTGACGCTATATGCCAACGCCTGTGTCACTGATCTGAGACCAACGATGCTAGACACATTCACAATGTTACCTTTGGTCTTAATCAGTTCTGGCACAGCTAGCATCGTCAAATGGTAGACGGATCGTACGTTAAGGTCGTACATTCTTAAAGAAGACGATAATTTCTGAATATTATCGAGCATCGATAACAGTATAATTAATGGGTTTGAATGCATGGATGAGCTGTAATAGCGAAAATGTCTTGTAAAAATTTGACAAGATTTAGTTACTTATCCAGTTGCTCGACACTAGTAGTTTCGATACTGCCGTACGTCCCAGCGCCAGCGTTGTTAACAAGTACATCCAGTTTCCCGTAATGTTTGATGGTCGATTCTATGATATTCTTCACGTCATCTTCTTTCGTTAGATCACCAGCGACAACGAATACCGGCTGGGCACACTTGTCAGCAACCTTTTGCAAGTTTTCAATATTCCTTCCGGTTATGGACAAAGAGGCTCCGAGTCGGGAAAAGTGTATGGCAGTTCCTGCACCTATTCCAGAACTTGCTCCTGTTATCAGCACAACTTTACCAGTGAACGTCATTTCGTCTTTTACTTTGCTTTGTGCAGTCTTCCAATTCGTTCGAAAATTCTTTCTTGTGATATTGACCCAAGTTGCGCGATGTCGAGGTTATAGTGATTTCCATGCACTACTGATGCGATGTTCATAACTCGTTCGTCAGTATCGCGCTCAAAAATACTTTGCATAATATGTAGAGGAGAGGAGCTATAGTTGCTATCCTCAGAGATAATCATATCGTGATAAATGTTTTCAAGGCAAAGTTCAAACTGCTAGCCGATTGAATATATCATGCTCTGACTGATTCGAGGAGACGTATATGATGTATTTTGCTCAAAAACTGTTTCTTCGCCTTTTACGGCAATTGAACAATTTCCGTCGAAATCGGCCCGTTCTTTTCAATTCTTGAGTGAATCATTCTTTTCAAACGGCTCCAATCTTTGTACCATTCAACCGATTTTCAGTAGTTATTGACGAATTTAAGTTATTCGTCATTACGTGAACATCAAAATTAA
Source organism: Phymatocera aterrima (assembly GCA_963170745.1). Classification (NCBI taxonomy): domain Eukaryota; kingdom Metazoa; phylum Arthropoda; class Insecta; order Hymenoptera; family Tenthredinidae; genus Phymatocera; species Phymatocera aterrima. The sequence goes on from OY720660.1 coordinate 21,711,405, forward strand.
TCACTAAAGTCATAATTAGCTTTCGGCAATTGCATATTTCTATTTTTTATGTGGTTGAAATTCGTAGCGTTAACGTAACGAAATGATATTGAAAAAAATGTATATTTTATGGTTTGGACATGATCAAATTTTCAATCATTGATCATTGGGACACATTCATCCGACTTTTGTGATTTTCAATTCTTTTTATTGTATAGTTTCTAATCATCATGAATTGTTTAATAATAAATAATTGTGTCGTCAGGTATCAACCATGCACAGGTGGATCGTGGAAGACCTCATTACACGCGGTACCGTAATTTATACGATCTGTTTTTCCATAATTTCCAAAGATATCATACACATGAATTCATCCAACGCCGCTTTACTCAGGCTATGGGATAACATTCCTGGAATACATCTGAGCGCAGAAAGACTAAAGACACATTTATGATGCTACTTTTGCTCTTAATTAGATATGGCACAGCCAGGATCGTCAAGTGGTAGACAGATCGTATGTATATACACATTGATATTTTGAATACTTTGAAATATTCGATCGACATTTTCAGTTGCGCCGGGTGACAAAATTAACTTTTAGGAGGATAATTCTTATGCTTCAAACTTGCTTGTTGAATTGAATGGTAATTACCTGTCCAACTGCTCCAAACTCGTCGTTTCTAGAGTATCATATTGTGGCCTAACGCCAGCGTTGTTAACGAGCACACCTAATCTACCGTAATGTATGCATGTAAACTTTTTCTTATATACAAGAGCTTCACCACCCCACTCGCAGATGGCGCTGACAAATTCCGCTCCATTTCACGCACACATGGAAGACCACCGTGTATATGAGACGCTCATGTGACCGGCTCTCACCGCCAGCCAAGCTTCCCCGCCCTGCTACTTGCAATTAATTATAATTGCAAGATATAATTTTTCCATGTTATAACTGCATTCAAAAAATCTAATTTCGGGTTATTCGCGTTCGTTATACCGTGTAGGTTCCCGCTTGCTAATTTTTTTTCACGTCAGTGATCCCTGGCCTGCAGAACGGCAAATGTGAGATATGTGAAAAATGTATCTACATCCGAGTTTCACGTCTAGGTACATCGCCATTGGTTAAGGGTTTAATACAAAATGAAAATACCGCTTGTGACGTGGCTACGAGAATGGACTAGGTGGCATTCAGTCACAAATTAACATTCACACGCGTTTCCGTTAACAAAATGTTCATATAAAACCATATCGTACCGTACAGTAGAGAGTTTTCAAGTGTGGACGCTGGTGGCTCTGTGATTACGCGGAGTGTAGTACGATAATAATAAAGAAATATTGTTATTGATTTTTAAATTAAGAATAAATCAAAACTAATTCAATATAAATAAGAAATAATTGAACAAACAAACAAAATGAACAGATTCATTATCCTATGTGTTATCGCGGCTACAGCAGCGTCAACATTAGCTGAAACATGTCAAAAACCAGAAGTATCTGCATCTGCATACGTTACCGAAGATGCTACAGTCCTAACCACCATCGCATTCACAACACAATTCACACTCAAATGTAGCAACGGTGTCAAGGGTGTTTCCCTCTACGCCGAGGTTGAGGGAAAAACCTTACCAGCTGTGAGATTAAGCGCCGATAACAAATACCAGGTAGCTTAATTTATCGAAAATCTAATTTCCGTCCAAAACTATCTCTGAAAAATAACTTAGGAATCATTTTTCTAAAAATTTTTTACACGAATTTTTAGGTTAGCTGGACAGAAGATATCAAGAAAGCTAGATCTGGAGATTACAATGTAAATCTCTTTGACGAAGAAGGCTACGCTGCGCTTCGCAAGGCAATTAGAAACGGAGAAGATACTAGCAGCGTAAAACCTCTGGCAGTTGTTGTCTTGAACAACCCCGGTGCTTACCTCGGGCCTTGGGTCAACTCTGAATTATTAGCTGCATTCCTTGCCGTGTTTGTTACTTACACCGCATTTTCTGCCAAATGGAAACTCCTATCGTAAATTTACTTTGTTTTAGCTTAGGTCATTAGAATATTGTACCTTTTTTTTTTTTTTTTTTTTTTATTACTTTCGTCCTATCATCGATTATCCTATTTATATAAAACAATTTTTTACAATAGATTATGTGTATCAACTATCAAACGTGGACAAACTGAGAATAAAATTCATCGATTCATTATGTGAAATTTGTTCATTTCTTTTTCCAGTTTCAATTTTTCTTGGATCCATCTTGCTTTGAAAAAACAGCAATTCGAATTCCATTCAAAATTTTGAGAAGGCTATAAATTCGTAGAGTAGACTACTAGAAAACAGAGGAAATATCTTGTAGGTAGAGATTTCTCTTTGCCTCGAAGTGGTTGAGATATTAATAGAAATGATCCATCGGAACTTTAAAATTGTTTAAAAACAGGTTTAATCTTGAGATAAAGAAAGTTTATTCATTAAAAATATTTAGAAAATTTCTGGCGGTGGATTATTGCCGAATAAAAATGTCCAGGACGGAGGTTTCCTGATAATTAAATCCCCAGAATCATCCTTGGGGAATAAATCTAGCCATTGATTCAAGTAGTTCGCTAGCTCAATAGCGTCGGGAATGTTATCACCCTCTGAACAAAATCTGAGTAACATTACACAACAGATATTATTCTTGACTAAAACGTCGTATAAACTTTGGGCAAAACCTCCGCCTGGGATTTCAAGAACTTCTCTACTTCCATCCTCGACTGATTTACTTTCTAAATACGTCCAATTTAAGGCATGGAAATTTTCTCCATATTTAGATATCATGGAAGGAGATGCGATGTAGCGCAGCGGAACTGATCTTATCTGTTCATCTCGTTTTTCGTGCGAATAGCTGCTGGTCAAAATAGCGACCTGTAATGATGAAGAATAAATAAATTCCATTATATTTAAGTCTTTAGTTTTGTCATTCAAATACCTTAGCGATGTTATTCTCGGTGACAAACTTTTGCAGTTCTTCAAAAAACAAGACCGGTTTTTGTGTTATGGGAGACCGTATTTGGAGGAGAACAACTTTTTTATCTATATTATAAAATAAATCTACAGCGGTACAAAGATCCGTTGAATTTTCCTCGTACGGATCGGGTCCGATGATTGGTATGAATGCAGAATTCCAAACGTAACCTATTCGCTTCGCACTTAGACTCGATATAAAAAGATCGACAGCTAACTGTCCGACGTTTCCCACAGCCACGGATGGAAGAATAAGCGTAAATCCTGTGAAATTAACTATTTCTTTGAGTTTTATCATCTTTATCATAAACTTTTCGCAACTGAACAACAATTAGTAAGCATAAACACTGACGTAAAGTTATAGGTTATGCTAGCTCGAGTGACAAGCCGGATTTCGTAGCGTTTGGACAAACACAACTGGAACATCCCTAGAAATCTAGTTATATTTCCCTAGAGCTATGCGTAGTGCTACTACACTTTTTACACTTTTCCCTAGGATCTGACACCTCCTATTGGTCGAGTGTGGTGTGTAAAAAGTGTAGCCGTTGAGTGAAGAAGGGTACAACGGTGTCGCTAGGAAAAACGAACCTGGCCTTGCGATTCGCTAATGCACACATAGAAGTTGAGTGTACAAATAGAATATTGCATAATAAATACATACTCAGCGTTAGCCCATGCCGTTTCCACACTCAACGCCCATGCATGCCAGTCCGTCGATTAGTGTGAACTTGTGTAGAAAGGTCTTTTGTATATCACTCACGAATCCTAGTTTATTGTGTCATTCAAATTGCACCGTCGACCGAAGGATAGTCAACGATTGTATGTACTTGAGAAGTTATCTATTTTGTTAATCTGTTCATTCAAATAGAGCGGTAATTCCAGAATGTTTAAAGAGGCAAAAGTGTTAATTGTTGGGGCCGGTGCAGCCGGTTTTGCTGCTGCTTGCCGTCTGCTAGAAGAAGGCTTTCGAAATATCGTAATTCTTGAAGCAGAAAATCGCATCGGAGGACGTATTCATACCGTTGAATTTGGTACGTATTTCTTAATTCAATTTATTGATTAATGTGTAGTAGAAATAATATTGTGTTAAATCTCTACGATATTTCATTGTTATCTCTGAGTAATATATAATATAGATATAATATAGTAATATTCAATGAATACTGTCAACAATTTCAAATTATTGTTTTATTTCCACTCTTCGTCTAGCGGATAATGTGATTGAACTCGGAGCAGAATGGGTACATGGCGAGCATGGGAATATATCATACGAATTATGCTTTCCCAAAAATATTCTGGAACCTTCTAAATTCTTGTTGGATAGTGCAAATTCGATATTTGCTACTTCCAAGGGGGAAATTATACCAAAAAAAGAAAGCGTTCCATTGTTAGACCTTTATTATGATATATCATGTAATCTTAAGGATTATTTAAAAGATTTTAAAGGATCGTACGGAGAATATTTCACTAAAGAGTAAGTATAATACAATAGTATAATGTATTGATTCACATTTATATTATAGTATCAAGTATTTTTTTGTCCGATATGATTCGCTTCATCTTAACTACAGTTGAAAAAATTATTATCATCAGATTATGAATTTTTTACGTCCATAATTATGAACAATCGTGTTTCTCATCCTCGCCTCAACGTTTTATTCTTATCTGTTGAATATATACTCTCAATTGCAATCATACTGTTATCTTAAGTATGAAACACAAGGATTTTGTTATAAAAACCTTTTTATTCTTTTTAGATAAAATGCAGAATGATTCCAGCTTTTCATTTACAACTTGCATTGTCATCAATTTATCAGAACAATGAACTTTATATCAATTTCAATTGATAATGTAATTATCACTTCTTGTTGTTATGTTATGAGTCAGAAAGAATTCAATGCCGGAGATGTTCAAATATTTACAATTCGTTTTATCTTCTTGTTCGTACATATGACAGAAAATGTTCAATTTAAATTTTCTTTCGATTTTCGTGGTGAAAATGTATGGAATTTGACTTTTTTTCACGAGGACACTTGAAAAACATTTGGAAAAACTTTAACACTAAGTTATGTTATATTTGTTCAGAAAATTCGTCAACGCCTTTATATAAAGTCTGGAAAATTCAGAAAATACCAGTGTTTCACCAATTTTAGTGAAACTCTGTTAAAATGTCTCTAAGTTTTCTCAAAAATCTCTGATAATGTTCACAAAATGTTCGAATTTTGAAACCTTTTTACCGATAGTCAGAGTTATTTGGAATTTTTACAGGAAAATTACTAATTCTCAAGATTACAATAAGAAATATACTTTTGCGAGGGTAGAGTTCTGTCAAATCATTAAAACATCGGCAAAAATATTCATGATTTGGACTTGTTGGTCGAAGACAAGAGCCTAAGCTTGTTTTACTCTGGGGGAAAAAAAACATATTAATCTATCAACTCTGGATAATCTCGTAGGAAAATATAAAAAACACCTAACCCTCGGAGAACAGAGCAATCAAGTTTTTGTTACAATAATCTTGAGTCATTCACTGTCTGAGTTTACGTCTGTTCAATTCTGCAGATAATAATAATTTGATGAATACTGTAATGTTAGCTTCTGGAAAACGTATTCTTAGTTCTGGAGGTAATTGAGGTAGTCTATAATCCTGGTTGTCTGGGATAATACATCTGAAATATATTCAATAATAACATTAGCAAATAAGACGCAAGTCATTTGAGATTTTTTTTCACATTAAGCTACGCACCCGACTCGTGCATTCCTACAACCATTGTAGACAAACTCATCTCTAATAGAATCGTGTATATATTTTACGAATTTATGATCTCTCGCGAAGAAAGATGATTCTTTTTCATCCATAGGACGACCATTTATTATATCCATGTATCCCTTCGTTAGGATCGGAACTATAGCATCCACCTACAATCAGGACAATCAGCAATTCAAGCAGTTTTTATGCTACATTCATAGTTTACATTGCATCCATTGCTGGCGTACACGTTTAGAGTGAAGTTCTCAATCTCATTTAAAATCTTCAGAATTACCTGCCGAAGGCAGTCTTGGACAAACCCAACTTCTGTACAACAAAGACTGGACATTTGCTCTGCCAAAATCAAAACACCAATTTGGGGTCTGTGGGATCTCAATAATTTGGTTATGCGCCTTGCTGCGTCTATGCCGTCCTCAGCAAATGTCAACATTACTCTAAAAAATAATGGCTTGAATTCCTGTAATACAAATAATGCGATGATGATCTTTTCGAGAATACACTTGTTAGAAACAATTCTATATTTGTTATAGTCTTTCAACATGCCTTGTTATCTATCGTGCTGAAATCTCCTCCGAATGCATCTAAGCTGTTATGTTTAACGACTATAGCTCGTCGAACTTGCTCCAATTCCGAACGAGGCGGTCGTAGAACTAAAGCTACATAAGGGAGTGTTGCTGGCCTGAAAATGACTAACTCCTCATCTGAAGAGAATTCTTACTGTTAAAAATTCAATATCACAGCTTTTAATCAGTCCAAAATGTATTCACACACGGTTCTAGAAACTGCTTCCACACATACCTTCTTCATTTGCTTCCATACGAACAAGACGAACAAGTTTAGTGACTTCGTCATTAATTTCATTTATGACATCGAATCTTTTGATCTGATGCAAAGCATGAATCACTTTCGCGATCGTAGAATCATCCCTTTGAGCATAAATTGCCAAAACACACATGACTGGACCCTCTCTTTCTTGAAAATAATTCTTAATATTCTGAAAATAAAGTCCACCCATTTATTGACGTGCATAAGAATACTGTAAAATTTTCTTACTGAATATTTGACATACATTTTCTTCAATTATTAACTGTCTATCTGTTACGCACCTTCATTTGGATGCGTGATATTGATAAACAATCAGCGAACTCTTCCCAATCCGGAGAAATTGATCCCATCTCAATTGCACCTACGCAGCTACATATTATTCTCAAGACCTCGGTACCCTCATCCATAAAAATAAATCCAACATGTATTCTCGATGTCAGCGTTTGGAGACTTTGACTTATTATACTCGTATCTACTTTCTTTAATGCACTCTCACGCAATTTCTCCAATTCTGGATTAGGAGCTGTGAACCTTGATTAATCACAGAAACGAAATAATTTTGAACAGATGAACACATTTAAGTGATTAAAAAACAAATAAACGCCAAAGAATACTGGAATTCATTGATTCCCATGAGTATCCATGAGTGATCCAATTTCGTCGAACTTCATAGCTGAGAATTGTTCATAGTATAACAACAATTGATATAAGTATCGGTGACATGAATATTGGAATATGATTGTTACCTTGCCATTGACATTTTTCACTCTGTTCCAAAGACTTTTTCAAGAAAACTTATTGCATGAAATAATTAAATAATCAGAAAACCAGATTTAGAAGAAATACGCTTTTAGTGAAGAAGTATAGAGTAAACGAGGAGAACGAATCACACGATCTTCACATTTTTATATATATTTTCCTCTGAATATAGCTCCCATTGAACAAAGATATACGTATTGTAACTTCTCAGAGCTACGATACGTCACTTAACTGATAAATATGCTAGCTCCCTCCTCTCCACTCTGGTCCCAAGGTCACGCATACATACCTATTTGTAACTAAATCCGGATATTCCTCCAGAGATTTGAATTCAAACGCACAATAGTCACGAGATGAAGAATTCAATGAGAACAAAGTTGTGACTGAAAAATTATCAGCATGTTTATGCAGAGGATTATTCAAATACAAGAACATCAGTTATTATGATGAAATATAATATAGTAGCATTGCTGTAAGGATTTTTCTTGTGAATGAAATGATTTGGATTTTAATGTTTCGGAATTTTTATATATTCAAGAATCTTGGGAATATTAAATATTTCTGAAGTCAATATTTTATGAAAATTCAAATCTAAATTAGGAGTCATATTATCCTCATCCATGTATCTTTTGATGGATAATATATTTTCAGATACTACAAGGCACTTAAGAAAAATCCATTTACAGATCCCGTTAGGGCGGACGAATTTTTGATGTGGATACATAAGTATGAAAATATTATAGAAGCTAGCGATTCATGGTTTCAAATCTCCGGAGCAGGTATGACGGAGTATCGGTTGTGCGAAGGACATCCTATGCTGCATTGGAAAGGCAAAGGATACAAAACGCTTTTTGACGTATTGATGGTAAATATTTTTGTTTGATACAACAAGATTGAAGTTTATAACGTTAATGCAGCCACGAAAAATAATATTGGCCTAATAATCTTTGTGTATCGGAAAATTTCAGCCGGTATTATTGTTCGTAATTTTTTTGTATTAATAGTATAAACAAACATAAAAAAATGCAATTACAAATTGAAAAAATGAGTGTTACTTAAATTTGTTTACAGCATAAATCCTCCACCAATGCTGAAGAACTTCCTCTTTTCGAAAAAGTAGAATTTAACAAAGTAGTTTCGAGCATAGACTACGGAAATAAAAATAGAATTATTGTTAAAACTACAGACAATTCACAGTATATTACTGACCATGTAATTTTTACTGCATCGCTCGGTGTGTTGAAGGAACAACATTGCACATTATTCACACCTCGTTTACCAGAATCAAAGCGGCGTGTTATAGAGGTACATCAGAAGATAATCATATGATGTAACAAGATCACGTGTATCGCATTCACCGTCGAATACTTTTTAGGGTCTGGAAATCGGTACAGTTGACAAAATTTTCTTTGAATTTCCTTATTCATGGTGGCCAAAAGACACCGCAGGCTTTAATTTAATTTGGTCAGATGAAGACAAGGAAGAATTTCTACAATCAGTAGATAAAGTAAGTTGATAAATCAATCGACCAGATTCAATTGATGCTGAAATCAATTTTTTGATCCTAAATAATGTGAAGCGATGATATCATTTCGAATAATATGTTTCCTTAAATTTTTAAAGGACAGTGAATGGCAGGGTGAAGTTTTTCACTTTTCTACCGTAGACAATCAACCGCGTGTTTTAACAGGATGGCTTACAGGACGATGCGCAAAATATGTTGAGTGTTTGGCAGACCAAGCAATATCAAACGGAATGCATAATGTACTGCGAAAATTTTTTGGGAAATTTTATAATATTCCAAAACCTGTAAGAATTATAAGGTACGGAGATGATAAAGTAATTCATATTTCAATCAATGAATAATCTTGGTGGATAGAAATATCTGTGTTTTATTAAATATTCATTCACAGATCTACCTGGAACAAGAATAAAAATTTCAGAGGGAGTTATAGTTATCGAAGCATGGAATCTGCGAGATTAAATGTTTGGGCAAAGGATTTAGCTCAACCAATTACTGATTCTTATGACAAACCGGTATGTCTATTAGATTTTCACAGATTATTTAGAAGAATTGGAAGAACTCTCGATTGAATAATCCCGGATCCGAATTTGATTTATTGATAATCATTTTCCTTTTATTTACAGATTATACTTTTTGGAGGTGAAGCGACTCATGACCATTATTATTCAACAGTACACGGTGCAGTTGAATCTGGTTTTCGTGAAGCCGATAGACTCATAGGACATTACAAGTAAGTAATTTTTTCTTACAAAAGAGAAAGCGTGCATGAAATAGGCAAACGAATTTCAAAATCAAAGAAAAAAGGATTGTATATCAGACGTGAAAATTCTTTATAAAATTGATTGATTTTCATAAAATCTTCATAACGTTGTGTGGTATCCTGAACAAAACAGAGTGAGATTAGGCTGCGTGAGTGTGTGTGTGCAGGTATGGGAATGTGTAGCTATGAATATGAGCGAAGACGAACGATCGAGGATAAGGCGAGCTCAGTTTGCTGTAAGCGTTAGAAAAGAAACATGATATTGCTATTATGCTAATTCAAAATGATTTTTCGCATTACTTCCCAAACCCGATCCGTTTCCGAAAAAACAAAAACAGTGAATACCACAGTAATATAATAATTATAAAAGCAAATCAAGTTACTAATTTTTTCTGTCAAATATGTAAGTCAATTCATTGATTAGGAAAATTAATTCATCCACAGGAAATTGAAGTCCCATCTATAAATTTGTTGGAGCTTCACTCAATGGACGGATGCAATAATTGACCTGAAGGAGCAAAGATGATTACATATTTTATGTACATTTTGTCCAGGTACTATATTTTGTAAAAATATATCAATAATTGAATAAATTATTTCACATGTATACTATGATATCCTTTATCATAACTCATCGTATCACATGAACTGTAAAAATAAAGAATTATTTTTCTCTATACCATTTTCCACGTGATTATGGAAGGATATGATTAACTTTCAATAATAATACGAAGATGCTTCATATTCAATATACGAATTAATTAATTAATTAATTCAATAACGGGATGTGTGGAAAGTTCATGAAAATTTGAAAAACTAGGGTACATTAATAGTAAACCATAAAACTGCAATTCCGATGCGGGCCTAAATCGGCATTGCAGTTTTCCGAATTATCTCAATTATCTCATGATTTTCACGTTTCTAAAGGTGGAGGGCGATATATTATTACGTCAGGTATTGTCCTCATCTTTTACAAACGTGAAAGTCGTGAGATATAGTTGAGTTAATTGGGAAACTACGATTCTGATTTAAAGCCGTGTACCACATCGCCTTATATGTTTTCGGTTAATATGACAATTATTGGTACGACCTATTGGATGAAAACAGAATTTGTAAACGGTCGTTCAAGCCGTGGGTATATTTATTTCAGATCTTAATAAAGAATTTCCATTATTTGTCCGATACGACCTTCTGGCCACGAAAACGTAAAAAAGTCGTATGACGTTTCACTCATTTCCCTATGACATTGTAGCAACCCAATAGATACCTTAATGCATGAATGTAAAAATTATATGAAAAAATAGAAAACAAAATGTTCATAACAATTTCGATTGCTTAACTAAGATGAAGATTATATTTTAGTTTTCAAGAAATATTATACCCGTATGCGTGCATAGATAATTTTTATTTTCTTGTGGGTCCTTATGTATCAACGGAATTTAGTACGCTGGTACTTGAAAACAGGTATGCCACTGTCGAAGGACGATGAAAAATGTCGAAACCAAAATCTAGACCAAAATAAGGTTGAATATTCAAATATAATAATTACCCGCCTGGTAACTCAGTGAGAGGTCATGGGGTCCGGATCATAAATGAATAGGAAAAACAGGGAATAAGTTGAATAATGAGTGTATTATTAGGCCAAACGTAATTATCATTGCATATTAATCAAATATCCTACAAAGGGAATCGTATAACCACATCCGCCGAATTAGTATCACAGTGATATACGAAGTAGGGAATATGAGGGTCACATTATTGCAGGTATTATATGGACGGGTATGGGGGGCAGTTGAGCGGTATACACACTGATAGTATATACCTTTATCCGTGGATATATACATTATGCCATGAAAATTGAAAGGATATTCAACCATAAACAAAAGAAAACAGAGTTTGGACTCGTCTTTTTGTCCCCATTTGAAAATAATTTGCTTGACAGGGATAACGTACCTCTTTATGCATTCAAAATCTTAAAAGTATCATAAATCAATTGAGTATATATTTTTATGTTTTAAAATGTATCTTCAAAGTTCTAAATTTACAATATAATTTATGTCGTTCTACTATAAAGATCGAAAAATCCGGATTACATTACGTGTGCGTATATCTACATGAATGCAATATAAGCTGTTAGCGCAATCAGAAAATAAGTACAAAATGCAAGACTCTCAGTGGCAACCGACGGAAGTAACAAAAGTTGTAATAATCGGCGGAGGGATCGCAGGATTAGCCGCAGCCAAAACTTTAGAGTCAGAAGATTGCGAGGATTACATACTCTTGGAGGGTAACTGTAACATAATCTTTGCATTTTACTTCCAATGCAGCCGAAGCAAGAGGCTTCTGCAGCTCACTCAAATATCTACATGAATTCGAGTTCCGTAATAATATGTATCATATAATCACCATTCCAAAGCCCAAGAAAATATTGGTGGTAGGATTGATTCGATACCTTGGAATAACAGCTGGATAGAATGTGGTGCACAGTATCTACACGGGGGAGAAAATGAATTAGCTAAAGTTTGTCGATATTATGGGCTCCTGACAGATGTCAATCCAGAAAAAGGAGACGGTTTATATTTAAGAGATGACGGAGTTCGAATCGACGAAGGTTTGGTGAAAGATGTCAGCGACGTAGTTCAATCTGCTTTGAAGAAATACAAAGTTGTTGAGAAATTAGAAGTCTGCATGCCTGGGAATCCGCTAAATATTGGTCGTGCCTTAAGGAGCAAATTGAGAAAACACTTGAAATTGAAAGGCGATCCATTAACAATCAGAGATATGAGAGAAGAAGTTTTCGATTGGAACGTCAGATCACTGATGGCAGACAATTCCTGCTTCACGTTGGACGAGCTTTCAGTAAAACATTGGGAGAAGCCTGAGGTAGATTATGATTTCAAGCAAGATTCATCAGTAATTCATAATGTTTCGTTGATCATAAAATGGTGTATTTTTTTTACAGTCTGTCGGTGATATGGAACGTTTGAATTTCAGAGCTGGACATAGTTCGATAGTAAAATTTATAGCCCAGGGATTAAATAAAAGAAACATCAGAACAAACTGCCCTGTAGAAACGATCGAGTGGAGCCAAAGCATTAGCTGTAGGAGTGATATGATCCACGGAAAGGTGAAGCCAGTTGTTATAACTTTAACGGATAAGAGACAAATCTTTACCGATTGCGCGATTGTGACTTGTTCATTGGGTTACTTGAAAGAAAATTACAAGAAAATGTTCAACCCAAAGTTACCGTTACATTTATCGCAAGGAATCGAGAGTCTGGGTTTCGGTTTAGTAAATAAAATATTTTTGGACTTTGGCGAGCCATGGTGGAGCCCAGATTCCAAAGGGTTTCAATTAATTTGGTCGAAAAATAGTCAGAGGATATTTTCGAAGGAGAAATTGGCTACTTGGACGAGAGATTTGACTGGTTTTCAAGTCCTAGAAGGTCACCGAGCTGTTCTATTCGGATGTGTGGGTGGAAGAGGCGCGCATGTTGTTGAAATGTTGAGCGAACGCCAAGTGGCGGATAATTGCGTTGATCTAATTAGACATTTTGTTAAAAATGAGAATATTCCTTCGCCAAAAAGATGCAAAAGAACGCAATGGAATTCCAACAAATATATCAGAGGTGGTTTCAGTCATATTTCCGTTAATTGCGATGCCACAGCAGTTACGCCGGATACTTTGGGCAAGCCAGTCTGGTGTACGATCACGCATAAAGGCCAAGACAAGGTACAAATCATGTTTCGAAGATCTAATCTTGGATTCATACACTGACTATCTGACGTTTGCTAATTTTATGCATAAACTATACCCGGTGCTCTGTATTCTAGTGCATTCCGGTAATAATGCTCGCTGGCGAAGCGACTCATGAGCATTATTACTCGACAACACGTGGAGCTTTTGAGACGGGTATTAGGCAAGCGAAGACATTTTTACAATATCATGATGGAAGAAAACTTTGATCGGTATGTAAATTACTAGTTTTAGGAATGGTTATTACCCGAATAGCTTTATTTATCGTCAAAATTTAAAAATTTTGGTGAACAACTCTGAGCCGTATGACTCCGCAGGAACTTGCGAGCCCTTGGTCATGATCTAGGTGAGCCTCTACTGGTAACTCCCCCACGGCAAAGTGGTATACTTTTATTATACACGTCCATGAGTCTCTTTGCTTCACGGAAACCAGTTTCTATCGCTCCATGAACAGTCGCAAAGGAGTGAGAATGCGTGGCCTCTCCAGCAAACATGACAATCTGAGAAAAAAAGTAACGGAATTTGAAAGAATTTAATTCATAAAATCGTCTTTTAATTACCGGCTTGCCGTTGACTATTAATGGGGTCGCTAAATCCTCAGGCGAAACATCAGCCTTTACCGATTCCATACTTCTGAAACTGTACGTTCCTCGAAAATGTTTCCTGCTGTACCACTTGGACCTGAAATTATAGTTATAGTTAATCAATAGTTGAAGTAACGCGTGAAGCAAAGAGCCCTTCATTGCCCACTTGATCTGTTGTAAGACTTGAAACATGAAACTCGGAATATTTCAACATTCTTTGAAACTATTCCAACAATCTTCGGAGCCATTTGAACAATATTTGAAACCACTTGAACTTAACTCACCGTAAAATACCAGTAGGTTTTGAAATGTTGTATGACTTTCCTAAAAACTTATTAAGGAGTTCGAATGTCTGATGTAACACTTGATCCTCGGATAATGTTTCCATGTAGCGCGCGCCTGCCCCATTCACCCAACCCATCAATATCCGCGGCCTCCGCGGTAATGAGAGGAATCCGTAGAGATCAAGCAACCATTTGTTATGCGGCTATAATAAGGTTTATTCGCATTATTGAGAGATTGAAAATTTGCTCTATTTGAAATTGGAAATATTCATCATAGTTACATTATTCTTATATTCTTGTCGAAGAGTCTCGTTCCACATGAGAGTAAAAGAAGTATGATCATTGGGCCACCACCCTTCTTCGAAGGATAAAAATATTTTCCCGACAGTTCCCATTGCTAAATTCTGAAATTTTAAGTTGGTCATACGCAATATCCTACTGCCGACGCAATAGGCTACTCACTTTTATAGTTTTCACTTTATACTCCGGTAGCTCAGGGGCGAATAGAGTCTCATATTGTTCCTTCAGCACACCTAATGACGGTGTCACGATAACATGATCTGCTGAATATTTTGTTCCGTTACGTGATTCTACCAAAACCTCACCCCCCATTGGATTGGAATCAATATTCACTACTTCGGTATTCAATATTGTGTTGTTCAGAACTGGAAGTTCATTTTCAGGGTTCGGGTATTTGTGCTGCAATCAAAGTTCTTGGGTGAATGAATCCAGTATTGTAAGCGTTGAAGGCTGACTTCACAATCCAGCTCACTCATTACCATTAGAATATCGAGCATGACTGCATATCCTCCATCTTTCCAGTTAATGTGCTGGGTCTCAGGACATATCCAATGTTCTAAAGATTCCCTAGCAGAGTCATTGAACCAGCTGTCTGAAGATTCAAGTGAGTTTGTATAACCCTCAAAAATTTGTAAAAACTGTTTGATGAAAGGTTGATAAGCTGCTGGAAATCGTGCAGCTTCGATAGTTATCCTATAGAAAAGAGCAAATTGAATATTTATCCGAAGGATAATTGATTGATTTATTTGCGAGGGTCTTAGAAATTGAATACGTATGCGTCGATGGAATCTATATCTCTAGTATGAATTGTTTAAAAAATAATGCAAGAGCGATTTACATATTTGTAAGATAATCCCCAATAGAGATATTGAACATTCTGAAATCATTGCGACTGTTCGCTTGCAACCTGTAAAACATTTCGAAGAAATCATTAGTAATGGAATTGGGTATCTGGGACCCTTCGGAATCATAGACAATTGTGTTCTCTTCTTCGTTCGGAATTTCCAAAATCCCTAGAGGCGAGGCTAATTGAAAAACTGTATTATTCATTTCTCCATGAACCCATTGAGCTCCGAGGTCAATCCAGCTTCCATCTATAAAAATAAATGCATCATTGATTTCTCGATTTGACCCATAAATGTCTTATTCATACTCTCCAAATTACTCACCAAACCATGTAGTATGTATTCGTCCTCCAATTCTGCCCTCCGCCTCCAAAATAGTTATATTTTTGAAACCGTATTCGTAAAGTCTTGATGCAGCTGCTATGCCAGCGGGACCAGCTCCGATGATTATAACTTTGGGCTCTTCCCCCGTCGTCAAATTTATTAAATATAATAATATGAAGTTGGCAAATAACCACGACACTTTCATGAAATCCATGGAAGAAGATTGGAAGAATAATTTTGAATAAAGTGTTTCATATGCCTTTGTAAAGTGTTCGTTCTATTCTTCTTTTGCCATAGCCACCTGAATACAGACTCAGAAATAGAGGATAAGTCTCGATCTCCTTCTTCTTCCTTTTATGGTTATATCCTCTCTGTACGATGGTACGAGGCAAATACCAAAAGGATAAGTCTCTACATAGAGACTTGTAAAAATTCAGCGATAGAATCTATTACTGCTAATAGGCAGTTGAACAAGTAGATTCGCGTATTAAACACTCGTTAAAAGTTACAAAACAATTATTATTTTGCTAGATACGTATGCTCCAATACAAGGTCTACAAAACATGTACTGTAATTGGCCTTCAGGCTATCGTTCGGTAACGCACATCTGTGACTTTTATCATTCTCAAATTACAGATATCTTTTCTGAATATTATCAGGTCAATAAGTCAGGACGCTTCAGTTTGAAGCACGACATCTCTGCAAGAAAAGAATGTAGAGCATCGCATAAGATACTTTCTACAAGTGTGTAATTTTGTTCCGCCATAGACATCTATGATATGATATGAAATACTGCTATTATTAGATTCAAGAAAAAATGATCGGCGTTCGCTATACGGAATCATATAATAATAAATGAAATAGATATGATTAGTACATATGAGATCTTTGTTTACAATCGTGGTAAATGATTCATCGTTTATTTGAAAAGTATAAATTATTTACAGTAAGACCTGCGTTATTCTAACGTGTCGCTAAAAGCAGGATATGTCAAGATGTATCTAGATAGTTATAATATATGCGAGCCTTTACATATACATTGAGTATTTTTTATTTTATTCTCTTCTTTTCCTCTTTTTTCCTTATTTTCTATGTAGAGAGACGATCAATAATTGCATTTCATTTACATAGGTATGTACTTATATAATATAAATAAAATTAAGTGTATATAATAATTATTATGTATAAATATTCCAACGTGCCAATGTTTATAGTTTATGTATAATAAATTGTCAAATTGTAATTCAGATTTTCGACTACATTGAATATGTAACAAATTAGAATAATTTAACTGTGTTATAACATAGAAACTAAATATTAGTTATGAGATTTAGTGCTTTGAGATCGTTTCATATCGTACATTTGTGCTACGAACTATTGTTTTTCTCAATTGGAGAAGAAAAGCAAAAAAACTTCTCATTTTTTCCAATGAATATACTATAGTCAATATGGCATTCGATTCGTTAATAGTCAATTATAAATACGATTAACAAAAGCTATAAATATCATTGTATAGTACTACAAATTATAATATAAAATAATAATCACTTATATAGATTCAGAATTTTCTTTTCGTTTTCTGTTTTGTGCTTTCTTCGATATTTACAATACACTTACGTTGCTCAAATGAATACGTAGTTTGAAAATAAAATTTTTTTGATTTGAAATTGATAGGAGCAAAATAAGAAATTTAAAAAAGAATCCTACAAGGTGCACAGAACAATTGATACATGAGGGCACATTCATAATGGGATCAAAGGTCTCGTGATATATGATATTTTTATTTACTTATTTTTCTTTAGAAACAATAATATGATTTTCAATCGTAAAATCACATCATAGTCAATTTGTTACCAATTACTTGGCACATTATTGGAAGATTCATTTAGAGAATATGTAAGGTACATCTTTCAAGTTAGCGTTACGTATAATTTAATTGCGTATTTATGACAGTGCAGGAAATCAACTTTCATTTCAAAGTATAATAACGGAAAATGTAACCAATGGATAAATTTCCGTTCATAAAATTCTCCGAAATTCGAATTTTTTCCCATAATAAAATTCGAGAACGAAGAAAATCAATCTTATCACAATACCTCCATTAATAAATTCATAGATTTTAAATACTTTTACAGAATCTCAACGAAAATTTATATATATTTATCCATAAAGATTGCAAAGAATCATAATTCAACGACGCTTTTGCCGTTTCTTTTTTTTTATGTGCATATAGGTATATAATTGAGGCACATTAAGATTTCTGAACAAATATATTTTATACCTCTACATATTCGCTACTTTTGAAAATATATTTAGCTACGATCAAGCAGTTTATATCACATACACTTTCCTGCACTACATTTATTGGTTTTTAATCCGAATAATTATTTTTTCGAATTTTACTTATCGAATCTTTAGACGCTAGTTTCTTTCTTGACATTGCCAGAAAGAGACGAACTCTCGCAATATGTTTCGTCGTCAGTATTCAAGTCAATATATCTTTCTCCCTTATTGTAAATACCTTTATTTCCCTCTACTCTAGCGCTATCTTCCGTCTCGGAAGATTTAAATACATTGTCAGAAGATATGGAGTTGTCAACGAAAGTTAAATCGTTGAGAGAATTAAAATCCTTTCCTGTATAATCGTTCAATTTATTCTGAGATTTGGTTAGGCTACTGCTACCGTGTGAACTTTGCAATCGCAAATGCCCGAGAGATCTGAAAACATGGTCGTTGCTTACGTCTAGTAAAGAAGCTGCGTAAGTTGGTCCGTCTTGTACCTGCGTGTAGGTATTCTCGCTCGTTAAGCTGTTTATTTCAACGAGAGACTGTTGCGATCTGTTTATTATTTGCTGTGAATTATGAACTTGATCATACAAATGAGAACTTGCTACGCTTTGTAAATCCATCAATGACGGTCTAGAATATTCATTTTCACAGCGTCTGGAACTTGTTATAGAATTAACGTCGTTTAACGATCTTCGATAATTTCTCGCCTCAATTAAATGATCTATAGGCAAGCAATACAAGCTGTTTGAGTAGCTCAACTTCCTAGGAAATTCAAAACGAGAATTACTTTGTTGTTCATCTAAGTCGCTCATTTCATTGGCGCTTGAACATTGAAAATTTTCATCGCCAGTTTGTTCTGGGGTCTCACCAATTTCTAGTAAATTATGGTCGCTCCTTTCGCTTGTCATTTGCGCCGACTCAACTTCTGAGCTGTACTCAAGACTGCATTGTTGAGAAACGTTACGAAGATGTTTTTCTGTTTCGACTTTACTTTCACCATCAGAATTATTCAAGCTAGTATTTGTGTACTGTTGTTTATTCTGTAAAGAGTTTCTGGGAGAAACATTACGATTATCTAATCCCCTATGAACGCCGTCGTTATTAACTTTCTTTGTATTCCTCATCAAATTTTCTTGTCCAATGACAAAACGCATTGGAATATTACGTTCTTCAGAAACGCTACCTCCACTATCAGACAAAATATTAACATTTTTGATACCATTAACTGGATTCAACTCGACATGGATATTAGTATTATTCACTTTAGCGCTTGTGCTGAAAATACTTTTTTCAATATTAGATTCGAGCCTTGCTGGTCGAGGAATAGAAATGCAACTACCACCATCGCTGGTGGCGCCCCCATCGCCCTGTTTCCTAGGTCCTAAATTGTTATTCTTCATATGTCGTCTTTGCTTTTTAAAGAATTTCCGCGCTACGCCGCTCTGGTGGGGATTGTAGAACATTTCTACTGACGCAAGGGTAGGTTCTGTGTAAGTAGTAACGGAATTATTAGACCTATATTGCTGCCTGTGTAAAACAACCAAATTAACGTTCGCTATCTTGGCTGCGGTGGTTGCATCCATGACATTAAGATCTACAGCTTTAGTTAGATTCGAATTACGAGACTTGTTGGTATGCCGTGATGAATTATTTGAATTGGTATCAGACACAACTTGCGTAGCTTGAGAAATTGATACTGGAGCAACACTCTGTACTAACGGCTGTGTAGGTATGACTGGATTCGTATCAGACACACTTCTAGTCCTACAACATCTATTCTTTTTCTTTTTAAGCCAGCATCGCATTCTGAGCCATTGAAATCTAACGTCGCTTCTAGCTATACCATAGAAGAAAAGAATAAATAAGCCTAAACTACTGGCTGAAATTGCGTATACCACACTAAATATCGTTTCCTCGTGGGTGACATAGGGGATCAAAGGCTTACTTGTGGCTGAAGCCCCTGAAGCCCAAGTTATTAAATATAAAATTAAAACTATGATCTGTCCTTTGAGTTGAGTGATTTGTGAATGTTCCAAGTCCTCAACTTCTGAAGAAACAGTTTGCGCGCTTTGAACGCTGCTTCTATCTATCGTCGCGTTTGTATTCGGCTCGAGTAATTCTAGATCCATATTTTCAGTCGCTTGTGTTCCCTCAGATAATTGTGCATTGAGGTCAATATTCCTTATCGCACATCTTATCAAAAGGTAAAATATTATCAAATAAATAACTAAAATTATCGCCGGGACAAATAAGGCGGCTAACGATGGGCCAGAAGTTAAAAAACAATGATTATAGCTTGCGTATTCTCGAAGATTGATCGCTCCAGAGATTCCACAGATTATTAGAGCTATTCCCCATCCAACTAGATAAAGACCCAGCAAAGGCTTCTGTATCGGTTGATCAGGCAGCACATCATCATCCGGCACAACGTCGACATCAGACTTCGATAGTCTTTTATACATATTGCTGTAAAACAATATTTCTATTGTGAAATTTTGTGTTTTTTAAAGAAGTGATTGGTCATTTTTTTGTAGTGAGATTATCTTACCTCGCGGAAACAGACATCCATAATAAACTACAGAGAGATAAATAGTGGAGAATTATTCCAATGCTTTGACAAATATGAATATTTTCAGTTTGATGAATTCCTGTGGTATAAAGAATGCATAGAAGTACCATTGCCGACCACGTATTGACTAAACAATGTTTAACTTTTTTTCTCATCAAAATAGAAGTGTTGCAAATCATGTAAGTGACTGAAGCGCAAGTTAAACATATTATTGCAATAAAACTTCCAACGTAGATCGCGGGATGAGAATACCTGAATTTAGCTCTCGCAGCACTAAAATACAGTGAAAACATAATCACAATTTAGTTACAAGCGCTATTAAAATAATGCCATTATTACTATTGTATTTCGATTTTTAAATTACTTTTCACTTTCTTCTTTGAGAAAACTCGTGTCTTGTAAGAGTCCGTAGTATCCAAGTCTGTTGCAATGAAATACAATCAGATTGTTGACCAAATGAGATAAATGGCATCCGTCACTTGTCCAGCCTTTAGAATCTCCCAAATCCCAGATGACGGGTTTTGGTCTACTTTTAGCGTAATGATAAAGCGGCGCTTTTAACATTACATAAACAGGCTCTGTTAAGTTTACGACTTGCACGCCAACTGAAAAGGGAAATAAACTTAAATAAATTACCAATCGAAACAATAAACGAACCACAATTTTCTAACTTTCGATTTTCTTTTTTAAACGTACTCAATTTGCTGCCGATAACGCAGGATGCGATATCCATATTCTCATTTCCGTTAACAATAGGAAATAATCTATTATCGCTATACATAGAGACCATGAGTTGATGTGGGACAGTAACGCCATCCAAGTTTCGTAGTAAAGATGCAGGAAGTTGGATAGAAGCTTCGATAACCTTATCTTTGGTGTTAATTAATGCGGTTTTATTATTAGTAGCGCAGTGCAATAATCTGGCATCCGAATTGCTAGCTAAAACGTTACTACTGTACCAAGTGCATGTTAATCCAGTAAAGCTTTCCCTTTTAACTCGAAATTCTTCTAAAGCCATATTTTTTTTGTGAGATTGTATCAACGGCGTAAATTCAGTAACAGTTTCAACAGCTTTAATTAATCTGGTACAAGCAGAGTAGCTGGTTTCTGAAATTTTTAGCATTTCTTTGGGCAGTTTCATCACCACGTTCACAATATCGATCAACATAGCGCCTAGCTCTTTTTCCTGCACTAAAAAATGCAGATAATTCTCAACCGTTCGCGTTATAAAGTCTATTTCAACTGGATCTGTTAACTTGCTGATATCCGTCGTGTAGTTTTTGAAACTCTTTGCTGTTTCCAATAGACTTCCTTTCGCGAGCGATAAATTGACCTTCGAAAATTGTTCCAGAACTTTGGTTGTGTGTGATACGTAAGGACATGATTCTGTATTCAGATTTTCCCAGTCCCCAGTTTGATTGCATTGATAAGACGCTTTCATGGCAGATTGAATTGGCCCGGAAAGCCAACTTCCTTCACAAGGGAGCTCTACTTTCCAACCAATAACTGTTCTAGGCCACGAATAAACGCCTTTGTTATTTCTTGTAACTGAAATGACACAAGAACATTATTTGTCTCAGTCTTTGAGAACTAGTTACAATATTCAGTCACTAACAAAAGATTTGTTGGTATTACCAGCCAACGCGCAGTAGCGAGTATCTTCAGAAATAACGATTATACTAATTGTCTTCGATCTATTTCCATGCAGAGATATTAGCTGGCAATTCCATTGACCGTTGTGCTCTTCTTTCACAGGGATGATACTTAGTAAACTGGAACGAGAAGTTTAGAAAAGAAAGTTTCCAAGGATGTCTTCATATTTCCAAACATTTTGAGTCAGTTTTCTTACCTATCGACTAATCCGCTGTCCATAAGATTCCTATTTTCAATTTTAATGTTAGACAAAGTGGTTTGTGGATCTGTGTAATTTTCAGAATTGAGTATTTCCGTCATGTTCGGATTCCAGAGCCAATTCAACTTGGCTGTTTTATCCTCCGTGATGCCAGGAGCTCGACATTTCATTTGTAATGAATCTCCAGCGAAAACGACTTGATTTTGATCTGGCATCATCTCGATAGTAGGTGTGGCTAATTGGCATTGAATCTCATCAGATAATCGCAGTTTCTTCATGAGTTGACCCTTTAGATTTTCTGGCGATGAACATTTCGGTGCTGGGCTACAAAAGTTATTCAATTATAAATTTTGTGATTTTGTTCTCCCTGTGATATTTGGAGATCAGAATCGACCTTTGTTATTGGATTTATTCAAAGAAAAGTACCTCAATTTGATAGACGAATTTTTCATCCAGTTACTAAACCAGTAAATTTTGCAATCACATATCCAAGGGTTCCCGGATAAATCCCTAGAAGAAATAATAAATAATCCTTTAGTAGAAATTTAGGCGAAAACCTTACGGTGTTAATTGTAAATTATAGTTTTTTCATCTCACTTACAATTGTTTCAAAAAATTGAGCCCGTGAAATGTACCGTCTTTCAAAGTAGTCAAGACATTTTGATTAAGTTTCCTAAAACGTGAATTATAAATATGATTAGGAAAGTTTATCGAAGTTTAATTCAATTAGAGTGTATGAATGAGTTTAACAAATTCTAATTCAGGCAGTAAGTAAGCACAATTTTAGTGTTTCATAGCTCGTTAACCATTCTCTCACCAGAGGTGCACAAATGTTTGGAAATATTAGACGTAAAAATGTTGCTGAAAATAAATAGGAGAACTTACAGGCAATCTAAAACCAGCAAATCATGAAATAAAGTTGTCTCCACTGCGCTTATTTTATTTGCTGATAAATCGCTGTGCAAAATTAACAAAAGAGAGAAGATGAAGCATGAAAATGATTACAACAATAAGCAAATAAATAATTATTAATACATTCATTTATATCATTATGATCGTAATTATAGAATGATAATCAATTATCAAACTTACAGCCTTTTCAGTCTTATCAATTGCCTGAAGGCATGTGTATCGATTGTTGTAATTTGATTTCTACTCAAATCTCTGTAAAAATGAAACAAATATTAACAAAATAATTGACGGGTTGGAGAATTGATGAATTAATAAATGCAGAATCAAAATCCTTTAGACTTACAATCTTTCAAGATTTTGTAATCCTTCAAAAGCACCTTCATCCAGAGAGCTTATTTTATTAACGGATAAATTCAATCTTTTTAAATTTGTTAAATTTTTAAAGACCGCTGGTTCGATAAGGTAGATTTCATTCTTGCTTAAATCCCTGGAGGATGAAAAAAAGATACAGGTTTTGGACCGAGTAAGTATAATTTAGAAGCAGAAAAGAACAAAAAAGTGATCTAATCTTACAGCCGGACAAGTTCGATGCTGACTGCGTTAATATCAATTTCTTTGATATCTTTAATCTCTTGTATACGACTTTCGCATCTGACTTTGAGCCATTCAGATTGAGCACCGATTCTTCTGCATGAACATGGTAGAGGGCAAGTATTACCGCCGATAAACTCGAAGGTATGAACCAAAATCCATAATAGAATTACTGCTCTCATCATCTTTGGTGGAGCTCGGACACCTCTAAATCTCTGTGATCATTATTGAATTTGAATGAGGCTGAAGCTTATAATGTTAACGCAATAAAATCACAGATAATGATGTCAGCTGGTTGCAAAAAATGTATTTCGGACTAATATTTTTCAATGACAACAAATTCTTTTTCAATGAAGATTCGTGAACATTAGTGCCCAAGATTTTGTTGGCTCCTACGTTACAAACTTCAGCCTTATTTAAATGCCATATTTTACAAAACAGAACAAAAACGATGATTCCAAAATTCAAAATAAATGCAATAAACACAGAAAAATACAAACGTACTATAAAAAAGATCGGATAATTTTATAATTAGCGAGGCTAGCCGGTAAAAATTAACAAAGAGATGGAGGGATGGAAGGAATTAAAAACTGTTCCAATTTGTATACTATGATTACGAAAATTGAAATATGATACGAAGAGTTGCGATAATTAAATAGAAATTATGGAATTAAGTCTCTAAAATAAATAGGAAGTAAAGAATGATTAATACAGGGGTAAAATTCAATTCAAGAATGATCTAACGTGAGGTGAAGATGACATAAACAAAACACACAGACCATTGTTATATTTACGAGAACTCAGGGGTTTTGAGGTCTCACATAGTTTATAGAGCTTGAGATAAATTTAGAATGAAATAAGAAAGAAAAATAAGAACAAAATCGAGAGAAAGTGATTTACTTACATACGGATACGGTCCAGCTTACTATTATTATTTCACATGGTAAATAAAATACCGTAATAATAATATGAGATGAAGATCTTGGATATTATAAACTCTGCTCCCCATTGACACGGACACCCATGTTAAATCGAGATCGAGAATTCGAGGCATCAATTTAACACGCTAGATGGGTAAAAATTCGAGGAACCAATGGAAAGTGAAGCTTCTTTATTTCCTCACATTTTATTGGTCGGATTTTCTACCCCAAGGACGACGCTTGCGCTCAACGAAAATTCTTTCAAGTTTTTTAACCTAAATATTAGATAGCAGACGACAGCAATATTCTTTCTGTAATTCGTCCTAGTAAAATCTGAAATATAAGATTTTCACGTGCTTATCTTTGTTTAGTAATAGGAATAATGAATTTTAGTAAAATATTTATTAAATCGTTAATACGGAGATCACTTTGCACGAATGTTAAGGTAGATCATTAAGATCCTAACCTAAGAAGTAAAAAATTGTAAATTTTAAATCGTGGTTGATAATGTTATCTATTCTCCATAGAGTATTCCATCACCATCAAAAATCTATGGAGAACTACCGACACCAGAATACGACGTAGATTATTTATGCAATGAATCCAACAGAGAATTAATATCGGAAAATATCAAACAGAGGAAGGGTATAGGAGATATAAACAAAGTTTATGAAATGCTTAAAAATTCCTGCTCCAAAGAATTGTTGGATATAGAACTAGGAAAAATTCCGAACAACACAGATCCCAGAGTATTAAATTACGGCACGGAGCCCCAAGTTTTGAAGACGTTGGGTTCTATTCCAGAATTTAATTACAAACCAAAAGATTTTGAACACTTATCGAAAAACTTACAGCTAATTAAAAAAGAAAATTTGGGAAATTTGGCCGGTTCTAGAAGCTACATGCTTTTGGGGGACCTAGCCGACCTGGAAGAAGCTCTAGTTTATTACACACTGGATAAGCTAACAGCTAAAGAATTTCAGCTTATTTCAGTACCTGATATACTGCCCACGAAGATAATAGAACGTTGCGGTATGATAGTCGATGGCGAAAGGAATCTGGTTTATTCTTTAGATCCCATTCATCATTCTGATCACAGCTTATCAGGAACTGCGGAAATGGCTATAGCAGGAAAACTCTCCGGAGCTAGATTGTCTCTTGACAAATTACCGCTGAGATATACAGCCGTTAGTAGATGCTATCGAGCAGAAGCCTCTAGTATCATCGAAGAAAGAGGTATATTTAGGTAGGAAATTATATTTTGCCCGCAGAGATAGCAATGATCGAAATTTTTGTCATTTTTTTTTAACTAAATTTGTTTTTGTAGGGTACATCAGTTCACTAAGGTAGAGATGTTCATTGCAAGCCAATCGGAACAGTCTTCTGACCTGTTTGAAGAACTGAGATCAATTCAAGAAG
Source organism: Phymatocera aterrima (assembly GCA_963170745.1). Taxonomy (NCBI): domain Eukaryota; kingdom Metazoa; phylum Arthropoda; class Insecta; order Hymenoptera; family Tenthredinidae; genus Phymatocera; species Phymatocera aterrima. The sequence continues at coordinate 21,737,661 of OY720660.1, forward strand.
ATTTGTTCTTTGACTTGGGTCTGCATTTCAAAGTTCTAGATATGCCACCACATGAATTGGGGGCTCCAGCTTATAGGTATAAAATAATAACTGAAGTATAAGTTTAGCTTTTCAATTTTGGGGGACTTGAGTAAAGTGTGTTTATCATTTCCACAGGAAATTGGATATAGAAGGTTGGATGCCTGGGAGAAAACAGTTTGGTGAATTATCAAGTTGTAGTAATTGCACGGATTATCAATCCCGTAGACTTGACATAAAGTACGAAACTGGAAAAAGCCAATTACAGCATGTACATACTTTGAATGGCACGGCTTGCGCTATACCAAGAATGTTGATAGCAATTTGTGAAACGCATCAAACTGAAGATGGAAGTATAAAGATTCCTGATAAATTATTACCCTTCATGAGGAAAAAAACTGTTATTGAAAAACAGCCATTGGCTCATATGAGATATGTTAAATATAAGCCAAAATTCGATTAGATTAAGATTAAACATCTGACTTTTTATTCATTTCCATCTCAGAATTTCCCTCGATTTGTATTTTGGAGAAAATTTAATGAATAATTGAGGCAATCTACATGGATCTATGTAGTGAACCAAGAGATTATCGAGTAATTGGGTAGAATTTACATTACAAGTAATCCGGGTTCGAGTCCCGGTTTGCCAGATAATTTTTTATTGTCTTTTATGATTTCGAGTCTTTAAACTCAAAAATTACAAGTAAATCAAATTATACTATATTATTTGAATTTTGTTGTTGTTTTCAATTCCTTTATTTATTTAATGAAGAGACAAAATAAAATGACGCAATACATGGAGAGTTCAATTTTTGTTCTGTTTCTTTCCTATATTTGCACAATATCATGAAAATCAATTACTTTCTTCTCACATATCATTTATTATTATTCCCTTACAAAATATAACAATGCACATTTGTCCTCATAAAATGATTGATCATCATCACCTAGCTAACTGAATATGACTGATGATACATACATTGATATTATCACACGCTGCATTTGAATATTTTCTCTATTTGTTTAATATTGGATTATTCATTTACCTATGCAATTTTTTGAATTTTCAATTTTGCAGACGTTTTTTTCCCAATTCTCTGATTCGTATTTATCATTGTATTTATAAATTCGGTATACTATTTAAAAACATATTATATGCGCAACGTCTCAATTTCAAATCTCGTATAGATGATTAGTGGCTATTAATTTACTACGCCGATTAAAAGATGCCACCTAATAGCAAATAAATTATGTAGCAATCACCATGTTGTAAGAATTCGGATGAAAAAAAAATATTATTGATACAAAAAAATAATAATAATAAATAATAAAAATAACAAAATTAAGATTTTTCGCCGTTCTTCACGAATTTCATTTTTTCCCACATTTTCTAAGCATTCATATTTCGAATTACTATTTGGAAGTTTCCGGAGGATTGAAAAAGACCAACAAAAAGAAGACACTGCAAATCAATGAACATCTCACCCGACATATATATTTCTATAAACTAAAACAATAATTATTGTACAAAGTAATATACTTCATAAGAAAAAACGAGTGTGGGGGGGGGGGGGGGGGGGGACTAGGTTTTCGAAAATCGTACGCACACATGAATAACGTTCTTTTTTTTACTATTTTTTTTTAATACTTTTTTTGTTTTTTTTCTCTTTTTTTTTGCCATTGTGTATATATTTTGTAGCGGAGTTATAAAAAATTGTAACACAAAATATTTTTCCACTTAAAAGTAATACAATTTTGAAACATTGTAGGACTTTTTCAACAATATTCCTTTTCCCCAGGCTATAAAATTACCTATTAGTTTTTAATTTTAATGTTTATTTCAGATTTATTTCAATTTCATTCATTTAATTTTCAATTTTTAATTTTTATTTTCATTATCATTATTTTCATTATATCATTTCATTAATTTTGTTTGTTTGATTCAACAATTTATTTGTATCTATCTTGTCGTATGAGAAGACACACTGTTTTTTGTAGTGCACCTTGTTTTTTTGTTTATGATGATTGATTTTTTTTCATGCTATCTTTTTTGTTTTGTTTTTCCTTTTTAAATTCCCTTCACCGATTAGTTCATCTTCTTCGAAGGTTTTTAAAGTTGAACAGAATACTGACACATCCTCAATCGTTGCTGTCTCTTCTGTGGCAATGATGTTTTTTAATTGTTTTTTTTCATCTAACAAATCGAAAGAAGGAAAATTTGATCTTTATTTATTATCACATGATTTGAATGAGTACTATCCCTCCATCCCTTTATGATTTTTCTCACGGATTCTTGATTTTCAATTTGAAAATGTTCGTTAAATATTTTGTACTCGTTCTTTATCCAGATTCTACCTATATGATGCTTCATTACAGAGCAGTTGAAAAAATATGTCGATGAACTATATCTATTATTTTGATTCTGAAATCTGTATAAAATATCATGATTATATTACCTCGACCTCAGTTTGTATTTAATCTTCTTCTTCTCCAGATTCTGATTCTTCTTCAGCATTTTGTAGCCACTCGATGAATTTTTTCATTTGGTCCAAAAACAACATTTTGCCTTTTACTGAGTGCCCCTCCTTGAACCATTTCAAGATCACTTCTTCTGACACCACATCAGCTGCAATGAGATGAAAAAAACGATTTACGTGATTGTATTATGCCATCAAAAAAATATATTTGTAATTTTCAAACTCCTTTTTTCTTTAATTTGTTATACTCACTTTTGTAGAAAAGTAAGACAATCTTTTGGAAGACTTTCATAAAGTTCATATTTTCGTAGCAAAATTCTTGGACCTTCAGAAGCAAGGCTAATTCAGATCTGGCAGTGGATGTGAAGGCGCCAAATAATGGCGTGTAGATCTTCAGATGTTTTAGCGCCTGTTCGGCTACAAGCTCTTCCTTTTTATTCCATTCGGCTTGACCCATTACTACTCCCCAAATCTGGAAAAGATGATTGAAAACTTATCATAACTCTTCTATTTTTCATATTATCTGAAAAATCTCTTTTTTTTTTTTTCATTTACCAATCCAATAACTTCATGTTCAGGGATGCAACTTTTCACGGCCATTTCTTTGAGATCTAGTACAATATCCTTGATTGGTCGATTATCCGCCAAATCGTCGAGTAGTAATTGCTGTAAATCTCTCTTCGCTTCTTGACTTGCTTGCGCCTTATGTAATTTGACGATATCTGCTAAGCCGGCAGCCTCAAAAGCTGATCTAAAATGTTCTTCGGTCCTCTTGTTTGGCGGTACAAATTCCATCAGTCTCAATTATAAAACAAAGACAAATAAATTAGATTTATTGAAATGAAAATATCGAAATTTGTATCTTCATGAACTGCTATAGGATTATTTCTTCATATTTCATATAGTTATTGAAAATTTTATCGTAACAATATTATATCATTTGAATTGAATTCACCTTCCTTCAATGCCTCCACGTTTAAGGGCAGTCATCAAACTGGGTAATCCTTTTTCTTGCTTCCATGTAACACAAACTTCCATCAGAAAATCCAGAGCCAAATTATCTTTTACAAGATGTTCGTTAATCAATACAGAAAGAACAGTCGGGGGACAGGCGCCATTTGATATCCATAGTGCAGTCATTCGGGCTAATTTAACTCTTTCCATTGTTGAAAATCCCTTCATAAACACCAGTACCTTCTTCATTTCTTCTTCGAACATTTTTTCCAAGTATTTGTAGCGTCGGGTCAACTTTATGAAAACCTGTGAAATATTTTACAGTCATAAAAAATGCTCAACGGAGGATTTCTTGTAACAAATTTAGAGCAAAATTGAAATAAATTAAGACTTTCTTCCTAAATCAGATAAGTTTTTTCGACATATGGAAGACTAAAATCAGACAAAAAGTGAACAAATCAAATGATACAACAAAATTATAGCAAAATTGACGGACATTGAGCGTTTTTTTTTTTCAAGTTATGGAAGTTTGTTTGCAATATTAGAGCAAAAAATATCGTGAAGTTGCATGAGATTGGGACATAAATAGTAAAAAATACGAGCCTGTTCGAAATTTTTCATGCTGTCCATGTCTTCAGGCTGTTCAAAAACGCAAGCGGTGGTTTTAACAGGTTTATCGCCATCTTGAGCGATGGAACCTCCGGGTACTAGGAGGCCGCCAGCAATAAGAATGTCGAAGAGAGCCTCTCCGTATCGGCGATAATCAAGTTTAGAACCAGCCACATCCAAATACTTGGAAATTGCCTCTAAATCATTACCGGCTTTTTCCAATCCCAGAAGAATAGCATCCCTAAACCCAGTAGGGTCGTATTTCTCTCTTTCATCTATGAAAATGGATAAAATTGATCAAATTTTGAATATCTTTTGACTAAATGAGAGCGAAATAAAGAATTTTATGCCCTTTAATTTTTCGACGATGAATTTCAATCTAATTACATCAGAAGAATGAATGAATTAATTGAAAAATTAATCATTGAAAACTATTTTTCATCATAATTGTTTTTATACCTCTTTTTCTGGTCTTTATGCGTTGACCTGACAGCACTGGCTTTTCTATTTTCTGACTCATACAATTCCCTTCTGTAATAGAATATAAAACAGTGTTATTTATTTGCTTAAATCGGCAAATAACAAACGTTCACAATCAAAAATATACTTCACTCTGATTATTAAATACAAAAGCTATTTCATCTTGATAAATTATTGTTAATATTGAGCATCTTCACTTTCTCATTCATGTGACAGAAAAAAAATCAGAGAAGAGAAAATAATAAAAGAAATGACGCAACAAAATCCGGAAAAATAATATCAGCTGGTTTGGTCACCTCAACTTTGTAAAAGATGTAAATTTAGCTGACATTTTTCGATGAAAACAAATTCTTAGTTTTCATGATCTCAGGATTCACCACGTCGTGAAATCCAGAATCACTGAAAGTAAAAATGGGTTTTCCTTGAAAAATATGCACATTTGACAACATTCAGGGGACAAAACAGCTGATATTATTCTTACTGATTTTATGCCGTCAACATAATAATTTTAACAGCGAAAAGATAGATCATATACACAGTAATGAAATTTATTCAGATGTATAGTTATAACAAATAGACGTCATTATCTTTAATATTGTTTATAAATAAAAATAATAGGATTTCTGGAGTGAATATTATTTTTTACAGATAAAGGGTAAAAAAATAAAAAGTAATTGTTTCATTGTGAAAGAGAAAAACCACAACATGACTGTACAACGGAATTGGACATGGTAAGAAGATAAAGAAGTTATGATTATGATGAAATGAAACGGAATAAACGGTATATTATAATAAAGAATTTCAATGTATTGAGTATTTAACCTCATATATGGAGTTAAAAAAGAAATAGTCTTTTGGCAAGGAAAAATAAATGCAAACAAAGGAATGAAAGACAGAAATAAAGAGAAAGAATTAAGGTGAAAAATGTATGTGTGAAAATTAACCTTGGAAATTTACAACAAAATAAGAAGCCCAACATCAGAGAATTGACTATAGCAATTTCAATGAAAATAGAACAAAAATATGTCGATATGACTAATCAATGACTAATTTTGATGCACATACATATGTACACGTATAAAATTAAAAATTAAAAAATAAATTCATAAGTCATTGTTATTAGTATATGGGATTCTCCAGAATGCTGCGAACATGATTAATTTCCTGCACGTTTGGTATTGGGCCGCCTTTTCTACTAAGGTTAAGGTGCTTCGTAAAAGTTTGGATCTTGATGTTAGTCTGAGGGTAATTAACCCTGGAATTATTATCTTGAAATATTGCAAATAAATACTCATATTCAATGATGATATTTCTTACTTTAATGCACTTAAAAACGTCGAACCGCTCCTTTCCAGGCGTGTATGATGTGTTTCAAGGAGGACTGCGTAAGTTGGGGTCAGCGAAATGGGAACAGGGGTACCCAATAACAGGCAACGTGTGGACGACCGGAAATCAAAATGTCGAATATAACAGATATACAAAAATGATCAAAATTATGTTGTGGTGGTTTTATACTGCTTTTAGCCTTTATTTTAATGATAAAATATCTTCTGGTAATAAAATTATAATCTCAAGTAGCCATGTTTTTCATTAAAAAACACCATCTCAGATCTAAAAGAAATATATACTGAAATAAAATAAATAATCATCATCGCTTAGCTGTCGTAGGCATCAGCCAATCGTCGATAGATAGCGCTTATAACAATGCACAACAAAACATTACCCGACATACCTGTTTCCGATCTTCAACTTATGCGCATACGTTATGCGCTCACGCAATCAAGATACGACGCGGGACATGATCGAAATTCGAAATTTTATTCTACGTTTCCAATTTACCGATATTATAATTAAACTATATTTCGGATCGAATTAGATACAGCATTTCAATGTATTTATCGAATCCACCACTTGATTTATTTCTCCATTTTTAATAATTACGAAAACATCGTAACTTTATAAGCTTCTTTTACGTATTTATTGTTATATTCAACTTTGACACCCCAATTTAGCTCCATTGATGTAATCTCATTTCATATTTTGTTTAAAGCGATATGAAAACACTAAATTAAAAAACTGCATTTTTTATTGAAACCATTAAAAAAATGGAATAGAAAAGAGAATAGATCAAGGACAATCTCCGGATACAAGAGTACAGGTAGAAATTGAGTACAGAAGCAAAAGATGGATGGATTCAGACGCGAAAAGTTTTTTTCAATATATTTATAGAAAATGTAATTCTAAACTTACATACAATACGAGTTATAGAATAATAATGGAAAGCGGAACACAATATGCCATTTATGATGTGAAGAAAGGATTCTAGGTTTCGCCTATTACATAATATTATCGTGCATTCAAAAATTAAGTATTTAGATTTAGATTATTCTACAAATAATGAACATAAAATAAAAGCAAAACTGTGCTCAAACTTGCAAAGATATGGATACTTCCTGAGCCAGTACACCTTTCAACATGAGTAAACAGCTCCTTATACGCTAAAACTGCTCTGAGAGTAGAATCTGTCGTCTCAAGTCCTGTGCTAGAATCTTTGAATAAAAGATCCCTGGTACCGTTAAATGGGCCGTACACATGAATTGGTCTCAGCGCATAAGTTCGATATCCAAACCAATTTTCAATACTCAGTAAAGCGGAAACTGTGTCATTTATGTCGATTGATGATCGACTGGTGCGTCCCATTACCTGTGTCATATAAAACGAGCATATTATCACCATTATTTAATGTTATAATATTCGAATCGTAGAAAATATTTATATCTTCAGTCTCAAAAGACAAATTTCCATTACCTCACTATCAATGGTAACAGAAAGAGCACACGAATCATCGACATTAAGTCCATTATATTTAGCTAGAGTTCCGTTTTTACATAATACACGAAATTGTGATCCGTTGATAACTCCGCTGTTGACATACTCTGAAAAACAAAGTTCCGGTGGTTGATAGAAAATTGACCAATATCTACTTTCATTGAATATAATTTGTATACAAATCACTCACCAATAATATTTTTAGCTTCAATAAAAGCAACGTCCCCAGCGCCACTGCTAAGACATTCAAGAGCTCCTTTATCTCCGTAAAAAATATTGCTAGAATTAGCAGAGCAACTTGAATTGTTGTTTTCGATTGGACAAAGAGAGCAAAGTTTAGAGGAGAATCCCCCATTACTATATTTGTGGTCTCGGTCTTCAATTCCAGGGGTACAAGCGCCAGAAACTAGGTCAGATACTTCTGCACTGTAGTCGCAAGAATCTGTGATAATTTTATTCAAACGAGCAGCATTTATAAAACTCAGCCAAGCGATGCCACCGTACTCGGGGAAACAAGCTCCACGCTGACGTATAGAAGCAAAGCTTGATACGTTGTAAGCCGTGCCCGCACGAACAACTGCTATTATCACACTATTTTTATCCGTTTCTGTCTCAGTGTATAAAACTGTTGACAAATTGTAACCCCTGAAAGGAAAATCATGTTAAACCATTTAATTGAATCGAAATGAATATTGAAATTATGATGAATATTTAATCCAAGGGAAATAAAATTCAGAATTAGTCAATAAATTTGATTAAAAAATAGGAACACTTACTGTCTAGCTAGATGACCGTAGTGAGAATCGATAGTGATAATATCAGCTGTATTGTTAGCAATATTGCGGAAGCAGTCGAAGATATTCTTAGCCTGTGTGCAGGCTATATGCGGTTCAATTCCATAAAGTTTGGCCCCTTCCGCTATCCAATGACACTTATTAGTTTCTGTCGTGCGGACTGTACACCATCGAATTGGTTTACCGCAAGATCTAGTCGTAGTGGTGAGTTCTCTTCCGGAAGAAAGATAGGTTGTTAAATTTTGTAGCTCAGGTGGAAATTGTACAACATTCCCACGTTGAAGAATTGATTTCACAGCCACTATCCAATCTTGTACAGTTTGTGTGACTGGATCTGGTGTCAACCAAGCCTTCAATTTCTCTTGTAGAGAGGCAGCAATTTCACTAAAAATAAAATGTTTATCAACAAAATTAGTGATGTCAGTCACGATTAGCATTGACGATTATTCATGAAATATCTATTCCGAATATTCTTACTTTCTCGCTGAGACTGTACTCCAAGGTTGTCGAATCCAGGTACAAGGATTCGGGTTTGATATTTCAACGAGGGTAAGATTAGGGCACAGAAATTTATAATTAGTGAACAGTTGATCTGAGATGGAAGCATTTGTGGTATCATATAGAATGTTATCGACGACCTAAAATTAAAGAAAAAGTGAATGAGTTTATTGCTAGACAATAATTTTGGGTAGAGGAAATCGGTGATTGGTTTTAAGCTGAATAAACCTACGCCAAAGTAGTCATAGACATTATTCAAGGTGACGTAGGAAACGTTTCCTTTGCCTGAAACTAAACAATTCAGAGCACCAATGTCACCATCCTTTCGGTTTCCGGCATATCGGCAGGTGGATGTATCATCGCAAGCTGCGCAGAGCTCAGGGTATTTTTGTTCTGCGAATAAAATAATAACGAAAGTTCATCAAAAGTGTGATTTGAATAAATTGAAAATTAATCGAATTCGGTCGAAAGCAGTTCGTTTGAAACATATAGCGTTTTTCACTGGCTCATGCACTGGCAGTGCGCGCGGAGTTATTTTATCTTTTTCTATATCCTACTTGAGAGGAGAATGGGACTGCACTCAATAGAGCACTAGTGCAGCCAGTGAAAAACGCTAACAAGAGTACTCGATCCTTAGAATATTTCCTTTGAACTCTTCTTCACTGGAATTCTAAATACTGTTTTATGTTTTCGAAATAAAATAATCTGAGGGCAACAATTTGATAATGTGATATGTTAATTGGGAAATCAAATAAATTTACTCAAAGCAGCATCCTGGGATGAGTCTGTGACCCAGTTTCCGGGTCTACAAGCAGTTCCGAAATAGTTTCTCAAATTTAATGCCTCATTTTCAGCGGCTGATAGATTTGAATCACAAGTATTATTGTAGACTTTTTTCTCAAAGTATTTTTGAATGTTGTCAGTCCATACTTGGTCCTGACTGAAGCCAGAATGGCAGAGACCGCCTTGTTTTAAATCATCGAAACTTCCCGGAGTGAAGGTACTCCGAACAACGGTGACTTTTTGGTATTCGAAATTTTCTGTAATTGAATAACAAAAATGATTTATAATTATTTCGTCTGATGAAATAATTGCTACAACAGAATGAATATTACTATGTTGTTTTTTGTTTTTTCATTTCGTTTATTATATTTGAATTATAACGAACCCTTTATTCTTGAGGGATGTTTCAACTGGGCAACAACTTGAGTATCGGATGGATAAAATTGATAAGCAAGGAGAGCTTCCTCTGCAGTAAATATTCCGAAATCAGCTTCTCCACGATTTAATTTTATTGCACATTCTGAACTATCTTCTACACGAACGCATGATACTTGACTATCCCCTCTCTGTACTTGGATACAAGTGTTATCACTGATTGTTGTTCGCGGGGCGCATAATCTGTCTGAAAAATTAATACTTATGATAATTAGTATTCTTATTCGCATTTAGAACCAGTGTAGATAAATGATGTGTTTTGTTTTTTTTCTGTTTGTTTTTCCATGTGCTTCCCATTCTAAGAAAAGAGAAGAAATATGGGGTAAAACGATCGAAAATTAATAATATCAGTTGTTTTTCGACATAAAAATATATCCTGCAAAATGCATTTTTCGCGATCTTGCGGTGTTGAAACAGCTGATATTATGTTTTGTGATTTTGTTAGCATCAGAATTTGTAAATTCCTCAACAATATGAAATTCTTATGGCGTTTTCCATTGGAGCTACACGTATATACGTATAACCGGTGCAGTACGTGTAGCTGTCTGTCTCTTTCTCTCTTCTGAGAAAACCATAGCCACACCGTACCGGCAAAGGCCATTAGATATGATTTATTAATGATAATTATTTTCTTTTCCTTTCCGAAATTTAGGGCGTTGTCATGACAGCTATAATATAGAGATAAGCTTGATGCACATGCTATAGGTATAGTGTATTATCTTGTTTAATCTAAACTCCTCGTATGTTGTACCTCTTCTGGGGAAAACGTGCTATAGGTATGTATATATACAGCTCTTACGGATATTGTATTATTAATTGTTAGGAATAAAAGTGCGAAGGATTTACAGTAAAAATATAAACTAGAACAAGTGGAAAACAAAATTGAGAAATGCAGAGTGTGATAATCACAATTAGTAGATAACAACAAAAAAAACGACTTATTTTTAGGGATCGGATATTCTATAGTATAATGATAAATTGAGAAATCGGTTGCGAACAGTTATCGCGGTCTTAAAATTATATAAAAGGAGCTGTTAAGGTGTTTTTTTCTTCTGGTTAGCAAACACTGCTATTGTTCGATATTGAAGTCTGTTCCGTTTTCGTGTGGGTATAATAATTATATAGTTGCGGATCCAGCATTTGCGTAAATGATCGTTGAAATCGTGTGTATGTATCAGTTTATTATGTATAGGCATATGCCATTTTGAGCGCGTGATTTTTTCGCTTGATTAATCATAGTAATTACGTACTATACATACACGTAGCGATAAAGGTTATTCACTCATGTGGTATACCTATGTATAAGTATAATATAAAAGTATAATTTCATCGCCGGCTGGCGAATAAAATTTTGAATCTTCGTTTTGTTTCAGACGTTATTGCAGCTGTTTGAACCTTTCGAACATATATTTCTGGGTAACAGCGTTGACTGAATTATAATAAAGAAGAAAAAAAGAAAAACCGCGGGACTATAGTATTTGAATACTTTTATCATTGAATCGGAGGGGCGTTTTATAAATTGTTATTATTTGGGTGAAGATGCAACTTCGATTGAGTTTTTGACAATATGAAGAAATTTTCACTATAGGTGTAGTCTAGTATGTCGTAACCTTATGCAGCAGTCTTTAATTTGTCAAAATTGCTGATTTTTACGGCCGGACCAAAAACAATTACCCGCTTTTCATAACTATTAATCCGTGGTCTATAATTATTAAAACTACAGTACTATAAATAGGAATAAAGATCAAACTGTACAGTAAATTTGGATTTTGGCGCGCATGGTGTATGAAATTGAAGGAGAAGAGGCCTGTACATTTGAATCAGCGAAATATCATCGGTGGAAAAAATACTGATTGTACTCTGTATATAATAATAATAATAATGATAAAAATATCTCTATACCCGAATCACAAGCGCGAGTTACATAACATAGGTATATCGTATAATAGATACAGGTAAAATATCGTATACCTGTAATTATCAATATAGATTACATACAGCCGACGCTGTAAGACGCTACAAAATTGATGATAATATTATTTCACCCCATGATTTTTATCTATAATTCAGAATCTATAACTATTATAATAGTATCATAGGTATAATGGAGAGAAGAGAATTGAGCAAAAAAACAACGAAAAACGAAAAAAACAACAGGGATACATTTTTATGATGTATAAAATTGACTTACATCTATCTTGGGCGGCAACACCACCGAAGATCAGTAAAGCGACGTACACAGCCCTCATATCCTTTAGTTTTTTTTTTTTCTTCAAGAAATTCGGATTCCAGAATAACTGAAAACCTTTTTTGGGGGCGATCGGGTTGTACAACGTTAAACGCACTACTGAAATCGAGCGTTTTTCTTGCTGACCGTTTTGAAACTAGGCGTGCCGAGCACTTAGTCTCTTCATTTGAGGTAAAATCATGATAACGTACTGGAACTCACACACCTGAACTGAAGAGACTCGTGTAGTAGATACGCGTACTTGTACCTTCCCATGTGTAACTCATACCTACAATTTTATCAATAGATAAAAAAATTCACGACACGCTGCGATTCGCGTTCATATTGTACTTATAGATCACTGATCGTTCTACTCCACTTACAATTATAACTATCGTGGACATTCACGGAAATATATATATGTACCTATGTATTGTATCTTTGTCGCAGTCATTGACGGAGCATTTTTCGTATGAAATATTTATGACGATATAAGTTGAAATTTTCTATTTTTAAAACATTTTTTGTACTATGATAAATAAATAAAATATTTCATAAGGGCTACGCAGATTGATATTTCTCGATGTAAGTATAGACAGGGGTATATAATTTTGAATTTTTATATACCATGCTAATGTTATATTAATATTATTTACTCATAATAATCAGTGGAAGATTCTTTCGATTTACACATTTTCGAATAAACTGTTCGAAAATACTATCGTTCGTGATGATTAATCAGATAAACTAATCGTGGGATATTGAGAAAACTGATTCATCTGAATTCCGAAAGCTATATTCATACAAATTTCATAAATATGACGTAAAAGATATCGTACAGCTGTATGGTAATAACTAAGAAATAAAACGAAGATCCAGATACCTATATAGGTTTCAATGACGGAAAAAATCATTATTATTATTCAAAAATTAGGGATAATTATTCAGAATCTGTAACCCAGATTTCTAAATTTGCTTTGTTGTGTGACCTGACTTCAGGTGCTGAATTTTAATGATATTATAATGATGAAAATCGTCCGGGTTAGTATTTAGCAATAACATCTATCAAAAGTATTGGGTTACACCTTTGATAACAGGAATCCATTATTGAGAAAAAATGTATTTATCTGCAGGAGATAAGAAAAAAGTAAATAATTACGTACCCATATACTGTACGTGTATGTGTGATGACGCGGAATCAACTCATATAGGTAGAATAGGCGAGTATATGAACTTGCAATCATAATCGGTTGTCTTATATAATAATTGAGATTGTGTGCATAAATTTCACTAGATAACATCACATATAATAATACATAAATGAAACATGCGATTTTCACTAATAAACAAAAGTTGAATTCTATTTTTCATATTACAGTCTGCACACCTATCCTTATTCTCCATGACAATAGCACACCGCGTATCATTGCAGACGTTCTACTTAATTAAAGATGTAGGTATAATTCCTAGTAACTTATCTAAGTTTCTACAAGATTTTCAACGCACCATGCGTTGACTAAATATCACGCATTAAGTTCACGTATACAACATACAACAAATATATAAGCCTGTGCAGGTAACTATAAACGGCATTCAAACTGATGAAAAATGTTATTTTTCTTCGCCTGTTTCTGCACCTCCACAATTTCCGGTAAGCTGCAGTATAGACGTGCATATAGATAATTCAAAACTGGTCAGGTCATATCGTAACAAATAATAATAATGTCACAAGGAATGCTCTGAATATTGCGACATTTCTTTGTATATTTATATACTATCATTATTATTATTATATTTATATACCTCAAAAATGTCAAGTCTCACATTTTTATCCGATTCTTTGGACAGGTGCACGATATATTATTATGCGTCTCTCACGCAACTGTATCAATATTTGATATTTAATATCACTGATAACACACATACTATAATATACTTATATACCTACATATCGTTTTCAATTCCTGACATCATTCGTCCTCGTTGAAGCTCACGATGTTCAAAAATCCCCGGAAGAATCGTTATCGGTATCCGGATCGTCTTTCGTTTGTGTTGATGGCTCCGAAATTCCTCTTGCTGATGTTTGCAACGGAGTACCCGATTGTCAGGATGTTTCGGACGAAACTCAAAAACTCTGTCGACACGTTGTGTAAGAAATTCATCATAAGAGTTCGAAAATACTGGAGAAAAAGAAAATTTTGAATTCAATTCACTCTGAAACCAAAATAAAGTATTTTTGTTCTTCTGTTCATTCTTCCACAATCGAATTCATCCGTCGTCAAAGTAACAGTATTCTTTAATTAACTGTCGAGTACAAAAATACGTGTAATTTTTCAATAATTCCATAGATGTCCAACTTCGATGTTTCGTTGTTTATACGGAGCATGTATATCGCGAAACTCCCGTTGCGACGGAGTAAAAAATTGCGTAGACGGCAGTGACGAGATTCGTTGTGACGTTGCGGAAATTTGCACGGATCGTGATTTTCAATGCTTTATAACTTCCGAATGCATTCCGCTAAGAGATCTTTGCAATGGATATGTCGACTGCCGTGATGGCAGTGATGAAAACGCTACAACTTGCCAGGGACACCCTTGTTCTCCGCATACATATCATTGTTCTTATGGCGGATGTGTACATCAAGAAGTAATTTGTGACGGTACAAAAGACTGCATCGATGGTACCGACGAAGACCCGGTTACTTGCGATGCGATTCGTTGCCGGGGCTCCGCATGTGAGAAATACAAATGCAGGTAGAAATATTTGAATCAAAAAGAAATCGGTGACCCGTGAATAGTGATCAAATTTTCAATTCTTATAAGTCCTGCACTCCAAAATTTTTCGCTTTATCAGCTCTGAAGAATTTTCTTGTGAAAGTGGGGACCAGTGCATACCGAAAAAAAATCTCTGTGATGGAAGTCACCAATGCCGAGATGGTTCTGACGAAAATTCGCTACTGTGTAATACATTTTCGTGAGTATTAATCTGAATATCTCATTACCGGTTTTCTAGGTTTTCTCTAGGTTTTTTTTTGTTTTAATTTGAAAAATATCGCAGTTGTCCTCCAGGATCATTTCGCTGTGCTTACGGCGGCTGTATACCAGAGAATAAAAAATGTAATTTTGAGCAAAACTGCTATGACTGGAGTGACGAAGATGAGTTATTATGTGGTGCGAGTTTGCCAGGAGAAGCTTGTCGTTTGCCACCGGCAAAGCCTGCTACACATTACACAGTTTTAGGATGTTCTCATTGTCGTCCCGGCGAAATAGTCACCGAATTAACAAAGCTAGACTATCTTTGTGACGTTAAAGAATCCCTCGAAGGATCGAGTACCGTTTATTGCGAAGACAACAAATGGATACCTTCGGTTCCAACGTGCCCCACAAGTACGTTCCTAATTGAGTTACATTCGTTTTTACTTTGTGTACCGAAACCTGTTGGGGAGGTTGGGGAGTTGGAACCACAACATCTGTAATTAGTGGTATTAAGCAATAATCATGCATTGTATATATATTTATAGCGATCATGTACTCGTCGACTACGAGAACAGGCCTAGAAATTCCCGCAAACAAAATAATTTGAGAATTCCAAATTCTAAGTTGGCATTTTTTGTTCAAAAAACTATTGCTGACAATTTCACCGTGACATAATATTTCCTTAATGTTTTATGCCTGAATATTTGATTTTTCAAGATTCCATTGATATTGATTTTGAGTAACAAATAGCAATATTCAACTATTGAATGAGAAAATCGAAATTATGTCACGGTGTAATTGTCGGGAATGGTTTTGTGAACGAAAATCGCCAACTTAGAATAAATTCGACCGATTCCAAGAGATTTGTCTACGTTGTGAAACGCTTTGTTGTGAAACATTCGCATCTCGGCATTTGTTTAGGATTTTCAATTTTCTTTGCAGGAGTTTCTAGGCCTGTTCTCGTAGTTGGCGAGTACACGATTGTTATAAATATTCAATGTACGATTATTGCCTAATACCATTAATTATAGACGATGTGATATCATCTCCCCAACCTACTTAAATCTATAAAATTTTATATATTTTATGCAGATGTCAGCCAAATAACTTGCCCAGCATTGGAAGCAAACGGTGCAATAAAACGTTGTGAAGTAAAATGGGGACCCCACGAAGGGTGGATATCCTGTGATAATTCTGTACCAGTAGGAACACACGCAATACTAAAGTGTCCAGAATATTACGAGCCTGAAACTGGATCATTTCATACAACATGTTTGCACGACGGAACATGGAGTCGAAAATCATTAAATTGTAAGCCGTCGTGCGGAAATCGTGATCCATTAGGTAATACGTACATTGATTTTTATCACATTGCTCAATTTCTAAAATTGGGGTGCGCCTATCGATTTGAGAAAAGAAGAAAATAGTCTATGTACATTTCTCTTTATAAACTCATCTAGTATTGCCGCTGATAGTGAACGGTTGGGAATCGTCCAAAAGCGATCCTCTCCCATGGCATGCAACATTATTTGTATACGAAGATGGAAATTTGAATTTTTTTTGCGGAGGAACATTAATTGCCGAAAGACTAGTCCTAACTGCTGGTCATTGCGTGTGGAAAAGTGATAATGACTTGTTAAAAATCGTTCTTGGTAGTTACTCGAGTGATTTCACTCGGCAGGACGAAGACGCGCAAGTATTTAACGTCGATAAAATTCATTTACAATATTCCTATCAAGATTCCGATGGAAATTATGGCTCAGACTTGGCTATTCTTGTTCTTGATAAACCAGCGATTATTAATTCCATTATTAGACCGGCGTGCATTGATTGGAATAACGCTAATGACGTTATGCAGAGAAATGGAGCAATTGGACTAGTCACTGGTGAGAAATTAAGAATTTTAGTATACAGAAATGCAAATCTTCGTTTTCCTATTTCTCACCCAAACTAACAGAAACAAAAATTAAAATTAGCTCATTATTTGAACACAAATTATAGGGATGGGTATAACGGAGAACGATACGTTTAGTTCGACCCTCAGAGTAACATCAGTGAACATAGTATCGGATGATACATGTCGTGAGAAACAGAAAAAAGATTTTCGAAAGTATATAACTTATACGTCGTTTTGCGGAGGTTGGGCTAACGGCACGGGTGTTTGTAACGGAGATAGCGGTGGTGGTTTGGTTTTGTTAAGACCGAATTCTATGGTATGGGAGGTACACGGTGTTGTATCAATAAGTCCAAGACGTTTAGGAACAAGCTTTTGCGACCCAAATTTTTACACCATATTTACAAAGGTAATCGTCAGAATTATACTTGAATTTTCATTCTGTTTATGTTTAAAAGCAATTTTAGAACGCAGGTATGTAATATGTTTACATACCGGGTGAATTTCTAACGTCCACACACTCGGAGCAGCCATAAGTTGACCACGAGTCCAACGCTGGCAACTTTTTTGCCAATGCCAACGAGTCAGAAACTAGAAACCTTTAAAACAATTATCAATTTTGACTCATGGCTGCTTTTTTCGCTGCTCTGAGATTTCTTTATTTGGCAACCGTATTCACCTTTTATTCAAAAATTGGTGCAACGTCAAGACTCAAGTGATCAGAATCCAACACCGAAGAGAGTTACATGTTTCAATTGTTTCTTTTCCATTATTTTATTATCGTTGACTCTCTATTATCTTTTGTCAAAGGTTTCGGCATATGGAACATGGATTAAAGGCTTCATCGATAATATGCCTGTGATTGGTCCACCAAATTCATCAACCCTTCCAAACCATGATTCAATTGGATGATATATTGTATTTCTAATTCTTCAGTAATTAAATCTTCAGATGAAATATCATTGATCCAAACAGTAAAGTATACATTATCTTCCAAGAATCTTAACAGAATGGAATTTATTCTTCGTTCCTATAATTTTGTATCAAATTAATAGCTCAATTAACATGCATATACTATTATTATGTACTGTTTATGTGCGAATATGTTGGTAGTAGGCTTTAAAACTCGAAGCATTTCATTTATATTCATAGTATATGCATAATAGGTTTTTTTCTCAATTATTATTATTTTTTTTTGTTCCTTACAATAATAATATATTCATGCTGATAGTAATAATAATAATAATATTATTAATAATAATAACTATGCACTCTCTTCATAGGTATACGATATCATCTTCATTTACATCATTCACATAGTTCACAGCTAAGTTGACTTTTTTAGTTTATTATTTTTATTATTTCTTTTTTGTGTTGTTCTTTTCTTTCAACATAGTATGTATATGTAGTTATAATTTCGTATAATAGTCTCATATTAAACGGATTTCGATTTTAATTTGAGTTTCTTTGTTTTTTTTTAGGTTGGGTACCCGACCCTTTTAACTCTTCAAAACTGCATTATTCATAGTCAGTATAGCAATTATTTTACCCGCCGTCGCAAACACTACACTACTCTTCTCCTTTTCCAATTTTGTCCTTTTTTTTTTTTCTTAGCCACAGCATATTTGCCACAAACAGGTTTTAAGGCCGCAATCTGCATTTACACTAAACTCTTTGTGGCCAATACAACAACATTACAACAACAAGAGCAAGAACAACATCAACAAGAACGGCAAACTTTGATATTACTATTTACTAATAACTATACTACCTGTATATGTATAGTATATTGGAATTATAATATGTAATAAAATCACGTAATAAAAAATTTGTCAAATAATAAAAAATAATGAAAACAAAACTATAAAAAAAATTACCAATGCATATTCCAACAAATGGATGCATACAAACTATTCACTTATTCTATTTGTTGATTATGAATATAGATACAACGTGAAGTAAAATAGAAATCTTGAAAATTACTTTTATATTGTATCTACATAAGTTGAACTACACGTGGCTCCCTATGTTTGTATCCAACTACACATGTATATACAGAACATTTTTTTATTTCTCTTCGCAATTACGTTACCTAGTTGCATTAAAAGCCCTCCAAAAATAATGGATATAAATGCATACTAAAAGCATATTTGACTATTTTTTGTTTCCCTTCTTTTTTTCTTTTTCTATTTCTCGAAAAATGATGGTGTTCTCTCTCTTTCTCTCTCTCTCCAGATTTTGTAATGATTATCCATTGTTTTCTGCATGCCACTTTCACAGTTTATTGTATTCATGGTTGCAATATTCCAGTTCAGTTGGCTTAATTTGAAAAAGATTATAAAAACGTTAATGAATAACGTTGAGTAGATAACATCAAAATAATCACTACATATAACAATTACAAAGAAACAAATAAAACAACAAGCAAAACATGATTTTCATACGCAAAGGATGATCCCGCCAACTACTTATTTACTATGAACAATATATTTGTTGTATTGACAATAATTTTCAATAATCAGTAAAAGATAACATTTCAAACGACAAAATAATAAAAATAAAACCAAACAATAATCTCTCGTTACAAAAAAAGGTGTAAGGAGAAAAGGGAGTTGATAGGAAAAATATAAAAAGAAGAAAATAATTGAAAATAAAAAACATATTAACATTTGATAAATTAGTATCGTCGGTAATAGATAATTGCTGCGTTTTTAAGTAAAATAATATAACAAAATTGTACTATGTACATGGATCGTAAAGTCATTGGACAGTAAACCACGGCGGAATAATGTATTTTTTTTCTTTGTTCCAAATAGGAAGCCAACTATAGCAGGGAACTCTGTAGAAAAAGACAGTAGTAGTCATTCATTATCATTATTCATTTATTTACTCTTTTTTCCCTTTATTTGGTTTTTATTTTTATTTTGATTACTGATTATTATTATTCTTATTATTATTATTATTATTGTTGTTGTTGTTATTATTATTATACCTATTATTTATAGTATCTAAAACGTAATTCCATCACAAGTCATAGTTACACTCACACGCGCACAGTCAAGCATTTTGGCGGGTAAGAATTAAAAGGAGTCGTCGACGATGATATGAGGATGGTGGAAAACCTAGCTAAAATTAAACCGATCCAATCCAATCGACTACGAAGTCATCATGTCACTGACTGAATTTCCAGACATATTAGGTCCCTTAAGCGAGTCATTGATATCTCTCCTAAACATCGATAAATTCTGCGTAAACCTGTGAATTCCGAAATATGTAAAAATTATTTACTTCCGTGTAAATATGTCTATGGTGTTATAAATATTTGAATATCTCAATCAAATCAATCCCTCCAAAATCGAAAAAACTGATTGGAAATATCTTTTTTGAAAATTGAATACAAAATTTACCTGTCTCTGTTCTTAGTGAGTAAATTCCGCTCTATACCATCCATTAAATTTTCAAACCATTGCGCCATAGCACCCTGCTTATCAACCGGTTGACTCCTGATGATGTTTTCTCTCAATTGATTAAAATACTGGAAAAAAAAGGGCAGCGAATGTATTTTTCCGCAAGTTTTTATTTAAATATCCAATGAATTTTGGATGACTCTGAGTCTCACTTACCTCTTCGTTCAAAAGTATCAAACCCAGTAAAGGCCTAGACATGCTCCATTGATTTCTACAATCCTCAAACATTATAACATTTAATACTGTACTCAGTATCTGTTGGAGAATACCAGGATGCTGTTCTAAAACTTGTAAAAATAATTCGCCGCCGCCAGGTACAGAGGCATTTTTTTTACCGGGATAAACACCTGCTGTAAGTCGGTGAAAGAGCCAAAATAAAATACTTGATACCGTTTTTCTATTCTAAGAATATTCTTTAAATATCTGGACGAATAATTGAATGTTTGGAGATTCTTGTTACCTTTTTGATACAACTGTTTGAAGAGGTACGTCACGATGTGATCTAACGTTGCGCAGCAACCGGTGCAAACCATTGTATCTGTAAATAATCAGATCTTTGTTGATTAGGAAAGTAAAAATCGATAATTGATGAATGAATTATCAAACCAGAATAGCCAGAATAATCAGCGTCACAAAGCAAATAAGCATCTAGTTTTCATAATAATAACGTGGATTTTTGGTGATGAATCTAAATTAGTTTTATCTCATAAATACCTCAAATGGAAGAGTAAAAATGCTCGTGTTGTGACTTATTATTGAAGAAAATATACGGTATATTAATGCACTAATGTATGAATAGAAGAGATTTCATTTTACGTATATCGATTAGTGAATAAATTAGGAAACTGAGCTGCTAAGGTAAAACGGAAAGAAAGAAAAATTGATCGAACATGAAGATTATTGTCACATTAGTAAGAATATCAGCTGTGCGGCTGACTACATGTGTACTAGACCCAGTATTATTGATTTTTCCCGTTCTTATTCATTTTACAATACAATTGATAATAATGGACGAAAATAATCAAACTTGTGATATTCATAGGTGTTAGATTATAAATCAGTTGCTTCTTCTTCTTGAAACAAAAACAGAAGCAATATTTCTTAATTCTTATTCGCTAAAATTAGAAAATAAAAGGGTCTAGAATGAGTAAGCTACACACTCCAATCCTCTCAGTGCCACTGATAAGAATGATTTATCATACTTCATTCTCAGTGAAACGAAATGTTCGATAATAGTTGATATCTATTTTCGATAACTGTTTTTTCCATCCTCCATCTATTACAGAATTTTTCCTCTCTTTTTTCGTATGTACCATACTTCCTAAAGGCGCAGGTACTACTACATTCCAAGCGACAATGAACAAAAGCACATATGGCATACACAGAGTACTAAACGAACGATCCCCCCCTTTCTTCCTGCGAATGGTACTGAAGCATCTAATCTATATTTTTCTTACCAAAAGCTTGGTAGGGCATCGACTCATTAGTAAATTCTACTTGTGGTTATCGAAAACTTTCACCAAAAACAAATGGGAAAGTACTTAATTAAATTCGTGATAGTTATTCGAACGTTTTTTTGTTCTGATTCTGACTTCATTTAAACTCTATCTTCCATGAAGGAAAAAATAAGGAAAATTACTATGCAAGTCTCACTAATGGTTCATATGATTTTATCGACCAACATGTTAAGTATTTTGAACTATAGTACAACTTGAAGTCTAGTTAGATTGAAATAAATCGGAATCTACTCGTGTGCAAAGAAGTTGTCTACTGAAAGATTACCGCAGATTGGCTATTTTTACGTAACGTAGAATTTATAAGCTATGTTTCAAAATGGCCCAGTAAATTTTTAACTTCCATACTACGAAACTGTGACTGGCATAGAGGATTGAGAGCGGGTGTAGCAACGAATTGTTCGTGTTATTTGTTTTTATCAGCCGCACAGACCTGTATATGAGTCTTTTAGCGCACCTAGAGCCGTAAGGCCTTCGCTGATCGACGATAAGATGTATAAAAACACTCTGGGCTCCAACGTCGATAAAAAAGCCATATGATCCTGCGCCAGGCACTCGAGTAGGACGTAATACGTTGCTGATAATTTAGGGTAATCCTGAAATGAAAACATTAGGAAAAAAAAAGAATTTAGAAATAAGAAACTACATTCGTTAAATTGAGTTTCATGTGTTTTCATTTTCAGGATAGAAAAAGCCTGATTCTCTCACTTTGGAAAATTGAAAAACATGATAGCACATGAAGTCTTTAATTTCAGGCTTGAACTCTACAGCTAAAGATCGAAATTATAAATATTACAAATTATTTCGAAGTGAAACATGTGTAAAAAAGGTGCTACTACCCACCAAAAGATCACTTTGCGGTATGCTAAGAAGTAGTTTGACGAAAGTGTTGAGTGCATTGTCGAGAGCTTCGTCGCCATATAATCTAAACACTCCGAAATTAACATAACTCCCGCACAAGGCAGCTTTCAACATACTAAAGCAAATACTAATTCCTTTAAGCTTCAGAGGATATATCTGATCCTTTGGTACTTCGACGTTTAGAATATGATTACCATAGCTGCAAATCACTTTGCTCGCTTCACGGAAAAGTAAAATACCGTTGGGAGATGATACATCGAACTGTAAACGTTGACTCCTATTTTGTACTAATTCAGCAAATAATTTTAATACCGGTGTCGTTACTTGCGGTTCGTGGTGCCACAATTCAACCGCATGTAATAATATCGGCGTATAATTTGGATAGCTGAATTTCGAGTCAAGAAAATTCATGTTTAGAGAGTTTGAATTATTATCAGAATCACCTGAATCAAGAAATCTAGTAAATCTTTGATTAACAATTGATAAAAAAGGGATACATCCAATCGAAGAGCATCATATAAGATGGTTTCGTGTTGAAGGCATAAGCGAGACCCCTGAGATCTCTGGCAAGACCAATTAACGCCTTTTTAGCTTCTTCTGCAGCAAAAAGCGGCGTATCGGCTGCGCCCATGAGCTGACCAAGGCTTTCAAGTGCGGCTGGGATAATCAAGTATCGAAATTTAACAGACAACTTATCGAATTGTTAAAATAGTAGGGTTTTAGAGAGTATCATACCTGTGAGAGGTAACATAAATGTGTGAAACCTTTCTTCGTCCTCTCCCAAATCTACCATTAACAATCTACCAAGAGAAGTGTAAAACATTGATCTACACCGCATCTCAGTAACAGCTACACTGTTTCCTAAAAATGGAAAATGTTCGCTCTGAAACAAATGAAAAGAAATATTATAACTCTGTTGGTAAAATGAGTAGACATAGAAATTCAGCAGATTTTCAATCTTTCTCTTTCGACAGGTGCTAGAACTGTTTGTATTATCGATGGGAAAAAGATTGAATACATCTACTGGCCAAGATTCTTATGAGTGTTTTCACCGAAAATTGTTTAAGAAAAAGGCTTTATTTTTTTCTCACCGTATGATTGTTCAACATAAATTGAACTTCTTCAAGTTTAACAAGTTTTCTCACACAACTATACCCAACGGAAAGGTCATTGAGAAGCTGCAGCGTTTTAGAAATAATTTGTTCACTCCTGCCCCAGTATTTTAAATTTGTAATTCTGTGGAAATTAAAAAATGTCATTAGACACATGAATTCAGCTATTCTGTAACGTTCGGAATGTGTAAAAGCCTTTCTGAAAAGTTATGTCATTTTAAAATACGAAAAATCGAATAATCAATTTATTCAACTTACATTTTTCTAATGAATACACTAAGAACCATAGCTTCGTCGCTGAGCCCCAAGACATCGGACAGCCTTCTATAAACTTTGGAATTTTTCTGTACTTGATCACCTACATATATTTTTCTAAATTGTTCAAAGAAACTGAGCATAGCAAGTTCGAGTTTCTCACAACCGCCTTGGGCGAGTCTTGAATCAGTTAAATTCATGAGTTGAAGTACTCTGCAGACAAGTTCTCCGTCCATGGCGTCATGCTCTTCATTACTATGGAACGATACCCGGCCTCCGATAGCACTACCTATACCATTTTTATAATTTTATGTACTAGAAGGTTGATAAATAAATAAAATCATGGAAAATACATATTTGAATAGTGAAAAAGAAAGCTCTAATTTTTGTTCAAAAATAATAAAAAATTAGAAGTAATCTGGTAAGAATTAAAACTCTACGCCTCTTTTCTCTCAACAAAGATTAAAAACTGATATAAAAATCTTACCGATAATGTAAACAAGCCAAGTGAGCTGACCCTCTTGTATCGTGATATCAATTTGCTGAGTAGGTGAAGCGGTTTGAGCCATAAGTTCCTGATAAGTTCTGGCTGCCTGATCGAATAGCTGGACTAACAGCGTGCACGTTTTTTGATACTCGCATCTTCCAATAACAGATAACTGTTCCAACTGTTGTTGAACCATTCCTAAATCATCTAAAGGATCTTCTAAACCTTCTCTAACAACAACAGCGACAGATTCTAGTCTGGATGTGATGTATGCGTTGGAAACTTCAGGGGTATAAGTTTCTAGTAAATGTGGTTCGGTCGCTTTCACGTAGGGTACAGAAGCGACCATTCTTTGCCAAAGACTGAGTAAATAGTGAACACTATTAGGTGCAAATTGCCACATTTGTAAACTTTGAACAGTAAATTTAGCTATCAATTGTATAGCTTCCGGATAATTTTCAACCATGACTAACTCCCCGAGTTGATAATTGCTTTTCAAGCGAGCTAAAAGTCGACAGAATTCATGATAATTCCCAGGATCGCTCAATCCCTGAGGATTTTGTAGAATGTGCTTAACACCGTTGACTAAATGCGTTAAAAATTTTGCCCTCTCTGTATTCGAGAATAAACTTCTTCTCACCGAAGCTATTTGAACCAAGCAAGATAGGGCTAGACAGGATAAAGTGTTCGGGAGACTGTGATAAAGGTCAAAAAATAGCTTCAATGTTGTAAAGTCTAAAAACGCAGACCTCCAGCTTGTCGGAATTTGAACAGTACAGAGATCATCTGAACTCTCATCTGTCGATGTTCCAATAAAGTCAAAAGTCAAGCAATTTTGCGCAAGCCTCAATAGTTGTGTCATCAAACCATGCTACAATAAGAAAAAAGGTGAAGTATAATATGAATTCTCGATAATTATTTAGTTAATTAATTGATTGATTGATCGGTATCAGATTTACCTGCGCCTCGTCATTGAAATTCAAATTTTTGCAATTTTCTCTAGCGGTGCTAAGCAAGGAACAAGAAAGTCTGAAAATTCCAAACAATTGTGTGTCTCTGAAGCTGCTAGCAATTTTTCGATGTTTTGTGAAAGATCGATTAGCATCGGCCTCAGATATCTGATTCATTTCGCACGTTAATTGTGAAAGAAGCTGCACTCCGATCATACAATGCTCTACAGATCCCTGAAAATTGAAGAACACGCTTGATCTGATATGTGGGTTACGAGGCGAAGATCTAGAAAATTAGCAAGACAACAAAGACACAAACAAACCTGTAGAAATTTTGTAATATCGCTAACAACATTTCTAAACACATAGTCATCTTTATCATTATCAAACCATCCAAGTTTTGATATCCTGGCGAAGAGAGTTACCAAAGCTTGTATAACAAAGTTTGGTAGCTTCGGCTGTGTCGCCAAATAATTGAGAACATAATTTCCTGAAAAAAGGGAAGAAATAAAAGGTTTTAAGTCAATATTCTCAGAAAAATGGACTTTTAGAGATCAGTGTTTTTCATAATTAATTAATATCAATACTTACTAATATCAAGTCTCTGCTGCAAACTGAGACCTTGAGCAGGTCTAGAAACCAATTTAGTGAGAGTAGTAGCAGCTAATAATTGAGCATAAGCTGAATCACCATGATCCAATAACAGCTGACATTTTGTTAAAGTATCAGGCGCGTTTTGAAATCCCACCAAAGCTTTTTCAGCCTCTGCACGATGTCCAGAATCTTGTGATTCATACAATTGTTTACACAGCAACTCCAGCTGCCGTACTTCCTGTACGTGATTCATATTTGTTTTTGTTTTTGTTATATTTGTTTGATTTTTTTTCAATAAGCAATACTCCTACGCTCAAGACTTATTATGTAAAGTTTTTATGTCAATTCAAAAAAATGATCATATTTTCTTTTGGCAAATGTCTTCCTCAACAAAGTAGAGGATGCTTTTTTCAGAATAAAAAAACATAATTTAATCCACTATTTGTCTTCAGTTTCTTGCTTTGTTTCTTTGTTGCGTTATTTTTATTTCATTTTATTTACAGTATATTCTTTATGTTCATGGCGCCAATGTCTTCATGTGACTTTTTTTTTCGTTTTATTACAGTTTTCATACCGTGTAAACATCACTACTACTATAACTAGTACTCCTATCAACTATTAGAAATTGAATGCAATTAGAATATCAACAACATAACTAATATGTATGTAAAGTAATTTATATGTATAGGAAAATACGTAGCTTTTTATAATGTCTCAATTTTCTTTTCTATGCATTTTAAAACCTTTTTCAGACTTTCTCAGGTTTATTGTATATTGTTTGATGTCCAGAAAAGATCGTAGATCTCTTGATTACGTTTCTGGTATTTCTTGTTCTTTTTCTTTACAGTTCTTTTTTTTATCAATAACCACAATCAATGAAATCAACAGAACGCATTGCGAGTTCGGAAGTGTTCTTTGTAGTCTGAAAACTTCTTTTAGTTAAATATTTATGATGTACACGTACTTATTGCGATCAATTCTCTCTCTACTTTCGATAACGAAAATTAATAAATGAAAGCGTTTGAAAAATGTGAGTAAAAAATCAAGAGAAAGCGATAAGTGTTCTAAATACATGCAGGACAAAAAAAGTAGAATATAAGATATTTATCATGAAAACAGTGCGCAAACATAGTTCTGGCATATAAAGCGGTGACTTTGCTTCTCAATTATTCCCTACAATTTTTTTTTTTTTGTTATCGCTAATGATAAAAATAAAACAACAACCATTCAGTATAAAGCAAAATATTGTGCTTGGGGTAAAAATCTGTAGATAAACAAGCGAAAAATCCGATTAAAAACTAAGAAAAGAAAAGAATAAACAATAGATAATCACACTTTGCGGTTAATATTGAAGGTAAACCATTGAGTAATTAACGAATGTATGAAGATAATATTTCAGGAGGGATATGATCGAACAGAACTGAAGACAAAGGTTAATAAAGTATTATTCTTCCTGTTATCTAGCTTCTGGTCTTCAAAAAAATAATGTTTCTAGGTTATGACTGCAAATATGGTAGGAACATTGATAGGTATTGGATATAAAATAGCAAGAGAAATGAGATAATAATTTTATAACGGAGGTAAACAAACTGTACGAGTTGTAATTGATGTGAGAAAAAACCTAATAGTGATTATAAATGATTTGATATGATACGATAGTCGTCTCAAATAAAATCTATCAAGTATGATATAAGATTAAATGTATTATCAGTATTACAATTGGCTTTAAAACATTATTTTCACAATTTGAAAACACTTAAATATTACACGATCAGTTGTCAATTCAATATTTCAAGTTTTACTCTACAATGTTTTGATTGACACTGGGTTGGGGCTCGTCTTGCGTCCGGCAAAACCCCCAAGTCGACAGAGTTTCATCAATTACGCACAATTCATGATTAAAAAACCTACTCGATGACCACGAATTTCGAACTAATTGTGATATAAGAATGATAAATTAATTTATAATAAATTATTTTTTAAATATATACTTTTTTTTATACTTTTAAAACATCGTTGCGGTTTATATTATTTTGATTGAGAACTCACCTGTTCATCCGCCATTTTTACAGCTTCGCATTTCTACACTGAAGGCTCGATCACATGCGACGATAACATACCCCCGAGGTTCGGCAATTATGCGCGACGACGCGGGGCGGACGGAAGCCGCCAAGTTTAAATTCGGCTGCGTTCCGAAATTGGCTGTCGGCGCTGAAATTACAGCTGGAGAGAGACAGAGCTTATTGAAAGCTCGATAAAGTGAGAGAAACACAAGACTGCCGACAGACAGGCTGGCGGCTAATTTCGGAATGCAGCTTTCTTCGTTTTATGAAAATTTTCCATCGCGATATAGATTATAGAATCTACACACAGCGCCATCTGCTTACGAAAATTGAATCCATTCCTCCAAGAAATTGGGGAAGACAAACTAGGAATACTGAAAGTGGATTGGTCGATATTTTTGTCCAGTTTTAGCCTGCGAAGCAATTGAAAATTCAAAATATGCTAAACGTAAAAAAACGACATGTTCTATTATCGGAGAGAATGAATTGGTCAATAAAATAATTACAAGTAGGTATATTTTCGGACTTGAGGTAAGACCAAAATATAAATTCATTTTCATAATGTATAGGTATACAAGATAAAATACTCAAACACGAAACCGAAATTCAGAACATTCAGCTATAACTTCGTCGATTCGAAATTATTTATTCAAATTAACGTATTTACTTACAAATGTACATACAGGTCATTTTCTAGTAAAATGCACGTATAGGATTTTTTCCCTTCGTCTTCCCACAAGTGAAAACGATTTAGGTATAAACAGATATTATACTCAATTACAATAAGCTTCGTATAATAGTAAACATTGATGATAGAAAAAATAAATCAGAATAAATAATACCGAGCTTATTATGGAATCCGAGAATGTTGAAATTTTACAGCTTGGGTAGATAAAAAAGATTGTCTTCCATTTTTCTACCATCCAATTTTTTCAAAGGGTATTATTTCTTGAATTGCAAAATCTACTTCAATTTTATACGTGGTAAAAGAGCGTTTCGTGATGATTATATGATTTCGATTATAATTTTAATTTTAATCGCATTCATTAATCATTATTCTATGTATTACGTAATTATTTTCTTCATCTCCGTGACTTAAAAAAGTTGTAAGAAAAAAGAGATGATAAGTGAAGGACGATTATAAATCAGACATTCAGTTTTCCGTTGATGATAATAATAGGTATACAGAAAACACAATTTATACATACGAAAAAAAGCACACAAAGAGGGTTGTGAATTATTATTATTACTATTGCCCCCCCCCCCCCCCCCCCTTGAGGATATTTATAGTATTTTACTTTGCCATATGAGTTTGGGTACTACGTACTTATTCCCTCTCAAAAATAATATTATCACAAACCGATGCGTAAATTTTACACTTTTTTTATCCTTACGTGAGGACTTTTTATATTGACGAATTTCTGAGAAGCTATAATTACTGCACTTCATGTTGCAATCTATAATATCACATCAGTGATAATTAATGATTTATCTTCATTTCAGATTAATGCTACCAGATAATTAAGACCTTGGTCACGTTGAATGCATAATATTTAAGCTTCACAAAAACGGAAAAAACATACGCAATATAGGTATATCAGATAAAAGAGTTACATTACAGCATTAGCATTGATTCATAAATGACAGATTTTTGCTTTCTTTCTCTATCTTTCTAGTTTCTTTTTCTGTATATTGCTCTCTGTGCCATGTGCTTGTCTAAATTTTGTTGTAGACAAATTGAATTAACTGTCTATCTCCCCTCTCTCTCTCTCTTTTTTTCTCTAGGTACTTTCACAACGTTTTTTTTCTTTAATTGTACAATATATTTATTATTTCTTGCAAGCTCCCAGTGCGCACAGCTTATGCATAATTCATAATTGTTTGGTATACATCATTGTGAAGCATGAGCCACACATTTTTCTTTTCCGTTATTTCATTCATAAATAAATTTAAGGTATATAAATTAGTGATCAAAATTCATTAAAGATTATGTAAAAAAAAAAAAACACAGAAAAAATTTTCAATTCAAGAATTTACGTTTTAAATAACGTATGATCTTCTTTGTATTTAATAGATATAAGAATTTATAATGCACGCTCAGACTTTTCGGTAACAAATCAAATGTCTCCTAATTATCAATTTTTCGTTTCTTCATAATGCATTACCGTATAATATTAATTATTTAGTATAACAATGATAAAAATGATAATAATAATAACATAATATAATTGCTCATGTGTAATCAGACAGTTTACTGCTGTTCTATTTTTTCTATCTTCTACTTTCTCGTTTTCCCTATTATTCATCTCTCTTTTATTCTCGAGGTTTGGTTCATTTTTCAATTTTTCTTATTTTTTCTTTCATTCTATGATACATGAACACTTATTGGTATATCCGCAATAAGTTTACCTAGAATACTAATCTATAGAATTAACTACTACTGTAATAATACCGATCCCGCGTGAAAAAAAAAAAGAAAACAAACAAGCAAGAATTATGTAACTGTGGAGTCAACAATCAAAAAATAAAAAATAAAAAATAAAATTGAAAAATTATTATATAACCTTGCGTTGCATGTAATAATTCATTTTATTGTAGCCGATTTTTTGTAGAAGACATTTTACGATTTCATTAATTAAAAATTGATTCTCGAATGATTTAATAATAATTTGAAAATTTGTTTTTGATTACAAAAACTTTTCGGGAATAACGGTATATGTAGAATTCTGTTTGTTTTTGTTTATGATCCTTTTACGGGAGGAATGTGTATCAATGATCTTTGAATTTTTGTTGTAGTTAATATTATTATTATTATTATTTTTCCTTTCTGTCCCCTTCCTTCATGTCACAAAAAAAAAGAGACACACGAAAATTGTGACTAATCACAAGATCGATATTTATCATTCATAATCAATAAATGTGATACTGAGTAAATAATTATAAGCGAGATTATAAGGTTCTGACATGATGACGATGAAAAAAACATTATTAATTTCAATACATTTCAATGTGGGGTGTATTCTAGCTCTACCCAAAACACACCCTCCAGATCAAACCTCTTCTAATTCAAATGAAACTTTCGCGTTGCTTCACTGCTGTTCAGAACTGGTAAACATGATGTTTTCCAGAGAAGAAATGTAAAAAAAATCGATCATGCTCAAATCATTCAATCATTATACTTTCTCCGTCAAATCGGTTTTCCGTAGCCAAGGCATTATCGGGAGGTTCTGAAATAGTTTCATTTGAAAGTTGGTCTCAAGACTAATCCATTGATCATCTTGTTTTCATCAATATTACCACATTCAAACTCGAAGATAACATCAACTGAAAATTCCTCAATTAGCCAAACTTCCACTCTTGAGAATTCAGAAAATGGTCCGAATTTCGATTTGGACCAAAAATAACAAAACAAGAAAAACCTTTCGATCGAATCTGGAACGGTCAGCTTTGGAAGGTGATATACTTGAGCTGGAATACCCCACCCATGTATATTATGTTGTAATAACATAAATGAAGTCATTATGTATGTATCAATAATGTTATGATTGTTATTATTATTGTTATCATTATTATTATTATTATTATTATTTACATTCGGGATCGTTGTACCTATTACATAATTGCCTCTGATACAGGAAATTAATTAATTACCTAATTAATTAATACTAAATTACAAACTGCCACCTGTGTGTTTTCGTATTTGTTTTTCATGTTTTTTTTTTTTCACCAATTATTAGGTACGGGTACGTATACCATAAGTACTTGAATGACAGTAGTTTATTTTATTTTATTTTACTAAACGTCCACGAAAAGTCGTCGAGAAATTGTCGTACCTATATCAGATGATGAATGAATTTGTAATAATACCTGTATACCATGTTCATTTTTATTGTTTTTCTTTTCATTATTCATTCTTACTTTCATATAGGACTATCAAAAAGTGACGTAAAGTAAAAATCACACAAAGATGGTTGAATCCTTTTCCATACCTTAAGGGAGAGATAGAGGAAGGAAGGAATTTCGTAGCTTCTAAACTGACTTTGCTAAACATATAAATTATTTTCTTTCAATAAGTAATTAGTAATGTTCCATAATTATTATTTTTTATTTATAGTTCTTTTTTTATCTTGTTTTTGTTATTCAGGATCCAGTTAATTTCAAATGAGATCAATTGGGTGGTGGCAGGGTTGGCGGATCATGGTGTCAGTATTTACCTCTTCTGATTTACCTTCAATAGAGGCATTTTGCTAAATAAATATATAGCAAATACGGATGTGAATATCTAGTATAAGTATTTATGATAGGTATAATAATCGCAAAAGACATTAAAACATATACAATATAATATGATATAAGTATGAACTACAATTAAATAGTAATAATAATAATAACGATAATAATAATAGTTTTTTCACAAAATGAAAAATTTTCCATCCACACTGAATAAGTACTCTCTCTCTCTCTCTCTTTCTCTTTCTCTCTTTCTCTCTCCCTCTCTCTCTCTCTCTCTCTTTCTCTCATCAAATCATAATTATTTTTGCAATTTGAATTCTTTTTTTGTTCCTTATCTATAAAATAATTACATAAGAAAAAATCTTTAATTTATTATAATACATCTATGTTTTATTTTATTTTACTTTACTTTACTTTACTTTACTTTACTTTACTTTACTTTACTTTACTTTTTACTTTACTTTACTTTACTTTATTTTTATTTTTATTTTTTTTTGTAATTTTTTATTTTTTCATGTTGTTCTTATCTCCTATTCAGGGGTGTGTGTGTGCGTGTGTATGTGTCCAACGTGTATGTGTGTGTATATGTTTCCGTGTTTATATCCAGCCTCCCTCGAAAAAAAAAATTTCCTTTCTCACACTTTGTCGCCTTTTTTTCGTATCTTTCAAGTCTTTTTTTATTTGTATTTTATTTTTTTTATTACATAGGAAAATGGTCATCTTTACTATATCGTGACATAAGAAGAGCTTAAGAAGAATTCCAGGCGTTTATTTTGTTTTTTGTTCCTTTTTTTTATTTTCGCTAAATCAGACAATCATTTATCATCTTCTATTTTCACGTACCACATCCATGGGATGTATTGAATGTTGATGCATTATTAAAGTTTTTTTTTCCTTCCCGATTCTTTTCGCTTTTTAGTTTTTAAGTACATTATTGTACACACACGCCACACAGTGACGTATAAAAATTAATTTCAAAGTATTTAGCAGTCCGAATAGGTACCAATATTTTGTTGTTGATTTTTTTTCTTTCGTGTTATTAATATAGGATTTTTTTTTTGCTTTTCAAGGCAAATTATAATAAAAGAAGGAAAGTCATTAGGTGAGTCTTACAGAGAAAAAGTCTTGTCTGTTCAGGCTTTGGTCACACTTAAAACTGGTTCTTCATTTTTCGTTCTTTGCACGTTTTACTATCGTGAACACATTGAATTATTCACTCACTAACCACGTGTCTGAAAAACAAAAAATTTCACCATCAAATCACGTTAAATTAAATTTCATCGTTCCTCTACCTGATAATATCAGTATCTAGAATACAGCAAAAAAATTTCAAGTGTTCAGTTTAGGATTCTATTTAAACTGAAAGTTACGTTTCTGATCCTCGGAAATATGAAGCAATAAGCAAAACTAATGATTTTTTTTTTTATTTGAACAAGATTTACGCAGTCTTATACTCACAGTCATATCACAATAAAGGAATCTGTGTGTAGATGCGTCACTCAAATGCTGAAATAGCGGGAAAAAAATTCATAATATGAATTCAGTGTGTTAAAAGCATTGTGATTTGAAGAAATGAGAATAATGAAAATAACAGGAAAAATAAATAGAAACTTACGAGAGGGAGACCTGGTACTAGATTGATTTGCCATTGAAGTATTAATAGACGCATTACCACTAGCTGGCGTCCCTTCTGGAGGACTAAAGTTTAGGAAATCCCAAATGAGGATGGTATCGTCATGAGAAGACGATACTATCTGGAACTCGTCAAACTGAAGGCGGAAAACGCGTCCGGTGTGCTCCTGGCGCAATAAAAAAAACATGTGCCTACTATAATCACTGCATCATTTTTATACATTGAAAAAGAACAGGAGAACGAATTTTAGTTATAATTATAAATAATATCCAAACATATTTAATGGAATTTTATTCTTATATTTTATGAGAATGTATACAATTTTATCGCAAATCTATTGATATTCAATGAAGCTAAGAAAATCGCGATAGAAAATTCGATAAAATACGAAAAAACTCATTAACTCTATTAAATCTCAAGAAATTCTTTGAAATTTGAGGATGATTTTGTGTCACAAATTTTATAAACTTCAATGAAATTGGAGTAAAGTGGATTAAATTTTACCGTAAAAACACCAGCTTGTTTTTCTTTTATAACAATTTTGAAAAGTATCTTACCACCAATGTCCGTAAGCAGAGCGTACTTGCAGGCGCTCTGGGATCAAGAGCCGACACGAGATCCCAGACCTTAATTTTTCTGTGGAAATGAAAGAATAAACGACCATTATTATTATGATTATTATTATTATTATCATCATTATTATTATTATTATTCTAATTCTTAAGAAAGAAGTTTTGCAAAGATATCTCAAGGAGGATGCCCAGTGAGCAAACGTGGGCTCCTTGGTTTCCCGTGCGACGGAGCCGAGAGAGAGAGCGTCATGGACGACCGTTA
Source organism: Phymatocera aterrima (assembly GCA_963170745.1). Taxonomy (NCBI): domain Eukaryota; kingdom Metazoa; phylum Arthropoda; class Insecta; order Hymenoptera; family Tenthredinidae; genus Phymatocera; species Phymatocera aterrima. The sequence goes on from OY720660.1 coordinate 21,772,637, forward strand.
ACAACTGACAGTGATGGTCGTACGTCCCACCCTTTTCAAAGTGTAAAATATGCAGTTTTATGCTTTAGTTTGGTCGTGATCATGTCCAGTCGTTTATCCGATTACAAGGGTCTTGATCTCAAATTAAAAATGAAGAACGCCGCTAAAGAATGGCTCTTGCCAAATATTGAGAAACAATTCAGCCTGTGCTGTGCGTTGTCGCAAACATGGTGTACTTTCGAGAAGGTTTTTCACAAAATTACAGGTGAAATGGAAAATTTGGCATAACAGGCAGCATAGATTCAACCTTCGTCTGTAAAATACCGCAGTGAAAATGTCATTTTCTTGAGAAATAAGGAAATGAGAAGAAAAGTTAGGAGTATCTGTTTGCGCACGCTCTTCGGAGCATAGGCATCACCCTTAATAAAATAAATGAATTAATGGATTACCCATCATAGGCTCCACTGACGATTCGTTTACTGTCGAATCTGATGCATCTAACGAGTTCCTCGTGTCCTTCAAGAACGCGTAAACAAGCACCACACTCAATGTCCCATAGTCTGATAGTGTTATCGCTACTACCGCTCACAACTAGTCGATCTCTATATTGCAAACACGCGATACCTCGTTTGTGTCCAATTAATGTTCGCACAAATTCACAAGTCGACGTATTCCACACTTTAATAGTTCTATCACCACTGGCTGACACTATATATTTTTCGTCGAAATCTACAACATTTACAGCTGCCCTGTGGCCGACTAAAACCCGACGTAACGTTATTTCAGTCTGCGAAGTCATATCCCAAACTGCGATCGATCGATCCTAGGAAACGAAGGAGAAGAATGTAATCTTAGTGTCCTTTGAATCATATTTCTGCTTTATTGAATTATTCTAATACAAATTCCCATTTACCTTAGAACACGTGACCATCATTCCGTTGTTGAACCGCAGATGTAAGACAGCTTCACAATGGTGAATAAGCGTGTTAAGCATTTCCCCAGTATTAGCGTCCCATACTCTAACAGTGCTGTCCGAAGATCCGGAGATAATAGCTTTGTCGTCGTATTGGAGGCATAAAACAGATCCGGTATGTCCAGTGAGTACCTTGATGCACTGAAGTGTATTTCTGTCCCATATTTTAATAGTGTTATCCCTTAGACCGGATACTATCTTTTGATCGTCGTACTGCAGGCAATATACACCCTTTGAATTTTCACTACGACAATTTATTCGTTGCAAATTGTGCCTACCCATTCGCCAATTATTTTCTATACTGTCTATATCTTTTATTATTTTTGGGAATAATGTTCTGTAGAATGCGTGATTTGGGTGACTCTCGCCAGGTCGAGGCTTAAATAAATACTGTATCCTGTAAGAACGAGAAAATACGTTAAATTGAGAATAACATGTAAAAAACTGAATAAGTTCTCAATGAAATCCAATCAAATCCATAATTTCAACAATATGTTGAGAATTTTTTTATTTTCTTGGAGTATTCTGGACTTTCTCAAGCATTCAAATACGAAAAATATTTTTTTCAGTCTTTCTAATATTTGCACGCTTGAATGAATGCAGAACCTCTCCACGAAAAACGACAAATGCATTAATTTGCAACTTCGGTTCGGTTAGTCCAATGGAGTCACTACCATCAATGCAACGACTACGAACGATAAATTTACCACATACAAATGAAAAATATGATTCAAATTGTAAATAAGTTGAAAAATTATGGTTATTTCATTTCTTTTCTCAAATTGCTTACCATCCTCTCCTTTCAGCTAATCCTCTCCACAATGAATCTGTCCTAACTTTACGTTCGATTAATTTTTTCCACAACATTCCTTCGCTGATAACTCTGTACCATTCCTTGCAGACCATTTCTGCTGCACATAATGAATCCGCGTCCAAATAAGACAAAATACTTTCCGCGACATGGTCCAAACCTTTTTCTATAAACAGAAAACAAGAATGATTGAGTAATTGAAATAATGAAAAGAAGGAAATAAAGGAGATCCATGTATTGATTTGAGAATCTTGATTAAAAGAAATGAAATTAAACTTACTTGGAAGAAGGGAGATAAAATCTCTCTGCAGCATTGGCTTCAAATAGGCATTTATGTGTCCATGTTGATAATGGCACATTCTTGCCAATAGTTGTTCGACAAAATGAACTTGTTCCGGTTCGCTCCATCTTTCAAATAATTTCATACAAGTTTCACGTTCCTGACTATATTGAGGAGACACTCCTGTCGGCGGTTCTTTCTTGCGTGCTGGATCGTAAAGTATCGTCATTGGAAACTGAAAACAGACAAGAAGAAAATAAAATAGAATCAATTCAAGTCTATAATGTTAGTCCAATAAAACCAGGAAAATTAGTACCAGCTGTTCTAGCATCAAGGCGTCACAAAAAAAACTGCATTTTCAGTAATGTTTGTCTGACGTTTTTGAATTAAGAAAAATTCTAATTATTATCGAGTTTTGGAAATTTCCGACTGCTGGTTAGAGGATTCATAAAATTCACCGAAAAAGTTCAGCCAAGACTTGCTTGAAAATGCAATATTTGCGACGTTTCAGTGCCGGGACAGCTGGATATTATTTTTCATAAATTTGTTGTTGATGTGATGAACTTCAGCCCGTGCCAAGCTAGCAAAGATTATGACCAACAAAGAAATATACATGTAGCGACTGATGAGACCAATGAAATGGTAAGACTAAAATATGAGAACGTTCTTTAACTGATAGAAACAGGTCAGAACCTGACGGATTCTGAGTATTGACTAGTTTATAGTTTATCGTTAAACAAATAAGCTCAGCTCGTAGTTCACGAAGGTATTCGTAAATATTCGTACACATACCTATATATACTGGGGGGGAGAAGAGAGATTGACCGATTGCCGATGAAAGGGAGAGAGAGAATACGATCATACAATACGAGGGACGTGTAAGATTGTGTGCGGACTGGACGCACAGCGCAGTGGTGCAACATCATTAAGCAAGCAGTTGAAACTCAAACAGCTGAAATAAACGAACTGTCATGCTGTTAGGGGCGGGGCGTATTTTAATTCTCCGATGTCTACTACTTGGGTAGGTTTCCACGTGAAACCGCGCGATTTGAATTCAACATACGAATTAATTATTCAATTAGTTAAAGATATGGTTTACCCGAAGGCACCAAGATCGATAAACGGAAAACGGAAAAATATAAGTAAACAAAGTGTATTATTATGTATTATTCGTCATCGAATGATTCGCGGGACCGGTTTTGACAAATGACTAAACGTTCTACCCATAAGTATGGTACCCACCACACTATATCGTTAAAATTAAAGAGACGCGATGCTGCTGCAGGCGAAGACGCCTGGCAACGACGCGACGCGACGCGACGGTGACTCATATTATATAGTATAAATATATGAGAACGGAAGAGAACTTTTGACAAGAGCTTAACGCATATCATGTGATCAGTGTAGGTATAAAGGACGGCTGCTGGGAAGGAGAGAAGAACACTGACAATGAACAGAGAAAGGTAGGCAAATCTGAAATCCCGAGGCCAAGCAGACAGAGCTGGCATTTTCGGAGGTTATTGAAGAATGAGAATGATCACAATTATATGCTAACAATGTAATACTATACGCAGTTATAACTATATTATTATTCGGTGTAAAGATCTTTTATTCTATATAGGTACGTATGTACTATACTTCTCGGAATAAGTTGAATTTTTGTATCTCATACGATCGATTATACACATACGTCTAAAAGAGATTTCCATTTCCCCTGCGGGCTGGATTATTCGAAACCTTTACCCGAAACCTCCTCTCCGCTTGTTTGCTGTAATTTGTAATTTATATATTTTTCCTGTTCATGTATTATCCACCTAAATCTATGGAATCATATCATATATATATTATAATATGAATTCGGTTACATATGAGTAAGTCGATGGATAAAAACTGAGGGAAACAAAAACATTGCACCATTAACAAAAATTATTATAAAAAAATAAACTAAGAAAAAGAAAATAAGCGTTCACGGTCTATAGAGATCGTTTTTCGTAACTATTCATTCTATGGTCACAATTTGCCGTTATTTGTATACATATAGATATAATACCTAGACTAATAGGTGTATATATAGTGCGCCAGCTTTCGCCAAAGCGATCTGTATAAACGATAAAAAAGAAGAAAGAAAAAGAATACAAAAAAAAACTCTTACAGTATCGTAAGGAAAGTCAATTTTCAGCAATGTATTGTGAATAAAAGAGAAGCAGAAAACAATATGTAAAATGCAGGGCAGAAATTGCAGAAGTTGGTTGTTGCCCTCGTAATATATATAATACATGTAGGTAGAGGTATAAGCGATTACTTTGACCGTCTGAAACCGTTACGCGTTTAAATTAGTGTTCTGGTGTGCTGAGAGTCTCGCAGAAAGTTGAAGTTGCTCATTTCTCAAGCTGTGTTTATCTCTATATCGGTATATACAGGGTGAGGCATCTAAAGTGACCAGGGCGATTTTTTGAAAAATGAAGCGAGGTATGAAAAAATGTTTTGACCTGAAATTGTAGGGTGTCAAAGGGTCACAAGATGGTGCTCCAAAATTTTCTCGTGAGCTCAGGCATCAAAGTTATTCAAAGGACAACTTTGATTTTTTAAATGGAATGACATATTTTTCTCCCCGGAAATCGAAAGAGCGTTCAATTTTGAGTTCGTTTTAGAGAAAATCGCCCTAGTCACTTTGGATGCTTCACCCTGTATATTGTTAATATATTAATAACCGAAATTGGATTATGGCAAAACTGTGATGCACATAAAAAGAAACCCGCCGAGTACATGAAACGATTACAGTTTTATAAGCTGTTCCATATAATAAGTAGTATGATGTATACTAGGCGGAGGTTGTAGAGGTACTTCTTTTGTACCGCCTCCTGAATGCTCTCGAAATAAATAAATAAAAATCTCCTCAAAACTTGAGCTCTCTAGCTCAATTCTGAAACGTCCCCCGAAAGTGTTTTCTTTTGCTATAAGAATAACATCGGGATTGTTCTCAAAATTACAAATTCATTTTTTCCCCTCGCTAGTAATTCGCTAAAAAGACTGTAACTATTCGAAATTATTGAGGAAATGTCATGCTTTTCAGAAGAAGTCTTCATGTTTCACATGCCTCGTATATTATTGCAGTTATTGCCACTTGAAAATTCATGAAAATTGATTTTTCAAAGGATATCGAGAATTGACGTTTCTGTTCATGAAACAGCACGAGAAAGTGGTGGCAGTGAGAATTCTCAAGAATTTCGAGTGATCATGTGGTTTTTTTCACTTGTTTTACTCATTTCCAATCCAATTTGACTTAGTAGAGTGTACTGCGTCAATGCTCGTAATCACTTGAAATTCTTCAAAAATCCTCACGCCAGCCACCTTCTCGTGCTTTTTCATGAACAGAAACGTAAATTCTCAAAAATCTATGGAAAAGTCAATTTTCATGAATTTTCATCAATCTTGATCAGTTTCCATGTGACAATAACATATGGGGTATGTGACAAATAAAGATTTCCTGTAGAGAGAACCACACGTCCGCAATAATTTCTGATAGTTACAGATATTTCAACAAATTACTAGCGAGAGAAAAAAGAATAAATTCATTATTTCGAGAAAGAGCCGTGTTATTCTTATGGGAAAAGAAAATACTCTTGGGGGACACTTTAGAATTGAGCCGAAGACCTGAAGATTCGAGGAGATATTTATTTATTTATTTATTTATTTCAAGAGCATTGAGTGGGCGGCAAGAAAAAAATGCCTCTAACGTCCGCCTAATGTATATATTAATGATGTATTACATCCTGCGAGATTATGGTAAAAGTTTACAGAACAGAATCGATCGTGAAATGATGGGCGCCAACTATCATTTGTTTACAATGTTATTTGCATGGTAGACAAATGATAGTTGGTAACTATTATTTTACGGAAGATTCTGTTCTGTAAACTTTCACCATAATCTCAAGGTATATATATGGGGCATTCCATGAGTTTTCGAATGGTCGCGAACCGACACCCCTTTCGATTTTCGATTAGAATTTTTCTCTCATACTTCTAGGTCTCTGGAACAATGGTGATTTATTATAAATTTTTCCAACCCATGATTCGGAAGTTGGAGTTTTTCGAAAATCGTGAAGTACGAACATCGTAACTTTTTCAAACAATTCTCATTCGGAATCAAGAGATCGGACGAGAAAATGGATTGGACGTAATCTCTTAGTATTAGCATAGTAAGGAAATATTCGTTGATTTTTTCGGTTGCCGAAAATATAAAATATTTGCCCGTGAAAGTCAAAATTTTGAATTGCAAAAATACACCGGTCTCGACTTTGTTTAAATTTGTACACAAAATTCTGCTCCGGAAGATGAAATATTTAAGACCATCCCGAAGTCGGGATGGATACCGCATTCATGAATTACAGCCACTTCAATTTTGTAAAAATTCCCAATTTATTTCAAAAGCGGTTGGGTCTCCGCCAAGAAGGTTCCAAACACGCCCGCGGTCTATGAACAATTATTGTGACATCATCGTAGCATCACCAGACTATTTTTTCAAAATTACAATTTCCGAGTCACGGAATTATACTATCGCATTGAGATTTATTCATCATTCGAATCTAGAATATTATAGATAAAATGTACAGGTGTATAGTAATTTGATGCAAACAAATATATCATTTTTATATTTTAAGTTTCAAAATTCGATACGTCGCAAATTCTACAGCCGAAGAATATTCTTTTGTCTTCGCTTTACCGTCTGAAACGGGGTTAGGACGTGCAGTCTGTGCGTTCGTGGGATAAATCTGGCATTTTCAAACCTTTTCCTCAACATGTCTTCAGCGTTGTCGTCATCGTTCACATTAGTATACCGGACTGCGATAGATACCTACCATCAAATTTTGAAACTTAAAAAATAAGAATACGTACTCGTATGCCCGACGACATTTGTTTATATCAAATCACTATACACCTACATTTTATCTATAATATTCCAGATTCGAGTGATGAAGAATCTGAATGCAATAGTATAATTGTGATTCAGCACGTATTTTTCTTTATTTCAAATCTTGATAGTTTACACAAAACAATTAGGATATATTTTTCCGTTTTTCAATTGAAGCAAAATTGAAGGCAACATAACAGATTAAAAATTACTACGTTACGTTGTAACGTCACCCATGCTAAAGTTAGCAAACACGCTGTAATTTAATAGTCTGTAACTTTTGTAATTATTATTTTTAACCAAAAAGAAAAAACACGGCATAATTATTTTGAGTTACTCTATATTATACCCACATAAAAAATGAAAAAAAAAATTCGATGCAAAATCCGAATTCCGTGACTCGCTAAAAAGTGTCATTTTCGAAAGATACGCCTAGGAAAGGGTCTGGTTGAATTAACAAAAAGTTTTGTAACAAATTTAATGTTGCCTGACTAAAAATTGTTGTTGAATATACAAAAAAAATTTGGATGCCCGTATAATAACCAAACTTTTTATAACCGATTTCTGGGTGTACTGTGATGATGCTACGATACCACAATAATTGTTCATAGACCGCGGACGTGTTTGGAACCTTTTTCCCGGAGATCCAACCGCTTTTTTGGATTAAATTGGGAATTTTTATGAAATTGATATGGGCGTCACCCATGAATGCGGTCTTGTCCCAACTTCGGCATGGTCTTAAAACTTTCGTCTTTCGGAGCAGGATTTTGTGTGAAAATTTGCAAAAACACGAACCAGCATATTTCTACAATTCGAAATTTTGATTTTTACGGGCAAATATTTCATATTTATGGCGGCCGAAAAAAACAACAAATATTTTCTTCCCTAAGTACGCTCAAATACCAAAAGATTATGTCCGATTCAATTCCTCGTATGACCTCCTGGCTCCGAATGGGAATTGTTTGAAAAAGTTGCGCTGATCGTACTTTACGATTTTCGAAAAATCCTAACTTCCAAAGCATGGGTAAGAAATTTTATAATAAATCACCGCTGTTACCGAGGCCTAGAAGTACGAGAGAAAAATTCTATTTGAAAATCGAAAGGGGTGTCGGTTTGCGACCATTTGAAAACTCATGGAATGCCCCATATTACTGTACACAAAGAGATCGCACCCAAGAAGAGATAGAGGTAGCAGCAGCGCGTGGTTTGCATCCAGAAGACGAGAAGAACTCTTTTTGAGCTTACATCGGTAGGTACTGCAGAGTTCTTTGTCTAACGGTATTTCGAACCCGTGTGTATATACATATATATATAATATATACCTATGTAATGTACGTAGTTATAGTAGTGTCAGTAATATCAAACAACACAACAGCTACGAACAAACTTTTCCTATACAGCTGCACAAACTGCTACTTTTTGCCAGTATTTCACTGGAAAAGCACAACGGAATTGAGGAAAGAACACTTTGTGAAAATATGAAAGAGATAAACAATTATAATTATTAATGCCTAGAAATCAAGTAAAAAATACTCTGGGAGCTAAGCTATGAGACTCATACCTTCTCTCTCTCTCTCTCTCTCTCTCTAGTAGAAGAAGAAGAAGAGATAGAAAAAGGACTGAAATAATTTGATTGAGATTGATAGTGTTGAATTAACAATCGCGAATAAGTAATTAGTCAATTAATTTGGTCACTAATCCAACATGCGTAGGATCAGTACCTACGCAGCGTAGTTTACTGCGTGCTGAGCGATCGAACTATAGACGTACAGTCGGAATCAGAAGGATTGCAAGGTATATAGGGATGATAAAAATAGCCTAGAGCGTCGAAAACGTTTGATTGTTTATTTTGAAAGAAATACGAAAATAAACTCTCTTCCTCATCTTATATATTTTCGATAGAAATACGTGTGGTCGCGTGGCGGCTCCATATCATAGGTAACGAGTATGCAAAAATAACTTATTGATACTAGATTAATATGGTAAGATTAACGGGAATACTAAAAAAGAATGTTATTCTTCCTTCTTTGAATCTGAAATTGGGTATCCGTAAATCGATATGAATTATTCTACGATTATTATTGTCATCGTTACGTCACAATCGAATAATTTACAATATAATATACTCTTCTGAACGCTCTGTCTATATACCTATATAAGTAGTGATAATGATGAAACAAAATTCTCATGTTAACATCACCGCGAATACATGTGCGAAAGCGAGATATATCGTGTTGTTTCATCTACTCTGAACGCCTGCATCCTCAAATCAATAGAACTAATACTGAACTAGACCAAAAAATGGAATGCCACCTCGTTTTATCCCAATTGAAACAGAATAATCAGATGTACCTATATATAGGATACTATCGATATGGTTTATATTGAAGAATTTAGATCACACAAATCGTGTTTTGCATACAAGTACTCGAACTTATTGAATTTTTAACAATTTTCAATACCATTCTACATGTATATAGTATATATATATTGGTATTTATATCTATGATACACCGTTCGCAAAATTGAACCTAAAATAAAACAAAAATGAAAACATTTCAATAAACTTTCATTATGGATATTTATTACTCAAACTCTGAATACAATAATGTTTGTGCAATAAATTATGTGTGTGATATATATTTACCTCAACAATGAAATTAACCGAAATACATAGAAAAAAGAGTAATAATAAGCGAAATAATGCCATTTTACTTTGATAATATTATTATACATATATCCATTACGCGGTTGACCACATCCGACCAGGGAGATATAGAGTTACTGGGCACAAGTAAGTACACAAGTCAGTAAGTAAAACACATAAGAATTAAGAAATTTGAAAGCCAAGCGGTGTTATATGCTTGCTGACGATACGGTGGTATAATATTTTGCAACATTCAACAGCCAGAATACTATATCGAGCGATTAAGTTGGCGGTAATCCACTTCAGGAATAAATTATGAATTTATGATCAACAGTTTTCGCTGAAAAAGATGAAAAAAAAAAAAAACGAAATTTGCCGCAAGCAGAATAAAAAAAGGGTGACAAACTGGTCGCAATTTGAATTTTCTGTCTTTTTTATATTATGCCCCCCCCCCCCCCCCCCCCCCCCCGCCGCTCAATTTTTCCTCTATCCTTTTATGCTACGCTCGTGTGATAGCGTACAATCCCAAATTGAAATCTTTGTTTCGCGCTCTAAATAGTAGGTACCAAACTGCTGCACGCGTAGAGGACAAATGGATAGAAAAACAAGAAAGAGAGGAAAAAGAATTAGAGCCGTCGAGGCGGGTCGAAGACCAGCTGCTGCTGTGTGAAACGGAGGTTTGTCAGAGCCTCCGGTCCAGTCCAGTCCGGTCAGGTCAGTTGATCATTCTTTTATTTAATCGATACCTATATCCGCTATAGGTAGACGCTCTCATGAGTGGCTGCTATACTGCTGCTTGTGCTGATTCTGGCGATTCTTTCGTTATAGGTACCGAATAAAAGTGACTCGATGTGACATGACGACGCGATGCGATGCTCGCGCGCGCGCGCGCGCGTCTTTACATCACTCGTTTTAATAATAAAAACCTGCGGCATCGCGACGCACATATGAGTTATATTATCTGCATGATATGCAACCCTCTGTAGCGTATGCATATTGAGTATATATCGGCATGCGTAGGATGATAAGAAGTAGAAGAAAAGGATTTCGTATCGATATCAGGTATAATGTGATAGATAATTTCGTATGAAGATCATTTATTATACGGTGAATCATTTGAAATATGCATTCAAGTATGTAGGCGCAATCTTCGTCACCGCGCGTCAGAGATTCCCAAAATCACAAATAGATAAATAAAATAATGAAGACTGTTCTTCATGGGAAAATTTCAGTTAAATTATATCGCTTAAAAATAATCCATTCTTCGTCATTTTCTTGCTCTACCTTTAGCGCTATAAACTTCAGCCGTGTGGCAGTAACGTCATGGTTTCGAAGAATGTATACAAGTGTATATAGTATATACACGTATGACCGGCAAAGCTATACGCAGTTCAACGACACGCGACCCCCAGGATATTCTAGTTTCAATCGCGTTTCTCGAGGTACATATACACTATATACTATATACTATATATATATATTTACACATACACCTATACAAGGTCTCTTCGTATACTGAGGTTATTGAGTTTACATCATTCGATGATCGGTGGTGTAACCTTAGATATATTACATAATACTACGTAATATGATAGCTATTGAACAATCGTCAATACGGATTCCGAACGCCGAACGCTGAACTTGCAACGTATAATGCTAATAATGCATCAAGTATAATATATACCAAGTGTGAGTATGTATCAAGTAGTTGAGCGTCTATTGCTTGAAAAATTTCAAGTGAGTATAAAATATATAACTCACAATAAACAGAAATTTGCAAAATACATACTACACCTGCAGCGATAATACGAACCTCTCTGTACTACAATTTTTCGTATGCACTATATAGTATTTCATAAAATAGTATATCGATATGGCCATGGTATAATCCTCCGTTGACAGATAAATTTGGCGTGTTGAACGACCGCGGCGCGCAGCAGCAGGATCGTGTTTTTTGGTCTTTGTCGGTTTTTTGTTCTCCTATCTCGATTACAAAGCCGATGCTGTACCTGAGGTATAGATAGGCATACGTATAGGTACAGTAGTGAAGGTACATATACACACACAAAAACGAAGTTAGATCTGATTGGTTCTTCGTACAGCATTGCGGTCCGTTGCTACACCAGAGTAATTAAACGACCGAATTCTCCCACAACGGATATATACTTGGTATATGTATAGTATATAAGATACATATAATAATTATACTTTTCAAATTTTTTATTGGTTGATGTTAGACCGTGAATCTAGCCTTTCGACACCCGTGGAGGTGGTATAGGCATTATTTTATGTATATAAAGTAAAGTATACCAAAGTATGTGCACACGTAGAAGGAGAAAAAGAATTAAAAATAGACTACCGTAGAGGTGAAGCAGAGCATTGAATTAGTCTGGAAAAAATTCAATAACTTTGCGAATATACAGGGAATTTTGGAGAATATAGGTAGATAATAATTCAATGGATTTGGGCTAACGCGGCAGGTGTATGTGTATTAAAATGATCGAGAACGGTCGATTATAAATATAACATTAGCAGGATTATAGTATGCTTCGCTTGTTGCAGGGCCGAGAATCGAAATATATATTTTGCCTTGACTTAAGAACCGGAAATATTCACGGCGCGGAAGTACCATATAAGTGAGTAAATGTCCATTTCAGAGTGTAAGCCTCTGGCTGATTACGGGTTAAATAAATCTTGGGTATCAATATACTCAACTTGAGAAATAGATATTCTGTCTGTCTGTCTTTAACTACAAGGCTAAATAACGATCGTTTTTTCCTGTTTGTCCTTTATATGGATAAATGAAATAGTGTTTTCGATTCGAATGAAAGATTTGCTCGTATGCGAATAGCCTATCGTGTCCCTGGCCACTATAGGAGCCTATAATAGGTATATACGGCTGTAAAAAGTAGAAGCGTTAAATATGAGACGATATGAGGGATACAAAAATCGATGTTGATTCTTCTTACCGATTATAATATTATATACTACATGGTACATATGTATGCCGCAGGACCTTCGCAGAATGATCAAAGCTATTGTAGTACAGCGTAGGATTGATTAGTTATACACGTATGTCATGCATGCATACACACGCTCGCACACACCCACAATATACGTATATGACTATGTTAGAACAGATAAACGCGTGTGTACAGAGATCCCTCGTTAACATATAATATAACAAAATACGTATATTATGTATGTACCTATCTACTATGAAATAACATAATACAGGATCAGTAATCTATTCATCCTTCGAATTCCAGGACCTCGGCGAAGTTATATCGTGCACGCATAAATTCAACAAAAAGATAAATAAAGTAAAAGAGAAAAAAATCGAACAGGAGCAATGATGGTAATAATAAACATGAGAGCCAAACATTTCTTCATTACTGGCCCACTTATTATACTGTACGAAGTTCAAAGACTTGGATGGGTCATGCAGATTGTAGCTGGTGGGGTGAAAGAGGATAGGGTAGGTAGCTGGGTCGCTTAGGGTGCGGGCTAAAACATTGATTATGTAGTAACCCGCTCTACACTTCTCTTGGGTTGGCGACCGCGGTTGGTTTCGGAGGCGTAAGAGAGACGGAGAGAAAGAGAGCGACTTGGTTGCGTATTCACCTTTGACCTCTCTGCTTCTCGTTCCCTCTCTCTCGAAGAAGAAGAAATGTTCTTTGTTTTGCGCAGAGAAAGAGAGTGGGGCAGGGGAAGGGGGGAAAGGGGGGTTTGCTCCAGACGCGGTTTACAGGTGGAAGAAATATGTATGTATAAAGTATGTATAAAGTATATACAAATTTATACTATGCAACGGTGAAACGATACCGCGATACATACTCTAGGTATGTATGTACGTACTGTATCGTCATATTCATTAATTTCTTATTCATTGATTGCTGAAAATCTATTAACCCACAATAGGGAGCGGAAATCGGAGAAATTCAATTGGCATTTGACACTTTTTTGAATAAATATTATATTCATTGAATTCTGGAGATGCCGAGCTAATTAAGTCACGGATTCGTTGAGCCACTGCTTCATTTTTATTAACGTGATTCATGTCAGAAAGAGAGATGAGTTTATCAGTCACCTCTCGATTGAATATCTACTCTACTCTTCTTCGTTCTCGAATTCATTCTACTCTTCTTCGTTTTCGAATTCATTCTACTCAATGGAAATATATACAATAAAACGAAAATATACTTCTCACTATTTGCTTCTTGTTTTTTTTTTTTTTTTTTCTACTTCTTTTGTTTTCCAAAATTTACTGGATTTTTCATTTTTCAACGATACAAGATACTCGCGTGTGTTCGATTGACACGTGATAACATTTATTTACTGGTAGATCAGATTCATATTATCTATTAAAAGTTTTAAAAATTATAGAATAATAATAATAATCATAATAAGTTTATGGAATTATTATTTTCATTCACCTTTTTTGTTTATTCATTTTTTCTACACAAAATAATTTGATGATAAAATGAAATAGCATCAAACGCAGAGCCGAATTTCAGAATATTGACATATATACATTTTGTGATTGAAATACGATTTTTCATTTATTTAACTTGGGTTGAAAGCCTTCGTACAAAAACTATATTACTATATATTCGTGTACTATGTGCGCCTCGAGAAAGAAGTGAAGAGAAAGAAAGAGCGAAAGATAGAAACAGGAACGACTCTATAATCGTAAAAGTGATCGCTGATCACTTCGTAACACGTCCGGTGGAATTAGAACGAGCTAGGTTTCATAACCTCCTAAATAATATTTCGTATATCACTAAGGTTAATAGATGAATGAAATTATATGATTAACGAGAGAAATTTTAATGATAAAATGACGCGAAATATAATAAAGGGAATGTCGATTTCGGCCTATTCCCTCCGCTGTTAAGAAACATAAGATGGCCGTTTTGTTTCAGGACGAAAAATGCAGGGTTTTAATACACACCTGAATGTAAGTGTTGGGATCCTCAATCGCCTTGTCTGTTTCCATATTAATCATTTTCTTTGTTTTGTTTTTTTCTTTATTATACACTGTATCCCTTATAAACTAACTATGTAAAACTCGCGAAATTTGAACATTAAACGGTTTAATATTGAGGAGAGAACGGTTTATAGAAATACGAACAAACACCACCGTCGACGACAACACTTTTTGACTACTCGGCACAAATCGCACCGCGGACGACGCTGCTCGGGTGTTCGCCATACACAGGAAGTCCATGTAGAATTTTACCAACATCACAAATCGTAAATTACTATATTATATTTATTCCTCGCTCTCAGCTGTTGGTAAGGCGGAGCCTTGCGAGTTTCCTTCAACATGAACTAAATAAAGATGAGTTAACCCCTTTTTTTAGTCCCATCGGTCATCAGACATTTATCAACTATGGTCTATCATAGATGGCGCAACTGGCTTATTTCCATCACGTGACACGGCCTGCAAATATTGGCGCCATTCTTTGAATTTTTTGATTTGAGATTGATGAGTTCACAGATAGATTTTCAAATGCGGAATTTTAATAAAAACATATATAGATGTACAGATAGTTTTGTTCGGTATACTAAAAAAGTAATTTGCACGGGAATAAATTATCAGTGAGTATTTAAAAACTGTCATATTAGTAGTAACAAAATAACTAAAAGGAAAACTGCAATCCATTTGTTTTCAATTCTAGTCCGATAAATAAAACATCGAATAATAATAAAAAGGATCGGAATTTACCGTACTTCTTTTTAAAACCATCAACATCACTGGTTGAGGAGGATAAAGATATATTTGTACGTAAATATAATGAAGAATATATATATATATATATTTTGTTTTTGTTTTATTTTAGTAAGCACTGTCATGCATATGAATTGAAAATCTGTATTAAAATTCTGCCAATATATCTATGTATTCAAATTATTATAGATTCCAAATATGTATAAGGACGTGAAACAAGAAACGACGCTCGGTGTTATTATCAGCACTCAATGTAAATCTGTGGAAACTAAAAGAGCAATGAATTATGTAATGGGATATTGTGTCGCACAAGATTTAACTGGAGTAGATCATTTAGTAGGAAATAATCACTAGAACTATTCTAATTTCAAGGAGACCGTTGTTTTCTAATGCAATCTAGTCCAAATTTGAACACAGAATTGTAAAAAATTTGCCTCATCTTATCAATCATTCGGAATGCAAGTTGGTAATTTTTTTTTTCCTGTGAAAAGGTCTTAATCAATCCAGCTGAGTCAATGGATGACACGACTGGATTGATTGAGATCTTTCCTCAAAATTTACGAGTCAAGTGTTAACTTCAATATGTATATAATGCAAGTTGGTAAATTTGATTGAATCCATGACTTGGAATTTGCGCAATGAATAAAATGAGGCGATAATATTTGTAAAAGATTAAAATTTTTTTATTTACCCGTTTCTTAGATAGAAGCTAAAGAGAAATGCATACCATGGACTTTGGCAAAGGGTTTTGATACCTCGTGTCCTGTGACGGGATTTATACCGTACAATACTCTGAGAGAACCCCAGAATGCTATGCTTTGGTGTATCGTGAACGGCGGGCCAAGACAGCATGCTAATACCAAAGAGATGATATATTCTATTCCCGAATTAATATCATTGATTAGTAAATACATGACTCTTGAAAGATACGATTTAATCTTAACAGGAAGTCCTCCTGATGGAGGTCTAATTTATCCTGGTGATGTAATAGAATTTGGGATCGACGATGTAACCTCGGCAGTTTTTTCTGTCGACACAGAATAATAAAAGCTACGAATTCACAAACGAGAGATGAGAATCATTCAGTGTTGAAAATAACATATATTTTATATTAAATAACAGGCTATTTATAATTTATCAGGTTTCATATCCGCTCTGTAAGTGTGGTAGAGAATATACCCTGCTTATGTACAAGAACTATTAAATTATGTAATTAGATTTGTAAACTTTTAAGTACAATTTTCTTAAGTACGTACACAAGTATATGAATTATAATTTATTAAAGGAATGTACGAAGACAAAGTTTGAGTAGTCATACGTAGCGTAGATCTTCATGGATCGGAATTGAGTAGATTATTCATAATAAAATAATACTTTCAATAAGTTAAATACTTTTGATGGATTTTTAATCCTACCCACTTGAACTCAGTTAAAATGATCGAGTTTCGATCGACATTTTAAACGCTGAAAGGCAGATATTAGTTATATCCATTTAATCTGCTCCTCTTTATTATTTCCTTTAGTATTTTCTATTTCCACTTGTGGAATGATCATGACATAAGGCTTGTGACAAACTTTTGAATCCAATGGCGGATAATAGTTTCTGTAGCACATGTAAGTTATCAATATTCCTATTACAGAACCGACAGTGACGTCTGTAAAAATAATATACAAGTATTATAAATTGGTGAAAAGCAATTTCAATACATAATATAAAAACAATTCATCATTCAGAATTATTGAGATGTTGTTTCATTTACCCTGCCAATGATGGTGATAGTCGCAAGTCCGACTTAGCGCTATAGCAAGAGCTACGACCCATGGTATTAGAAAAATACACAATTTCCAAGACTGTCCTTTTCCAGCTAGCGCAAATGTGTGGAGTTTACCAGCAAGGTAGAGAGAAATGAATCCGAGACTCGCGAACGCAACTGAAGAAAGCAATGGCGAATTAGGTATTTTTTACAATCTTGTAAAAGAATATTTAAATACTATGACGAATGCTTGGTTAACAAGTTTCCAGACACCATAGAAGCTAAATAACTATTTCTTATCAATAATTTATATACTATTTATGAATGAATCGTAGAAATTCCAAACTGAAAATCTTAGTTCAATATAAACAAACTTTCTAGAGCTCTTTCCAATTTGAATAATCGATTTTTAATCAAATGAAAATCTACGGAAAAATTAAAACTACTCTATGTGAAAGTAAACGATAAATTTTACATGAGGAATGTCCGCTGGGAAATGATTTTTTGCCATCTCTGACTGAAGCTGGGTCTCCGTTACAGGTAAATTCTGGATTCATGGAACCATCAGGAAAACATCGCCAATAATAATCAGGTCTGGGTCTTCCTGTGAATGTGTCATAGGTATATACAAGCTGGATATATTATAAAGTTACAAAGTTATATGAGGATGAAAAAAAGACAGAATTCTTTCAGGACTTGTTCCAAACCAATTGAGAGGTGTATTTTTGTATAAGCGATATAAAATTTGTGAAGAAATAATGGTTTGTGGGTAAAATCTGTAAGAAAATTATCAGTCCCTTCCGGAGTTTGAATGATATTACAAAAAAAGAGAAACATATAATTAGATACATCAGGTATCGAATTCTCGAGGTCAAATATATTGGCCAATTCAAGCTTGGATATCCTTAAAAAGAGAAACAGAATCCATCTTTGACATTTATATGATTCTATGATCGCATTCTTACCGACAATTAGCTTGATCACATCAGTAACTACGCCGTTCAAACCCAAAGCCAATGTAACTGCTAGAGTTGCCTGGCAAAAGTCTGTTCGGTCTTTTATGACAAGGAATGTAAGGCATATTACAATTATTGGAAAGACAAATACGAGCGGCTGAAAAAATACATGAAAAAATAAAAACGATATTAGAATATGTGAATTACCTTTTTTGATAGTATTTGTCAAAGTTTTATGAATAAGAAAACATACTAAACTAAATGACAAAACATTCATGTATTATCAATTATGATAAATCGACCTTACCCATAATATAGTGGTTGGCACGTAAGAATCGGTTCGGGGATATTTATAAAGCCATATTTCATCGATATGAATTTTTCTCGTGAATGGTTCGGCCCTTTCTAGCTCCCTGCGTAAATTTATTAATATTTAAATTATATACGAATGTTTTAAATATTTTATTTGGTGTAAGTACAAAACAAAGTGAAATGTCAGGCGTGTCAAAAATTCGCGCCACATTCCACAGCTACGATTAAATTATAGCAGACGATTCCAGATTTTTGAAAGTAAAATCTGCTATTAAAAAATGTACGGATAATGAGGGTTAATGATTATTTACACAAATAAAAATGCCAGGAATCCTCGTAATAATATATCGAATGATAAACCACCGGAAACTTCGAGGCCGCGGAGCGTAGGCATTTTTATTTTTCTTAAAGACAAATTAAACGACTACGTTTCGCGGCCATTTTGCCTTTCACTCTCTCTCTCTCTCTCACACACTCTCTGTCTCTCTCTCTCACTTCTAGGTCTGTCTTTTTTTCTCTAGAGCTTTCATTATTACACAACGTTAAAACGTTGGTCAACCTGGATTGTAATTTAATTCTGCTGGGCGATTTTAGAAATCTTTTCTAAGCTCCTTTGAACAATTGTTTTATCTTTATTCCGATCTAATGATATTCAGGAATCTGCGATTTAAACATGGCAACCAATAACTGTCATTTTTATCCAATAGAAACCAATCAATCGGATGATGAAATAGGATAGTTTTTTTTGAAAGCGCGCTGATTGCCTGATGACAGTCGCCATCATGGTTCTTGCCGCGTGAAAACGAGTCTCTTGTTACAATGTTTATTTTCATACGTAACTTGGTTATCGCGTTAAATTAACTAATGCAAAGTACATCGATCTCGTCATAATTACGTATCGAACTCATAATCATAATTGTCTTTCAGATTTAATGTACAACAGAGAATAAATACGATAAAAAAAT
Source organism: Phymatocera aterrima (assembly GCA_963170745.1). NCBI lineage: Eukaryota > Metazoa > Arthropoda > Insecta > Hymenoptera > Tenthredinidae > Phymatocera > Phymatocera aterrima. The sequence continues at coordinate 21,791,960 of OY720660.1, forward strand.
AAACAATCTTTTTGGGATGAGATTCTCGATTCTCCCAAGTGAGGTGGCACGGGAATTTTCTATTGGTCGTGTCTCTCCCCCGATTGATCGCGTTCATGTGACCTTTTTCCGTTTATGCAAAACTTTGGGATATTTTTCTCATGATCTCGTGGCAAAACAACAACAGGCAAAATAATATCTCTGCTTCAATAGGTTTTTTTAACCAACGTTATAGTGATTTGCTACGATTAATAGTGAATATTGAAGAGTTATTATTAATTCTTCAAATACAATTATGCAAAAAAAGGAACGACAATAAAAAACAGATTTACATTGTTGTATCTCTTGTAAGTGAAATAGTAAATCGAGTGGAAAACAATAATAAATAAATCAGAGTCGATGGAATTCCGTAAAAAAAATATATATAAATATATAACGATTTCGTGAGATGTTGTCACCGCGAATATTTTACGATTGAAAGTCACGGTCATATGCCTACCTACCTGAAGGGAGGTAAAAAAAAAACAAATCCACTATGTGATTCCTATCACTTCTTAACTTTATTCCGCCATCGTAATTCGCAGGAATCATAGAGATAAAGATAAAATAGCGTACCAATATACTCTGAGATTCTAAATATAAATAACCATCGTAAACAGTATATTTAAATCCTCGGTTACCTCATTTTAAAAACGTTTAACATCTCGGACAATCCCCCCTTTTCATTTTCATTGTCATTGTCACTACTCGCGGGCGTCGAGTGGTCGCGTCCGTCCCGTCCCGTTCCCCCCATTGTTATCCACGTTCATAAAAACATTGAAGCACAAAAACAACAAAAGATCAACGGGACTAATAAATAGTTCATCGATCAATTTTCTTCCGTTAATTCTAGAAAGCGAAGAGAGGCGAATAATACATAAACTTCTGTTACTTTCGCCAATAATCTTTTCTCCGTTTTCTAACTTTTAACACCCTGTCAAATAACATAAAAACGCAGAGATGAGCGACTCAGGTTACCCTGATTTCCTTCTTGGAGTTGACGGACTGATAAAACAAGAACCGGCACAAGAAATGATTCCGTCATCAGCATCGGTGCCAATTCCCGGCAGTCATAGAGGAACTCGAGGAGTTTACGATCAATTTTCGCCCTCACCCTTGGCTACGCCATCGCTCTGGGGTCCAAGAGCAGATCATGTTATTTCTCCTTTTAAAATGGATCCAGATCAGTTGGACGCTTCGTTCAAAATGGATGACGATGATATATTCCAAGTCGATAAAGCGGATTTATTCCAGGGTCCAACGCTAGCTGAGTTGAATGCAAACGACGATACTCTTCTTGGGGATTTAAATTTTGACGATCTGCTTTTACCCGAAGAACAAAATCAGCCGTTAAAACTTGGCAACGATTTGTCACAGTCTTCCGGATCACTTTTCGGAACTGGATACAATTTTGCTCCCAGTAGTTTTCCACAGTCTTCTTCTACTGGACCTCTTTTTCGTAATTCACAAAATTATCAAAATACTTCCGCATTTCATCTCAATGGAGGCATTAGCCTGATGGAAACTATCGAGACTGCCAGTCCTCCGGCTTATCCCAGCCCTGGGACAAGCAATGTCGCAGGTATGGTCATTCATGGATGCTAAAAAGTAAATCTTTCAATTTGATACATTAATTGTCACGCAAAGAGTCAACTTTCCTATCCAAATATATGCATAACTCAATCGGAATGTCTTCGAAGAAATTCTACAGGGTCAAATTTCATAAGGACTTCAATTTCTTTAAAAAATAGTCTGTAGGGCAACGGCGGTAGATTTCGTGGATTGGAAGTAACAGACATTTGAAATCTAATTCAATTTTTTCATTCGAAATGATCAGCATCAATGAAAACTAATGAATTTTCTTCAACCTTCTGCTATTTGGAATAATATATTCCCCATAGCAATTGATTACCGATAATGTTCGAAGTAGAGTATTGCCAACTAAAGATATTGAATTTTCATTGACGAGAAAAATAAATCGACAAGTCCAGGAATTAAAGCCGAGATCTACCAAAGCCTATCTGGGGACTTACTCCTGTGGACTTGAAAAGATTATACACATCTTGCTCTGCATAGAGTGGTGCTATTTCCCAAAAATTGATTCTCACAATTCTCAATAATGTTTGACACATTTACCAAGATTTTAATGCTCTTTCACATTTTCGAAACACAGGAAGTTCAACCGCAAGTTCATCTACATCACCACATTTAATAACACGTAATCCTACGCAGTCAACGCTTCATGAATTGTTAATGCGAAAGGGCGACAATCCCCCAACTAGTCCAATGAGAGGACAAATTGATCCGGTATTAGTTATGGGAGGTAAACCAAGAACTTCGCGCCTCTCAATGTCTGCACCTACCCAATCAATGGGATTGGAACAAATCTGGGCTCGTAGAGAACCTCGACAGCATTTGCTAAGCACTGGCAGCTTGGGATTGGCGGAGGCCGGTTCTACGAGCAGTTTGAGCACTGGTGGAGCTCTTAGCCCCGATCCCCTCAGTCATCTTGATCCCTTTAGTCATGATGAAGGGTATGAGGATAGCGATGATGATAGTGATCATTACGACGACTACAGCTCTGACAATGGTATTTCAGTTTTCTCTCATTTCTTTAATAGTTCTTTGCGATTTCAGGAATTTCTGTAAACTTTGATCATAGATTGAGATTCCGAATATGCTTCAACCTTGTCCATTTTCTTGTTTCATTTTGCTGATGATTGGAATTTGCAGACTCTGGAGGCAGCGACGTTGAGGAACAAGGTGGAGTCAAAGTAACAGGAGGTGCAGATGGGATAAGGGAGCGACACAATAAGAAGGAGCGTTACTTTTGGCAATATAATGTGCAAGCAAAAGGTCCAAAGGGTCAAAGATTAGTGGCACGAACCAGATTGGAAGATCCGCACGTTTTGAATGAGGCAACGGACCCTGTATTTAGCCCGCATTGTGCTCTCAGGGGAATAAAACACAGTGGAAAAGCTCGGAAGGGTGACGGAAATGACCTGACCCCAAATCCAAGAAAGTTATTCAGCATTGGACGTGAATTGGACAAACTTGCCAGAGTCATCAACGATATGACTCCAGTTTCAGAACTGCCGTTTAACGCCAGACCCAAAACAAGAAAGGAAAAAAATAAACTGGCTTCAAGAGCCTGTCGCCTCAAGAAAAAGGCTCAACACGAAGCTAATAAAATCAAGTTACATGGCCTAGAACAAGAACACAGTAAGTATAATGTACTATTTTAGGTATCTTAGGAGAGCTTTTCTTCAAGTTCTTTTTCCTCTCCATCGTGGAATGTTGCAATTTTTGTATTTTTAGGGCGACTAATCCATGGCATAGCGCAAATAAAACAAACCTTAGCTGCTAAATTAACCGAGGCTAATCCTGAAAAACAAGAAGAAATGACACGGCAAATGGAAAAAGTTTGCAAAACGGCAACTAGTGAGTATCACAGTTTTTTCTTTTTCATTTTAATTTTAGTTCAAGTCTTTAACAGTGAATCAAAATTTATCTTCTATTATCGTTGAGTTCGAATATTTCATCCAGATAAATCATTATTATAGATTTTGTATTTAATTCCAATATTATAAAGAATTCCTACGCTTTTCAGTTTATTCGTGTTTTTATAGCTAGTGTATCGCCTGTTAGTAAGCGTCACCTTATATTAATGATATCTTTACATGTATTGCAAATGAAGAAGTTCGCATCGCCAGCCACTCAACTGAATTTGTCAACAAAGTTTTGGATAAAGTTAGAGCCGGGGTGCCAGATGGTGGGATTGACGATTTTTAGTATAAGTCTCATCTTCTCATCGCAAAATATGTGTTTCATTCGACTGTGTATAGAAAGAGAGAGTGGAAGAAGAATATGGAAGGAATTATAATATATCGCGATGTGTGAGCAAGGCTATATCTATCTTTATAGAATGACATGGTAAATAACTATTAATTTATTACTGATCCCTAGTTTTAGGTATAATTATTATGATAATGTATATGTTACGTTAGCTGTAATCCTGTGTGTTTCCGGGGGTTGTAAAATATTCCAATTTTCAAGGTGTTTATCCACTCTGGGATTTCAAAATCATGGAATACTTCACAAGTTCTTTAATTTGAAATAGAATTTCGAATTTTATTTTCATTTTTTCTAACGATGAATGTCATAGAAAAATGTTACAAACATCTTCGAATTATCAAAAAAAATGAGCTTATAATTCGGTAATTTGAACTCTAGCTACCTAGGGAACCAATCGGAATCCGTTTGAGACGACATTTATGAAATTTTTAATGCAAAAATAAACGATTGGTTACCATTCTCAATCGTTCAGTGTTAGAATTATACAGATCAAATATGAATCAATTATTTTTTATCTATTGCCTAATAATTAGAAAATTAATTGGTTTGGAAGGAAAAGAAAAAATTAATCCCAGTTGAATGATTATTGGGCGAATAACAACGCAAAGAAACAACAGTCCTCGGATACAGAAGTATAATTGACTTGGTCTACCTCAAAAAGAAACTCTATACCTGCTAAAATATTTAAACGGCAAAAAACAATATACCCAAAAAAAAAAATAAAAAAAAGTAAAACAAAAAAACCAAATTCAAATTAAAAAAGAAGAAAATTGTAATAATTGATTTATTGTATAGCGATTTATAATACATATACATTAGCATAGGTATACTATTAATCATAGATACATCCGATATACTACATACAACGCAACGCAAACAGAAGATTAATTTTTAAGTTAAAATGTAGCAATTAGGTAATTAGTGATTCAGTAGATTGGGAAATTGCTCTGGTAGTGATAATCCCTGTTAATATTGGTATAATATTATGACGTTTGGTTTTTATTAATTGATCAAGCAATTGATTAATTGAAATGATATTTTATTAATATATCCTCTATTATGAATAATGGATTACGATGTATGTTAAATGATGCGTGAACTTGGAACCAAAATGAAAATATTGAAAAGTTAAATTGAATATCCATAACGGATTTGAGTCAAATTTTTCGTACATGGCGAAATTGTGCTTTTGAGAATAGTAACGCTTGATTTTTGATCACTTTGGCTCTAGGAACTCGAATAATATACATACCTATATATATCTATAATATATATACAATATACAATATATTTTTTACATTACTTATTATATATCCATTAGTGGAAGTCGTTATAGAATAGGATTTTCATATTATTTTGAGAATTTTGTGTTTGAATAATGAAAGAAAGACTTGAATGGCGAATGAAAAAAAGAAAATTGAAAGTAAAGTAAAGTAGTTTGAGTATTTCGGTTGATGTTTGGAAATTTTATATAGTTTGATTGAATTTAATTAATATATTATGAATATATATTTTAAACATCTATGTCTATTTTCATGGTTTTAGAATTAAAAATTGGAAAAATTTATTACTATAGTAAACGTTACTTCAGAAGATGAAGCTATTCGTGTTTTCTTGTTTTTTCAGCTTTTTGTTTCATGGTTTTTTAATATTTATGGAATCTGAGATATCTCACTAATTCGAAGTACTCTAAAGTAGTCTGGCTAATAATTTTGTTTGTTATCAAAGCCTTATGGAAGACAAATACATAATTTTTCATTTTTTCAAACTAAAAAAAAAAAAAAACACGATCGCTACTATTTTTATCACCCATAGTCTTTATATTATATCTCGGTTTCAATATAGTACTTTGTGATATGAGTGCAAAAAAGTAGACTTCTCAAAAAAGGCTGTGAAGTTTGCCACACGAACCGAAAGCGACTACCATCAGGCGCACGAGCCACAGGCGAGGCTGTGCTGTCAACCTCACGCGCCTCGTCAAGCGTCTGCTGTTTTGTACTAGTGTCGTAATACTTTTTTGTAAAATATGCACAAAGAGTCACTAGCGGGTGAAGAAAGTGTGCGCAAAAGGAACTAGAGTGTGAAAAAAGTATGTGTAAAAGTAACTAGTGTACCATAAAAACCAATGCAGCTGATTGATGCATGCGCGGTATATTTTCCTCATGCCTTGCCAAAAAGCGCCACTTTGGACAAACTTCACAGCCGCAAAATCAACTACTTTTCGTGCATGTATTACATAAATTATATTAAAGATGTACAGTATGTATCTACCTACTATTATTTGAAGATGTATAACTATAATACAGTCTTGTTTTGTAATTACCTATTTTTTTTTAGAAAAATATACAACATTCGTAAAACATAAAATAATGATAATAATGATAATGATACCAAACTTGTGTAGTCCTTGTTATGTCAAATATTACGATGAAATTATGAATCATCGTCGGTATGTTTGTAGTGCTTTTTATATATTTTATATCCATAAAAAAAAAAGAAAAAAAAACAATCTGTTAATATTTAATATTTAATATAATTTAATCCTAACGGTAAAACGGTTCAATAAATTTAATATACTTATCATACCGGAAAACATGATTGGAATATCTTCTACAAAGTGTCAAATTATTTTTTAAGAGTTACAAAAAATCATTAGAAAAAATATGAATTGAACATCTTTCATAACGATATTTAAGATAACCTATTTTTTATAACAAAATCAGGGAGAAAAACCTGGATAACTATCGGTCTAAAATCATAAAATGTAGAATACATACGGAGTATTTCATGCCGCATCTCACATTTTTCATACTCCTGTTCCACCACCGAAAAATTATTGTAGCTTCTTAGGTTTTCCTCTTGAACTGTCGTTTGTTTATGAGTTTTAGAATTTAAACAATGTTATGAAAAAAAAACATATTCGATGAGATCCAGAACGGCTTCTGCCCTACATTACTGGAATAATCTGTAACCCTACAAACTAACTTTGATAAATAATCAGAATATACATACACCAAACTACTTAGATTACACTTTGAATACTTTTTTAATTGCATTTGATCCCATTTGACAAGTCAATGATAAACAAATATACCGGAAATTGGATCACAAAACTTTATGATCCTATAAATACTATAAATATGAAGATCCACACCAGATTCCCAATTCTAGTATTCTGGAAGATTTTCAGATTTCGCGTCTATAGTATACTACAAGAAATGGCAATTTATAAGTAGCCACCAAACTGAAATCCATAATTCTCTGGCTTTTAACTATATTTATAATCTTTACTGGATATTTTTGCTGTTTCATTCTGAGCAAAACGATAGAATAAATAAGTGAACACGTAAATAAAATGTTACATGAGAAACGTTCTTACATGCTAAATGCGGACGAAAAAAAAAACAGATAAATCGTTAACGCCATAAGATATCTTTGTTAGTTATATGGGGAAAAGCAGAGACAAATTCTAAATAGAGAAAGAAACGGATAAAAGAAATTTCGTAATTTTAGTGAAATTAAATTTTTCTCTTTGAATACCAATATTATGAAACTTGGAAAGTGCTATCATCAATTTTTCTGAGCTGTTTCACACGTTAGTGAATAGTTCAAGTAATGATGATTCTCAAATTTCTCTAAACGCCTCTTGTCATTTGTGAGTGACGGAAAGTAAATTTTAAAGATGAATGATGAATGATAAATAATATGAAGTGGTTCAATCATGGTTGAAGGTATTACATCATTTTATTCACAATACTTATATAATAATGATAATATATTCATATTAAAGATCAAGTAACATACATATAAAGATACAATAATATGTATAGGTACAAGTATGTATACCTATTATTATATACTATATATATATTCACATGGTATATACATGTATGGGGCATTCCCTGACAACTCGATCAAGATCTGGCGGTCTGTCTCATATCTGCTTCATAATTTATTGTACACAAGTTTTTGTCGAAAAATACATACTCAATCTTTTTCAGATTTTTTTGCCTCGTCGTATTGCAGATATGAATTTTTGAAAAAAAAAAAAAAAAACCATTTTCTAAAATCTGGAAAAATTCTGAAAAATCTAATAAAATATAACAAAATTTTTGAGCGTTATTAGAACATGGAGATCTCATCAGAGCAAAAGTTTAATTTCAAAAATATAAAATAAAAAATATAAAAAACTAATTGAAGTGCGTTTTGGACACATGGATGAACAAGAAAGTTCCTTACAATATGGGTCGAAAAAAGTATATCCTGAGAATTAACGGACGATGAATATATTACAAATTTATTAATATATTGGTATATTATCATATATATTTGTATTAATATGTTCACATTATATTTATAATGATATAATATATTTGTATATATTTATATATAACGTATAATATAATATTTATATATTATAATATATATTTGTAATATATTATAATATAATATTTGTATATTATAATATATATTTGTAATATATTCATCGTGCGGTAATTCTCAGGATATAGTTTTTTTTACCCATAATATACGAAACTTTTTCGTTTATCCATGTGTCCAAAATGCATTCCAATTGGTTCTATATTGTTTTTTTTTTATCACATTTTTGAAGTTCAACTTTTCCTGTGAGGAAATCTCCATATTCTAATAGCTGCACTTAAAAATTTTGTTAGATTTCATTAGATTTTTCAGAATTTGTTCAGATTTCAGAAAATGACTTTTTTTTCATTTCAACAATTCATATCTCCGATACAACGGGTTAGAAAAATCTGAAAAAATTGGGTTTGTATTATCCGACAAAAACTTGTGTACTTCAAATTATGAAGCAAATCTGAGATATGACCGCCAGATCGAGTTGGCATGGAATGCCTCATATAGCTATATACACATATACTTTATATGAATAAATAATACAATATCATCTGTAAAAGGCTACAATATATTAATAATAATAATAATAAAATTGTGATCAACTAAAAATGTGGTGATGAATATTAACTCAGCTAAGCGATACATAAAATTCTTATATTATAGGACAGAAACAAATACGAAAAAATAAAAATAACATCTAATCGAATACCTGAAATAAAGCTGTGTATACATATGTAACATTAGTCATTCTTTGAAAAATGGCTTTGGCTTTGTGCATTCTTTTACAATCAGTTTATAATTATGGTATACCTATATATACTGACAGTATAACGTTAAATGAATGAAATTTATCGTCTGAGAAGCGAGTGCTATATGAAGGCTTGATAATCGATATAATTTTGGCGCTGAATCAATTCGAAAAATACTTAATAGCGTTAAAAAATTAGAAACAGAAACAATATATCACAAAATAGGCAGCCCTAGAAGTTCTAATTCTTATATTGAAGAAATAAATAAATAAATTTGTTCTATCTGTAAACATATATTACAACATTATGATCATAATACCCTGAACTCGTTGAGTTTGATCTGTGTACTACCTTTGGCTAATTGATGGAATAAAATAAAATGTAGATTTCTATCCTATATTGAATGAAAATAGAAAATCCAATGAATTCAATCTCAAATATCTATAAGACTAGATTAATCTCACGGCCTCGCCTTAACAATATCTTTTCTTCATTAATTAAGAATTAAGAATTAGTATGTATAGCAAACTTATAGAATCCTGAATTGGTTCTACAATTCATAGTTTCGTCTAGCGAAGGTACGCGGGTTTTCAAAATGCATATTACATACTCAATATACAAAATTAATACATACGTACTTTGGTATTATACTGTTTGAAACTTCACAGAGGTATCCCCTGGAGTTCTGTAATTCATAAAATCAAAGAAAGAAAAAAAAAAGTGAACTGTGTTATCTTATTTACAAAAAGACTGAAACCTTATTACACTTTGCAAAAAAACGTAACCAAATAAATGAATTCGCAACTTTGTTTTCACAAATGGTAAAGCTTTCAGGTTATTTAGAGTTATCAAATTTATAACAAAAGTACGGAGAAAATTTGTGACATAATACATAAAAATACTTGAGTAATCTAACTGTGATTTTTCAACAATATACCTATTTACAGTCTGTACTCAGCGATATTATAACATCTCTGGCTTACATTTTTAGCTATATTGTTAGTTTTTTTTTCATTAATTTTAACTGCTTAATTGATAACTGCAAAAAAAAAACAGGGGTTGGAATAACATTTATAGGCAAATTTGATAATTCAACTTAATTGACTAGGTGTTCTTTCTTTTATCTATCTATATTACAGGAAAATGTTTTTTTATATTGGAGTATTTCTCAATAAAATTGTTTAACTCTAGCAGTGCTGACTTTGCTCTGTCCCAAAATTATGCATGAGATGCACTCCTTAAAATAATAATGTTAATTCTAGAATCAGGCATGTTTATTATTTACATAGCTGGAGGCAATTTCTGGATTATTATAGTATAATATTATCCTTATATTTACAATATTTTTATTTTTTCTCTTGAGATCTATATGTGTTTGTTTTTTGTGTGTGTATCGACAGGAGTCATTAATATACAAAGCATTTACTTTGCCGAATTTGGAATTTGAAAGAAATTATAATTCTAAATGCAATTTTGCGAAGTTCAAATGAAATAAAAACAGGAAAACGAACAAATTACAATTTAATTAATAGATTGATACAATTTTACGTATAAGGCTTCTGAAAAAGTGGAGCTGAAAAGTTTTCATGTACCTCGACAATTTACCTCGACCTCGATTCTATGGTAATAATTTATCGACTAATAATAATATCGTTTCGCAGTGAAATATTAATTTTTTTACGAATGAATAACATATTTTTCCATCTTATTTAACATCATTATCTCTGTTTCAGAATCATTTAACCATGCATTTTCTGGAATAATATCAATCGGTTTCAAAATCCACAACTTTGCTTCATTCCGATCACCGATGTAAACCTCTTTTTTTAAATTCGATATATTCATACAATTTTCACAACCTAAGGTTTTTATACAGATAAAATGAATCAAAAACTCGTCAACGCATTTAGAAGAATCTGAAAGCACTAAAACATGTCAATTTCGTTTGCTCCGATAAATAAAGGGCTTGCGGAGTCAAAAGCTTAGCTACAAAAAAAAACTAATCTAACGAAATGCCTTGAATCCACGAACTGAGATCACTCTCTTCTTCACAATTCAAACTCAACGGTTGTTTTTCCATATTTCTAGATTCTAGTATAGTTTGTGCGGCTCTTCTGCCAGTCAAATATGCTCCATGAACTGTACTATAAAATGAAGTGTGAGTATGTTCCCCTGCGAATGTTACTCTCACAGTTGTTGGATCATCTGCACTCCGTAAAGGTTCGACGATAGATTCTATGTCTATTTGTCCTGCACCGACTGCCATCGATGTGTAGGATCCTCGACTGAAAGGCTGAAGATGCCAGGATGTTTTAACACATTTTTTTGGAACTGGGACAAAAGGATCCTTTAGAAATCTTCTAAGTATTATCGTACACGCTTCTGATACTTCATCTGTGCTGAGCCTCTCCATATATTCAGCTGCCTTCCCTGAAGAAAAACACATTTAGTTCGAAGATTTTTAATCTAGTTCTAAAAGCCGTGGTAGCAACGACAGCTAATAATTCTCATTCATTATATTCTCTTAACAAAATAAGTGCTGGAAGATTAGGATTAGTAATCAGGTTTCAAACACAAAATGAAGAGGGATTTGGGAATCGATTTTCTGCTCACCGGATATCCAACCGAGGAGCAAAGTGTCCGAAACTTTACTAAAAGAATAGATTTTCCTGTACCAAGTTTTGCTCAGATCCTGTTTATCGGCTTCTGATAATCCCCTGTCATCCCAGAGGAGCATAACTTCAGAAATTCCAGGATTTAAAAACGGCCTTTCGTATTCGAGAAATATTTTATCTACGGTACCGAACATTAGTCGGTCTATAGAATCTAGTTTGTAGGAAGGTAAAGATGGGTGAAAAAGCGTACGTGCTTTTTCTTTCATCACCCCTAATGGTAATGTGCAAATCATTTTTTTTGCATAAAACGTCTTCCCATTTTCACAACACACTTCTATAGGCCAATCTTTCCCCGTATTACGAGTTACTGTTCTATCAGAATCGTCAGAATCTGTATTATCACTATCTGAATCATCCCATCTGCAATAATTAATATAAAATACATGAAACTGGATTTGAGCAACACCAATACATCGAATGTATTATACAGAACTAGAAGAATTACCAGCTGACCTAATATTCTTAACGACGTGACTTAGGCGGATACTATTTTTAGGAATATGTTTAGCAACTGGTTCAAGAATTGCGCTATATCCCTGAGGCAAGCTTATATTTCCTCCTTGGAGTTCTGCATATGATCCCATTTCCAGGAGATCAACTTCCTCCATTGTATCACAGCCGGTTATGCACGTTTCTCTTTTAAGTAAACAGTCAAAGAGTAATTCTCTCCGTCTCCTTTCCTCTGGAGGTATTGAAGAAAGATAAAGATCTGCTTCTAAGGCAATGTGGGCGCCGACACTTTCCACTCCTTCTGGTGGACTATACGCGCTTAAAAAATACTCTTCACAACGTCTCAAAAAGCATACGTAAGCTTCGTAAATTTCTTGAAGCACGGAGAACGGCACTTGCTTTCCGTCTTCCATCGCCGCTACAACTTTATGTGGTTTTGGTATGCTGACTATGTCTATCAAACCATTCGCCATTGCTAATTCAAATATCGGGTTGCCTAGGACTCCATGAATCCAGTTTGCTCCTAATTCCACATTTTCAGTACCTAAAAATATCAGTTCTGAGTATTTTGGAGCTGCTGTGATTGGTTTAGTGGCTTTTAATGGAGGTTAGAGAATAATTCGAGAGATTTAATCACGCTCTGTGTATTTTTAAGGCGTTATCGCAAAATTCGAAAGCGATAATAGAGAATAGGAGGATATGGTTATAGCAGATAATCAGGGTCTTATGATTTTCCCGATTTATAGGTGGTTATTCTTTTAGGTTATGTATGGATTACCCATTTCTATAGCTACTATACGTCCTCCTATTCGTCTCCTTGCTTCAAGTATAATAAAATCGGTTTCTCCATTTTTTAATAAATGATTAGCTGCCGCTAAACCGGCCATTCCAGCACCGATTATCAATATTTTGGATGAAATTTTATCCTCCTCTGAATCCCCGGTTGATGATGCCGCCATCTTTATTCTTTAGGCCGTCTGTCAATCGCCACCAGACGACGCAACAGCAACGCGTTTGGCAGACGGATTTTAATCGAACAGCTGTTTCATAGAGGTTATGTACGCGAGTCAAATTCAAAATACGTAAAGAATTCTTTCACCAGGTTTTTCGTCGTGGTCATAACATTATGAACGCTGAAGATGTTAAGCTCGATAAAGGTGGAGCGATACTTCCAGAGGAAGCACACATCCGATTTCGAGGACCTAATAAGACATCAGGATTACAGGGACATCGTATTGAAAACGTCAACTTTCATCCTCCTAATCGTCCTGCGCCTAAGCTGTCAGCTAAACAGGATAAAAATAAAAAACATGGTATTTTTTATACCCTGAAATGTCTATTTACTCCTCCCCAAGCTTCTGATCAATAAGAATCATCGTCTTATGGCTATATTTTTCTCCATTATCCGTTATGCATCCGTTGAGGTATTCCCTTCGTAACGTAAACATATTTATTAGATTATGTTATGTTTCCTTTTGGACCCCTCAAATTCCTGGTTTCGTCGTTTACTTCAGCTTGGAATAATTTTGTTTTCTATTTTCTCTGAATTTTGACTATTCCTAAAGTCCTCAAATGAACAATTATTCTTATTCTCGTAGGGATATCTTTAGGACAATTTTTGAGAACCGAATTAACGCGAGGTTATCAATTGGAGCATGATGAAGAGCGTTATTCTGCCAGAAGGGAGAAAATTTATTCATTTATGAAGATACCTAGAGAACTTGAGAAGTTTATGGCTTATGGATTCTTCCAAGTGAGTTTTCAAATTTTGTCAAACTCCAAATATCTCCTATAGCATTCACACGAATTTTTATTCGCTTATTATATTATTAGTGTGCAGATTCTTTCCTCTTCGTCTACACGTTTCTACCTTTGAGATTCATCATGGCTCTTTGGGCGGTCATAACAAGACCTTTGATGCGCTGCTTGCGGTAAAATATAACTTCCCTCAAACCTCAATTCAAGAAATACATGAAAATAAGAGGAAAAACAGCCTTGAGATCTTGAATCTATAAATCACATCATTCAATTTATACTCACAGGGGTAAAAAAATGAATGGTAAAAAAGGAGAGCGGCTACTGCGACCAGCAGAGGTCTGCGATCTTTTAAAAGGAGTCGTTGTTGTCGGTTGTTGGGCCGCAACTTGGAAAGTAGATACCTCTATGATGTATCACTTGGTCAAGAGCCAGTCGGTTATAAAATTGTATATTTTCTACAATATGTTGGAGGTCGGGGACCGCCTTTTTAGTGCTTTTGGACAAGATACCATTGACGCACTACTGTGGACTGCTACAGAACCCCGTTCTCGTTCTCACTCGAATCATACTCGCCATCTCGGAACTCTTCCGCACCTCCTTTTCGCCTTCGCATATGTCTGTATCCTTTTTTGAATATTAGCTAAGATTATTTACTCCTTTAATACTCGATAGCTTTGAAATTTCATACTTTCTATTTTCTTTAACATTTTCTGGAGCAGTACTCCACAGTATACTAGTCCTGTTCCAAGCTACAACTCTGAATGTTGCAATAAATAGCAACAATAAAGCTTTACTAACAATAATGATGTCGAACAATGTAAGTTTCTTTTATTATTTCGAAATCTTCGTTAACCTTCTGGCTTTTGTAGAAAGTTTTCTGAACCTCAAATCAAATTATTCATTAGAATTCTACTGTCTATTTACAGTTCGTCGAACTTAAGGGATCGGTCTTCAAGAAGTTTGATAAAAACAACTTATTCCAAGTCTCTTGCAGTGACGTCAGAGAGCGATTTCATTTAGCCGTATTACTACTTGCTGTTTGTTTACAAACTATGAAGGAATATGCCTGGAAAGCCGATCGTCTAATCGTTCTCTTGCCAGATTGTATACTTGTACTCATGGCAGAAGTCCTCGTTGATTGGGTATGTCTTAATACCTGTATTTATTTCCAATTCTTCTCCTCTTCTGTGTTCGTTACTTGGATGATATCAGACATTATTTTTGGTCAGAATCGCTATGTGTATGAATAACTTTTTTTTCCGATCTCCAAGGTGAAACATGCCTTCATAACACGGTTCAATGAACTACGCTCTACTGTGTACAGAGATTACACCGTCAGCCTAGCTTATGATATGGCGCAGACAAGACAGGAGACTGCATTTTCTGATCAATCAGATTTAGTAGCACGCCGAATGGGTTTTATTCCACTTCCGCTTGGCGTGGCGATGGCTCGAGTCCTTTGCACGACTTTAACACCTTCTGCTAGACCAGCGAATTTAATTCTTCTGGTAATGGCGTATTTGGTGTTAATTTCGTTTAGAGTCTTGAACAGTTTGGTGATTCTGGGTAAAGCCTGTGATTTAATAGCGTCGCACGCACATTCAAACACTGCAGATTCAAGCTCGACTCCCACGCCCAGAGAAACAGACTGTAATAACGTTGATACAACAAATCCAAGTTTAGCTATGGCTATTTTTTCAAATAGCGCAGTGAGCTTGAATAACGTTTGTTTAAATGAGGCGATTTTAAAATCGGAAAAGTGTACAAAATCAGATATTGAATCTGAAGAAAATATCGAGACAACGGCTGGTAATTTAACAAATAAAAATGTTCCCAGAGCTGGTAGCGAGCCACTACTTCCTCAATGACAAATATTATCGACATGAAATAAATTCTCATGATTTATATATTTTTCATTCAAATGTACATATGTATGTATCGTAACGTTCTGTGTGTATATACCTATACATCTTTTTTTCTTCATTACATATTGCAAAAAGGGTGCATATTCTTTCTTCCAATAGACAAAGGGAAGGAAAGAAAAGAATTGATGTAGTACATACATATCTATAATTCGACAAAGAATGAAAGAAAAAAAAAGAAAATACCAAAGTTTTCGGAAATTTTCACGCGCCAAGGGAATCGGGAGATAAAAGCTTTAACATTTACCCGGCACAATTTACAAAACTAATTGCATCGATGACTTACATATATTTTGAATATGATATACGTGCTCTCAATTTTAGTATACTTAAATATATATATGCCTATGAGAAAGGTATATAGAATTGGGCTATTGTTATTGTGCCACAGGCACCGATATGCTTACGGAAATAAAAATTAAGAAAAATGGTGCCTCATTTCGCCATCGGAACTCGCTATCCTCTGATAGCGATACATTATTAGACACGTGAGAGAAAACGGGAGTAAGAGAAAACAGTGGAAAAAAATAAAACTTTTGGTAAAGTTTGATGAAAGAGATGAAAAAATAATAATAATAACAATATGCTTTCTGCATATTCGAATATTTTACGCAATATTATGATTCTAGTATGAAATCGGAATCTATTCTCATTTGGTGATAAATGTCTTGTTCAATTATTATTCTACTTTGTATTATGCATGACGAAATGGTGATTGTTCATTGTAGGAAATCGTACAGGGTTGCTTAATGAAAATCGGTCAGTTTCAAAACGTTGATAAAATCTGAATGCGTTGATCGATCCGGACGTTCTTTTTTGATCAAACCAGTAGGAGAACGAGGTTTTCATTTGTCGTTTGGGAATCAAAAAAATTGCTGGGCGTTGCGGAGAAATTAGCGTTTGAATCTTGGGAATTAGGTTGAACGTTGCTTCAAATTATGTTCCTTCATTCCAACAGCGATTTTTGTAAAACTTATTTTTCCAACTTTTGTTTCACGGTAAAGACCAGACAATTTTTCGATGTTCAAACGCCAAATAAAAGCCTCATTCTTCGAGTTTCTGGAAAAACAGAGGTCACGTGGATGGGTCGATGCGTTTAGATTTTATTCACGTTTTTAAACTGGACGGTTTTTTTTCTCACCCGTCCGGTAGTATATTGAAGTACTGGGTTTAGAATAAGTGATTTTTCTTAGACAAGGAGAAAAAAAGACAGAGACATAAAATAAAGAAATGTTGTACAAATCATAAATTTCAACTCATTTTATTTATCAATTGATACATTTTCTTGTTCCTTGTTACTTCCCTTTCAGTCCGTAAAAAAGTAGTTTTTTCACTTTTTTTAGATTCATAAATAGAGTATGAATGGAATAATAAATGAGAAGAAAAACAAAACGACTTGATTTTTCGCGCGCCGATCCAACGCGCGTGCGTGAATACCCGCGCCGTTTCCTCGAACGCCCACCCTTGTGGTGGTGGGGACTTCTGTCATGGATGACGAGGTTTTTTCTGGCATTGGATAAGAATTTAAAAATTCAACAATAAGCCGTGTGGTATTGAATGTGAGTTTCGGATAAGATTGGAGTAAGGTTCTAGAGTATTAATATTTGAATATAATAAATAACGGCGAATTTCATCGATTACAATTTCTCGCGCTAATATACCATTTGTCATTTGCCAATATCATTATTATCATCATTATTACCATTCCGTGTTTTATTTTTGTTCTATATATTTTTTTTCGCATGTTTCGTCACTTTCTGTTACTTTTACTTTTTCACCTGGCGGCGATATGTTCTCGAGCCTCGAGGCGACCCCTCGAATTACACTAAATTCTAATTACCAATTCTCCTCATATCGTTAACAAGATATTTTAAATTCTAAAAATCTTACTAATCATTCCCCCTTCGTTGCATCATTACCCAAGTGTGAAGTTCCGACGCTACGCTATATCCTATACCTATAGACATCCTGCAAACTCAACTACCGGAATACGTCATTGCACAGCTGTCAAAAGGCCATGTGACATAAGTATAGGTATACTTAGGTGTTTATTGATATATAAAAGGTGTCTCAAGTTGGATTACAACATTGTACGTATGCGCA
Source organism: Phymatocera aterrima (assembly GCA_963170745.1). Classification (NCBI taxonomy): domain Eukaryota; kingdom Metazoa; phylum Arthropoda; class Insecta; order Hymenoptera; family Tenthredinidae; genus Phymatocera; species Phymatocera aterrima. The sequence continues at coordinate 21,809,861 of OY720660.1, forward strand.
GAAATGTAGAGCAAACAAGAAAAAAGTTTCAAAAGATAATTCTTTCATTCTTGTGTATTTTAATCTCATGCATAACCTTTCGTAATGTGTAGAAAATTTCTATTGACTCATGGTTCAGAAAATTTTCGTTAAAACGTGATATTTAGATCGTTGAATTCGAGGGTGATTACACCCGGAAATTCGTGAAATTTTCAACAATTTTAAAATATTGTCACTCTTCGAGAAAAGATGGAATGATTAACTTTTCTCTTACCTCACGAGCAACAGATGGGATTATAAAATTAGAAAGTGACGTAATCAAATGCAACAATGATCACTATATATGTAGGACCTATACATCGATACGATCTTATTTGATTGTCACAATAATCCTCAGATAATAGATTCGAATACTGGTTGCTACCTAAAGGTTGCAGTCTTGAGTTACTGTAGCAGATATATGTATAGATTTATCTACAATTCTATGTCATCAAACATATCTATCTTCATAGTCTTGCCAAAAGTATTTTTGAGCTCCCAGCTTTGTTTACGGACTTTCAATTCATAGATTATGCAATCCCAGAATACCTATTCACAATACACATGTACCTATGTGTACCTTAAACTATTTTAAGAACAGCAAAAACTGCTCACTGAGAGAAACATTTTGTTACCCAATATCCACTCGATGCAATTCAATGCACATTATTATATACCTTCTACTGTTCTATCACCACAAAAACTATTGAACAAATGTAACGGAAAACTCCTAGAGCCCAGACTGTAGAATGCCGCTCCTAAAAGTTGGTCCTCAGACAGTTTTCCATATAATTAACATGGAAAAATAATCATTCACGTTATTCATTATCAGATAACTCAACTTGGATAACGAGCACAAAAATCTCTGGAATATAATCTTGTGGGGAATTGAATGCTCTACGAAACAAGTCCTTTGATCCAATTTGATAAATTGAACCGTTTCTTAGTTATAACTAGTGAACCGTCATAAGAACAATCCCTTCTAATAGTTTTCCAGAATGGCGCCCCAAAGAAATCTACCCTGATATTCACATGCCATTTAATTTTGTATAGAGAGTAAGCTGAATCTTTCAAGATGGAATCATTTCTGGGATTGTTCGATCCTGGAGAGGGAAAGGAGAAGGGTAAAGAGACTTGGGATCGTTTTGAAAATGAGGGTAACGGATCATCCGATTGTGAAAGTTACAGTAACGACGAAGATCAGGAACAGATAAACTCGGATGGCGAAGAAAGGCTTCCGCCTGAACCAGAACAAGGAAATATTGAGTACAAATTGAAGCTAGTTAATCCCTCCAGCCAGAGATTCGAACATTTGGTCACACAGATGAAATGGAGGCTTCGAGAAGGTCACGGGGAAGCGATCTACCAAATTGGTACAAAGACCAATAGCTTAGAACGTTTAATTCTCACGATTTTTCGTTTTTTTTCTCTTTTTGGGGTCGCTAAAAGATGAAATAATCTTCCTGTTATCTAACAGGCGTTGAGGACAATGGTAGACTGGCGGGTCTTTCAAGGGAAGAAATGAAAGCGTCTCTAAAAACTTTGAGAGAAATGGCAGCCAGATTAGGTGCTACTACCGACGTGCTGAGGGAAAAGTTCACCACCAACAATAATAATCATTACAATGATAAAGGAAAGGATAGAAATAATCAGGAGAAAAATCAGCCCGAGAACAAAAGAGTAGCCGAAGTTTTAGTCAGGAAATTGAGAAAGGATGATAGAGAAGATCAGGAAACGGTCGTTGAATTAAGACTAGCTGTTACAGGAGGTCAAGATGCTGGAAAATCAACTCTTCTAGGTCAGAAGCTTGAAGAAAATTATTAGAGGACTTTGGCTCTGTTTCTGCATAATTAATTTCGAATAAGTTTGAAGAAGAAGATAGTTCAATATGATTATTGCCACCACTTTCGTTCATCACACAGGTGTCTTAACGCAAGGAGAATTGGACAACGGAAGAGGGAGAGCGCGCCTTAATGTCTTCCGTCATCTCCATGAAATTAGAACAGGCCGCACGTCTTCAATTTCTCATGAGATTATTGGTTTTGACAACGAAGGTCACGTTCTAAACTACGCGGAAATGAGCACTGCAGAAGAAATTTGCGACCACGCATCGAAAGTTGTTACCTTCATAGATTTGGCTGGACATCGGAAATATTTGAGGACAACGCTGCTGGGGCTCACAGGTGGAGTATTTCCTCGCATTTCGATTCACCATTGTATTACTTAATTATCATTCTCGAATATTGGTTCAATAATCTCTACTCCTCATTCCCTACAGGATATTCTCCTCATCACGTAATGCTGGTAATTGCGCCTCCTATGAACGAGGCTTTCCAAGAGCACCTGGAATTATGCATCGCCTTGAGGCTACCGTTTTTTGTCGTCATAACTAAGACCGATCTGGGTCTCTGTGACCCTCGACAAGCCCTCATCCAGCTAGAAAGTGCTGTCAGAAGGCATGGCTGTCCGAAGAGACCAGTTCTATATTCAGCGCCTGACGATAACAGCAATAAACCTAATGCACACGATTCAGAAAACATCCCTGTATTTCCTGTGAGCTGCGTGACAGGTGATGGTCTCAAAGAACTCACCGCATTCATCCGGGATCTTTCACCTTCAGAGTCTACTCCCCCAGATTCAGACCCCGAATCATGTCTATTCCAGATCGATGAAACGTTCAGGTAAGTTTCCTGGATGTAGAAGCGGAATGAAAGATTTTATTAGCTTTCAACACAATTTTGCTCGTCTCTTGTATATCTTTCTGGGAAACGGACCTGGGATCGATTTTTATTGACCACCTTGTACATTCAGCTAAAAACCGTATGAGAAATTCTGTTTTTCCAAGAGGTGAAACAAAAAGAAATAATATTTTCATTACTGCGATGACTGCTGCTCGAAAAATTCGGCTTATATTATCATACTTAATATAAGTCCCACACATTATTCCATCCGATAAAATTAAACTTCAATTTTTCAGGGTAGTTGGACTTGCAGAGCCAGTTCTGGGAGGATTATTAGTAAAGGGCATTATTGCACCTGGAACTCGACTATTGGTTGGTCCATTACCCGACGGCGAATTTAGTCCTGTTAAAGTGGCTAGTCTACACAGGAATAAGGCTCCTTGTTGCCTAGTTAGAGCTTCACAGAGCGCGAGTCTTACCATAGCTCCTCCAACATTGCTGGATCCACCTCTACCGCATCTGAGACCTGGGATGGTACTTGTGTCAGCGCAAGATCATCCTTGCGCAACTCTCTTCTTCCAGGTGGCTTTTATTCTCACTTGAAACGATATTTCCAGATTTTTTTATCGTTTGAAATCACAAGAATCTAGTTTTTGGTTATGTTATAGGGTTTTTTTTCTGTTGATTTCAGGCCACCGTTCTTGTTGTTTATCATGCAACTGCAATATTTCCGGGCTTTCAAGCAACCGTCCATGTTGGAAACGTCCGTCAAACTTGTGCTATAGAGGGAATAATGGACCTAAAAGAAGAGGGACTACAAACAAACAATACAGCTTCGGTTCTGTTCAGATTCGTTGGTCACCCAGAATATCTTCATGTTGGAATGCGACTGCTCCTTAGGGAGGGGCGCACGAAAGGAATTGGACAAATCACGCAAATATTCCCTTTAATTGGATCTCAAAGTAGAACGAAGTGATTGAAACCCATTTTTCAAGTAAAGTCGTTCCGTTATTCCTTTTCATTTTAAAATCGAAACCTATATATTTTTTCAAAAAAGAAGGTGATAGATAAATTTTTGCGTAAAAGATGATATATTCTACTATATACTATATTATTAATTTCATAGTAACGAAAAAAAAGGGAAAACCTCACAGTTCTTCTCTCATCAGAGATAAAAGTCACACACACAATAATTATTGTATTATATAATCGTATTATTGGAACTAATTGAATTGTGATCTAAAAGGTTATGCAATTATAATTGCTCTAAATGTATACTAGTAGATAAAATAATTGAAAGATTACGCCACTTTGGCATTATGATGAAAACAAATAGAAAAAGGAACAAGAAATCAAAGGATAGCTAATGTTTTTTCTATTAGTGGTATTCGGTGAGATTTAAAAATTGTTATACTTATTTTTCTATTTCTCAGAGTGAGTGAAACTATTTTTGTTGAATGTTTTCGTTTTTGATTTTCAGAGGTACTAAAAAAAATTGTTGCCGAATTTTATTTTATTATCTTTGGTAAAAAGCTTTGAGAGTGAGTACGTGTATAATTTGTTTTCCGTGTGCCGTGCGCTAATTAGGTATTTTAATTCGATTATCAAGCTACGAGATGGTACTTGGTACGACCGAAAATACTTTAAGTCTGTCTTGAAACAGATGATTAGATAATTACTTAGCTAATTGTGGACTAAAATCATTAAGAATTATAAAGAAAAATTTATGTCTTAGTCCGGTTTAGTTCTCATCTGTGTTTGTAAATATTATTATTCTATCGTCTATTATCCTTAGAGGGTTCTGTATTAATAATTGATATTAATATTGATATTATATCATATGATTAATGTTCAGTGTTAGGGTTCGAGTATCTTTTTTCCTCATTCTCATTCTTTTTATTCTTTAGACAGAATTTATTCAAAGCTATAGATCCCGCGGCTTAGTATTTTGGAAGTTTTTTATAACTTTTTCCTTTTCTAAAAAAGTCGAAGACTTTTTCCTTGGTCAAAAGAGTAAAAACAGCAGGACTTCGGTTTCTGGTCAACAGATGTAATTAGTTTATTGAGATTGTGAAGAAGAATCTATCACAATCAGGTTCATTCCTCTGTACCTAGACACAAGCTTTCGTTCAGTTTTGTGTTACCTCATCACATCGAAATAGTTCTTCGAAATATATATATTTTTGAATCAAAACAACTACATATGGTGATAAAAGAATGTTCATTCCACTATTCCTACATAAATCCTGAAATAACTCGAGCCTCAACATATCTGATTCGGATTGTTGTCGGTATGTTTCTATTATCCATTTTCACTTGATTTAAGATGAAACAAAACTAATACTAAGGCTCTGATTATGGATGAATAGATAATGAGTAATAACAAACGAATAGAAAGCCGAAAAATATTGGAGAACATGATTTTTTTTATTAAAAATGTAAAAAATCGATCCTTAAGCACATTACACCTTATTTTCCTACATATTTATTTACTCCTTATTGTCATTATCAACAAACATAATAATAGCTAGTAACATATGTAGATGCCTCGATCTTTCAAATACCGAAGCAACTTTCAAATCTTTCCTTTGCACGGCTTAATTCGTCGTGTTGAATACTACAAAATTCCATTTTTCTTGCATAATGAGGTGTAAATTTGCGAAAAAGGCGAAAGTTTTTTCTTTCGTTGGTTCACAATTTAGTTTCTGTCACTTCCACAAATTTAACACCCTCGAAACATCGTTACGATGAAAAAAAAAAACCTACTTCTGCATATTTTGTATTTAAAAAATGGTCAGAAATACATCTCGTCTCTTACAAAAACTGTAATTATACTATACAGTTCTTGGTCCATCGTTCCTACGCCTAAAATCATCTTCGTATCACATTTATAGTCTCTCTGTGAAAATAATGATAAAATAGTCAAACGCTTTGATCGATATCGGGAATGAAAATACAGAGTAAAACGTTTCCATCACAGCTGGCAATAGCAAAAACTGACGACGACGACTTTTACTAATAAAATATATTTAAAAGTCTGTAAAAGTCGCCGATTCGCTGATGTAGTGCTGATCCTTGCGTCTTCAAGCACTACTGTGACCAGTTTCCTTCAAAATACTGCATAGAATACATTCTTATGCGGGTTGTTTGTTCTTCTCTGAACTCGGCCAGACCTGGTCTTCAATCCAGCTCATGTAATCGTATACGGAAGTGTAAACACTCGGAGTTGATCCTCCGCAAGCTTGACCAAAGGCGGTTACAGCGGCGACTACAACTTGGGAAGACGACGAAGACAGTAAAAGCGGACCTCCGCTATCCCCTGTGCAAGTATCAGCCTGCCTTGTTCTGTCTGGATCAATTGCGCAGATCATGGTACTGTCCAAGCCGTTTGGAAGCCTTGTTTTGTTCTCGTAGGCTTTAGAGCATTCGTCGAATTCAACGAACCTCAGACCAACTGCTTTTTTCAATTTCGGACTTCCATCGCCGGCGAATTCCGTCGAGCCCCAACCGACGACTATTAGAGTTTGATTATTTCCACTGCTTTCGATATTTTGTAAGGATTTTGTCAGCAGACAGGCTGGTTGCACGGAGTTTGTCAAACGGACCGGTTCCCGGAGTGTTATTATTGCTAGATCGTTGTAATTTCTACTTCTTTTGTATCCCGGATGTGATGTTACTGATAAAACTCGTACTCGTTGCGTTGTATCTCCAGCTACGTCGGCTAGATCCGTCGATCCCACTCTTACCTGTAAATTCGATATGGGTACAAATGGATATTCGGTGTATCGGTGACAAAGGATCCCGATCCCGACGACTTTATTTTTCAGTTAAACAAAACAAACAACAAACGAAAATCGGCTATATTATACCTTCGCGTATAAAAATATTATGAATAAATAATAGCGGAGCTCGTACATAGATCGTAAATTGTAAATTTGATTTCGAATATTGTTATTGACATTTATTTGCCGGGAACAACTTTTCTAATTTATGTACAAGCACAAATACAACCGCGGGCGTAGATGCATGTAGTCGCGAAAGTGTATGTGTGAGAAATAACGAGTTTTGCTCGTGAATGATTGTCGTTCGGATAGCCGCTTCGCGAATCTGGTATTTTTACTTTAGAGCGTCGAATATCTGTTTCGGATAACTTTATGGAAATCGAGTTCTCTGCGGTTCTGGCAATACGCCTCACCTCGTCGCAATGTCAAAGCTATTTCATTTCTGAAAAATTGCACGTATGCGAAATTGGTGGGCGCGTATATGCATATACCTTTGCGTGTTAGATTTTTTATTATTCTGAGTCTCTTACCTCAACGGGGACATCCTCATCTCGATTGTTGACGCAATGAGCAGCGGTGAGAACGTGTTGTCGAGATATCAGAGTTCCTCCGCACGTGTATCTAATATTTCCCTGAGTCCCATCGCGCGAAGCGTAACCAAGAGCTGCCATATGGGGAAATTCGTTCGTTTCTGCGTCCACTCCTCCCAATATATGGAAAGAAACTGATTTCCCCGTTTGCGAAACTTCGTTCCCGTACTCCTGACAAGCTGATGAAAGAAAATGAAATCAACGATCGTCTCAAATGTGACGCAGGCTGCGACAAGCATTATTTCATAAAATTGCACAGTCGCACGCATTATTGCGGAGTCGCCGTCGATGATGCGGTTATGCTTATAAAGTTCAGTCAACTCAAAGATCAGCTTATTTTATGTACGGATTCAACATACTAGATATATTTTCCTATATTAGATTCTGAGCCTGTTTTGCCTGAATATGAAGATGTTCGGGGTGCAATAATCACGATATTAATTTCCTATACAAATTGAAAAAAGGATTACCGGATTCCCAGGAAATGATGTCGACTATGTATGAAGCACGGTCGTCGACCGGGGTATAAAGTATTGTGTCTATCGCTCCAGATTTTCGATTATTTGAGAGTATTCAGTTTTCAATCAAAAGCAATTGATGCAGGTTTGAGAAGAGTTGCGATAGAGGAGCATGGATCGATGTATAGTAAGTACATCTTCTAGCGAAAATGATTCTACTCGACTCTTCGTCCTCAATTGATCATCGAACGTGCACCCCACGTGGGGTCGAATGCAAATAATTTATGTGTATGAATAAATATAGGTGTACGAGGAAGAGGAATGTCTATTTGAAGTATAAGTATAATCATTTGTAAATCAGCCGACGCTATTCACAAGTTTCTAGAAATCCGATGATCAGTTATCAAACTTTACTCAAATTGCATTCCATGATCTATCCATAGCTGAGGATTCTGCACCTCGAATTATCTCATCATAAAATTTATCATCGAGACTCGTGAACAAGTCACTTAGGATAACTCGAAATAATATTTCACCTTCTAACGATTGATATAAGTTGTTCATGTGTATATCCAGAAATACACCAATGGAATCGTAATGATTTCTCGTTCGTCAGAATTCATAATAAATATGATTATCTTACGTCAACAGGTTTTAATAACAATACTAATCTGTCTATATGTGGAATGTTATTCTGTTGTGTCGTTTTCCCAAGTAGCACACTGTAAACTCCAGGTGGACGTACATTACCGTCGGAATCTTGCCTTGACTATTTTCTAACGAATTTTTAAATAGTCACATTACGAGCCAACAGTCGACGATACAGAAACGCATAGTTCACAAATGTCAAAAATTGTGACTGCTATATGACATTTCAGAGGACATTCGCGGGCGTATAGCCGGCTGTGCGTCATCTTAATAGCTTATCTCCAGACCAAGCTCCAGAGTTCATTGTATTGACAACTATTCGTCAGATTTTTGCCAGCTTCAGTTTGACATTTCTGACGGTTACACTATACGTCGACTTTCTGCAGTCAAATGATAGTCGGAGGACAGGAAAGTGTGCTACCTGGGTTTAGATAATATGTTAATATTAATAATTGTAATTTGAAACATTATAGTACATACCCGCGTCAGCTGGGCTCACGCTGTTTAACTTCTCAGTGATATTAACGGAACCGCAGCATACAATCTCGGTGAAATCCTCGAAACCGCATCGATCCGACTGATCGTATCTTCCTTCGTGAACTTCCTGCATTTTCGATGGACATTCCACAAACTTCGTACAAGTTCCATTTCTTCCATTAGCCATTATGCACGAACTTCCCACTGCGATGAAAATTAAATTTTTTTATTTATCTATGTGAGGTACTACTAGAAATAGTACGCAACTTTCAGACAAAATTTGCATAATTTCGTGGAGTGCTTCACACGTTTGGAAATTACAATTCCATTCAAAATTTGGAACGTATGTTATCACACGCGCTCAATGAAATGCCGTAAATTTGATGCATGGAAAATTTTCGTATCTAAAGCTGCACTGATACTGATTTCGTCAAAGTTAGGTATAAGGTAACATATATCTCTCGTGGATTCGTTATCCGTGAAAATTTCAATATTCATGTTATCCATTAAATTTCCAAATTGCTCGGGCTATACTCATTATAGACCAAGAATATATCACACACATAAAGATAACTGTCGTCTATATAATAACATAAATTATATCGTGTCATACTTTCGATAACAAAATCAAAAACTCCCGTAACTCATTATTATACTATAAATCGGATGGATGTATGTAGACACGAACCCCGGAGCAAGTTTCACGGATTCCATCGTCAATTTTCTTCTTCTTTAGCTTATCAGTTTCTGGCGACTTGAGTATATGCATCGTGACCTTGTCAGTCTGACTTCGACGCTACTTTGGTAATAACATAACAGCCGAATATTATATCTCTCCATAACTACGCGCTCCGACTTTCATTTAAATCGACGTATTTTCGACTTATTCCGAAACAGAAGAAAAAAAAACACCTATAAAATATACCACCGAACTACGATAACAGCGTATACATAATACATAATATTATAAAGAATTGTGAATTTCAACGAAACTGGACGTAACAAAAAAAAATAAATAAACATCATAATTATATACAACTAACTAACTATTTACCATGTGAAAACCGATAAAGCGGATGAGTCAGACCAGGAAGACATGATAATTATATATAATTCCTTTGACAGACTTCAGTTATAATATAACTGTCAGACCATATGAGGGTCATTGGTCAATCTCCCAAGTAACTATCAGACCGTACACGAAATTTATTTCTTTCACTCAAAATTTTATAAACGAAATCCCGCTGCGGCAGTCTAAAATAGTTGTGTGTAGTGCATTCGGGATCCGACTATACATACGATTACTTGCATTGTCAATATTTTGCAGCGCCGTAATTGTTACTATGGCTTGATATGCATCGGACGAAGCTGTAAGCCTCGACAGCCGTAATCCCACGTAATGCAAGTGCTGACCTAATGATGTCTTCATGTAACAGGTATTATTTCATATGCACAGGAGACAGCGAGCAGTGAGAATGAACTGGTATTACTCTGATGAGTGATAACTTGAGTGATATGTGATAATTATGGTGACCACAATGTGTGAATTTACAACAAGGATGAATATATTAAACGCTTTCCACAGCTTCCGTATAAAGTGAAATTAATTAGGTAAATCACCAAGCAGATGTGTACGCAGGTAAGAAAATAATTTGCATAAAAAACCGCAAAATATTACCGTGAATCATATTCATTCCTTCCGAGACACCGAAATTTACCGATAGCTTATATAGCCTCGAGCGAGTTTTGCACTTGCTGTAACGCGCGCTGCGATTAGACGCTGATGAAATATCCCTATTCTGTTTACCACGTCATCTGTTCCTCGCATCATCTCTTTCCCTTTTTTCTTTCAGCAGTTTTTACGAACATAAGCACAGTAGAAAAGCGATAGAAACAAAGTAATACAAATTCAGATGCTCACCGTAGAGTTGCTGATCCTCATAAAGCGGAAATGTAAGAACACAGAAGACTAATCTGAACACCAAACATATCCCGAATATCTGTTTTACTCGGCCTCCCATTCTACTTTCGAATTTTCCTTTATCGGGTCAAAGATCGTATCAATGGACCCGCAGAGCTGTTGAAATGACTCTTCTAGTTATTCGTCAGGTGCCAAGAAGGTATATCCAAGAAATGAGATGACCGTAGTATATGATCTAATGTCTAGTGTTGATGATCCGTTCTCAAGCGGAGCATGGAATTTGTATATTATGTATATGTGCGATCACAACGTGCAATTTAATTTGCCGAAGACGCGGTAGTTTATGACACTAGATGGAAAACGTTGCCCACCTGGCATCCGTAGGGTTCGCGGTCCAATCTGCGACTGAACGCAAATGCCCGCGACGTCCTCATCTCAAGCGTTTTAACCGACCGGCTGCTACCAAGCGGTCGATTATTTATAGACTCGACCACCGTTTAAGCTGACGCACAACGCGAAAGCTCGTGTCAGCCCGACAGGATCGGCACTAATCCCTTTGATCCCACCGGGGAAGAACACGTAGGAGATCCCTCTCCCCTGCCTCTTTTTTTTCTTTTTCCATACAACTATTTATTCATGCATACTAACGCAGAATGTGACAAACCGCAAGGAAATAGGAGAAAGACCGCTATTCGTACCAGTTCCCTAAGAAAACAGAATGAAGGAGTTAAATCCCTCAATTGAGTTACCTTCAAGGACCTTGAAGCTTCGATAAAAGTCTAAGGACCTTTGGACACTCGCCTATCGTGAAAATGAACATAAATTACGGACTTGGTATTACATGGAATTGTCAATTGCTTTTCACTAGTTGTGCAGTTCGCTGACGTCAGTCGATTGTCGAACCCTGTTACGTTCAGTTGTCTCGAAGGAAGTATGAGTGGACCTGCGGTTGGTGGTTTCAGTGGAAATTATGTTTCTAGTCATAGAGCAACGACTAAAGGAACTACTCATGAAAATGGGTAACCTCGTACTGTACTTCGGATATCTATAGCCAAGTTTTCACGACGTACATAGATATGTATTACCTGCAACGCGTAGCTTTTTATCGCTGGGCATAGCTTCCTTTTATCTTCATGGACTGGTATGATTGTCAGTTTGAAGACGCTCGACGCAAATGTTTCCGTGTACAAATTTTACGTTCGAATAGTATACGACTTGAGCTCTCGATGAATTACGGAAGAATATATTATGCTTCATAAAAGTTCCGATATGCAGATTTTCAGATCCGTTTGCGTTGTCGATCGAAATTCCTGATCCTGAATCCTCGCACTAGTGGATCACGATTGGATTGCGGTGATGAATGCAGGAATACAAATCACATTAATTAAGATTTAATCGCCTGAGTAACCGCAGCCACATCATCTCTTTTACACGGAAATTGTTGAGCTGGACCTCATCCAGCGGTTCATGATAGCGCGGATGCTGTGCATTCTCTTATTTTGAGCAAATAATTCAATTAACTTGACACCGGACAATATTAACAGTTATGGGAAAAAGATCGCTAAATGTTGTTCGCCGCTTTGCATGGTCGGCATTTACCACAAATATATCGATTCACTAAGAAATATGGCTAAAGGCGCGAGAGTACCGGATAAACTATTGAGAAAATAAGCCGATCATGATTTATCCTTCAAGTGGATTTTGTCAAAAATTAACTTTGGATCGGATATTATAGTCGTGTTACACGCCGAACAGTTGCAAAATATTCGAACAATATTTTCATCGCGGCTCTAAATTTCTTTCAATACCAACATCACTAATTTGGTTTCGCGGACGATAAATTCCAAGCAGACTTTTCCTCTTGCGATTTTTCATTCCACTGCATCCATCAACGTAATACGGCAATTTTTTGTGTAGACCCTTCCAGCATGAAGGTATTGTATATGGTCTGCAGATCCATCTGGGAATGTGGGATCGAAAAAGGATTTGTTGAAAATTGAGCCAGTCCATAGGACGACGCACCCGGATAAACCTGTTTATAGGAAACATACATCTACTTGCCGCGAATAAAAACTGATGAAAATATATCGTATAAATTATGAAATATTCCAACAGTATTGCTTCGAATGCCCAAAATTGGCGGACGCACTCCCCTGCACTGCACTTCGATTGTCTCTTTGTTAATTTTACTCAAATGAACGAGCATCCTGATGTATAGTCAAGGAGCGCGCGGTGAATTTGACTGTCCACATTGTTTATGGGTCATAAAAACATACCGTGACTCCTATGCGAACTATCGCTTCTGTATAATGGAAATATTTAACTCGCTATACGCTGAGCAATTATTTAATTATGCGAAACTCTTATTCACACTTTCCGGGATCTGCCGAGTGACTTCTCTCAAGCGGAACGCCCGCGCCGCAGCTTCCAACGCTGTGATGTTGATTCCAGATTTACAAATAAGATTCACCGAACCCAAATGCGAGATATGAGCGGCTGTTTATCAACTTTTGAACATCAATCAATCGCGTTAAATAGCCGCTGGGTGTAATCAAGCAACTCATACATTTCTAAATCGTTACCATAGGTTGATATTTACATGAATACTGGTTTACACACGTATGTATAATATAATTCATGCGGCATGGGATGTTTTAAAATTCCTACGGTCGGAGGCGCGCAATATGAAAAATCAAAAGGCTCTCATATACGTGAAGAAACAACTTTGGGACCGTGATACCTTGTGGAACTCAAAGACGTTCTTGGGAAATCAGACAAATCGGCAATCCAACTATTTTTGTAATACATAAATCCCACAGTTTTCTCATTCAAAATCACTCTTAAAGCGTAGGTCAATTCACATATCGGGGTAGTGATATTCATTTCATGAAATCACGCAGAAACCAAATGGAGAAACTCAAATTTTATTCACCGCGGATTCTATACCGAGTGAAAAATGAACTTGAATTATAAAATTTATGATGCCTGTAGGTATCCTTACATGCTTGCATCCGATTGAGCCGGATCGTTGGATAAACGAGTAGCTCGACATTTCCACGGAGAAATACCTTGCGGTCGATCTGGATTCGAAAGATTTATGATCTAGGATCATGATCGATCATCGCACCTAATTATAGGCAGCCTAATATACAACGAAGCATCATATGGAGAGTGATGACGACGCGCCTAGATCCTAAACGTCATATAATAAAAAAAAGTCACTGGCCGCACGTACCACTTTAATTGGTTCCTAGAACGGGGAGTGTGTCTATTAGTTTCTTTCCTGAGAAATTACCTGGTATTCGTACTGGCGCAATTTTGTCTTACAAGGAAATAGCCCATACTATTTTTAACCGATAATGAAGTCTAGCTCTGCCACGTTTCCGCGATTCAATCAAGTTTCGCTCTTACAGCATCCGGACGAATTTCGTTGAATTACGAACATCAACGTTCTACTTTCTTTTCATATCCAAATACGGCTGTGAAAACTCAACGATAGTTACCTGTGCCAATGTAATGCGTACGATGACTAATTATTATTACCCAGAATACTGCGGATTGCGCGAGAAAAGGAAAGAAAAGAAAAGAAAAAAAAAAATTTGATCAAAACGCATAGAGGAGTGGCAAGAAGCATGACTATTATTGTTCAGTCACCAATGCGTTTGAATATGCACCAGATCCTGTTTCAGAATCATAAGTTTTCATCGTTTTTAACCAATATAAAATTAATTCGCTTATGAGCGGTTGCATTAGGGTAATGAAATTCAAGCTCAGTTCTGGGGGATGAGGAACGGCATCGCGACGAACCCTTGAGCCGCAAGGCATGCATAGCCTCTAATTGTAAACTAAGGTCGAGGTAGGTAAGATTTCCTGTAAACTGGGTGAAGGTAAACGAGTATCGCAACTTTTACTTGCTCATGACTCCCAGAGTGAGTATCAAGTTCGTATAGATGCGAACATTCTGCGTCTGACAGTTAGCCCTTTACTTCCTTGTGATCCAATCGCATTCTTTGCTCCTGCTTGTCTGGTTTTATCTTCATCTTTACTCTCTACTCCGGACCTTTGTGCAAGTAAGATCAATCCTGTATCTGTATGTATAACAAATCACTCACAGTCACGGGCACCTGCAGGTGCCGAAGTCTCGCCATTTTATAAATAATAAAATTCACAGTATACGTTCGTTGTTATGCTCATGTAGGCGACGCCGATGTGTAGAGATAATCAAAAATGCATATACGAAAATTGGTGTTCACCCAACTTAACGACCGTATAAATGTATACCATCCAATTAGCGCTATTTTAACTCAAACTGGCGTTGACTAGATGTGACGCATGACAAGAACTAGCCAGTTGTGATCCTCTCATGTATCGTTCACAACTCGTTTAGAAGACATTACTGAAAATCCGGGCAATTCTCTTATAGACACTGCGTATATAAGATCGTATGAAGTCGTCGGGGCTCTTTCTATTCTTTTTAGTTTTCGAATCGGTTATTCTTTAAAAATCATCGCAATGTTCTTGCAGAGGAGTTTTTCGACGTCAGAACTTTTGACAGAAGCCGCTGGTGTTCGGATAATCATGACTGCTCCAACTGAACAGGATTCTGATAATATCGTTACATCCCCGACAAGAGAACGCGTCGTCCTTCCAACTGGCATCGACGATAATAACGGAGGTGTTATCAACAAGGAAAGGAAATCATGCGGATTTCATCTAACCAGATCCAAATGGGACCCCTATCCGTGGGTGGGCTTCGTCGAACCAGGGAGTATCGCTCATGCGGCTGGTTTGAGGTGAGAGACTATCATGTGTACACTCTATTAATATTCTATTTGGCCAGACCAAAGTAAGGAGATAAAAAATGTGTAATTCATTTTCCTCTTTGCGTCTGAGACTCGTCTTGTGCTTCCTTGTAACTGTTTCAATACTATATTGTTGACATTCGAAGTACGTCACGGATAACGTCTGCAGATATGATAAAATGTTACAAACGAGGAAACAGTGCTTCCCACAAAAATTGCGTGATCCACGATTACGGATATGGTGAAAATGTGACGTTCACGTTTTTAGCTAGAAATATATGAGCTTATTGACGTACAAGTGAGGTATATACATGCAAGAATAACAACATCCTGAACCCGACCACCAAACCATGTTCCGTTTTGAACCAGGGCCGGTGACTGTTTGCTGGATGTGTGTGGTCGCGACATCGTAGGACTCCGAGTAAAAGAAATTGCGGCCCTGATACAAAATCGCGCTAAAGAAGCCGTCGATCTCGAGGTATGGCGGAGCCCCGAGGTACTCGCTACCACCAAGGACGTATTGACCGATGAGGAACTTCGAAGTGGAGAAAAAAATCAGGATGCTGGTATCGCACTTCAAGGTCCTCTTCCAGAAGTCGCCCGAAAATTAGCCACCGCTGTATCCGGGGCGGTCCGAGCTCTGGAATGCCCGATCTGTCTTGAGAGTGCTGCTCCGCCGGTATCCCAGTGCGTCCACGGACACATACTCTGCACCGGCTGCAGATCTCGGACAGATCGTTGTCCGGTCTGTCGTGTTCGTTTGGGCCAAGGAAGATGCCTTCTAGCCGACAAGGTCCACGGAACCTTGAGAGAAGCGTTCGACCTAACAGACGCAGAAGCTCGCCTAGGTGAGAAATTGTTCGGCAAATCAAAGCGGACCGGTGGAAAATCTGGGAATGGAGACGTCAGGGACGGTCGAGGCGTTCATCAACGAAGCACGGGAGTTGGAGTCGGTCCACGTCATCTTTTGGCTAGGATTTTCCTGGGAGTTGGTGGTAGTGTTGATAGATTGACAGACAACAGGGCCGTTTCGGCGGAGAATCTGTCCATCATCGTAAACAGTGAGGATCAGAAGAATCCGGCAGGTGCTTCCAGGAGACTTACGACCAAGCGACTGGGAGAACTGTGCTCCAGTGATCGAACAAAATCTGCAAGTACTGGCGAGCTGGCGAATCCTGCAGCTATCCGCGCCTTGGACAGTGAAATGAGAGATTTCCCCAGCAGTTCCAATCCCGATGTGGTCTTGGAACAACGTTCACGACTCACGGGGAGCCTCCTCAGCGTTCCCGATACACCGACCTGGGGCGGCTCCACTGAATCCATATCAAACACCTTTATACGGTGTCCTCTGGCGCATACGACCGACTGCACAGAACTCGTCACTCCAGGGTTTCTTCTTGAACACCTTGGAACAGCCCATCAGGGTCCTCAAGTACACTTTTATGGAGCAACCGCGACTGTTCCAGTGCCAACACCCCTCGGTCCAGATGCGATTTACGTATTCCACCACACGGGGGAATTATTCTTTTTCAAAGTAAGACGGGAAAGAGTTTTCACTGTTCAGATTGTTGGTCTGGTTTCCTTTATCGAACTTGACTGAGAGAAAACCTAATCTGCGATCGACCAGTTCTAACTTTCAGCAATTCCGTAACATTTTTACGTTTTTAATTTGCTCAGTACGACAAGGAAGCTGCGTGGATAGTCACCGCGGTCGGTGGAGCCAGACTTTGGGAGTGGTCTCTTCGAGGATGGGGAGCCGAGGGTACCGAGGTGAAGCTACGAAGGAGCGTCGCCATTATAGAAGAACAGTTTCACCCCTTGACCCCTCAACAACTTGCCCCTCTTCCGAAAGCTCTTGAAATACGAACGGTAGAAATTCAGCTGACTGAATCCCGTCTATGTGAAGTAGCTCGAATGTGAGACTAATATATTATGACCGTAAATCAACTGACAACATTATTAATTCTGTTCTGACGTTCGAGAGGTGTTAATCAAATTCCATTCAACGAGCGAAGCTTCAAAACGAATATCTGAAGTTTACATGTTATAAGGGAGCTAGTGATTTAAAAATTAAAAAAATATATCAATGAATTGTGATGTAAAATTGCCTTCGTTCGGTTAATCAGTGAATAAATTTCTCCGCTGCGCCGAATTATTTCATTCTGGAAGTCAGTGAACTTTCATTTGCACCGTACATTCCAATTTTTCATAGCATTTAGAATGATATGTTTGAAGTCGCGTAAATCATACGTCCAGGAGTAGTTGACCTCTCGGGGATTTTGATTATGGTTTCATTGGAAACCTGGGTAGTACATAGTATAATTACGTGTTTGGAATAAAACAATCGATTCAATCAATTGTAGGAATAGATTCATTCATTAAACGAATAACGCTTACTTAATCTAACATTTTTCATGTATAGTAAAAAAAGTTATGGACTAAAATTACGTACAATATGCTATCTAGTTTAAGGCGATATTTGAGTTCGTTTGAATGGCAGTTTTCGTAGAGCATTTAGTTGCTACAACGAAGTTATTACTAATCTCGTACTTATGATATCGCATGACTAATGGAAAAAGAGCGTAAGCGACGAAAAGTGCGATTTCAATGGCAAAAGGGCGTACAAGGAAATTTTTTTGCTGTCAATCGAAAGAAAACCGGTTGAAACGAAAAAAGCCACTGTTTTTTCATCGAGTCAAAGATTTAACGGCGGAGGAACGTAAGCACCGTGAATACGCCGTTTTGGCATTAGTCGGCATGATTTTTTTCTTAAGGTGCTATCAAAGACTTACGGCATTCATCAATGGGTAACAATGCATTCAACAACGTGCAACAACGGGAATTTCCTGTGTCTTAAATAGCACCTTAAAGCTAATGCCTGAAGACGTATCCAGCAAAATCTTCTTTTTTCCTGCAAATGCTCGAAAAGCTCTTGAATCGCAAAGGTTTCTCGATATTGCATTAAAAAATTTTTTTTCGCGGATACGTTTGATTTTTTTAATTTTGTCAACAGCTAGAGGCGTATCTCCGGCGGCTACGCCTTTTTGCTTTTATTTTTTCTCGCTTTTCAATGTGTTGTATTTTTTCGTTTCAAAGATTTTCTAGTTGAATGAGGTAAAACAACAAAATATGCGCCCTTTTGCCTTCGAAAATTGCAAAAAGACGTAAGCACGTTGCTTACGCCCTTTTTCCATTAGTCTCGTGATATTGTAATCACATTGTCAATATCTTGCATACTTGTTTGGCAAAAGAGAAGAAAAAAATGTAATTAATTATATAATAATTTTAACCAATAACAACAATGGAAAATATCTCTCTTTCTCTCTCTCTCACAATCTTTGTCATCCTTTAAGCGATAACCACTATAAACTTTAGATGATTTTGAAATTCAAACAAAAATCTCCAGAGTCCGGTGCTTGCATTACCGATGAAACTGATAATTAAGTATTGTTTGTCAAAATTTTCAAAAAGAGAATGGAATCTAATGATTTTTGTTTGGATCTCTTGTTCAATTATCTTTTTCTTAAAAATAAACGATCGAAAAATATGTAGGATATAATGAACCTTAACAAATCATAATTATAATAATAAGTAGTAGTAACTAAACACTGGGATTAGTTGAAAAAAGAAGAAAGGGGAAAAAAATACTGTGAGAATTGCATATGCAATGAATGGTAATCAATACCATGTGCAATGTAGGTAATATCAATTCCCTAAAAACTGGTAATCACGAATTTGGTTATGTTGATACAGTAAAAAAATCTGGTTTTTTTTTTCTACGATTTAACCTAGCGACAAAACTGTCTCAGGTTTGTCTAAAAGTTTAAAATAGAACGCAACAATAATTCTTGTGGCAGTATTGCCGAAAAAACATTCTTTAAAATTATGCTTTATACGGAATGTTACTGACGTACGATTCAATTATTGTCTTACTCACCGATAATGCCCTGAACTTTTAATTAATTGCACTTGTCTCGTGCATTTCTTTACGATAAAACTTTCCAAAGAGAAAAAAGAAATAGAGAAGCGACAAAAACGAGCAGTTGAAAAAGTACTCAAAGCTACCGCATGCGTTTGATCTCATCGATTAATGGTCTAATGGTAGTTTGCAGACCAGTAGAGTGGATTGTCTCCGCCATTAGGCCAACCGCGAAACGTTTGAGTAGCTCGTAATTGTCACGACCGTAAATCGCAGCAGAGAAGTGAAAAATCTCAGACTCCTGCTGGTCTACTGATTGTGAATCGTATGCAACGGACATCAATCTTTTTCCCGGAGCAATCTTGCGCTTTTTTGCTCCCGGATGCTCCCTCAAAGGCTTTTCTTCTTTCTCACGGTCTCTCTTAGGACAACTGCAAATCCTCACCAGTAGTTTTTGTCGCCCCAAAACATACCCCTTCCCATCTTCCAAGCTGAAAATTATCTCTGTCAGCCTTCTGTTTATCCCCGTGCTACAACTGTTTTTACAATGGAATGCAAAGTCCATCTGCACGGAGTCCGATCCAGGTTGAGGTGTGTTCAATGGCACCATCACGGAGTGAAAGCCATTTGATTCGTTGTAAATCGCGTTCTTGTTTTTACAACTTAAAACGTGATAACGGTATGGATTCTTTGGGTTTGACAAGCCAATGTGATTATGGCAGCGTTTCACTGGGTCTGACCTATGCGTTGGTTGACAATAAGCCATTGCAGCTTTTATGTACAATCTATCACGCAGCGGAGTCCACTTGATGCGGATTGGTAGCGTCTTGTCCATCTCAATGAACACCTTTTTCAGCTTTTGGGAATACTGAAATATTAGAACAAACAAAATTTTGTAATTCCCAGTAGAATTATGAGTGTATAAAGACATTATGAAATTTGATACATTCGTTCTACCAATACGAAGCACTTTCCCAAAGTTGAGGATGCATCGAACATAGACAATACTTATCGCTGTATTTTTCACCTGCATTTTCAAGTCTCTGCAATATTTGAACTCGACGATGCAACATATAACACCATGACACAATCTGATGAACAAAATCCTAGCATCGCTGAATATTGTGTACAATATTTGTGGTAAAATAGTGAAACATTTGACGGGTTTCAAAATGAAAAGGAACGCAAGAAGTCACATTTCTGTAAATTTATGTCAAAGTATTCGCAGCTCGTAGTGCCCTGAATACGAAGATAAACCATGCAGATTAAAAAGTTTCAAATGTTCCTTTAGTTGCTAGCGAGAGAGACAATTTCAATTTGTTCCTTCTCACAGGAGAACCTGAGTTTACCCACATATTTATATTACTGAGGTTCAGGGATTCTGATCGATCCTACTGAAAAAAATGGAAGAGTTTAATCCAAGTTAAAACTTACCACCCAGGACTTTGTGTCATCCTGTTGATCCGGCATTACTTGGAAGTTGTAACCTCCTTCAAACTCCTCATTGGCTGGTACTTGTACTTGCGGCAAATGGTCAGGTATTAGCGGATCTGTATGCTGCTGTGGAGCAGACAACTGGGAGATGTCGTATTTAGATTCGGGTGGATCATGGTTCAGAAGTTGGTCGAGGGCGTAGGGAAAACTATAACATTACATCATTTGACTATATATTAGGCATAAAGCAACAATCGAACGGCGGCGATTCAAAACTCGCGCATTAAGGTTATTAAGGTTATAGGATTATCAAACAGTTTCCGACTCTTTTCGACATTATCGAAGACAATATATTTCATCGTTTTACGTTTGAATTCATGATAACGCGACCGACACATCGTACCGTATGCATACCTATGCATACAACGGGTGCCAATTTCGAAGGGATTTAATAGCAAAAGTGGAAAACAAACAGAAAGCTGAATGGAGCGTTTAAAAATTGTTGAATTTGAAAATGTACTTACTCTCGTAAGTCGAGATCTTGCATGACCATGCTTTCTTGCGAGCTTGTTAAAAGCGACGGTATTTGAGTATCGTTTGACATAATTGACATTTGGGTATTTGCCACAAATGAAAAACAAGTAAACAACAGCAGCAGCAACGACGCTCCGAGCCTACGACGCCATTTGCACCACGTTGTAAACGCGGGAAACGGGATGATGGGAACCGTCAACCGGGGGAAAAGCGAATGGCGATTGGCGATCATCTTTCGTCCTTTGTTTCCATTGTGACTTTTGATACTTCGAAGTTGTTGATGTACAAAACCGACTTATAATCCATTGAAAAAATTATCAATTGACGTCCCTTAAATCGCAATAATTATGCGAAGCGCTGATTCATAGCTGTAATTAAATTTGAAGAAAAATATATATCCAACGATCAGTTTTTATTTACATATTCGTAGTAGCCGGCGAATGTTATTTTCATATAAATGTATGTGTTAGGACCACGCCACGTTAGCACAACATATTTAAGAGATCTTGTTCATAGACATGATGTAATGAAACAGACGTTTTGCTGGAATCGCTGATCTCGTTTATATTTGATTATTTTTTTCCCTTGTAGTAATAAGATCAAATAGAATGAATATCACTGGTGAAAGGCTGTAACACTTGTTGCCTGACCGACTCATAATTCCGCGCCGAAAATACCACAAGATATATTCACTATTTGAAACGTATAATTGTATGTATGGACGAATATATGACTTGAATGTGAATAAGTTGGGAAATTATTTTCCCCAAGGTCAAAGCCAGATGTCCACGGTTAAATATGACTCACAAAAAATCATGCATAATAAATTCAATACGCTAAACGCAAAACGAAAATTTTATATCCTCCAGTTTGCTTATATAGTTTCAAGCTCGACACTTGAGCCGCGGCTGTTCGCAAATTTTGTTTTACAACATTTTCAAATCTGTTAATAAGACTATCACCATGATATTTCGAATTCTCAAAATCTTACTTATCACTTTATTGGCAGTTTTAAATGGGAATCTGACGTTCTGCAATCCGGATTATCAATCAGGTTATTAACTATATTGTAATTGAATATATTTCGAATTGTGCTACAACAAAAAATGGAAAATTAATGCATGGATCTTGTTCGATCTTATATATATTGTTATATTTAACTCTTTCCGTACCAACGGTACTTTTAGAACCCGCCACTATTTTTTGTTTTTCTCATTTTTTATGACAAAAAGAATTCATTATTCGTTGAAATTGTCGAAATGCTATATTCCACATTCTTTGAGTGGCTAATTTTCACCTACCGTATGACCAATAGGAACCAAGACAAATAGAAAAAATGAAAAACAGTTGTACTACAAAAATAGACGCAACTGCAGTTGATTTCGAAATTATCCGTATTATTACTAAAGTTCTAACACAGGATTTCTATGCTCGGTACTGGCAATTTGAAAGGGTTGAATCTGAATATAAAATAAATAGAAGATTTGAATTCGTTAAGTTCATTTAGCAGCCTCAGTTATAGTTTATATGTCATGTTCTTTTTACAGTAAATTACAACACTCCATTCTCACGTAGAGGTCGAATTAAGCTTATAAACCAAACACCTGTTGCTAATTGGTATGCGTACGACTTTACAACACAGAAGAATTCTATTAGACCTGAATATAATCACTTTGAACTTAAACCATCGGGTATGGAAGTAAATACTAAAAATCCATGGGTTCGCTACAAATTTGAGGAAATCAAAGAAAGGAATAATGATACTATCAGGGAAGGTGAAACTGATGGAATTAATAATAGTAGTCCATATAATTCAAACGACAAACAACAAATTCCCGGCATTAGAAGTAACATGCATGGAGATGGAAAACCGGTTGATATAAATTCAACCAGGAATTTAGGCTCCGTGAACGAACCCATAAGAAAATCTGAAAGCAGTTAGTACATACATTGATAATGCTCAATCTTTTGAGAAAGTATTTCTTGGTGAGAAAGGAAAGAAACAAAAAACGAGAAACTTTATCATCTAATATACAATAAGAGTTGTTCAAAAAAATCCACTCACTTAATACTTCAGAATTCAACTCAAAAAGTAATATGATAACGAAATTCGATGATTTCGCCATTGCCTTTCTCAGAATGTGAAGAGTACGGTCGTGCAGTCGGAAGAAAAGTTTGGGCGCTTCTTTTGGTCGGTACTAATCCCCAAGGCATTCCAGTCAGTACTGGGAGTACAAGATGCGAGGGGTTGCACACTCCGCTCATTGTCGGTGGTACTAAAGTCCAACCAGATGAATTCCCACATATGGCAGCCCTCGGCTGGTATGTTGATGGTGAAATTCAATATCTCTGTGGTGGTTCCTTAATTGCAGAACAGTGGGTATTGACTGCAGCTCACTGTACACACGGGCATTCGTAAGTAAAATTAGGGTCTGTTTGAACGACACGGGCAATAAAAACAGTC
The DNA here is from genome assembly GCA_963170745.1 of Phymatocera aterrima. Classification (NCBI taxonomy): domain Eukaryota; kingdom Metazoa; phylum Arthropoda; class Insecta; order Hymenoptera; family Tenthredinidae; genus Phymatocera; species Phymatocera aterrima. The sequence continues at coordinate 21,833,589 of OY720660.1, forward strand.
ATGAAGTATTTTTCTTCAACTATGTTATAATTATCTGAATATTTCATTCAATTTAATGATGCCGTTAAGTTCAGGTCGTCGATTTGATCTTACTGCATAACAGGGGAAGCCCGGCTGTGGTACGTTTGGGAACACATTTATTGAGCGATAATAATTTGGGACAATCATTCGAGATTGAAAGTATATGGAGACATCCCACATACAAACCTCCAGCTATGTATGCTGATATTGCTCTCCTGGCACTTAAAAATTCAGTTCGATTCAATGAGCATATAAGGCCTGCTTGTCTTCACCAACAGTTTGATGCTGCACCTCCTAAAGCCTGGGCTACAGGATGGGGTGTTACTCAAATAGGTGAATTCACAAATCAATTATCTAAATTTCTTCTTTGATAGTTGTTTGCCTATGCTGAAAGGAATTCAATTTTAATTTCAGGAGACGATAACAGTGACACGTTGCTTAAGGCACAGTTGGACGTTTTAGACAATGTCAATTGTGCCAGACAATATAATCGCTCAGCTGCAGTTCCTCGAGGAATTGTACCCAGTATGGTATGCGCCGGAGATTCGAGTGGCGATTGGCAATCAGATACTTGCCAAGGAGATTCGGGAGGTCCGCTTCAAGTTATTCATCCAACGATTAACTGCCTTTATCAAGTTGTAGGAATTACAAGCTTTGGTAAGCTTTGCGCGTTGCGTGATACCCCTGGAATATATACCAGAGTTTCACAGTACTTGGATTGGATAGAAGCAATTGTGTGGTCAGAGACCGCCAATTAATTTGATATTATTGCAATAATTACCCAGCTTGATTTTGTCTTTAGTATTTGATATCGAAGACGTACAGCTGCTTCAAGTCTATGAGGATATAAGTGAAATTGTCTTTCTACGTTTTTTGTTTTTTAATTGTTAAACTTTACATATTTACAGACACATATTTTATACAAAAGAAGAATGTTTTTTTGTACATTTATTGTGCTATTATCATCTTCTTTTTTTCTGATAATAATGACTGAAAAACGGGTAAAAAAAAAGAGTCCCTACACCAGTGAAACCACTGTACAAATACTTTTTGACTAGGATATCATCAAAGTTTCATAACTTAGTCAATGAATTGAACGATTATTCTCCATTAATATCACAATCTCCTCGGTCTGTGTACGTCATAACGGTTTTAAATCATGAATCGATTTCCACGTTAGTCCATCTCCATAGGGACCATGGGGTGATGGGAAAAGCACGTGCCACCAGCTCCTAAAATTGAAAACATTCGACATTAGTGTTACTTTCAAGGCATAAAAACTGTTTAAAATATTTGAAGTAGCCCAGGGGAATAACCACTTCAGACCACTTGGACTGATTTTGGGAAAAATGTAAATCAATGTTTGCATTCACGTATGTTCTAATGGAAGAATAAACAAAATTTGAGTTTTTCTCAGAGTGATGCCGGTTTTCCCATTCAACAATGGTATTTTCTGGAAGTACTTTCTAATGCCACAACAATGGCATAGCTAACTCGTTTTCAGTAAAAAATGAACCGATGTGGATTTTAGCCTGTGCCCTCCTTCATTTTTTTACCTTCCGTTTAGCCCTAGAAATAATCTCCAGTTTTCTCTGGGTCCAAAATCGTACGGGTTTTGGTATCTCCAACCTCTTACTTTGTACTTTTTTGTCTCAGTTTTATTTATTCGAGCTTCTATGCTCGTCTCCCCTCTCGTGATTAGGCCTGAATGCCACCAGGCTAAGGCTCCGAGTGCGCCGAACGTGCCAAGACTTATCATAGCTGCATAAACTATCGCCCTACGTTTCCATTCCTTGATTTTTGTCGCTGCAGCTAGTACTGCGATTTCATTTAGCTCTTCCTCGTTTAAATGATCCAGACTTTCCATCTGAGGATTTAGATCAATTTTGTCTGCATGATTTTATTAGGCAAATAAAAATCGAATGCAGTTGTTCAAAATGAAAAATGGAATGATACAGACCACAGGAATAATTAGAGAATCATTCATGCGCACTGGATGTCCCTCCAGATCAGGTTCTTGTTCTGGAAAAAATTCTTGATACGCAATTTCAATCCCGAAGATCATTATGAATATTATTCCTGATACTGTGAACACCATATACTGAAAAAAATGCCTATGGTTATTATGTCCAACGCAGTTATTGAGCCATGCTGTTATGTTCAGTTAAGGAACTATACGTTGATTTTGGAAATTTGCTTTCAAATCTTGGACAATGGAGGAGCAGCAAGGATATCCCATCCAGACTCTTGGATTTAACACTTTGGATTGAATATCTAACAAGGATACGACAGTGATGATCCATTTTAAGAACGCATCTGTTACACACAGAACAATGATGTGTTCTCGGTGGTTTTGGCTTGATACATTTTTTACAAATGCTGACAGCCTCCGGAATCAATTCTCCCTGGGGAGGATACCCTGCGGGGACAGCTACGCCCATGTAATAATGGAATAGAATATTCAGTAGTATCCAATTCCCTATTATTACTAATATCACAGTCATAGTCGGACTCTTATCCCACCAATATGGCAGACCTATCCAATAGGCGATGACGACAATCGACGCAGTCAACAGCGTCACCATTACTACAAACAACTGTAAAGAAAGGTACAGCGTAAAATATGTTGTGGAAAAGATACCAAAGGAATTTGTAAGGAGGCTGAAATTTATAACGTGAACGCAAGGAAAATCACAATAAATAATATTATTTTTCGTGATTCTTAGTCCGCTGAGAACTATAAACTTGAGCCTCGTTCGTAATGAGAGAGGATAACAAATAAAATACTGACCGGGCCGAGCCAAGCTGCGAAATTGTCGACAAACCAGAACATTGGTTCCATTAATACATCGCAGGCATAACCCCAGTCCAAAAAATGATTATAAAATAAGGATTTTACAACGATTTGAAATTGGAACCATTTTTGTTTGACGCCTAACCTAGAAATTTCGATGTGTTAGGTTAGGTTCCGAAGTTTTCGGAAAAGTTTACATTGCCACAATGAGCTTACTTTAACGCTGTTGGGGCTCCGGCGAAAGTCCAGCGAATTTGGGGCATGTTTATTGATGATTTTATCGAGTGAATATCAAAACTTCTTCAACGTCTGAATAATAACAACTACTTTTCTAATCTCACCGACGTAAGCTCTGTGAGCTGTCATATCACACAAAAAACTAACGCCGAATATCAGGAATCGTGTGATTCAAGGAGCTGGACAATTTGGGTACAGAGAATATTATCTAAATCAAGACACGATTAGGATCAGATTTTTGCATATCTAGAAATCATATTTTATTGCTAAATATGAGAACGTATTAATTTATGGACATTCTCCACTTATACTGTTCCGCATTCCCTCTCTCTATTTCTTCCCCTCAGTCGAACCTGTGGGTATGTATACTTTCAAAGATTGTGGTTCTACATTGTACGATTTCTACGAATCATTTAACAGTTTTTCGGGTATCAAAAGATCAATAATCATAATACGGAATACACTGTATGAATGCAGCATCTAATCAATATTTCTATGTCAGCTTTATTAGTTTATTGACGAATTATCATAGCACTGTGATAATATATTTTTTTCTCTCGCCTTTTTTTTATATTAAAACATTGCAGTAAATGGAGCTTTCTTATCAAGATTACCCAATATAATTAGCAAAATTCCCTATACAATACAATATCGCTATATATTACAGATTAATGAACTTCGATCATGTTCGAAGAAATCTGCACGGTCGTTTTCATTAATTATATACTGGTATACATATTCTTACACAATTTTAAACCATCAGCTATACTGTGATAATATATAAGGTGTATTCTTTTGATACCGTGATCACTGATCAAACTGATCACGATCACTTTGTTGATGTTCTTTTGACTCGTATCACTTCCCACACCTACGCCTAAAGTGAACATGATCATTTCTAAAGTGATCAAGCATTTCTCATGATCACTTCTATCGTTGAGTGTAGAAGGGTACTTCTATAGTGATCACAACTCTCGGCGCGAAAATGCAAAAAATTTGAAATTGCAGCGTGCAAAGGCATTGGCCAATACATTATACATGGCACTACCATAAGACTTAACCTCTCCAACCGAACAGAGATTACGGAGAAAAAGAAGAAGAAAAAATGAGCGACTCGACGATTAATTGATGCCATTGCAGGTTTCTTGGTATAAATAACACTTAATTAGACACTGATAACGGCTTATATTGGAGGTTATGTTCACAGCAGTTAACGAATCCTGAGGTTATGTTATACTTCGTTCTTGGCCGTACAGTGCGTGGCATTGGTATCACGCATTTCGGTTGTTCTTTTCAACTAATCATGATCACTTTCGAGAAGTGATCACAGTGATCATCGATCAGGTGATCGCGGTGTCAAAAGAATACACCTATGATTATATCATTTACAATTACTATATTTCCGTTTCATCCCATTATCTCATCCAAAAATCGAATAAAAACTAGTATGAGGAATCAAATTCTAATCGATTTCACGCCGTATGAGTGTAATTTACATTCACCCCTCAATTGATTTGACTCCTATACATCATGTAACACAACACTCTATTAAAATGAACAAAAACAGAGAAGGATTCATTGAAATACTAAACTCTTGTATAGAATTATTGGACACTTCGAAACGCAGCTACTATATTATACTGCCCAAATCATTGCCACGTTGCTCGCGCTTAGATATAATAGACAAAACAAAGCGCCGACAGTATTTGTTTACAGTTTGAGGATATGGCAGATTGAACATATTAGTCAAAATCATTAGTTTTATTTTCTGGATTTCATTTCTGTCATTCGGCATAAGGAATAATATTGAACATGATAAATTTCTGTTGATCGAAATTTTAGAAAATTCGATCATTTCGATTCCTCTTAAATTCCCAAGTTGTGATAATGTCGGCGAGAAAGGTAGGTGAGCAGGCCGAACAGCACTTCTTTATGTTTCAGTTACAAAATTTTAGCTTGCAGCACACGTCTTACAACAGTTTCCATACTAATTGGACCGCAAGTCGAGCCAGGGGTTCATATAAAAATGCACCCTCGCTAAGATGCAGTAGAAATTAGATGAATATGCCTGTGATCGCATGTTCGTAATCTATCCGCGTTTATGTATCTCTCTCTATTAATTCATCGTGACACACCTGCTACTTTACAATTGTGTATATTATTACACGATAAATACGACGCAGCTCAGAGCCGGTTTACCAATAGGCCGAGTAGGCCGTGGCTGAGGGCGGCAGATTTGGGAAACTACACCGCAAAATTTGAAACATCTAGAATAATTTGCCCCATAGTTAAAGAATATTTGTATTATATCGTCTGTGTGTACCATATATTAGTCTATTTATTCGATAATTCCTCGAAGATAAGGGCGGCGGAAAGTCACCGGCCGTTACTTGAGCACATGCAAATCTAGTAATTGTAAGTCAAAGTTATTCAATTCCAGCGAGAATGCATCTCGATTCACGTTGGTCAAGCAGGAGTTCAAATGGGAGCTGCATGCTGGCAATTGTATTGCTTGGAGCACGGACTTGCTCCGGACGGGCAGCTAGTTTCCGATAAAAAACCAGACTGCGACGACAGTCTAGACGCATTTTTCGTTAATCCAGATGCTGGCAAATATGTTCCACGAGCTATCATGGTGGATTTGGAGCCCTCCGTGATTAACCAATTCCAAAATTCTGCATATCGTAAGCTTTTCCACCCGGAACAATTAATCTTCGGCAAAGAGGACGCCGCCAATAATTATGCTAGAGGGAGATACACAGTTGGAAAGCAGATAATCGGAGCTCTTAACGAACGAATTCGTCTTATATCAGAAAATTGCAATGGTCTCATGGGTTTCATGATCTTCCACTCGGTCGGTGGAGGTAATTGCGCAAATAATCGAATGCAGCATCAATCTTTCAATGCGTGTAGATCATGAAATATCATCCCCCATGTGGTCATTCCTCTCCTTTATGAAGTTGATGTATTCATTCGAGATAAAAAAAAAATGTAGGTACTGGTTCCGGTTTTAATTCTGTCTTAATGGAGGAGCTGAGTAACGCGTTTGGAAAGAAAACGAAGTTAGAATTCGCAGTGTATCCATCTCCAACGATAAGCACTGCAGTTGTAGAGCCCTACAACGCGGTTTTAACGAGTCACTCGACGCTGTCCGACTCGGACTGTGCATTTATGGTTGACAACGAGGCTCTCTATGAAATTTGTCACCAGAAGCTGGACATAGAAAGACCGAATTATACAAATCTGAACCGTTTGACCAGTCAAGTTGTTTCATCTATAACCGCCAGTCTGAGATTTGATGGGTCACTGAATGTCGATTTGTCAGAATTTCAGACGAACTTAGTTCCGTATCCTCGTATTCACTTTCCACTTTCCACTTATGCACCGTTGACCAGCGAAACAAAGGCCGATCATACCAGCATGACGATTTCCGAGTTAACATCGGAGTGCTTCGAACCTGGGAATCAATTGGTCAAATGCGATCCACGCCGGGGGAAATACATGGCTTGTTGTCTTCTCTATCGAGGGGACGTCGTCCCCAAGGATGTAAACTCTGCTATCGCTTGTATCAAACAAAAACAAGCAATCCAATTTGTGGATTGGTCCCCCACAGGCTTCAAGGTTTGCACATATGTAATTTACAGCTATTCATCAGTGGCACCTGGATTAATTACAATCTGATCATCAGCAACTGAACACAGTGATCATGCAATTATGATCACAACAAAGCGCTGTAACGATTTTTACCATAATTATATTAAAAGCGAATAATATGTCGGGATATTTAGGTGGGAATTAATTATCAGCCACCGATAGCCGTTCCCGGGGGTGATCAAGCTCGAGTACAACGAGCTGTAGCAATGCTGAGCAATACAACAGCGATCGCCGAAGCCTGGGCCCGCCTCAATCATCAGTTTGGTTTGATGTATAGGAAGAAAGCATTCGTGCATTGGTATTTAGGTGAAGGAATGGAGCTGGATGAGTTTCACGAAGCGAGGGATGATCTGTCTGCTCTGGAATTAGATTATGCCGAAGTAGCCCAAGACACAGTAGTCACAGACACAACGAATTACATGTACAATTAGTGTACGTAACTTAAACATGCTTTTTATTTATATTTATTCATTTTAATTTTTCAACAAAAACAGAGTACCTATACAGGCCATAATAGGTATGGCGTAGAGTTCTCGAATTCAGTTTTTCCGAAATTTAGGATTTTAGGGCAATAAATATCCAAGATAGACAATTCGTCCGATTGAACGTTATTTAGTGTTCGAAAGGAATATGGCTGAAAGGGTATCAGGAAAGTGCTTCTTAAAATGCTTTCATCCAGTTAGCATATTTCATGTACTTCATCCTGATGTTATTATATATTGTACAATGTGGTTTTCGAAAAGTCTTAAGAGTTTTTAAGCTTTGAAAAATCAACGATCAATAGCGCAGTGCCTTCATAATGAGTATTAATTTGATTATCACAAAGCGACTTAATTATATGGCTCCGTCCGATTATATTTTCCGACCTGGACAGAAGTGAACAGTAATCGCAGGCTGCAGACTATTAAAAATCGTTGCTTTCTTACCATTTCATACACGATAATTTGTAATCATATGATATTTTTGTGCATGTAGGTAAACTATAATGTACTATAATAAATATGACTTTTTTGAGACATTAAAATATACGAAAATATCTGAAAATGAAAATATTTATTTCATTTGTGCGTAATATAATTTGTGCATCGTGCAGTTTTTAGAAAATATTATTTGGTATATAGTTTGGCATAGTGTGTCACATGGTTGTATAATGTATAACGTGCGTATAATATGGTCCTTGGAATTTGTGAGATTATCTATACAGTTTTTTTCCAACTGCAACTAGTATACTGTAATAATTGGAGAGATTCATTTCCATATAGTAGATTGATTCAAAGAATATGAGATCATATACTTTGCTAAAAGAGAATTATTACGGTATATCATAGATTTGATTTTATCATTGTTCTGTTCCAATAATATCGGTAAATAGTCAACGATCAATTGTAACGAGGTATAAATAGATATTTGATGTAACAATAATTATGCAACTTAATTAATATTTATACATATTGCTAAACTTGTTATATATAGATTATATATTATGTATATATAGAATTTGAATAATATAGATTTGTCAAACACGATTTTTAAACCTAATTATTATGCATATAATTAATTAGTTAATTAAATAGTAGTAAGGTACAGGAGAATCACACGAGGCCCTGCCAAAGTCGGCAGTTTACTTGGTCAATGCTAATAAGTCTAATATACTGTTTTCTATACAATTTATAACTCTTTCACTACAATTTGTTTTCTGCTATATTATTATATCATCAGATTGCTAATTTATAATTGTCTCTATACACATATACTATTATATGCGGATAGAAAATTGATGCGATAACGATGCTCAAGGTTCGCATGCACCAAAAGTTATAACAATATTACAATTCAATTCATTGTATATAGAATATTAAAACTTATTTTAGATCCTGATGAGCTAGCATTCACTAATTACCAGCTATGCCATAAAGTAGAGAGAAAGATATTTTGTATCAATAATTTGACGTTTTTTCTTTCAATTTTTACCTTTCTACTTCCATATTGCACTTTAGTATCAGAACCACATCTTTTCTGATCACTTTGAATACTTATACATGAATAAATCTTAAAAATTGAAAAAAAGAATAGAGTATATAGTATGGTATTGATTTCAATTCACTGATCGTATAAGATAGTTTACGTATATGAGATTGATCATCATCCCTAATAATACTGGAATTATTTTTGAAAGACTGGGTAGAAAAAATATGTACAACATATTCATAAAAATTTGCTGCAATTTGTGCTCAACTTGAGCTACCCATAACTAAATCCAAAGAAAAAATGTAATAATAAGTTATCATTATTAAGATACACTTCTCAATTTCAGCACACTTCTTCGCCGTCTCAGAATAATTATAATTCTCGAGCCTGCACTGCTGCTTGCAACGAATTCAATAAATTGATTGCAGTATCAATGAACAGAAAATATGCAGAAAATATTTTTCGAATGACGCAAACAATTGTCACAACGTAACTGAGCATCACATTATAAATATGGCAAGGATTAATATTATCGAAGGGTAAAATAATCTCACAATACTGTGTCGAGCGTATCAAGACTGCGCAGAAGCTGCTCATCTTTGGAACACCACTGAATCAATTCTTCGATCGTTACCACGCCATCCTTATTCGTGTCCATTAACTGTATGAAAAGAACATCATAAAATTTACGAACAAGTATCACAAATCCTTTGTATATTTGTTACGTTCGCATAAGCAGGAGGCGTAGCTTCTTCAGACGTTACCAAATTAGTTGTTTTACTCACATGAAAAATACGTTCAACGTGCTCTCGAGCAGCTAGTTGAGGCTCCGCACATTGAGGCTGAGTGTATCGTCCCAGCATTTCGTAAATCGAGCCAACAACATCTAGCATCTCGTCTTTGCTTATCAGCCCATCACCGTCGAGATCATAAAGACCAAATACCCATTGAAGTTTCTCTTCTACGGAACCGCGTGATACTTTTGATAAAATTGTGAGAAATTCCTAATGGAGAAATGAAAAAATGTCATTAGAATGTTTGAAATCTTGTCTTCATGCAACAAGAATTAGAATGAGAAAAGTCAAAACTTAGTTTATAATGATTTGTGATAATCTATTATAAAACGATAATTCGATTCAGTTACCTCGAAGCTAATTTTTCCAGACTGCTTACGACTCATCGTGTTGAATACATAATGCGCATATTGACTTGCGTCTGAAACATAATAATCGAGGAAACTATATTACAAATAATACTTGACTATTATTGCGCAGAAGAGTTCTTAAGTTGGTTTCATTATGTATTCCAACAACTTGATTTAAATTTAAAAAAAAAGGTGGAAAAATAATCACAGAACTGTGTTTTTACCTCCTTGTGGGAAAAATTGTGAAAAAATTTGCTTGAAGGCTTCTTCGTCTACTAAACCAGTGGGACATTCTTGTTTAAATCCTCTATAAATGAGCTGTATTTCTTTCCGCGTAAATCTAGTTGTTGCAGCCAGAGTAGTGAGTTCCTCAGGTCTGTGACGTCCACCAAGAGTCAAAGCTCCGCTTCCAGTATTCGCCAGGACTCCGGTCAATTCTTCAAGCTCATCCTCTGCAAAGTATACCCCATTCTTATCTGTTCTTCAGACCAAAGCGGGCATCGAAGAAAGTTAAAAACGGCTGGCCTGAGCCGGGATGCTGTACACGAAATTCGTTAGCTAATGATATTGTTAGCGAGCGATATCCTATGGGCACTGCGCCTTTCCGGTAGATCGTCCCTGCAATTGGCTGCATGCCGATCAACGATATCGTTAGCGAACGAATTTCATGTATATACAAAATCGCGGCTCTGATGAGGAAATTTCGGTCTGTCGAGTGAGCTCAGGGATACCAAAGATTTCTCTATTATCGACGAAATTCCGTCTCCTCACGATTTTTCACTCATCTCATTTTCGACGATCTCGGGAATCCCTGCGAAGAATGATGATTTTCGGGGATTCCTGAGATCGTCAAAACCAAGATTTTCCTCTCACCGAAAAATATCAGCGAGAAATTGCAAAGATAGGGATCCATGTCCTCGACAATACAGGAATCACTGGTATTCTGGTATGTATGTATGTATAGCTAACGATATCGTTAGCGAGCGATATCCTATGGGCACTGCGGCCTTCCGGTAGATCGTCCCTGCAATTGGCTGCATGTCGATTAACGATATCGTTAGCTAACGAATTTCATGTACAGAATCCCGGTGCAGTAGAGGCAGTACGCGAGTCGCAAACTTGCGAGTGTGCACGTTGAGTGTAGGGATTGAGACACGGCTGGAGTATACCATCCTGTTCATTACTGGTTTTGTTCTGAAGTTAGCTACGGCTGTGGTAAGTTGCTACAAGGGAAAGACAGGGACCAATCAGCGCTTTGTACATACTATCGAATTTATTCAAATGCATTGCGCTGATTGGTCTCTGCCTTACCCTCGGAGCGACTTACCCCACCGCAGCCAGCTTCAGTGCGAAACCATTAATGAACAGGACTGTACCTAATACGGATAGCTTTTGCACGGAGGCACTACCGTACGGAGGTCCCGGGCATCCGGGGTTTCTATGGTAACTTTACGTGGTAGCTCTATACTACACATATCCATAGGTATGTAGGTAGACGCTACATATCACTTGATAAGTCGTTGCTAATTGAGCGACGACTTATTTGCATTTGGCACTCGTACTCAATTAGGGAAGATGATTTCGTGCGGATGTGATTTAGAGCTGTATGTTTGTTGTAATCATTATAGAACGCGGAGTATTTAAAACTAAAATATAATTAACTACTTAATATCAATAACTTGTTGACAATCATATAACGTAATTGTTCACCCGATTCACGAAATTGATCATATCACACGTTAACCAGTTATATATCAACAATTCGGTTTATTGACTTATCGACTGCCTAAGCCGCGTTAGCGAATAAGCTAAGCGCGGCGAGCGGTACTCGAGCGTTGAATTGGGAGTTGGACAATATAGATGAGACACTTACTTTTATCTCCTCTTTGCTTGCGGGCTTTCATTGTGTCTTTTCCGATTTAGCACTTGATGATAATTGATTAAAATCACAAGGTTTAACCTATAGCTAGAACAGCGTTTGATACACCTGCAGTTATTTCAACGAAATATAAACCGCGCGATGTAACTGTTATATTAATGATGTTGTTCAATTTTACGGATTTATTATGACGGTCTAGATTATATATGATGAGTAGACTCAATTCAATTTTATTGACAATTTTTAATTAGGAACAAAATTTTTTGAATTCAGGTAAATTGTCATCCGCAAGACGACACGCTATAACTCTCTCTCAGTATCTCTGGGTGACGTAGTGGCATGTACTCCACTGATCATGGATATAGAGAAAACTGAACCCGAAAGCAACATCTCCGCGCGCAAACTCAATACATAATATAACGTATATACTACCCAGCTTGTAGACTTTACCGTAGGTATACCCTCGCGCTCATTTACTCCTTCAATTATTTGTGATGCAGCTATAATGCTGCAGTACTTAAACCGTTTGAGACTCTCACGACTCGTGATTCGCGATATCAACATTTTAAGAATCATATTATGCATAGTGCAAACGTAATAATACATGAAGAAATGTTGTTGAAATGGGAATCATTGTTTACATCGATCGAGATCTTATAGATCCATTCTTTCAGACTCCCAATCCAAATTCAGAATACAAAAGATGTAGGACACGTAGGAACCTGTCTGAAGTTTGTACATATACCTTAGACGAGTATAGTTCGATCAGCAGGTGAATCGCTAACTTTGATAAAGAAAAGACATGTGAAATTACGGTTGTCTCTTGCACTGTAGATAGCAGACGATTTTCCAAAGTGTTCTTCTATATGCTATGCTTATTCCTGAATCGCCATTTCTGAAATGTGTAAATTGATCGATCAACGGTTAGGAATTTGTGTTTATAGAAATAATAAATCATGAGTGGAAATCTGAATATTTCTAATCTATCGTACAAGGAACTTCAAGCTTTGGCTTTGCGGTATAGAGTCCCGGGTAACATCAAGGTAATTGTTATATCTGAGAATTCTGGTGTCGGAAATGATATGCCGAATCGTAATTTTTGCTGTATAATATACGCGTATTTGCGACGTAATCGCAACGACGGAGCACATGGCTGTGGAATTTTTTATTTTCGTTTATAGGATCGATTGAATACCTCCCCGTCGTGAAAAAACATGTCAACAATCAACAAATTCGATTTTTCATGTATATTGTTAGTGAAATATAGATTTTTATCGTGGCCCCGTTGCCGAACGGGATAATGTTGCAGAAACACCTTCTGATCGAAGTTCTGCAAGCAGCTAGGTGTGGAAACGAACAAGAAGTCGATAAATTGCTGGCTGATCTAAGACAAAATCGTAAGAAACGTATACGCAAAAATAAACCAACGAAATTAACGATGAGTATAGCTTCTACGCCTATTCACAGTCCCACGTATGACATGGCCGATGATTATTACGCCGTTCAACATCGTCTCCCGTATCAATGGGTAAGAATCACAAAATTTTAATCAATTCATACCCCACGGCCTTGGGATGAAAAGAATATTTGATCTAAAATTTATTATTTCACTCAGGAAATAGGCTTTTCACAATTCGCAATGCTGCTTATATACATCATATTTATATACTTGTTCACTCACGCATGTATCCGATTTCCAGTTTCTATTTCATTTTTATATCTTCTTCGTCGATTAACGATATCGAAATTAACAATCGATAACAAGAGGGTTTGTTCTCAAACGTCAATATTATTAATGTGCAATGCGATTCGGACGCGATGCAGGATTAGTTGTTTTTTTCGATTTGTAATATGTAATAGCGAACTAGTGTGAACTCGATGCAGTGCGCCTGATTAACGCAATCCAACCTACACAATGGCACTACGATAGGGCTTATCAAAATTACACGAGTCTTCTCTCAAAAATTCACAAAGTATTTGATTGAGAGCCAAACAGTTTGCCGATTAAAGAAAGCTACTATTTATAAATGATATTGACAAAAATTAGCTTGAGACGTTTTGAGTCATCGAAACATAATATTTGCAACATCATATGACTTTTGATGGTTTCAGGTTATTTCAGAATTTCTCACAACAATCTTATGAACATAAGAAGAGAAAGATACTCCCATGTCTTCTAATTATTGTATTGTTAAGTTCACAATTAGACAAACATTGGCTCTTAAGCGTTGTTTTTCAGGGGGCCGATTGAAACTGTGAAACTTTCTTGACTTTTCCAGGTTTCCTAGAGAAATAGTATCATTATTTTTGTCCTTTTTTTCTTCAATCATTATTACCGATGTATATTACAAAGTCAATTATTTAAATGAATTATAACGACGTTATCCTACTTCATGACGAATTTAGACGATTCTTTACGACAATGTTCTGGATTTTTAGCCTGAAATTCCGAATTTATGGACATTTCAAAGTATTTTCTGCAGTAATTTAGAAACTCTCTGAATTCATGATTTCCAGGTTCAAACGTTACCCTGCTTATAATATGTATAATAAATAGATATCGTGGCAGTTATTTCCCCAAATTGGACGACCACAAAAACATTATATCAGTGAATTTGATACTTAACTTTTCCGCGTAGGTGGATGGATATATGACATTTGAATGGTAGGCAACTTTTTCCTATTCTCACCTGATTCCACTCTCAATTAACCAATCAGGTTGGAGCTGAAGAAGAAATACCGAACAGGCAATTAGATGAAGTAAATCGCGTGCCACACTACGAGGAATTTCGTCAATTTTTACTCCGCCGTATACAGAGAGATTATCAAACATACAGTACAAATCATAATGAAAAAATTGATCCGGGAGATCCCGGTAGTATAATGGACCTCCGAAATGACCAAGGAGATTCTGTTCAATTCGAAACCAATAATACCACGGTTGGAGTCAAGTCGAACAGCATCGCTCCCATGAATAGTTTGGAATCGGTTCAAATCGCCCACAACCCATCATCAGCAACCTTTGACTACCAAATTTTACAAGACCCGAACGGAAATGGGAATAACAACGCCTCAATATTACTCCGGCGAATGCTCCAAGCACCGGTTGGTGCTGATTTAGGAGTAATTGCCAGTCCTGAGTTGGGATCTAGTTGTAGAATCTGGGGGAACGATCATTACAATCAAAATGAGAATAATTTACTCGATAACTCTGATACCGTTTCCGCAAACTCTGACGTTAACGGTAACGATAATGATACCGATGATAACAACTGGCCAATCGGAACAGAGTATTATCGATTCGTGAATAACATGCGAGATCAGTTGATCCTAAATTCAGGAAATCGTCAAAACTTTGATCAACCGGGTACCGCAGGACAATTCTGTAGCGTCCTTACCGACAATAATCCGCTTCAATATCAGCTGCTTTATGCCAATCAAATGCCAGATGTTCAACACCAACATGGTCAACAACAGTGGGAAACTTCGGGTCCGTTCGATACCGACGTATTAAACTATCATCAAAAGCCCAGGACTTTTCAGAGCTCGAAGATATTTCCTCCTGGAACGAACGCTTACTACGACGGAATCAGTGCCACAAATTTTACAACAACGAGAATTCCGGAGAATAGTAATCTCCAACAACAACCATACGTCAACGAAGATGGATCAGGCTATTCTACGGGAAACCAAATCGGATTCGAAGATAATACCGGCTCCTGCACTGCGGCACCGTATCCGCGATCGGAGATGAAATTCTATGAGAATTTGAATAACAACAACAGTAATACTGATGGAGCGAATGCAATCGTGGACGCTTTTTCTTCGATTGAAAATTCCGGAAGGCAGATGAACGATCCTAACGATTACACATTGGCCAAACCACATATTCATCAGACTCATTATTACCCGTCTCCTGGTGACCCACTGCAACACACACCCGAATTCATGCCGCCGATGGAACACTCTTCGTTGTCTCATTCTCACACTCAGCAAGGGGTGCCACCTCCTCTAGCTCATAATGGATACGTTGAGAATTTAGGATGCACTCCAAGTTCGATCCAGACTCAAGTGCAGACTCCGCAAATACTCGAAGAATTTAATCGGCCAAGTATTTTCGCGCAGTATTCAACGAGTCAAAAAGCTAATTCATTGGTGGATGAAAATCAGGAGTTAGAGTATCAGCCTACCGGAAGCCAGAATGAGATAGGAGGAGGGGAAATCGAAGGTGGAATTGATGCCGAAGCTAAAATGATTTTCGGAAGCACATCGACCACGCAACCCGATAGCACGGTGAGTTTGGATGCGTTCTGGCCAAAGAGATCGGTCGCTAGAGGTGCAACCAATAATTGCTTGGAAAATATTTTGAATTTGAATACTCACGGTTACGGTTACGTCGATTTCTCGAAAGTTGATCAAACTTCTTGCATTTATTGCTACTCCGCGCCCATCGTGACTCAAAAATTATACACTGGAAATTCGCCGTGTTCGCAGAAGAAACGATTAATTGCTGAGTTTAGAAAGCACACATTTTCGCCTCATTGGTTATTATACAAGGATGCTAATACCAGTATGCGATTGTTGAGACAGGGGATGACCGCGCTTGATAAAATTCAAAAACCGTCTCTCATTGAGAAACCAAGCGCAGAAATGATCATGACTGATTCGGTAAAAGGTATGACAGACATCGCTGTCGATTTAGTGAATGAGGAGAATGCTCTGGAGACACAGGATCGTCCCATCAATAATGATTCTGAATTCCTACTACCAGATGAACAGCATTTAAATTTAAAAATCACGGAAGAAGCAAATGGCACTGATGAATGTCACGGAAAAAAATTATTTGCGTTCGATTCAGACCTCCAACCGACTCCTAAGTCCGGTGCACCTTCTAGCACCGTCGATTTTAATGATCAAGACGAAGCGAAGCCCTCGGAAAATTTGAATATGGGAAACGTGAACTGTTGAATTTTGCATAGAGTGCCGATTAAAGTAGTTTGAATGAACGACAATGTATGAGCGGAAAAACTAAAAATCTTTCATCATTAACAACTCTGCCTAAACGTACCTGCATAAAATACATGAATACGTGATAGTAATTCTTTCTTTTCTTTCTTTGGACCGAGTAGATAATACACATTATACGTTACTGTTTTTCAAGTTCTTCATAGAACACAGTTCTATAGAATATAGTAAAAATGGTAGAAACACAAGTAAAGACAATTTATTTTCTTCTTTTTTCTTTCTCTTTAATACACTCAGAATTTATTCCCAATGAGTGATGTTAGTTTCTTGAAAAGTTATATTGTTTCATATTCAATATTATACACGACACACATGTTTATGTGAAGATAGCGGATTATTATTCGTCATCTGAAATCGTGATCTCAAGCTGAGAAATTTTTTGTTCCTACTTTAGGTATATGTCATAGGTATAACAAGCATATGTGATACGACGGAAAATATATATATACAATGAATATAAATATACAATAGAAGATAACATCGATAATTATAAGTGTAGTAAAGTTATCGAAACTGCTATAATCATGTTCGAATTTTTATAAGCTAGCATAATATACTATTACTATTATCAGCTATTATAATGTATTATATTCGATAAGAAAAATGATGTATTTTTTTCAATTAAATTAAGGATGAACATAAATGCGTACATCTAGTTTAATATACATTGCATATTTTGAATCACATAATAACATTGAAATTATACATACCAAATATAGGGCAGAATGGCCTTGAGTAAATGTTCCTCATTTTCTTTTTCCTCTAAATCACGATACCCAGAAAAAATATTCCGTTTTATCGATAGAGAATCGACTTCCTCGAAGTTCCACACGAAATTCGTAAAATTGGGAAAAATTTGAGTGACGGACCTGATTTTGCGCTATAACTTTTCTCTATATCATGCATCATCCACTTTTCCATATTATTCAAACATAAGGTATGTACTACGATCTAAGGTCCACATAATTATCCAACAATAAGCCACACTGATGTTTTCATAATTATTTATATGTTCAGGCGGATATACCGTTTAACTATAAGTTTCCGGAAGAAAAAAATACGAAGCTAAATATAGTTAGATGATAAAACTTGCCTGGAATTCCCTCAGCCTTGAATTGTGCTTTCAGATAATTGATCAATCGAACTGGAACAGATTCTCGTCGGCGAGCTTTGTACGTTATTTCGCTGTCCGGACTTCCTCTTGAGGGACCTGCTCTGCTCGAAGATCCTCCAGGTGTTACATGAACGCTATACATGTCGTCAAATTTAAATCGCGCTCACTCACTTCGCGTTTTTCAATGATCACCTACCAAAAATAAGACTTAGAATGCAGTGTAAAATATTTTTCACATGTAATATACTCAATGCGCGACTTCCAAAATGCATAAATTAAAAATTGTTATACTATAGGCATAATATCATCAATTCTTTCGGAGCGCAACGCGCGACAAATATTATACCACTGACTGAATAATTCGCTTGCTCTAAAAACCTGCGGTTATTATACGTGTGTATGCTTCTATCTAACTCTCTCAGTAATTAAAACCTGGACAGCTGTAAGGGGTGAGATGCACATACACGTAGATACGTGAATATCTCTGTATTATATACTGTTCACATACGCTGTGGGCATATAGCTAAGTCTATTCATAAATAGGTCTGTGTAAGGTAAGTATACGTATTGCATACAGTGGTGCATTCACCCTCGAGTTAATGAGATCCTTCAAACATGGGACTAATTATTTCGCTCGCGCAAGTTTTTCCCAGCGTGTCTAATACCGCGAATATTGTATCTGAAACACGGAGTGAAATAAGTGTTCGATTTTTTCTATTTAATAGTTGAAAATGTTGACGGAACAGTATAGTTGAAAAAACAGAAGTTTGATAGAATTAACATTTGAAATCTTCAAATAACGTGCATTGCGCTGCGAAAACGTGAAAATTAAATTGAATAATATACATTTGGTTAGTTGTTCGGCGCTATAATTATGCATCATGTTCCCCATAAATTTTCAATTCAAATTTTCACCTCACCATATGTAACCTGTAACGCTCATCGACATACATATGGACTACGCTTAAGCATGGAAGAATGTGACCGGCCGGAAGAAAGAGATAGCGACTGGTGGCGGCCAAGCTCTGTCTCTTTCTCATTAGGTGCGTAATATAGCGATTGGCCGCCACCTCGCACTCTCTTTTTCCAATTCTACCGGATACTTTTCATAGGGCTTCAATGCGAGTATCTCGTAGTCCATACTATTCCTCTTTTCTTTTTTTTTTGTACTTGGCGGCGATTCGCTACCGCGAATCTTGATACCTATGTCGATGGTAACGCTGTCTACTCTTCTCCGCGACGTAGCGTCACCCAGCGGCAGAGTTTTGCAGTTTTATGAAGTTTAAAGTAGCGCAGGAACGAACGGTAGCAGCAGAAGAATTTTTTACATAAGTCAAAACAAAAGGCGAATAATTGACAATTTTGTGCTCGTTATAAACTTACAATAATAATTCTTCGCCTAGTACAACACACAGTTAGATGAATATGATAGATTAATAAATTAATTATTGATAGGAATTATATTCAAATGCTAATCGATAATACGAACGTAAATGAGTAGTAGATGTATAGACTCGTTATCATTGACCAACAATAACAACAATGAGGTGCATATTAATATTCGATCATTTAAACGATGTGTTATTTACAAAATGCAACAAAAAATTTGCTCTTCATATACAAAAACTTGCCAAAATACAAGGATTCGTACCGGAGGACAAGGTGAATATATTTTTTAACCTGAATTAATTTTGCTTACAGGTTAAATTAGTAACTATTTCGTTCTTTCACATGTTTGTATATCCTTTTTCACGAATGAAATTATCATAAATGAACTTTCCAATTGTTTAATTTTGTAACTTGTAAGCTACAGTCGAAATAAATCACGTGAATTATTATTCAGGAGCATACTGAGGATACCAACAAACTCAGTCCAAATACAATAATACAATTATTTGCTCCGATTGTAACATCTCAGCGTGTGATGGCTTGTCAATTTGGTAACTCTTATACTTCGGTCCAATGCCAGGATGGAACTAATATGGTATTTGATGATTTCATGGGTTACATGTTCGTCCATATTGCCAGTGGCGATATCACTCTAATGAAACGAACTTTGGGAGTCTGCGTTTCTATTGTTAGACATTTATGTGGACCCGATGTAGCCCTGTGAGTAGCCAACAGCTATAATGATCATAATCTGAAACATCAATGACATGTCATGATTTCAATATCTTCTAAATGCTGAGAAATATCCCTAATCAACATTTAGAAAGATCTGATTGATCTAAAACTAGTTTCATAATCCCCCATATCAGATCATGAGTGACTAAAAAAATCAACTTATTTATTTTATATAGCCTAAAATGGAATAAGCAAAGAGTATCCCTCGTCTCATCTCTGCTCGACGCGTGGATAACTTTACGTGGATGTGAGCAGAGCATATTAGTTGAAGCGGTGGAACAGTTATCCATTAATCCAGACTTGGCATCGGCGACTTTGAGGGCGTTGCATGACGCTACTGATAAATTAAAAACACAATCAGAATTTAGTAATGTCCATGCTTTGGTCTTGGTAGAGAACAAATTCTTGTCTTTGTACTCGAGTAAAAATTCCCAAGACCTTAGCGCATCAGATATTTTGTTAATGATGCTACTCTGTTGGGTTGCTGGAGATAAAGGCAAAGAAATTGAAGACCAAGACAATTTTGACGACAATTTTTTATCCCCTAAAAGGAGCATGAACGACGATGAAAACAGTGGATGCGTAAAAGCTACGGGGAAATTGGCCAATCCTACATGCAAAGATATCACAAATTTATTTGGTAATTATATTTTCATATGTTCATGTTTTCAGAGATTTGAAGTAAATTTATGTGATTCTCTGAAAGTTCTTGATGCACAAAATGAATTTGGAGAATTATTTTTATTTTGCAGGTGACTCTAGAGATTCTTCTATAAGCGAAGGGTTGTATACTTTTGCTGAAGAGGGTTTATATAGCCAATTGGTATTGCTTGGTTCTGGTCACAATTATACAGCTAATGCAGTTCACATAAGAGAATTAGCAGATGGAATAAACTTAGTGATAATAATAGAAGCAAGTAATTTATCTACATCCTCTGGGCTTTACGACAGTTTTCATTATCTGAATACAATAAATAATCTTCAGCTTCAAAAAGATATTGATGAGTTGAAACCAGCCTTTGATAACTTGGATACGGCGATAAAAAAATCAATAGACGGTATTAAAAAGAATAGAAATCATATAAACAACGACATAGATATGTGTCAGAGAAGATTGCAGGTGAAATGGGAATTTATACGTAAAAAATATATAGAATTATTAAAATCTAGAGATCCTGAATGTATTCTAAGAATCGAATCCAGCACTTCTGGGTTCACCGATACTTTGAAAGAACTGCTACAGCTCACATGCTTTGATAAGAATTTTCTTAAACATGGGATTGATGTGATCATGACTGTCAGCAAATTAGTTAGACAGAAATTGAACGATTATAGCAACTTCCTCAAGGTCAAGGCCCTCAAAAACTTCACTCTTGGCTCATATCCTTTAATAATTATGTCTAATTATAAATTTTTACTTTTTTTTTCTGTTTTCTTTATATCATCGTTCATGGGAATGATTCTAATTTTGTATTTAGCTATCCTTAATAATATTTTATCTCACGAGAACTTCCCTAACAATCAACAAATATCTTGAAGAATTTCCAGGGCTTGTACATTTTATATACATAGACAGAGTGACGCACCGCCTCACTGCGCCTACTCTCGATTTTACAAGTCCTGAAACCTTAGCTCTAACAAATAAGAAGGTATAGTAAAATTTGTGACAAAATTTCTGCTACGAATTATAAAATTGAGTTTATTTATTCATTCGAAATTCTATATCTATTGCAGGTGTGGGCGATGGTCGATAACAGCAGAGCTCATCTACAAGAAGGGCATTTATCTGTTATGTGGAAAGACACCACCTTCAATTATGCTTATTTCTTGTGGTTTGAAGATAATTCGGTAAGTTGTGTATAAATTACAATTTATTTCCATTGCTGGGTATTTTCGGATAGAATAAGTATCAATGCGTCAAATTGTTTTCAGCGATCGCCACTCAAGTGTAAAATATATCCAAATCATTTAATGAAGAATCTGCCGACGCCTGGTATTTTCTGTGGAGATTATTACAGGTAACTGTATTAGATTGGTACATACTTTATTTGATTCTATTGAAAGAAGAATTCTGACGCTGAGAAGTTCAGCTTCTGGAAAATGCTTTTCAGATTAATTTTTCGATTTTTTGAACGATCACTTGTTTCTTTGTTATGCTTTCAGAAAACTCGCGAAGACGTGTTTCCCGAAATTATCTTTGAACAAGATTAGAATCTATGAATTATACTGCGTGCATCTGGGCCTAGCAACATCTTCCTGTGTTTTGGAGCATTCTAGAAGACTGGCAGCGACGATATGGGAAGTTACAGGAGTGCCAAACAACCCTATCGACATATTATAGGAATTTTTTAATTCATAAAGCATCAGAAACTATCGCTGAATTGTTTCTAATATGAAATTTAGCACGGATACAAAGTGGTTCAGAAACAAATTACATGCAGCTAGAGCATGATGAGGCTGAAGTTCATAACGTTAACGCTGCAAAATCACGAAGAATAGTATCAGGTGAAAGTCTTTATTCTTCTGTTAGTTCGGGAATCCATGACATCAGGAAACAAATTGGACGCCACATTATTTTTTGTGATCTTGTTACGTGAATAGGGACAAATTTTATAAAGAAAACTAAATCTGAATATCTGTAAACAATTTGAGAACAGCGCAGCGATCGTCGTTATGATAACGAATTTGAATACGTTTATACGTGAAAACTCCCATAATACCTGAATACATTCCGTATTAATACAGTATTTGAAAGAGAAAAAGTGACCTAGGATGTTTTAATGAATCGCTATCAAACACATACCTATAATATATTATATTGTAGTGCACTATACAATTGAGGCTGCATTCTAAAATTAGCTGGCAGCGCTGAGATTTTAGCGGGATGGAGACAACACTCATTGGAAACCTGATAGAGCACAAAAGACACAAGACTGCTGACTGTACTGCCAACTAATTTCGGAACGTAGCCTTAATATTATTATTATCATTATACTTTTGTACCTGCTTTTATTGTGTATGTTTATGCCATTTTTGTCCTTCAAATCTTATGTACTTAGAAAATCGACTTCCCAAGTTTTAAACTTGTTAGGTATGTTTTTGCCATATTTTTCATCGTATTTTATATGTAGGGTTGAAGAGACGTTCGTATCTAATCTGGCTAGCGAGCGACGAAGTTAAATTAGATTAGTTGATCCAATTTATTGCAAGCCTGGAATAAAAGATGCAACGTAATTTTTCTTATGTACAAGACTAGACTAACAAAAAATGTAAAAGCCACGTATCTCGGGAATATTTGAAGAATAATCGTGTATTATTGCGTTTCTTGGTTGATTAAAATTGTTACTTATTTCGAATATTCTGAATACAATTCATAGTATAGATTCTACAGAGGTTCATTTTCTGAATAATATCAAGATCTCCCAGCAGTACAACAATTGCGATTTAATACACTGATGATCTAAACAATATGGAAATATTTTAATTTTCGAGGATAGATTTCCTGATCTTTCTTTTATATTGTTTTCAAGCATTACAAACAATAACGGTAATGAATAATAATGGAATTCGCAACATCACAGTAGTTTTATCTTATTCTATGAGCTCCAGTTACTTTCCAATTTCTGAGTCTATAACGATTTTTGAAAATAATTAAATAAAAGAAAATTGGACAAAACAGATGATTTTTTCAAAATTATTCCACACAGTAAATTATTAATTGAATTTGATTGAATTTATCGTAATAGTAATTAGTACAAATAGGTATTAGCAGAGAATACATTCATATTATATGCTTTAACACATAATGAGATATAGGTGAGAGATGTATTGTGTAATTCGTTCATTCATTTTTTCAGAAGAAACAAAAGTTGACAAATTTAGAGCTAAGCATTTCAAATTAGGCAGTTTAGAGAAAAACATAACACATTTGGATTGATTTATATTTCATCTCGATGAATTGTGGGAGAAAAATTGTTGTACTTACAAGTGCGTTATTTGGTACATATATTCAATTAAAATTATAATAATCTGCAGAAAACAGAATGAAATTACTTGCAGTTCTATTACTATCGCTAAATACTGTAATTTTGTAACATTTGTATTTTTGCTTGCATAAATCGCGAGTTGTCAAGTTTTTACGTACATACATTATTACATTCATACATAAAAGAATGATTTAATTATAGTGCTTTTCTTTTTGTAAATACGCAAAGTTAAACAATCCATGTTACATATCGGAATCCAAGCAGATTCAATTGTTTATGCAATTCATGAACAAATTTGGTATAAATGTATTGAATAACCGATAGGAATTGATTCCGAAATTCATAAAAGTGCAGAATTACAGAGGTAAAATGAAAATAGACAAATTTGTCGTTAACTAGAACATATGACTACCTGATAAAAAAACCTTGACAATTTCGATATAGGTGGAGAAGTGAATTCCAACTTTAAATCTACAAATCTGAGCCACAGATTTTAGATTCATTGGCAATTGAAATAATTAAAATGAAAAATGACGTCATTTATTTATTTATTCATGATTTTATTGCGCCTCTGGCACCAAAAACTTGCAATATAATAATTCTATATCATTTGGGCTCGGACGATGGTTTAATACGTAACATGGTTTTATACATATATATATATATTTATGTAATAATAATATTCTCAATTTCAAGGTGAAGTAAAGTAGGTAATTTTAATCATAATATTCATGTTTCTTTTAATACTCTTGCGAGTCTGAAGGTTTTATGGGATTAGCATCGCTAGATTTACGTGCCGCTTGACTGTACGATAAATTATTATTAACGGGAAACTCTAGCTTCGCAACAATCTTTGGTTTTTCTTGATCACTCGATTGACTAGGCGACGTAAATCTATCCAATGTACCTTTCGATCTACCTCTTCTTGCCCTTTTTGATCCAGCGTTATTCAAATCACCTGAATCTGCCCAATTCCCAATTCCCCGACCGTATCCTCGACCTGCACTCCCAGATGAAACAGATTCGCTATGACCTGAAAGTGTTTGCGAGAGAATTTCGGGACTGGAACTTGACTCTTTTGATTGAGATCGTCTTTCTCTGTTCGGTGTATTCTCTGTTATTTCCATCTTCATATCCGCTACCACAGATGCAAAGGGATCGTGCACACTGCTCGTATTCGCTTTGGAATCTTCAAATTCCAATCTTCCCTTCACTTTATTTTGATTTACGTTTTTTGGAGTCACATTTACATTTTTCTGTGTTTGAATTACTAGATTCCTCTGTTTGTTTGAGTAGGACAACTGCCTCTGCAAAGAGAACGATAGAACAATCGTCATCGATGCAATTTATCAAGATTTTTGTATTACTCGAACAATTTTCTATACTTCAAAATACTTGCATACCTGCATAGTGGATTGAGTTTTCACCGGGGTAGTAGAATCGTCGTTGAAGATATCGATTAATTCATTTTTTAATCTGATAGCAGAGATCCTAGATTCTTCTTTCTTCCTTTCTTTCTCAATGTCGTTTTTCTCTCTTTGAGAATTAAGTTTAACAACGCAAGAACATTCCTTCTCGTTAGATCGGTTCGCTAACTTTTTAGCCAGAATTTTAGTTTGCAACTCGCGAACTTGTCTTTCCAAAACGGCAACTTCTCGATCCGAAGCTGTGAGCTTTGGAATCATATTATCCAGATGGCGTTCCGCAGCGTTTTCGATACAAGTTACTAACTCTGTTCCAGGCATTTTCGATACATCTAAACTGAAACGAGAACTCTTTGTTATTTACAAATATTAGAAATATAAAGTGAGAGCTTAGTATAAATTTTCTGTACTTTAGTGATTTTATAATTTTGGCAAAAACGTCCGGATCAGATTGTGGTCTTTGCACAGGCGTCGGTTTATAATCTGAACCATCTGGCCGAGAGGAATCATCACCTAAATTATTTATTCTTAATGGAATTGGCTCAAAGACACTGGAAAAAAATTAATAACGTAAGTTAATTTGATACTTCAAATGCTCAAATGCTAGAAACAAAAGTGTAAGAGTATTTCAATTGTAAGAATTTGAGAAGAATTTAAATATCATACCCATTTTTGTATCGGAGAAAAACATGTCTGAATTTATGAGTTCCGCCCTGATTAGAGACGGAGGTATTAAGAAGGCACATTGTAAAGAATTTATGATTTTTAGTATCGCTATTAAAAAGAGAAGAGCTAAGTTCTTTGTGGAGAATTTTATCCTGCAAAGTTGGAACAAGGGATTCATTTTTCCTGAAACGAAACCATCCAACTATGTTTTTGCTTTTGTCACGAATGAATTCTTTCAGTCTTTCTTTATCCACTTGGCCAACGCCGTTACAGAGCCAGTTCGTAGTTGGGCATGTAATTATCGTGCTGATATCTGAAATTTTTAATTTGTGAACTTTGATTCATTCAAATCATCAGTCTGCAAAATCTACTTAGATTTTTGGTTTAAAGAATAAATTTGAGGACATTCATTTGCAAAAGTGACAAATCATCAATCTACAGATATTGAAGGTAAGAGTTTATAGAAGCGCAAAGTTACTTACCGACGTGTGTTTTGATTTTTTCAACCTGTCTATCGGAATCTGTGACATTTTTAGTAACAAAAACGACAACTTCACCAACGAGGAATCCGATCTATGCGAAAAAATATGATTATAAACGTGAGGAGAGCGAAGTTTCAGTTCGTCGTAATTATTCGAAATGTCATATGCGAAAAGTTAGGTTATATTAAAGGGTTTGATGATATTTGTGATTCTAGATCCGGTGGAATAATTTCAGGTAGCGTACGTCGCTCTGATTTTTTACAATAGATAATTAACGAATATATGCAATTACCTGATCGCCAAGACTTCTAACATTTTCGTATAAAAGCAAAGATAAGGCTGCCCCTGACACAGTGACAAGCGATCCGTTCTCTGCCATGTTTGAAGGACGCTGAAAGCTAGTTGCGTGCATGCTTTGTTTTTTTACAACGTCATCGTTATGCGCGCGCGTTTTTGTATTTTGGGAAGAAAGCAATTTCAGAAAACCAATTTCAAATTGTACAAATTTTTAATATTATTTTAGAATGTTTATAAATTCTAGATAAAACATATATTATTTATTATTCATGGAACAACGTCATTACTGAGGCATCAAACACACCTGACTCGAATGTTTGCCGTGAGCCATCATGTGGGTAAGGTATATTATCGTTGAGTGTAGAAACGATATTATAATTCAAAGTTTATGTACTCTGGATGTGAATATGGAATAATGGCGAAAAATTAATTGCTCGCTTGAAGTTCGAATTTTGAATTGAACATCGAAAAAAAAGTTTGTCCCGGCAGGGATTTGAACCCTGGTTTCCCAATTAACATTATTAGCAGGGCGTAATTACCGCTATACTACCAAGGACTTCATCACAAATAGTTTCTGATTTAGGTTTTACTTTGGGCTCGCATATAAAATCGGCATTATTCCTGAGATCACGTATCTGATTGCAGGAAGTAATAAATGAAATATGAACCCCTCTGTATATCGTGAAAAATTGTTTATCCGTCAAATAATTCGATCACGCTTCGATATTAGCCTGTAGAGTATAGGTTGACATTGTGTATTTGGTATATACAACCATCTCATGGTAATAACGTTGCACAGCTATAAAATGGCGATAACATATTCGGCGAAACTGAAAATAATTCCCTTCGATTATAAATAAGGAGAAAAAAATATCCTCCCCGGCGGGGAATCGAACCCCGGTCTCCCGCGTGACAGGCGGGGATACTTACCACTATACTACCGAGGACTTGGAAAATAACTCAAAAATGTACTATAATAACCAACAGATTACATGATTTTGTAAAATTAATAAAAACTTGCATCGGCCGGGAATCGAACCCGGGCCGCCCGCGTGGCAGGCGAGCATTCTACCACTGAACCACCGATGCTCATGACACTGAAAATAAATTTATGACCATCCATCGAAGAATTATCGCTTGTGGTACAAAATTGTTTGTTTTTCTCAAGAAGTTCATAAAAATTGCATCGGCCGGGAATCGAACCCGGGCCGCCCGCGTGGCAGGCGAGCATTCTACCACTGAACCACCGATGCTTGTGTTGTCGTCTTCTACTGAAGACCATCTGTGAAAAAGTCCATAGACCAGGCAGTAAAAGGTAACTGCTCAGGACAGTTTTCCTGGTGCGTATTTTTGTACCGTACGCCCACTTATCACTATGTGGATACAATTTCAATCTGGACAACTCGATTTCGGATCTCAAAATGACGTGAAAATGTGTTTGAAACAACTTTGGGAAGCGTAGTCAAAAATTAGTCGCTGCTGCGGGAGAGTAGGGTACGGACACGCAGTATTTTTATGACGTATGCGTGTTCCGACTTTTTTCACCAGCTGGCGCGTCGAGCAGTAATTTTATATCAGTGCAAGCAAAAAGAACCAGCGAGTGGAATTTTAATCGTTGCCAGCTTGTCAAGGAAATGAAACCGTAAGGGAGACGCGCATTGTTACACATTGTTGTATCCGCTTTCGGTTTCATATCCTTTAAGGGGATTATTATAATTGATCGGATCTAACGTGAAGAACCGATAATACGATCCAAAGAACACTATGTATCAGTAATTTAGGAAGGCATTCTTCTCTCCATCGAACGAGAGACAAGCCGAAAAGTAAGATTACGTCAATATCCGTGAATTTATAGAGTTGGACTAAAAAAAACAATTGTCAGAAGTGGGATTCGAACCCACGCCCACAGATGTGGACTGCGACCTGAACGCAGCGCCTTAGACCGCTCGGCCATCCTGACTTAAGATTTTAATGCTTTACAATCAATAGGTAAAAGAATTGTCTAAATATCGTGAACATCTATTAACCAAACATTATAACATGGTAAAGGTAACCAAAAATTCATGGATAAAGCTGCTCTCGACTCATTAATTCATCATCATGCACAAATAAGTCATAGATGCATCCCAAATCCTGCATCTTGAACCTGCTTGAACCACGGTTCAGCCGGGAACAGCCGCAAGCTCGGTCATTGATAGATCATGAGAGGCCAATAAGGTAGGCATCGGACCTTATCTACAAAGTAAATCTTCATAGTGATCTACGTATGGATCAACAACTGAGGGTGCACACCTCTCATACTGGGCGTAGGTTCTTCTCCACACCTGCAGAGCTATGCAGGCTAGGTGTACGTCCGAACCCTTGAATCCACGAACGAATTGCATTATCTGTAAACTATATGTATATACACGAATCCTTCAAGAAGAAACTTAACCGTAGGGTATAGATATGTATGTAAGCGGGTCCAAAAATACCCCCTAAATACGTACAAATGATATATTTCTGGCCTCCTAGAGCGATATACTGTTAAGCCCGCTGTAGACGAGCGATGACGTAATTTCACAACGAAACCTGCAGACGCGAGGTAAAGCTCTCGGACCTCGGCGTGTGTGGCGTCTCGAAGAAGACGCATACCCGTACTCAGATTGAATTCTTGGAAGGTGAGAGAGAGTCGACGAGCTTCTTCCACAAGCCTCCACCTCTCTACCCGCTCTTCAATATCAATTCTTTCATTCATTACAATTTCATTCTCACCTCGCAGATCGTTTCAATAGTATCTTCACTTCCGCGTGTGTTTCATCGCGGTTATGGAAGACGAGGCGTGGAATTATGTCAATGAAAAATGGGAGCATATCGATCCAACGGTGAGTTTTACCATTCAGTGTATAAAAACGGTAAAGACTTTTTGGGTTCTGTCTTCTTTTCGAACTTTCAACGGTGGAAAAATGTCTAGCTCTCTTGTCCCTTTCTTTGTTCATAGGTTTTTTGAAATTTTTTCTTTCTCTCTCGCTCAACTGGGTGCTTATCAGTTAACGTATCCATCATACTACATGCATGATATAATAACGCAATACTGCATTATTATATACCTATATGCACTACAGTCGTTCTACTGATCTGAATACCTTCAGAGAGTCATGGAGGGCGCTCGTGTCACCTTCATACAATATTGCAGAATTTTGGCTCCCAACTTATAATATATTAGGATATGAGGTACGGATTCTGAGGTGCTTCAGTTTTCCGCGTGCATAAATAATCGAAGAAAAAGACGCCCTCCGTTATTAACGGGCGCCATTCCCAAACTGCGTGCCTGTCCACTCGTAACTATATACAATACCTATATACCTATATACCTATACGTATTATAATTATTTTATATGACGCATGCCGATATACGCGTCGCGTTCCCCCGCAGCCGTCTCGCACCGTGATTTAATCTAGTGAATGAATGAAATCGTTCACGTTTATATTATTACGCAATAGATTCACGCAGGGAATTAAAGGTAGCCTAAAGTACACCGTTCAATGTAAATATACGTGCGTATCTGGCATAACTCGATAATAAGAGGAAGCACATATGCTCTCTTCCGTATCGGTTTTTATCTCGAGTGCTGAAATTATGTTTATCGATATGCTTGTATAGTACGATAATACGATGATATACCTATATATATACATGCGCGCGATCATAAAGTATCAGGTACATTTTATGGGCGTTCATATATATTTCTTCCGCCCGAGGATAACTGAGATTCTATATTAATTAATTAATTGTAATTATTGTGAATCAGAACGAAAGAATCACATATATTTATGTGGGTGTGTGTGTGTGTACATATCCGCGGATAAGAGAAACGGAGAAGTATTGAAGAAACGAAGACAAATCGTCGTGCGGTTCACGAAAGGAGATTTTCCTGAAGATATTCAAATATAGGTATATACAGAAAAATAATGATAATGTTTAATGAGCGTACTAGCTGTCTTTTGTCACGCGCGTAGAATTTCTATTTTTGTTAGCGGCCGTCGTGCCGTTTCTTACTATACATATAGTATGTATATCCTTACTCTCGAGCACGTGAAACGCGCAGAGCTAACTCGCACCTACCTACGTCTTGCCATTTCTAACTATATAATAAGCCGCATATAACTCAAAACTAATTTATCATACATAGACATAACGTGGATGTGGTCCGTGGTTCAGATGTATCTACCAATAAATATACGGCTGAGATCCGCTCGCGGCACGATAGTATACCTATATGCGCGCTCATCATTCCAATAAGTTGCATAATACAATAAATCGCAACCGCACGAGTGAGCGGCCGCCGTATTAACTTGAAGAACTCGAACTTGAAGCGGCGGAAAGTCAAGGTGTTTTTACATTTTACCACGAACCTATTCCTATATGATGTATGCAGCGTATCTAGGCAGGTATACACCTAACGATATTAAATAATATTCTTTCCTCCTTCTTCTTCGTCTGTTTTTTCTTCTCCGTCTTTTTCATACATACGGTTCTGTTCATTTTGTATAACACCAACTACGTATATCTATTCCCAAAGAAACTTAATAACCGGAGGAAAATATATTGTCTCAATGGTGGTATACGTATGCGTATAGTATGTAATTAGCAACACGTAACATGATTACAGAAGACTGTTGTGTACGTACCGAGGAGCTATTCCCTCGAGGATTCGCCGAAAAATTCTACGAGAAATGACAAAGAAATGGTCGAGAAATCGTTGGAAATCATATTGGAATACACCGAAGTCCGGAATCCTGAATTCTGACGGTTTCTATTGATTTTCTATGATTTCCACTGAATCGCCTAATGTTCTAAAATTCATTTTCGGCGATTCCCGAAAACTGGGAATCTCTGTGAATCTGCACCTAAAGATGAGGAAAATCATCGGAAATGGCAATAACGATTTCCTTCAATCGCCGAGTGAATAGCCCCTCGTTATACGTACGCCTGCAGAAATGGGCCGAAGCCTGAAGACAAAATTTTCCGCGCGACTCCGCGGCCATAATGTCTTTTTTCATCACACTGCGTCAAAAATTCGATTTGTGATGCCAGTAATGGGTAACAGAAATGGGTGATTGGAGCGTTGTCTACACTCAACGATCGGAGCACTGTTTTCGGTAGCGCCAGCGCAAGAGCTCGTGCGCTGCTACGCATGCGCAGTTTCACCCATGTAAAGTGTTGTGCATCGCTACGCATGCGCAATTGCACCCGTATACATTTCCGTGCGTCGCTGCACATGCGCAGTGCGCACTTTTAGCAAACAATATTTGTCACGTATTAGGCACCAAAAATCGTGTTCTTGACTTCGGTGTGATAATAAATATTGTGCAATACATGTACGACGGCAGAGATTCCGAACTCGTGTGAATGCATAACACTCGCCCTTCGGGCTCGAGCTTTGCAGGCTCGTGTTGCGCGCTCACACTCGTGCTGGAATTGTCGCCTCTGTACACTTGTATCGAAAATGATTAATCTGCTTCTGCGCTTAAAAGTCACCAAATTTTCCACCCGATATCAACAATATTGACAATTATCTGCGGTCGTAAACTATATTGTATAATATAATATACTTATATAGTATACTATATGCCGACAATAAACGCGCAGCTTGCTCCATAAATATAGGGATAAGTACGGCAATCTCTGTAATTAATAAATAATCCTCCTGCGGAACTAAACAACAGGGTTGATACCTCATAATAAATATATTAACGCGTCTTAACCGCAGATCTTATTCATACCCTAATCAGATTTAGCCATTCTTTTGCGCCATATAACCCTGATCACGGACAATATACCTAGATAGCCACAGGTGTTCACGATTCACGTGACATTGACACCTCGATCGCTGATGTGTGTATACTGTATATACATACGCACAAACGCACGTATCCCATTACGACTTTACAGATTATAAGTACACTCATAATTTTGTGGCAATAAAATTGTGTTTTTGTTTTGCTCTGCACGCATGCTTTTGCAGCTTTACAGTTTTATACGACACGCGTCGTCACCGTATTTTCTACGATCCTCCGAGACTTATCGCGGGTTAACCCCGCATCTCCGTAATAGCCCGTGATTATATTATACATCATATATTATATTATATTATGAATATGAAATGATACCAGCGCGGCGCAGCAGCACGCGCGCGGACTTATGATGGGATAACAGTATAATATCATGGATTGGACTTTTTTCATTTCGATTTTTGCATCCCGTATCGGAATTGTTTTTTGTTCTTTCCTTTAGGTGTAATAATTCATCTGATCATCTAAATTTCACACGCGTATAATAAAACACATTTTAATTACGTACGTTGTATAATTATTTATTACAATTATAATTATTCCCATATTCTTAGCTTTTTATTAATTATTTATATTTAGGGGTCATCGATTGAAAACATAATAATTTCAGATTGTCTGTAAGTGATATTATAATAATGGCGCCGAAGTTTATAACGTTATAATGCGCGAAAATCACTCGAATTATTCTCTCGATCGACAAATTCCAGCTGATATTATTTTTCGTTATTTTCTGGGCTCAAAGTTACGAACTACAAAATAAAGCTTATTCGGGATCATTAGAGATTTACTGCGGTCTTAGAGATCACGTACGCCAAAACACTCGAGTTGTTATTCGCGAAATAAAATTCCGATTCGAAAATAATAAACCATTATAACCAAACAACAAGAACAACAATAGATATAGTACGAAGAGGTGTAATTAAAGCGTCAATCTATAAAGGTGTATCGCGTGTAGGTATATTTTATCCCATTTTATCCTGTTAAGCCACTCCAATAAATACTTCGCCCCCCATACGCGCCGAATCGAATTAGCAATGCGAGGGGTAATTGAGAACTGCGCGGGTAGAATAGCTGGGTACCGCGATAAAATGATACCAACACGTATATATACTACCGTAATAATCATAATCCATGGCTATAATTGTACATTTTTTAGCAAATCAATATACCTAGACCCACGTTCCATGCGCACTGTATGAAACTCCTGGTGTGGGCTATGGGGTGCATTTTTCGACACTTTTTCAGATGATTTGAACTGCAATTTTCGGTTCTCTTGGACTACACGCCCGCTAAATTATTTGCCTCACAATTTCAAATTTCCGTGCACATGTACACATGCATAATTGTTCTATTACGGAGACCCACAGCAATCAATCCTGCAATGGTATAGACCGTGAAATTTTTCAGAGTGTGAAGATAATCTGCTAAAGTTATTCAAACGGGCTTTTCTTTGGCTGTTTGATCGTTTCCGTTTTCGATTCCTCCGTTCGTCCGAATGTCTTACACTCCTATGAACGTCCTGCCATTGGCCCTTGGCGGGGAGAATCGAGATGCGAGCAGGTCAGGTCTGCCTACCCGACCCCTCCACTCGCCCCTTTATTCACCAATATAGATCCGCAGCATTCGGCATTCTGTTTCGGAACTCCGCGAGTATAGCAAGAAGAGCGGCACGCCGTTGATCCCCGTCGACACTTCTCTTATTAATTGTGTTGAAAAATTGCCTAGTCCGATACACACATTCCATAAATTTCATTTGTGCAGGTAAATTGACAAAATTTGAATACTGAGCAAAATATTCAAGCGATATTAGATATATCATCGTATACCGACCGTGTAAGTCAAACCTATATATAATTTGCACTTATAACTACGGGGTTGAAGAAAATGAATAAATAAATAAATAAACAAAAGGACGTTGTAAAATCGCGTTTGAAATTTTCTTCTTTATTTTAATCAAAATACAACATCATACTTCGCCTAAGAGAGGACTCGGCTGCGAAAGTTGATATCGCTGTATTTCATTGCTTCAAAAATGAAGACGAAGAACAGTTCGCTTTTTAGCAAAATCTGCACGTGTTATACCAACAATGACGAGGCTGCTGCACGGATCCAGCCTACTACGAACGACTCGTATCGCCCTACACCGGCACCTGAGGTAACACGATTGTGTTATTTTTTCGTCTTTATGTTTATTTAAATTAATTGAAAGATAAAATATATGTTCCGGTCTCACGGTTATAATTTTCATTGACGTCCCATCGCGGTTGAAGCATTACAGTACAGACTGCAGCTGCAGTACGTAACTCTTTTTTCCAATTTCACTCCGAATAATATAGATAACTCGTCAGCTGGGCCTTGTAATTTAATTATCAAAACATAATTTCCTGATTGACTAACTATATTAATGGAGCACGGACACTCGCCTGGTGAAAATTTGGTAATTTTGAATAAATTGCGTCACTTTATTTTATCCACGATTATAATTTTTCAAGTCTAAAAATGCAGATATCGATTTTCAATTTTCAATTTTCAATTACGAATCGCTTCGCGGTTTCATCTGATTTTCTTCATTTTCTCTCCGAACTAGTATGATTTGTCATTGAAAAAAGCAACCGTAATGTACACCAATATATTATTGTCTATTGAACGAAATCGGTGAAATCCTATCGATATTTCGAATATAAAGGAAAAATGAAGGAAAACAAATTTTCAAGTCCCAATATCCGGGAGAAATATCTCGTCGGAAATTTCCTCATCGAACGACAGCATCCCCCCCTTTGACCTTGAGAGTCAGGGAGCCTGACATTGTACATTGAAATTTCAGCCGGTGACTATTGTCGTCAGGAAGCCATGCTGCACTGACCAGAGAACGACCGAAATGTGTGCGCCCCCGGTTACACCTAAGGCAAATCAAATTTTGTTGCCAAATTCATCTTATCTTTACTGCATAATTCCGTAGCCCCTGATAGCCAAAATATGACACAGATAGATTGAGTTTGGAAAAACGTTCACATGGCATTGAACGGGTTTCCAAAACTCACGAAACCGGGTTATCAGCTCATATTCGCAAATCGCTCGCTGCATTAAATATATTTGCGGTCGCGCGCTGTACATACATACCTACATATCGCGGAGTTGAGAATTAAATGGTTCTAAGAAAAGTCTTTGGAAATTAATTTCATATCTCATCAGGGATATATATCAGTCAATGAATGTGTCGCCGTGACAATCTGGCGATACATTGTACAATATCCTTGGAATCGAGTAGCACCTTTTGATACACGCGAAACAGACGTATCATGAAAAACAAAAATCGGTTCGACCCTATTTCAGCAATCTATATCATTATCATTCCGTCTCTTTCTTTCCGAACCAAAAATGATACACATTCGTGATTCGTATATCCCATGCATCCCGCACGATATGTTGCCGGATAATATGAGACACATTCTCATGCACGTGGATCGAGGCGAGAAACTCAAATCCTTTCACTTTCGTCGAAGGTTAAATTAGGATCTTGACGATCGCGATCGCGATCGGTGAGTTTTCGGCATTGGCACTCGATCGGTACCCAACGTATCTCATTCGAAACGTAGATTGCATCTCACTGTAATCAGCGGGTCTCTACTCGTTGCCATGCCAAGTTCAGTTATAATCCAATACAGTACACATTATTATTTCGTTTCCAATTTCAAACTTGAGCTAGCTCAACAAACTGACCTCAGCCTTGCCCTTGATTCTCCCTCAATGTCTTTCTAACACAAAAAATTCAGACTACTGTGAAAGCATTCTGTCTATAACCTCTAACAAGAATTCGGAACCGTCCTTTTATCCATCACGATCGTGGAACGATGAGGATCAGCAGCCAAGAAGCACGTTATACTCCTCGTGACGTCACGTGCCTGTCACATCGACCGATCTCTCCCCCCAACGCGTAATTCCTGCGAATCGAAATTCTCGACTGGAGCGCGCCTGCGCGGATTACTACTATTTTCACGGCTTTACCTAACTGTGACGAAATAGAAATGCAACGTCATTATAGGCACAACGTAGCTAGGTATAATAAATAATGTATATACATACATACTATGCCTATAGTACTCGTGCGCGTATCGCGCATCAGAGGAATAAAACAGAAACGATACGTTATACCTGCTGCTTAGTACCTGATACCTCGCGCAATGTTTGAGGAAACAGTTATTGCGGCGCATATAGGAGAGCAATATTATACTCACGAACGACCTTAAACCGCGGCGTGTACCTAGGCATATCCTTCATAAAATTGTTCACGGCTAGACTATATGTATACAAATAGGATGACACCTTGGAACTTGATTCAATTTCTCATTTTCTCCGCTCTGAACTGTACTCGCATTATGTATTTGGTAGTTCGTAAATATTTTTCAGTCGAGTTTATTGACACCTGTTATAGCTCACTTTTTATCCTTCTTTCACCGACATCGAGTGAGAATGAGTAAGACTCGTGAGGGCCGGTCGACGTTCGAGTTTGAGGTCACCTTGAAAAGGAGGCGCGTCGCGTCTGGTTCAGATATACGTGCTTATAACGATTATTATTATTATTGATATTATCATTATGTTCCTCGAGTAGGTATACAGGTGCGCTGACGTATTTTATTTCAGACTCGTAAGGTAATTACCTTAGGAGTCTGAAATAAAAATTGGTGACCTATAAAAAGGAGGAAAAATATTATAATATTTTCGAATCGTCAGTCTGACTGATTAGTTATTATAACGACGATGTAGCTGTGTTGCGTTATAACTCGTAGAATATGGGGAAAAAAGACGACGATTTGGTCCTGCGGTGCAAACCTGTTTCCAACCTCACGACTTATAATTGAGAATTGATTGCGTGTATGTATAGTCACACGCGGACATGCAGGAAAGGAGAAGTATATACAAATATTGGAGAGAAATATCATTCAACAGATAGGAATCTCTTTGTATCGTACTTTGAAATTTATAGTACAGGTGTAATTATCGAAGATTGATTAAAATCGTCCTAATCACTGTGCGCGGACGGAAAAATAGGTATAGGTATACATTACACGTAGGTACGAAAGAGCACACGATTTTCTCAAGATAAGTAGTGTAGATACGAATCGCTTGTCACTCGCGTGAACGTAGGTGTTTCGGTGAGTGAACGAGGGAGCGGGGACTTTTAATGGAAATATGAATATAGCGCACATTCGATAAGGAGTGGGAGGAGAGAGAAAGAGAGTGATTGTGAGAGTCGCGGCGTGGGCGGGGAGGTGGAAAAGGTAGAAACCCACCGCGTGTATATCTAGCTTCGTATTCAACGGTCGTCCGATAGTAGCCCGGCATTAGTTTCACCGTCGCGTTCGTTCATTCGTTCGTTCGTTCCTCACCAGCCAGCCTTCACCTTCGCATATAATAATACTGCATCCATTGCTACGTTGCGAGCTTTCGCCGATGCTGCTTTAACAGAGCCTCTGCCCGGTCTGGCCCCGTATTTTTCAAAGTGTTTTGACTTCGCCAAGATAAATTTATTCACACGGATCCACCATCTATACGTCGTAAGAATAAACCTAAAAAAGAAGAAAAACCGTGTTTCCTGAATACGTAAACCGGGTCCGCGGGTTCATAATACATCTGTTCGTTTACGTACTGAAGTCCAGATCCAATTATTGTTCATTCCCACAGTCAGCTCAAAACGACCGTCGCAATAAGAAAATTCTCGAGATCTGTACATATTTGTATATTTACAATACTACCGAGCAGTTTCTCTCCAAGTATATCATGAAGAACATAACACCCGAACAACTCGTAAGTCTTGTATTTCTTGTTGCTATTTTCTCCGTTCGTTAATAAGGTGTGTGTGTGTGTAGTAAGTACAAGTTCAATAATTTCTCCCGAGCCAATTACACGCGCACAGTATACCTGTACACATACCTCATATGTATATACATACAACTTGTATGATACAAGTTACCGCGATCGCCCTAATGTGGATTCGCTTTGCTAATCTCATCTAAACGCAATCGATGACTTGATTATTTATTATAATTATAATTTGTCTGCGATCGCGTTCGCGGTTAATATTATTCAGTTTCGGACGTCCTCGACGATTTTCGCGCAGGTAGTGCGTGCGTACATGCGATGATTAAGTGTATAACATATGATTAAACAAGTGTGTTTTAATACAATTATGCATGTATGTATTCTCATGTGCTTTTGGGAAATCAATTAGTTAGTCAGTCAGTTACTCGCGAATTCCAAGTTGAGAAATCGAACATGTATAGGCAGGTGTAGGTGGCCGTGAGATTCCCTTCCAAAAGACGAAGAGATGTTTCCTCGTATTGAATTATTAGTGCCTAATTATAATAAATGTTGAATTGAATTTCAAATTTTTAAAACAAGTGGATATTTTCATAAATATATACCCACGCCTGTACCTACATGCGAGGGAACCGCGATATCGGCGCGTGACGCTGAATGTCGAACGGGGATTCAAATGTCGCGAGTCGCGGTGTTCTCCACGCCACGTGTCTGCACGAATCTACGCGACTCGACTAGACGCGCGACGTGACGGATGAGCGACGACCGATATATGTTGTACGCGCGCATATGTATCGGTATGCTTGAACGTCTAGTACCACCTTCTATTACTGCGTCATCGATATCGATAAATATATTTTTTATTTATATACTAAGTATGTATGTGGAAGACATCCCTCGTGAGCCCACTTCATGCCTGCAGAGGAGAACGCGGGCGGGTCCTCATGATGAGAAAAAAGGAGAGAGAAAGAACGAACGCGATCACAATAATCTTCGCCTTCGAAGTTTAATAATATTACGATATACCACTGTGATACCTTCCTGTTATTATATAATAACCATACCGATGCTTGTAGAATATAATAAATTCAGTTTCGCGCTTATATTCAATCGGCCCAAGGTATCGTATACGTATAATATAAGATACCTATCACAACGATGAACTTCAAGAGTTCAGAAACCTTTCACATTTATTTATTATTGTTATTACATTTTTTTGCTTTTTCTTCTTATTTACTCATTGTATACTAGACCTATGTACTATATACTTACTTTCTCTCTTTTGACACAACTGTTGCTGCGGTATAGGTTGCACGTAGGTAATACGTAGCAGGAAATTTATACTATTGTATATTCACATGCAATAGGTATATCAATGGCGACGCGCATAAGCGAACACCAGTATATCTATATACACATGTATATACCATACTATATATACATATTAGTTGATTAGCATTTGCGCGCAGTAAATATTGTGTTACATTCGCGGATATAACCATCAATCACATATACCTACGTTCATATATACAGGGTGAATCCCTAGCGCCTGAACACTTGGAGTAACGTTTAGGCGACCGCGAAACCTGCGTCGTCAATTTTTTCCCGTTTCTAGCCAATCAGAAAATCGGAAACCACTGAAACAATTGCAGTTTTGGGCTCGCGGCCACCTCACGCTCCTCCGAGTGTTCAGACGTATTAGGAATTCTACCTGTGTGTATGTATGTATATTATATACGTAATAATAATCGGTGTTTGATATTTTTTCTCTTTTTTTTTCTTCTCTTTTTTTCTCACGAATGTATCTAGAGGTACCTACATGTATATACACATAGTATTTTAATAGTTGAACCTAGTCATCGATCACGATCATGATCCGTACGACTGTAGATATAATATGTAACCTACCTGCAGCCACGTCGTGATTCCCTCGCCGTACGTACAAAATTGATAACATACACATATACATCTATACGAGTATTTGCGCTATATAATTTCAACGAATTATATTGTGCAGGAATCGTTGTTAGTTACCTTATTTTATTGTTTTTTCATCTTTTCAATCGACCTTTCCAAGTTGTCCGCGTACTGTTAACAACGCATATGTGTACATGTAGTATACCTAGTTTACTTACCTATAACCTCTACCTACATTATATCTGCGAGCGAACCTGTTCCACGCTTCTGCGTATTGAACTATAAGACAGTGTGTGGATCAGTATATCGTATGATATGTAACATACATTTATCAGAAACCTGAATACTGTAGGTGAAAAATGTTGTCTTGAATTTTGATTATCCTCACAATATTAACACCAGCGCATATCAATGGCCAATAGTTCCACGAAAATGATATACTATTAGTAGGTACGTGTATATATATATATATATATATATATATATATATATATACATGTACGTACCTATGTATAGGTATGTTCAGAAGTATTTATTAGTGACGTCGTTAGTTATTCGCGATTCTCTGATATTATATTTTTTCAACTGTGTAGTTTTTAAACCCGAAGATAACTCACGTTACATACTATACAGCTATATACATATCCCATTTATTAGGTATTTCTGTAAATTTCTATAATCTCACAATCAGGTGATCGTATTGTACATATATATACAGTTGTGTCAACCATTCAAATTAACCACTAATGATACACCGAGATATACTTTTTTTTAACGTTAACATTTCGAATATGGATAATTAGGTATACAGGTATTACAATAATTATTTATCATTTCTTATACTTCGTTGTGAGAAAAAACGAGAAAAAGTTAAATAAAATAGAATAAAAAATAATGAAATGAACCGCAATTTGAGTATATTATATATAGATATGGTACGAAATAGTTGTAATGGGTGTATACTTTTCATATAATACCTATGATACCCACACAACGTGTGTATATGTATACCTACGTAGCGTATGTCATTGATGCAATAAGGTGAAAAAAAATGAATAATAATATCTATATATGTATAATATTCAGAGAAGAACGCAAATCTAGGTATGCCGGCTAAACTTACATACAATTACGAGTATATATATATGTATATGTATGTGTATACAGGCATTTCGAACAAGTTCGATGTCACGCAACAACTCATGCGATTGCGTCATATATTGAGACGCGCACGCCAGGATCGTGATGCTGCAGCGTCGTTCCTTTTTCTTTCAATTTCTTCACCTTTCTCTTTTTCTTATATGAAAAATTTGCAGTTTTTATTTAAGACTTTTCTTTCATTGATTTGGTTCGTTGCTTCGCAGTCGATGCTATATTAATTTGTATTAGGCTGAAGTTTAATAATGTTATAATCGCAACGAAATCGCAAGAAGGCTCAATATCGCGACTGTTGTTTCGAAACTGAAATATTTTCAATTTTGCAATTTCTGCTGCTAGTTTTCGATGAAAAAATGAATTTCCGTGATTCGCGACGTGAAAATTCAATTTTCGTCGAAGTATGAAATCAGCAAAAAATTTATATTTTTCTTCCGAAATCGTTTTAGATGTCAGAACAACCAGGATGCCTATTATTCCTCGTGATTTTGTTACGTCAACGTTGTAAAGATCAGCTTCCCAGCCGAAAATTTGTAGGTATACCTAGGTATATTGTATAGATACATACATACATAAAAGCTACAGGTGAATTTAATTTGTTTATGTAAACAACGCTTCGCTGATAAAAAACTGAACGGAGTCTAGACCGCGCATACATGTATAGTGCGTACATGACATGTAAAAATAAAAGCCAAAATTTTATTCATATCCCGCAAGATAATGCCTCAGATACGAGTGCGTATACATATATGATATGTGTATCTATTGCGGGAAATTTGGAATTCGCTTGAGGTGTAATGATCGCAGTTGCAGGTCAATGCGCAGTTCATGCGTACGTAATATTCATACATAGGTATAATTTCACACGTGAAATATTTGCATTATGATAATTAGGCAGATGCTAAGTGACGGATAAGCATACGTCAGTTATTTGCATTTCGCACAGTAGATAGATCGTACACGCATAGGTATGTAGTACATGTACACACATAGGCAAGGGAATAGCTGCGAATTGAATTCAGAGCTACTTCTAACCTAGTATAGTTGCATATGTATACAATTGTACATACAGCGATGAAAATATCTAGTTTCACAAGAGCAATATATTATTTTGGTTATAGGCATACAGACAGACAATTTCGAGTGTTGAGTATGTCCGTGTTTAGGTTTATCATTTTTTGGTTTTCAATTAGTCGTTGAAAAATTCAAACTGCCTGGGTATAGTAGGTTCAATATATTATCTACATAGATAGATATATACCAATAGCATATACAGGACAAAATGATCGAAGCAAATTACAATAGCGTGTACAGATGGGTAAAAATATACATAGGTATAGTCGTTAAAATGCATGAGTGTAAATTGACGTATCGCGTGACTCGTTTCCTTTCTCTCTCTCTCTCTCTCTCCCCCCTTATTTTTCCACATAGAATTCTCTTTGGGTCATCAAATCGATAAATATACATACATACAATTTACCTAAATTCACGTACATCTGCAGGTATCACATTATATGTATGTGTTTGAAAAAAGTTGCTAGATTGTTTACGATCCATGAATTGTATTTTTTCGTCTTCTAAGCACAAAAAAATTTGCTTTTTGTTTCTATTTTTGTACAATATTCGCCTATATTGCGACGCAGTTGTTATTGTTGAGCAGGGAGGATTGATCACGTCGATGATATGGTACATACATACCTATTTATAATACGAATTTCGTGGTACACGGTATTAGAAACTCTCTCTGAATTCGTTATGATGTGATATTGCGCACGTAGATACTCGCCTCGGTCCTCGCAGGTGGCTCGGCGATCGAAAGTAAACCTGAATTGTATAACATATCTAATTATACGATATATCTACATCCATATACCTCCGTACGTGCATATACACGTCCTTTACGCGGCGTATAATACGTGCCACGACCCACGTGGCTCAAATGTACACCTCAAACGTCACGTACGTATTACATACCTACTATGTCCGTTAGAAAATCCGAATTGGTGGTTTTTTTATGTGTAATAAAATATGTATTGCAACCGCCACGGATGCGGTACGCGGTGCGGTGCGCGGGGTCATATACCTTTTATAATTCCTGTGTAACAGATCATGCATCATTATACTGTATATCGGCATATAAACTTGCATAATTATTTTACATATTATATCGAAAAATTAGAAACCGAAATAAATATGTACGTATATACGTATACTTCAATGAGATACAGAACCGCCGATGCAGTGCGAAACAATAATGCAATTTGCCCAGACGAATGATTAGTCCCATTCGCAATCTGCGTGTAATTAATTACCGAATTTTATAAATTCCTCATCCTGATGTTATATCGCGTATCGCACAGCATAAGTATAATATTCAAAAGTTTATACCTGTAATTAAATCCCGCGTCTCGTAGCATTTCTCGATTATTTCCAATTTCTTATTATTACTTTCTTTTTTTTTAATAATTATGCCTCAGTATAAATAATGTGATAATAGTGCAAGGAAACGTACGCGGGGCTCCGCTACGAAGTCGGCGACTACATACATACATTGGTTTCAATGCGAGATTACGATATGCGCGGGTCTCGCAGAAGATAAATATATACGTGTAGGTGTATACCTATATTCAACGGTACAAAGCTGGGACGAGCCCCCTTCACGCGTTTGATGAGGTGACTGTGTCAGAAACTTTGACAACTTCGCGGAACCTAAATCAGCAGCAGCAGCAGCTCATTTATGTTATCTATACTGCACGTCTACGTCTATTATATACCTGTATAGCATTGATGTGGGTTGATCTGACTCGCGGTTATTTATTTTTCATTTATTTTTCATTTTCTTATTCTTGCTTTCCATTATCTTTGCTTATCTTTCAGCCGAAGG
The DNA here is from genome assembly GCA_963170745.1 of Phymatocera aterrima. Classification (NCBI taxonomy): domain Eukaryota; kingdom Metazoa; phylum Arthropoda; class Insecta; order Hymenoptera; family Tenthredinidae; genus Phymatocera; species Phymatocera aterrima. Next base: position 21,878,012 of record OY720660.1, read on the forward strand.
TTTAGCGGCTCGACTGGGGTTTACCCCTTTTACACTCTTCGTCTGGTAATTTTCGACTTGCCATGTTTCCGGAAGGATTAACCACTCCTGAAGTCAGGTGTACACATTGCTGAAGAATCATTTGAAGTCACTTGAAGTCATGTGAAGTGAATTGAATCATGTGAGGTCAGTTGAAGTCACGAAGTCATTTTAAGTCCCTCGGAGTCACTCGAAGTCAAAGTGACTTCAAGCGACTTCACATGACTTCAACATTACTTCAAGTGACTTTGAATGACTTCAAGTAACTTCAAATGACTTTAAGTGACTTCAGATGTCACTTGAAATCACGAAGTCACTTGAAGTCACTTGGAGTCATTTGAAATCATGTAAAGTCGCTTGGAATCACTTGAAGTCACTTGAAGTCATTCGAAGTCACTTCAAGTCGCGTAAAGTCATTTGACGTCATTTGAAATCATGTGAAATCAGTTGACTTCAGGAAGTCTTTGAAGTCTTGCAGTTTTGAAGTCAGGTGTACGCTCATTTACTGAGTGGTTAACCCCTCGCATTTTTCTCTTCATTCACATAAAATATACCGATATATATTTTCCGATTCAACACTTCAGAGTACCCTGCCTTTCGAAGTGTATTTGAGAAATTCGAAATGAATTAAAAAAATATGCGACAAAATTAACAGCGCCTCATTATAGGCCGAAGATTCCTATGATATACGCTTTCTCATCAGCACAGGACGTTTTTTTGCTCATGATTGATTGGCTTCGTTTTTTATCGCGGTTTGAGTAAAACAAAAGTGTGATATTTTGGTTGTTTTTTCAAATGCTCTATACTTCAACTGCAGCCTGCCGCTCATTAGTTCATCGTAATAGTAGTAATGGAGGAAGAAGATGTGGGGATTATTTCGGTGATGCATCAATTCTCCAGAAACATGTCTCCGCAAATAAATTAACAATTCATTCCATTTAACGGCTGAAGTTTATAACGTTAACGCAACAACAATCGTGAACAACAATATCGGGTAAAATGTTTCTCGTTCAGCGTCTCGTATTTGACACTAATCTTCGCACGGTTCACCTTGTGCTTGTAATTGTAATTGTGATTAAAATGCTGATATGCTTATAGTTAGTCTCTTGATTAAACGTGCGTCGTGCGTCGACGCACGAGCTGGGACTAGATCAACTAATTCCACGAATGGCGCGGTCAGTCACGAGGTGATCTATAGTTGAGGCTTTGCATACACTATAATACATTTATTCACGATTAAAGAAGCCGAGCTGAAAAACTGGTACACGTGCGGTCGCATACAACACCGCCCGCCATCGACTTTTATATTGTATATAAGGTATGCGCTAAAACTGAAAGAATATACAATTTTTCTATCTTTCTCTTTCTCTTCTTCGTACGTCATAGTTGATCCATTGACTTGAGGTGCCATAAGACTCCCTACATTAAATGTAAAAGAACCATTTCGATAACGGGAATCGTAAATTTTCGCAATCGACTCGATCGATTTTGATAAAATTTGTTGAATTCATTGAGTACGATGTCAGAAACTGGCGAGTATTCCACTCTTCGAAAACATTGATCGGATTCAATGGAAAATAAATATTCTCTATGTTAGCTAGGTTAGATTTTGCCGGCGGTGACTCCAATGGCCTTTTGAATTCAACGTACATAGCTTCGCATACATGCATATTGCTATAGATTCAACATGCATACATATAATAAAGCTTCAGCGTTGAATAGGCATCTAATATACTATAGGTATGTATGTATATAGGGCTGATATTTCGAGCCAAACGATCGCATGTACGAGAGTTCATTGATGAATTATCGTTTAATAATAATGTATATCTTGTATTAATTCCGATATTATCAGTTTTTGACCGAGTAATACATAAATATGTCAATGCATATAATACTATATTATATCATTGTCATATAGGTATATGTATATAGCGAACGTCTGACCTGCTTATAGGTATATAAGTTTTATTTTTGCAAATAGTAGGTATATTCAATGGAAAAAGTGTGTCAATGTCACTCTCTTGTCAGTTATATGTATAACATAACACTTCGTTAGTATATAGGTATACAATATTATGACGTATGCGATAAAAATAGAGATATTATCTACATACTGTTATACACAGAATTGCAACGAAAGAAAACGTCGCGAAGGAATTCTGATCTATTCGGTTTTCATCTCATTCTTTCCTCATAAATTCCCGTAACCAACCGTGGAGGTATAGATCATGATTTATTCTCAAGATGCTATTGAAGACGCCTAAAATCCCTATTGTTACATATTGTTGAATGCATTGATTGCCATGAGTCTTTAATAGCACCTTGAGAGGAATTTGAAATCACCACTGGCAATCTAACCTAGCTAACATAGGGAACATTCATTTTCCATCGAATCTGATCAATGTTTTGGGAAAGTAAAATACTTGGCCACTTTCTGTCATCATGCTCAACGAATTCTCGAAGTTTCATCGACCTCAGTCGAGTCGTTGCGTACATCTACGATTCTCGTGTTCGAAATAGTTTCTGTACACTTGGATTCGCTATTTTAAACGTACAGACACCGTTTCGAAAATGAGAATCGTAGATTTACGCAACCGACTCGATCGATTTCGATGAAACTTCGAGAATTTGTTGAGTATAATGGCAGAAAATGGTTAGGTATTTCACTTTTTCAAGACATCGCTCGGATTTGATGAATAATAAATATTCCCTATGTTAGCTAGGTTAGATTGCCAGCGGTGACTCCAAATTGCCCCTAATTGTAAGCGACGGATATTACGAGTTCAAATATACTTGTATACCGCATAGTTTTGAGAATCCTTCAGATGGATAATTCTTTGCAGAAAAGAAACAGGAAAACTTATTATCCTGATGGTGTCAGTTCAAGTGGTTGAGTTATACGTATAACATTATGGTACTGAGAAGGCGTAAATAACGCAACAAGATCGCTGATTGTTAATTTATTCCAAGTCAAAGAGCTATCTTCAAACCGCCGCACCGCAGAGCGCTGATGACCGCGCCTTGTGTGTGTTGTGTAGTTTATCACGCGGGTTTTCCTCCTACCTATCGCATACACATCAAATATGTTAATATGTGGATATGATACTTATGTATCACGTATGTAGGCACTTATCTCTCTAGGTATATTATTACTAGTATAATTATCATCAATGCGAATGATAATGAGAAAAGGAATTAACCAGAGGAAAAATGACGAATCCGCGCAGTATTTTAACACGCGGCGCGGCGGTACGGGCGAACGGCGATCATGCAGTAGGAACTAGGAGTTGTTCGGATTCGGAATACCCCGATGTATGCTGGGAAATTATTACATCAGCAAAAGGGATCGACCGTTCGAGCCCCCGTTGAACTAACCAATGAAATTGCGGCACGGACAACGCGGTAGACTTGCGCGGCAGGGTTTCAGGGCCGTGTCTATCATCCACATTCTCTGCAGGTTAACCTTCTCCTATACGTCAGGTATATTGGTATATACATAATATTTCGTCTCCTTGCATCATATTTCAAAGATTCCTGAAATTCTGCACAAGAATTACGCATTCTTGTTACACCTGTAGATACAGATTCTCGCCACTGCAGCCGCGTATTATAGTATACGCGAATATACTACACGTACTATTTTGCTTTGGAGAAGAGCTAGGATTGCGCGAGAATGGTTGGGAGGCGCGCGGGGGTCCACGTGCAACAACTACGCAATTTGCGACATCCTATCAACATGAACATCCGACAACCTGAACATTTTTCTGAGCCCAATATTGCATCAGGAACGAACAAAATTATTGCGCGTTTTTTTGCTATATGGCAATAACCGCGGGAGCACAGATTTTTTATTTAAATATTTCTAACTCCAAATAATATTGCGTCAAATCCGTGACATACATGTATATTTATATATCATAGGTAAGAAAAAAAAGAATGATTGTTAATAATCTTAGTACGCGGAATTTGCCGTTAAGTATAACTTACTAAACTAATACGTTTATTTAATAACCAACTTTGCAGAATCGTTGGGATGTTCGTCGTTCGGTCACATCGCAGTTTCGGAGTGTGCTGTTATATCTATAACTTTACATTGTATACTATATACAAATATAAAAATAAATAATTCCATTCTTGTTTCGAGGAATTCCCCCAATTCCTACGTAATCGACGAGTAGTACCGCATAAGCATATATAATGTCAATTCTTGCAAGGAATATGAAGGTGCCCCTTCCTGCACTCCTGGGACTTTCGCGACCTCTTTGCCCTTGACGAGAAATTTCTTCCCACTCTTTTCTTGGTGCCCCATAGCTGCTCCCTCCCCCCCCCCCCCCCCCCCCCACCTTTTCCACCCCCCTTTTTCGCGTACTCATTCATGGCGCGCGCGCGCGCATCCGATTCCTCCTTCTATCTATCCATCGCTCTCTTATTTTCCCGTTCATACGTCGGATAAGAGGAACGAAAGAGAGATGGAGGAAGGTGAGCGAGCGCGCTGCTATGTGCATATAGTATACTATATACTATATAAAGATGTGTATTTGCTTCCGCCTGTGTTCGTATGTATTTATGTATGTATATGTGCCCACTGGGCGGCGGGAGGGCAGTCGGATCGAACGCGCGTGTGCCCCTCAAGAATTGAGACCCAACGTTTGTACACTACTGGGGATCCCGTCCCATTTACCTCCGAGCGAGCAAACTAGAAACACGGTGTTGAGAGCAGAGCGAGGCGAACACGTTCTTTTCACACATATACCCGCGACACTTCTTTACTCTTATAATTAGTGATAATTTCAATGAATTAATATAATACTATTACTCGGTTATAATATCATACGTGTGAAACGAAATTTATTGTCAAGGTTCCTCGTCACCCGTACATTCATGTATTAAGGATAAAGTCAAATTTATCGGAGTTAATTTCCTCAATATTATACCTTATACGGATATAGGTATAAAATTTTATTTCACGGAAAATATATAACTGCTTTTCGTCGCGGTTGTTACATTCTCAGGCCAACGTACGTCTGTCTGTGAGAAAAGTGGATTTATAAGAAAAAGAGAGACTAAAAAATTCAGTTTTGACGGATACTGCAGCCATAAAAAGTCGAAAGTTCCTTATAATTATCGTGAATTTTCTCAAAGGAGTCTGAATAATGGGAATGCGGAGTCCGATATTACCGGAGGTAAGCTTTTCACACGTAGAAAATACGTGCGGTTCTATCTACTTTTGTTGTAACTTAGCCCGTAGGGCTGGCTACGTACGCGTTTCTTCGACCTTTCAACGATAACCTGCACGCGCCTCACACCGCGATTTATGTGTTAATTCATTAATCGCATTCACGCAATTATTATTGTATTCTACTAATGTCGTTATCGTGAGTGAGAATGAGAAATTACAATTGTACGATCTGAATTATTACCGCAGCAGTGCAACTGCGGTCTCCCGCTGCGTGGATATGTGCTTCTTAATTAAGTATAGGACGATAATGTTAATTATCAAGATTCGAACATCGGGGCGCACGTTTATAGGTATACCGATTCTTTATATATCCGTATATAGATAACATAATCGAAGCAATTCAGGATATTCGTTCTTCGTTGACCTTGCACGAACTTCGGCGCTCTCATAAAAATTCTCAACCACAGGTTGTACCTACTGCGAAGAAAAGCTTGCCTCAATTCTTCGCATAAAATAGTCAATGGAGTTATATATTAACTTGACGAAGATCTCTGAGTCCGCAGCGCAACCATCCTGCAACCCCTCTTATCAATATTTGACATACTTCATCTCAACCCGTTACGTTGTCACCAATCAGATCACAACCAGCGAAAGGGTTATCCTACAGTTCTTTCTCACCTCATGTTGTAATATACACAGTGTGTAATCGATCAACTGGGTCAAGCGCAGTCAAGCGACATCCTGTCTCGTGACCTTGAAAGGACGATGATGTAGAGTATAGGCACTGTTCTTTGGGCCTGAGGGGTGGCCTCCTTTCATCTGGGCGGAATGATATGTCTTACCATTTTGTGCGATCGTCTTTATTCATTTTTTGTTCTATCCATCCTGTTCATACTTTACTCCGATAGTCAAGCTTCATATCTTAGTCCTCGAAATCACAATTTTACATATAACTCGCAAATTATATCAAATTATATTATATATATATATATATATATACATATAATATTATGAATGATTTGACATCAAGCGTTCTGATGAAAGAGGAAGGGGATATATCATCGTGCATATATGAATGGTTTATGTATGCATGTACAGCGTTTCTATTCTCTCTTCCTACCACGTGTCTAGCTGATAATTATATATGAGCGCTTAATCGTCGGGAATATGTACTACTGCGTATCAATTATCATTCGTGTATATCAGTTATAGATATGATATTAAGCTCGCGACATCAGCTAGATATCATCCACCAGTCCTTGTTTTTCTTCCTTTTTTTGTGGTTTGTTCTCTTTCTATTTTCCACTACGTATGCGATTTGAATGGAAAGATCATCACGCATTTATTGTATGTGCGTATATACGTATGTGAGGCAGGAAAATATGTCAGGAATACGATATAATATTTCATCATACTCGCGGAGGTACCTATAATGACTTGTGTAATATATTATACGCGTTTCTAATTATATCGCACGTGCAGGTACATCTTTTGATATACCTCTGAACATTCGTAAGCGTGTCCAATAATCTCATGTTTATGAACATAAATACCCGTTATATGCAGGAGATTGATATAAAATTCTTCTTTCAGATGATCCAAAATATTGTACATATACTAGTAATTGATTATGGCCATTTTTCATACTCCACTTCAACACATTGGTGGTGTTTTACATTATAATAATATAATATTGTATAACTTTATGACCGATAAATCGTACTGCTGATTCACTTGCATTGATGTTGCACCGCTCCAGCTGATATCCTGTTTACTGCACGCTCGCAAAATTCATACTCGCTGTGAGTTTTTTGCTATAATGAACGTTGTTCTTGTTACTTATTGATAGCTAACTGTACCTGGTCGCGAGGCAGCAAAGCCGTTAGATTTTATAATACATTTTTCATCTCAATTTACGACCAGCTTCGGTCTGTGACCTATTGTTGAAAAAAATTTGTGAAACCTGAACCCGATGTAGGTATAAGGAATTGCAAAATAATGCCTGAGTATATTCCTTCAAGTCAATGTCGAATTCGAACGTGCGAGTAAGGATCCGCGACCGTTGGAACATATTTTGAACGCCTTGCATACGTATGAAAAAGGAAAAAACTGACTGGATCTTGATCTTATCGGATCGTGAATTAATCATCGGGTGGTTGTCAGCGCAGTAACGTTAGACGCGATATAAAAGGCGCAATTGTAGATACCTATGTACCTGCTACGTATGTATGTAGAATAGATAGGTACGTGCACACATACCTAGTTGCAGCTCGAATTGATTTCGCGGTAAAGGCGCGGTTACAGTCTTATAATTCGCACATGTATGCATAGGTATAGCGGCCGGCGACTGTCCTGTGTATACCTGTATGCGAGTGCGAGGGAGTGGGAAAGATAACGGATCAGTCTAACACCTACATAATAATACATCAATTTGCGTCCATGGGTGGTATATATATTTGTCATCTCTCATATATATACCGCGGATTGACTGACTGCGTGCTCCAGAGTTTGACGGACTGCGCTCAGCAAGTGAAGGTGTACGGTGTTCGTGTTCAGAAATCAATCGATCGGTCGGATCGATCTTTTTGTGTGATTCAGATTTAGAATCCTACAGCAGCAGCTGGATATTGATATGTTGAAAGTATAAAAATGATGCCCAGTGTATATGATTTGGTAAACATAAATGTGAGTAATTGGGAAAATTATAGGTATACCTACAGGTATATATGGAGTGATTCACATAACTACAAATTCATTCGAAATATTATCGTATATTATGTAACTCTGCGTAGATATGACTAGAAATTATTGATCACTAATCGTTTTTTTTTTTTCGTAAGCGTCTATCTCAATTATATCGAATTGTTTTATTACATTCCATCGTTATCAGATGATGCAATAATTTCAATTTTCGTTTCCTATGTTTTTGTGTATATTATATTATATGTATAGAGTAATTTATTAGCGTATCAAATGAGATACGAGATAAGGAAATGATAGAGATTCTCCTTGGTTTTTTTTTTGTTTGAGCTCTATCTCTGTCTCTTCTTTTTCTTTTTTCGACGGTAGGTACGATATTGCCTCAGAGTAGACAGATTTCAGTGGTGCAGTATCGGGTTCATAGCTATAGTCAAATGTCAACCAAATATACTATCTATACACATCTATATTCCGTCTAAATGTCGATACAAACACATTAAACCTGTAATTAGAGTCTGCATGGGGCTACCGAAGCGGGACTTTGTAGTGAATAACTGTTTCGTTGAAAGAAACCAGACAGAAAAGAAGAAGAAGCAAAATTCAACGCAGATAAATAAGTCGGATATAGTATATCGTCCTGATCATCATACACCTATGCCATTTTATTAATGAGCAATACGGCGTATAGATTTCGAGCTAAAATCGAAAACACTACCGAAAAAAGAAGGAACGATCGAACGATCAATATCTTTTTCTAAATTTTAGTTGCGCGTGGTTTATGTGCCATCGATCAATATTTGTTCAGCTGAAAGCTTAAGTTTAGGAATTCACTATAGTGCTGTATACTGTATTTAATGTATCGTGACTTATGTATGCACGGGAAATCTTGCACGTGTGCAAATGACCGCGTCTCCGATTGGCTGGCGCAGGCGGGTGTGTCACGGCTCACGATGTTCCATTATACGGAAGAGAAAAAGAGATAGAGAGTATCCAGTGGCTCAAGCTGCCCTTACCTAAACTATACTGTACTGTACTATGCTATACTATACTATACTATGCTTTGATCGATCCTCCGTGTTCATTCCTCCGCCGCGCTACACCTACATATTCCCAACCTATACGGTATACCTATGTCAACCTTGTAGACAGAATCTAATGCCAAGATTGCAATACTACAGGGTTTCGTTTTTTTCCGAACACGCGTTTACTATGTTTGATGACTGAAAAGCTTTCCTGCACCTTTTGCCGATTCCTATAGTGATGGAACTTTAGATTTTTTGAATGTATATTATGAGAGTATAATTGAGAGGAGTAGATATATATATATATAGGCATATCAATTTTCCGATTGTTGTAGGTCTATAAACGAAAATGCATGGGGTAAAGAATGGGGATACTGATACATTTTTCACAATAAAAGTATGAAATTTGCGGTAAAATATAGATTTTTAACTTCCATAAAACAATGAATATTTCGGAGTTTCATTTATATTCTCCAAGGTTTTGTATATAGGTAATCCATGAAAAAGAAAACGGCTATTTTTTTTCAAATTTCATCGATGTTATCAAATTGTTGAAAATTTCCTTTTTCAAAATCGGATGTCTCCCCGGGAGCCGTTTTGCTTACACCTATATGTGAAACGATAATTATCAGATTCGACTCGCTATGGTGCGGAATTTTACAGATAATATAGGAACTATTCCTAATGCCTGAAAACTACTAATTTTTGAAATTTTTCCGTATTTCATAGATCTTAGATTGGAATATTTCCTGATCGATAATCACAGTCTAAAATTTTTCGGCCTTACTGCTACACTTCTTTTTTTTCTATATTTTTTCTATTTTGACACACCTTATCGATGAACTAAGATATACCTATCCACAACTTTATCTATATGATTATTTCTTCAAATATTTCTTCGTCAGACGAATCCGACGATCAACATCATTCTTTCTCGAACTAATCAATGATAAGAATTCGATAAAATCGCGGCTAGACTTTGTCTCAGATCCGTCATTTATACATACGTCGGCGATTGTACTTTTATTGCAAAATTATAAACCACCAACGGGGTCTCCAAACGTTCAGATCTGATCTGAGCCAATTCCGTGATTTATTCAGGACCTCAATTCTCTTGTTTGTTTGTCAATATTTCTATATTTTGCGTCAATACACTCTCTCTATAAGTGTAATTATTATAACAATTGTTGTGAATTTAATTTGTGACGTGTGGGAGTATAAAATTATTGAGACAAATTTTCCCGCTTGCCGACTTTTTTGACGTGGCGCGGAAAGGTTCGTTTCTCCCTCTCTCTCTCTCTCTCTTTCGCTCTCTCTGTAGCACACACTTTTATCTGTAACTACTTTATAATAGACCCACGCGGTCGTATTCAATACATGTATGTAATTGGATAATTAAATTGAAGCCACGCGTCACACAGCTGTTTATTTTTATTTTTTTCACTATTCAAACCACGCGACAAACAGCTGCCCAATGCGTTCGATGATTGAATTCTTTTCAATATTAGGCTCTTCAATGACGTACGCTACATAGTATATATACTCATCTTAACAAATTTTTTTTCTATATACTAGATGCGGAGTTAATTGAGTCGCTGAAACTCATAAAATTCTTGCAGGAGGCTGTGTCATAGTATTTCAGAAATGTATATCTTACCGATTAAAGTAGGTATACCATACCTATAATAAAATGGCAAACAAATTGCGTCCATCGCATATACCGAACAATTGAATACGGTCCAGACTCTTGACCGGTGTGGATCTCTGGCTCTTGATCTTTCAAACCTGCGAACTTTGGTCATATTTATTTGTATTTTATTTAAACTCATCGAACAACAACAAATTTCGATCTTATCGTTGTATGTATATATACATACAATAATACATACAATAATAAGAGGAGTGACCACCACGGTAGTTGATAGCATCGCAAAACTGAATGCGAATCAGCACTCAGATCGTTGACGGTAAAATTGTTACGTGACGTGTTTGATGCAAGATATTACAGTTCTCTCGTGACAATGACGTAACTAATTGGATGTGGGTCGGTCTCATCTGCCATGATTTTTCCCCCCCTTCTTACTATTGTATTTATCGTGCTAACGTACAGACGCGATGATTAATGAACTTTTCCAGAACTAAATACATATGATAATAATATTATATACGTGATGACAATAATCATCATCACTCATCACGGTCAAGGTCGTAGAACGTAATTTGTATCTTACATTCTGTCTCTCTTATCGTTTCGCTTGTTTGTTTGTCTCGCTATTGAGATCGAGTTACGCAATGTTCAAAGAAAATGATTTAAAGTGATCGCTGGTATATGTATTATTATACATCTACATGAGGTTAATAGTATACACGTATACTTGCAGACCATTGTCATCGTTAGACTATTGAGAAAATTTCCTGTAATAATGAGGCTGAAGTTTAAAACGTTAATTACGAATTTTGGGAATCCTCTGGCTCGGGGTCGAGGGATCCCCAAAACCGTACAATAGATGGAGTTTCGGCTCCACAGAGAAAATTTGAGCCAAGAATCACTCGAAAATGGGATTTTTTCAATTGCAATTAATGAATAATGCAACTATAAGCTGATATTATTCGTTTTCCATAATTTTGCAATTTGCTGCGTTAACGTTATAAACTCATTGAGCCTGCATGTATAATAACGTATGGAAATATAAATCGAATATAAATTCAATTGTGTAAATTGTAATTTTCTTTACAGATCAGAGAGGCATGCAAGGATCTTGTACTGTCTGATGATCAGCTTAAACTTGTGATGCGAAGGCTCACGGAAGAGATAAATAAAGGATTGTCAAAAGCTACTCACGATACTTCTGTTGTCAAATGTTTCACCACCTATGTACAAGATCTTCCGAATGGCTCGGGTAAGAATCGAATAATTTATCCTACTCACAATAATGTGTCCCCTGAGTTATGAAATCCCTCACACTAATGAAATAATAAATGAATAAAGAAATGAATGAATATTGTTGTATTTTCAGAGAGGGGTAAATTTCTGGCCCTCGATTTGGGTGGCACAAATTTCCGTGTACTTTTGATCACATTGGACGGTCAGAACTTCGATATGAAAAGTAAAATTTATGCTATACCACAAAGCTTGATGCTCGGTACTGGAAAACAGCTTTTCGATCACATCGCACAATGTCTTGCACTTTTCATCAAAGATCTTGGATTAGACGAGGTCATACTACCCCTCGGCTTCACCTTCAGTTTTCCTCTCACTCAGCTCGGACTCACCCAAGGTAAACTTGTCAGGTGGACAAAAGGATTCAACTGCAGTGGCGTCGTTGATGAAGATGTTGTTGCCCTGCTAGAGGAAGCCATCGCTAGGAGAAAGGTAAGAATTTAAATCAATAAAAGTATTAAAAGTCAAGTAAGAGAAAAATGAAATATTGCGAGATCTGTTGATCAGAAACTCAAAATGAATCTGATCACAGGTTTCTTGGATGTTTTAGTAATTTATTTTTCTCCTATCCATGTTCTTAGGACGTCAAAATTGATGTTTGCGCTATTCTGAATGATACAACCGGTACCTTAATGTCCTGCGCATGGAAGAATCGTAATTGTCGGATCGGTCTCATTGTCGGTAAGTTTTGAAAGTCGAGTTACGAACTTCCTTATACGAAATTGCTACTGTATTGTTCCCTGTTCTTATCCTTTCATGAAATTGAACTAAAATACGTGGATGAATTATTTATATATATATTTCTGTTGTTTTTTATTCATTTTAAAGGCACAGGAACAAACGCCTGCTACGTAGAGAAAACTGGAAAGGTAGAATGCGTGAACAAGGATAACCTTCACGCAGAAAAACCGAATATGTTGATAAACACAGAATGGGGTGCTTTTGGGGAAGGCGGTGTTATAGACTTTGTTTTAACAGAATACGATCGCGATATCGACGACAATTCAATAAATCCTCAAAAACAAATATTTGAAAAAATGATATCAGGAATGTACATGGGGGAACTGACTCGTCTTGTTCTTGAAAAACTCTCTAATGATGGACTTTTGTTCGGTGGAAGATGTCCCAGTGGCCTAAAGAAGAGAGGAAAATTCTTCACTAAATATGTTTCAGAAATTGAGAGGTGAGCTTTGACTCTAATTTCATCAATATCTCAATTTCCAATAATAAATATCTTTAAGAATTGTATTTGTAATTCATTTATAATAATTTCTTTCAGTGATCCGAAGGGAAAATATACGAATTGCCGACAAGTTTTAGCAGAATTAGGAATTCGAAATGCAGTCGATCAGGATTGTGAAAATGTTCGATACGTTTGTTCCGTCGTTTCACGAAGAGCGGCACATCTTTCCAGCGCTGGTATAGCTACGCTCCTCAATAAAATGGGTGAAGATAATGTTACCGTTGGAATCGATGGTTCTGTGTACAGGTTCCATCCTCACTTTCACGATCTTATGACGGAAAAAATTGCCCAGCTACAAAGTCACAAGGTAATTAATTTCAATTATTCAATCATTCATTATACCCAAAGCGAAGAGATTATCATTCACCAACAAGAAAATGAAGGTATAGAAAGTTACCACATGAATCATATCCACAAATTTTTAACATTATTTTAGTTCGACCTAATGCTGTCCGAAGATGGAAGTGGTCGTGGAGCAGCCCTTGTAGCAGCAGTAGCGTCACGAGAACGGTGAAGCCGAGATCTCTAGCAATGAGATTATAATGATAATTCAAAATTTTCTACTTAATTGAATTAGAAAAAAAGTGTAAAAATCGCCACACAAGAAGATGATGATAATTATTTATGTACATAGAGCACACAGAGAAAAGGCGCGCGTATACCTATAGTTTAAAAATATAAATTATAGATTAATTGATCGGCTTCGAGAGACGTTTACGCGCGCATCTCTCTCAATAATAAGCAGAGGTGATGATTATATTATAAATGTATATTATTAATAATATTATTATGTATAGTAGCTGATTGATTCGGTTCCTGAAACAAAGAAAAACGAAAATAGACAGAAAAAAAAACGTAAATATGATTCTTTTGATTTATTGTGGTATAGATTTAGTGTAGTTATATTATAGAGAAAAAGAAGACGAAAAAACTGATTTTATTTATGAATTTGTAGTACAGCGATGATAATAATTGTTACGGTACATCAGCCTGAAAGGTCTTCGTTTTTATCATTTTTCATTATTACGTTTTTTTTATGTACGAGAGATGAAAGTTGAGGCGCTGTCAGTAGACCCTTGGTGCAGCAGGATATAATAATAATAGATAATATTATCAATTTAAATGACTTAAATAGATTTATCTTGAAATTTTTTTTTCTTTTCGTTTATTTCCTGCCGTGAAATATGAAAGATAATTTTATAGTATAGTATACACCTTCAGCATTCAATATTTACCTATTGTTATTATCTATTGTTATAATTACCCATATTACTTGTAACACTACATAATAATGGAAGAATGAAATTATAATTTAGGAATCAATAATAATGATTATTATACGATATTATACGTAATATAAAGCAACCGAAGAAGACCGAAAGATCATTATATTATTAGTTTTTTTTTCCGTTTTTGTGGTTTTTTTTCGTTCTTAGAACAAAAAAGCCAATCCGCTATAGAATATTGTTTTATCATACTTGAATTTTTATTGTGTATAGTAGATATCCGTACGTATCACGTGTATTTTTGATTTATGTACGTTTTACTTAATTTAATTGGCTTCTCTCTCTTTTCTCTCTTTTGTATTGTTTACAGTATATTATACAATGGAAAGGCACGAAGTACACTTACTACTCTGTATGAATGTGATTAATATGCAGCTAAAGTTTAAAACGTTAACTTCACCCAATACTATATTTTTTATCATTTTTTTGCGTTATGGTTCTAAACTTGAGCCTCATTGATTATCACTGTTCAAATTAGAATAGAAATTATTTGGAAAGTAAGTTTTGCTTGTTACAGCATGAATATTATACTTAATGTTGGAATATGCAACTATTGTGTATTATTGTTTTTGTTTTATTTAAATGATGATGATAATTTCTTTGATCGGCGCAATAAATATGATACTTAATTACAGCGGAAATAGAGAGAGAAAAGAAACAAACGAAAATACGATTTTATTGAGCCTATAGTCCCAGTATATACTATATCATTATATGAAGAAGGAGAGGAGTAGCGCGTCATTTGTATATTAGATAGTGAAGAGAAACAAAAATAAATGAAAACATAGTTGAAACACTAGTTATTATTATATTACATTAATTAGAATTGATGTATGATGAGGCGGTAGTTAACTGGCAGTATGAAACCTATTGTTGTTAAATAATACATATAACTATTACAGTATATTATCCGCCTTGGAAATAATAAGTTGAAATTGAAAATCATGTGGTACATTGAGGAGGCGCAGTTTGCCTCGCCTTAACTGTTTAACAGATCAATTTCTCTGGATAAACGTAAAACTTCTTTTCGGCGCTTTATTTTCGATCCTAATTGAAAAAGAGGGTTTCTTCCGAAATTTTTGGGCTCTGCCAAGGAATAAAAAAATCCTGGTAGACAACCCTGGTTTCTGATTTGGATCAAAAGGGAAGCAAACAGGAAAGAGTATTGCTCAAATCCCAGAGGATAGGTCTGCAGATGTAAGATAGTTGAGCCAAGGTGCAGGGAGAGGTACCTCTATACGTACATACTGCAATGATTTACCACGAAGAGTAATTATCGATAAATTGAATGATAAGTTGTTGTTATTATTTTTATTAGTACCATCATTTGATCTTGTAAAGGGTGTGCTATAATATGGGCAAGCGAGTGAACGAACGAACTAATGAATGCGAGTAAACGATTAAATTTAATAGATGCAATTATAATACGATAGTATAATTCAAGGTGAAGCGTAAATGAGTTTTAAAATGACATTGAAAATGAATACAAATATGAAAATATATACATATATTGAAATATTTCTTTTGCTTTTGTTTTTCTTTTAAGTAAAAATTTGAGATTCCAATACAACACTATTATGCAATCTAATATATTGTAACAGACCTATGTTTGTTCTTCTCTTTTTCTTGGTTTTAATAATCGTAGATATGTACTGGCAATTCTAATAATTTTATTATAGGTATATGCACATGCAGTAGATGGAAAATTAAATAATCCACTTGAAATGTAAAGATTCGTTATGGATGTGTCGATTCTTGGAAACCATATCTAAATTCAATTTACACATTTATACTGTGACTTACAAGCTTGTATGCACATCATATGTGTTAGGTGGATATTATACAAATTTATATATACGAGACAAATGGAATATTGGTTTTTCCCGGCTCGTTGGGCGTATAGGTATATTATCTGGTGGAATTGCCTGTACGTATGCAACATTTGAAGGGGGTATTCCACGCGAAACGTGACGAGTTTTGGCCGATGGTCAGCGAATTTGGCGCCCTTTTGGAATTCAGTTCGTTTACATCAAGGAAAAAGCCCCTCGCAGTTATAGGCCAAAATATTAATTGGTTCAAGAAATATCGAATAAATATACGAAAAGAAGAATTGATTTTTGTAATTCAGAAAATAACAAAAATCACGAGTTCCAATTACATCATCAAGATTATGGTACCAGAAAACTTATAAATGAAAATATGAACGAAGTGGGACCAAAGACAGAGTTTTTATGTTTCATTTCGTATTTTGTCTCAACAGCAAAATTTATGAATTCATTCCCATTTTCATTTATAGACACCATAATCTTTATAGTGCAATTGGAACTCACATTTTTGTTATTTTCTGAATTATGAGACTTAATTTTTTTTTCTCATTTATCTGATAAAAAAAAAGAACACAAAACATCTCGCTGAGATTTTCACCAAACTTGCGTTTCACCTGATCGGAGTGTATTCTGTGAAAATTTGAAGGAAATTGATTAAACCCATCTGGTAGTAAATAAACAAAATCACACATTTCATTGATTTTATATGCTTAGAAATTCTTGGAATAGTTTGAGCGGCAAATATGTCGAGAGAGCTCGTTTCCCGCGTAAAATGCACTATATAAAGTCATTATTCGAGGTTTATGCATAGCTGAGATATTTGGAGTTGAATATATGAGATTTGTGAATTTTTCCGTGTTTTCAAACCGGCGATATCTCTTGAACCAATGAATATTTTGGCCTATAACTGTCAAGGACTTTTTCCGTGATGAAAAGGAATTGGTTACCAGGAGTGCGCCAAATTCGCGGATCATCGGCCAAAACCCGTCCCGTTTCACGTGGAATACCCCATAGGTATATTGCAGTTCGCAGGTAATAAAACATTAATGTTGTGTTCATGGCTGTGAACAGCGATAATAATGGTTAACAATACAGAGCTGGAATTATCGCTCCGCAGGCACGCGCGGAGCCGTCTTTGAAATTATTTACATAATATCACTTGGAATAAGTCGTATAATTATGTATAGGTATAATGTTACCTATGTATAAGTCACGCGTAAGTATAATATTTGCCTTTTACATGTTATACTAGGTTTCGTTTATCATACGATATAAGTATTATACCTATATATTCATAAGAAAAATGAACACAATGAAATATACGAGTACATTATAATACCTGTATGTATGTAGAAATATCATACAATTATATATGTATCTATTGCAGATGATACGCAGCCGTGCAGGTGTAGGTGTATATAGCATACATTTATTTGAAAAATAACAATTAAAGTGCAAAAAAAGAAAGAAATATAAAGCTTCAACGACATGAATAGAAAATACTATATACATACATATATTTATCTAGTTTGTGATCATTTCCACGAAAATAGTATAGACATACGTGAGTGGAGTCCTGGTTTTATACATACATACCTAAAGATGAGATCCGCATACTTTCCAGTGGTCGAGTTTCATATACGGTGAGATTTTAACATTAATTCACGGAGAATTAGAATTGATAAGTCTAGGTGTGCGGTAGGTATGGTAAATATTTTCAACCAGGCCACAATATGTGTTGTATCAGGTACATAACTACTCTATACCTATACATATATACCTGTAGATACACTGTGTGTATATATATATATATATATATATAGTTTGTTTTATCTTTTATCTCCGATTCTGCGATAAAGCAGGTTGCCGGTTACGCGATATAGATATAAATTTGACCTGTGCAACTGAATACATACTATACTATGTAATATAATATATTTATGTACTATATTATACCTGTATGGTATACAGAATGTATGTACATAGGTATACACCGCGTGATATCCACGCGACGCGACGCGACCGCCGACGCTACGGTGGTATGAATTAATAATTAATATGTTCGCGACGTGCTACAGCTGGTTTATATTATAGTGTATCAGTTATTCCTAATTGTGAAACCACCGAACATTGTATCATATGCTCTATAGTGTTGGCTTCTATTGTTTATTTTTTATAAATTCAAACCCCGGCCGTGTTTATTCGTTTATAAAAAGTAATTATTGGGATAATAATATAATTGATGTAAGTGTAATTACTATTATAGCGATCGGCGATATCGCTGGAGATCTTCGACGGCGTGTTATATACTCACATACCTGGATAATAGTATCATTATTACAGTATAGAATAATGTTTCGTCGACTTCGGCAATTGAAATCGGTGAGTAGATATACCTAGGTATATACTATAATATGATTTCGAAATATTATTCTTATTATTACTATTATTGTTATGTTGCATCGTGAGTATAATGATGAAAATGGTAATTTTTACGGAAATCTATATGGATTTGGGAAAGAGATAGAGAATAGAAGAAAATAATCTCAAAATACATAGACTGTAAGTATATACATATCCATCGTTATACAATACTATATATTTACACACAGCTCGCACAAATATGATATTTACTGTAAAATATGTCTATATAGGTATATCTATCATATTGAAAAGAGAAAGTAAAAGGTTTTTAATATTACTTCGTCGATACTTTTATACGCATAAGGTGTATATAACTTACACCTGTGAGTTATACACCTATGTCTAAACACGATTTATTCAACTCAAATCTTATACCTAACTAGAATTAAATATTTAAAGAAACTCTTAACTTCGACCATATACCATCGCCCATGTATACACCGAGCCGATTTGATGCAAACCGAGCGTCGAAATAACCATCGACGGCGATGCTCTAGGAAATTTCCTCCAGAGCCCCGCACATGATTGGTTGTCTCGGTAGTTGGTTCGCATCAAATCACAGATGCATACCTTATATCTATGCACATACACCTAACTATTGTACTCAATAAGCATATGCCTACACTACCTGTTATTTTAAGGAAACCAGTTTCATTATTCTAATTTCCGATCATCTACCAACAAAAACATATTTAATTTTATTGTTTCAATTTTCAATTTTTTTTTAAATCTATTCTTTCTTATCTTTTCTGTACACCTATAAATGCACGTCATGCTTCTGTTGAAGTGTAATTTAATGTTGAATAGCTGAATAATGAAAAAGATGAAAACAAACGAAAATAAATCTAGATATAGATCTATCGTGAATAATCAATCAATGCATGCATTTTATTCATATGTATATTGATTCATTCGTTTCTAACGTCATAGTGAACTAGTTTCTATCTAAGTTTTAAATTGATATTACTAATAATTTTATTTGTTTGAGTATATATACAATTTCAGACTGTAAAACTCTAATTTGTCAAATTTTCAAATAATCCCGCCTCGGAATTTTCACTCACACTATGGCCATGTTTACACTGAGCCGATTTGATGCGAACCAATACCGAAACAACCAATCATGTGCAGGGCTCCGATGGAAATTTCCTAGATAATCTCCGCGGATTGGTTGCTTCGGCATTTGGTTCGCATCAAATTGATTCGGTGTGAACATGGCCTATGTAGACGAGCGCAGTCTATGCAATTGCAACTCTACATGCATGAGCCAACGCTCATGAAATGCTACGGGTAATGTATCGCTCAAGCGAGTAGCGGTCAGAGAGAGATAGTTGTGATATTGTTAAAGTCGGTACGCTCTTGTTGCACTCATATGCCAATAACTATCTCACATGAAAACCAAAGAGGAATCCTCTGTGATGAAAACGTTTTGTCCGATTGTGTACGGCAGTGCCTGTGTCATGTGTGGAATACAAGTGTAATAACATGTGCAGTCAAAATGGTTAAATTATGCAGCATAGTTTCTTGTAAAAGCCAGTATACTCCTGGCGGTGGTATAACCTATCATTCGTAAGTAATATTACTTCATGTATACAAAGCAGCGATTGTTTGGTTGAATCCTCTAAGGTTTCACGTTTCATGTACTGAACTCTCATTGTCAGTGGTTTCAAGGCACATGAAATTTTCTGATGACATGGCTGAGTAATCAAAGTCATCTTAAAAATTAACATTCATTATCATAGATTTCCACAAAAAGATACAGAGCGGAAGAAGTGGCTCGATTCAATTCCAGCCCATTTACTTAATAAAGTGACAGCGACGACGTTCGTATGCAGTCTCCACTTTATGGCAGAAAACTATCACAATACTCCAACAGGGAGAAATTTCCTGAAAAGAGATGCCGTCCCGACATGCTTCAAACTATTACCAATTATGAAGCAATTGGCGCAAGAAAATATTAATGATGTGGAGAGTATTGGTTTTGAGAACAAAGTATGTATGAAGAACACATGAAGTGTGTTCTACCCTCATGCGTATATCTACGGTGCATGCTTGTGGTACAGACATAGGAAATCTATGAATAATAAAAGTGTTATATTTGTAATTATAGGAAAATATGTCACTCAAGTGCATTTGTGATAAAGTTGCCGCTGCAACCCAAGTGGCCCCGGAGCGCATTTATAATAAAGTTGACGCTGTGAGCCAAGTATCCCTGAAGCGTTTGAAGCCATCTTTAAGAGAGGAGGCGCTGATGTCAAAAGTAGATATGCTGCAGAAACGTTTAAAGCGTAGGGATACAAAAATCAAATCGTTGGAAGGGGCTATGAAAGCCTTGGTAGAGACCTCAACATATTCTAACGGGATTCAGGCTATTTTGGAAAGGCAATTCTCAGATGCTAAATTCCGGCTATTGCTGAATGAGATCAACAATAATGAAGTTACACCAAATCATAGACGGTACCCCAAAGAAATTAGGCAGATGGCGTTGACGATTCATTTTTATTCGCCCAAAGCCTATGAGGTTCTACGCCGATATTTATATTTGCCTCATAGTGCTACCATCAGGAAATGGATGTCCTCCTACGATTGTGTGCCAGGTTCAATAACCTGTAACTAAATCAAGACTATCGATTTGAAAGACACGCCAGAGAAGGACGACATCTGACTACTGAAAATAAATAGGAATCTGATCTAAGTAGTAAATACTGGTAATCCGGAAAGGAAGCAACAGGCTTCACTCTTTTAAAAGATTTGTCATTTATATTACGTATTACGTTACAGTCTCCACTATTATACTTATTATTTTATACAACGCATGCATGAGAAGTGCTATTTCTCGTGCCTGCAGTCAATGGCATAAGTTGCGCTTTACAGGCAAGGATACAATGAAATGGCTGCGCATGCACTAATTGGCTTCATTTCACTTCTCGCACTAGTGCTTTCCACTTTTCACACACCAGGCACTTCTCATGCATTCGTTGCATAAAGTAGTATGTGACACACGTATGAGAGAGCGACCATACACATGCCGTGTGAAGTTGGTCACACGAGCAGCACTCGCCTCTGGCAACCAACTCCACAGTATGCGTATAATGGTCGCTTTCTTGGACTTGTATCACAAAGTACTATTATAAATTGCTGGATTGGAATCATGTATATCATTTTAAAACTGGGACATATATTTTCAATGAAGAAGGGAACATCAACTGATAAATTGTAAAACGACACAACGTAGAAGAAACTTTGTAAAACTATAATAAAATTGGGAGATCAAATTCAGGCATATCGTTATAACCATTGCAATTACTCACGAGGAAAAATTCGATGAAGCCATTTGGCAAGGAACATCCATTGTCATCCATAATCAACGAGTCGTTGGACGGCTTATGATGGAATATTATTTGATCGAAGACTCTACGTCACATGAATTCTGAACATCGGATAATCAATCATATTTGTAGAGATAAGTTCTCCTTCTTACTTGTATGCTCCTCAACTATTTGTACCGTGTTGTCCGTGCTCCATGAAATTGCCTGTGTACGACGAAGAATCAGAAGAGGTATGAAAAACTCACACGTGTATACATGTATAAACTAAATTTAACTTCTTTTCTTGATTGATTTATTTTAAAGCGGCGTGTTTTGAATGGTATGAGTGGTGTGTGAATGAACATTTTTCAATTTTCTTGTTTAACTATTTTGTTATACCTAAATGAGATCTCAATTTCTTGTAACTTTATTAATTATGCAGATCATTAAATAAGATATTGGTCGATAATCTCTGGTAGTACCTTATTTCTCCTATCAGCATTTCATGAACATATGTGCGTTTTGGCACGTCAGTTTGGTATTCGAGTAGTAAAACTAAATAAAATAACTAAATATATGTAAAATAAATATTATAAACCGAAGTTTTCAATTACAGGTAGAAACTGAAAAATTATTCCATTTGTTAAATGTAACTTTAGTATTTCTTACAATGTCAATCCATATAGAGACTTCTTATGATGTAGCTAGAGACAAATATTCTGGTTTCGTCAACTATGACGGCCTTATTGAAAAAGAATCTGATAAAATTGCATCACAAGCCGTGGTCTTTTAAATTGTGTCATTCAAACAAAAATTCAAATGCTCCGTAGCTTACGTTCTTACCACTACGCCAATACAAGCGGAATTATTGACACAAATAATCGTCAACTTGTACGATGTAGAAATAACAGTAAGATTTATACCTTGTGATGGTACAGAAGGAAATTTTTCTGCTTTCAAATATCAGGGATGTGA
The DNA here is from genome assembly GCA_963170745.1 of Phymatocera aterrima. NCBI lineage: Eukaryota > Metazoa > Arthropoda > Insecta > Hymenoptera > Tenthredinidae > Phymatocera > Phymatocera aterrima. The sequence goes on from OY720660.1 coordinate 21,900,937, forward strand.
AAGTTCTTCAGAAAATTTAGATGAACTAAAATCAATCTTCCGTCATCCAAGTCAATAATCCAAAATCCATGTTATTCTTGACCCATGTCTCGTGGCCAAGTTATGTAGGAATACAGTAGGCGATAAAATGTCGAGTCAATTCTGGGCAGGATTTCCCTTGAATTTGCAAGGGAATTGCATCTCATTCAGGAGAAAGCGGATCTAACTCTGGTGTTTTCATATATTATTTGATATGATGAATTCTCAAAATATTTTGGGGAAGGATTTCAAATCTCGTATGAGGCAAGACAATTGCCGATACTGTCGTAGAACGTGAGTTGCAACGCGATAAAAATAGGTTCCTGAGCGAAATAAAGTGAACAGACAGGCGAAGTAAATGAATAGATGAAAGTGGGTTGTAATGTATCCATGTACGACAAGTGCGTACGAACTTCAATCACAACTATCTTCATCTGAGACACATCTGAGACGCTTTCTGCTGCCGTAGCGCTCGTTCGCCACTTGGGTCATCTGTGATGGATCCCGTGAACTAACCAATAAGTCAATTGTCAAAGTCAGGTGTTTCGTTTTTTGCGTCGTCTGCACACGCGTCCGCAGTGTCCGCACGTCAAAAATCCAAATTAAATCTTATCATGTAAATCATGTAAAAGTTATACGATTGATTATGAAACGAGATGCATCGGGTCGATCCGTGCGAAGCTTGAGTAAGAGAGATAAGAAGCACAATTTCTAGTCTAGCGAAAGAATCTAATATTATTGTGGTAGAAAAATGATCAGCAGTTTTCAAGCTGCATTAAAAAATGCCGTTGATGTGGTGAGTGATCCTTGACTGCACCCTTCGTACTTCAATTTCACATTTCATACATGTATTTATCGTGTAACCAAACATTACGTCATAATTTCGATGTCTTTTGAAAGCCAATAATATCATCCCCATAGTAGATACCAAGTTCTTAGGTTATGTAACGATTTTATGATCTATACATATAGTAGTTCGAATTTCTCCGACTCGACTCACAATTCTATAAAATAACTTAGTAAAGAAACTAGTCGAAAATATCACCTAATATTTCAGATCTTCAAAGTGTTTTCTTCTCTTCTCTTCTCTTTTTATTTCATTTTGTTTTCCTTTTCTCTTTCTTCAGGTTGCTCCGCCAGCTACAGCTTTGGACGATTTTACATACCACTGGAAACAGTTGATGAATTTTTACGTAAATCATTTAACAAATTGCAAAGTACCAATAGAAGCGACGAACATTCCGCACCACCTTGACAAGTTACTTAAAATTTTATTGATCGAAGAAAATGGACTGAGTAGTGAAAATCCCGGACCATGTTTAGAATATTTGCTGCAGCACCGTCTCCTCGATTTACTTGCAACTTTAGCGAGCGCCGAAACACCTCCGGGGATGCGATTCGTCTGTTTGTCATTCCTTAGAAAATTATTAACTAGATTACAGCATCCACTTTTACCTCATGTATCAGTTTACGCCCCTGTTCAAAGGCTCATTGCTTTATGCAATGGGAATATTGCATCTCCGACTGAAAATGATGAAATACAATTCCTGGTTGCGCTGTGCTTCCTCATATGCAAACATCCAAATCTTACCTACATTATGAACAATGTTAGGATCCCCCAAAGGAAACAGAATGCCACGGCTAGCTCTAACTCAAATAAATTGGAAACACAACAAATCACTTATGTTCCTATTAGGACTAGAAATAACTCTAATCCACTCTTCGAACCTCTCAATACACAAGCTGTAACTCTGATTAATCCAAATTTACACAATTCGGAAAGTAGGAGAAGACTCTCGAGACAATCTAGTCAGCAGTCATTTAAAACTAAGAATTCAGAGTCTGAAACCGATTCGCTTCAAATGTTGGAAAGAGACCGGACAACATCCGACCCAGTTCTCTCCGAATATGAAAGAAAAATATCAAATCTTTCCAATGCCTCCTTATGGTCTGACGAGATGGAATCTACGTCTCAACTTTGTAGTCCTAAGCTTCAAAAAACTTGTAGCATTTCCCTTCCGGTGAGTAATCGAATACCCCAGAAGGATACGGACGAAAAATTCGTTCGAAAGATTTCAAACGGGTCCGGCAATTCCATTAGAGAAATCGAATCTAAATTACAAGACCTCAGGGAACTACAAGTTGATAGTAAAAACGATCCTCCTTCTTCGTTTGCCGCTGCATCTTATGATTTGGACAAAGCACTTGCCAACTACAAAGTCTTTCAAGACATTTTGGAAAATCCCGCCACAGATTTGGATCCCACAAACGACGCTTGTAGCACATCTCCAAAGACAAACACCAAATGCCTTTTACTAGATGCTTTGATAAGCTATCTAAATAGCGCAGTAGGTATTCTAACTGGATAATTGTTTAAGATGATTCTGTGTATTGAATTTTTACTGAATTTCGAAATTCCTTGTTGAATAATTTCATAATTTCATTTATGTTCCAGGATAATATGGTCCGAGTTAAAGCTTGTGAAGGAGTAATGGTTTTGGCATCTTTACAGGACTCGTTATTTGCCCGGAATGTAGCGAATAGCGAACTTCCTTTCGCTTTATCAAACAGATTAGAGAATTTGTTCAACTTGATACCAGCTCACGTTGATCCTTCAGAAATTTACGATATAAATGTAACTTGGGGACTAGATTCTCCGCTTTGGACAAACGAAAATAAATTTCCAGGATGTAGACAAGTTGCCGCTTTCTTCATGTGGCTCGATTACTGTGACCAATTAGCTAGAGAAGCTTTTCCAATCGTGGGAGAAATACTTGCTGAAAATATACGAGTTATGTTTTTTCAAAAAATATTGACTCCCGCTCTTTCTGATCATCACGTCGTACTGATCACCGCTATCATAACAAAATGCCTGAAGGAAATTACATCCCCTTTTTTGAATACTGGTAAGCTAGCAAACAATAATAACCATGTACATTAATAATTGTATCTTTTTATCCACAAATGTAAATTCATCTAAAACAAAAACATAAAAACAATGCCTGAAGTTCAGCTTACGATTTTTCAGAGATTGATTACTGGCTTGTGGGTCATCACCGTGGTCCAGAATTACCCGGAATTTTACCTTCGCCTGTCGTGCATCAATTGATAAAAAATTGTTACACAGACAGCGACGATCTAACGTTAGAAACTTTAAGATTATTTGAAGAAATGATAGAAAGGCGTCATGAGCACGTTTTGCATTGCTTAGTCCTAACTTATCTGACTTCAAGAGGATACTACGACAACAGCGCAGCCGATAGTGCGATCGCATCTTGGAGCGACGAGGAAGATGAAAGAGAGAAAAATAGAGGAACGCTGGATTTGTCAAGCAAACAAAACCACAGCAGAACTTTGGCACCCTCGAATATTCACAGGATTGTTAATTGGTGGGATTTTTGAAACTCTTTTCTACATTTCAGCTGATAATGATGAATCTCGTTGATCAAAATTTAGAATTTCCCATTTCTTTCAGTTTTCTATCTCTTTTACCAAGAGGACTTCAGTCTGATTCAGACGCAAATAATTACGATCAATATATGGCGGATTGGGAGAAGCAATACTCTGCCGTATTGGCTCAATGCACCCAATTATGTTGGCCCCTTGAAGCTGTGACGATCGATGATTCTGCGAGTTCTGATTCTCGACCAGAGGCAGATCATTGTACGCCACGATTTTATCCTGGAGCATTTTTAATGATGCTTTTTGACAAAGTCACGAATATACCGAATCAGAAATATGACATTAATTTGCAACTGACTGTTCTTGTGTCGAGACTTGCTCTATTACCACATCCGTATGTTCATGAATTTTTGCTAAATCCTTTACTACCGTTGACTCATGGCACTAAGAGTTTATTCGGTTGTTTACAACAAGTAGTAAAATATCTCGGGTCAGAGGTGATTAAAGTCCAGGATTATAAACAGATCTTGAAGGATACAAGGAAGAAATTACTCGATGATTCGATTCCAAATCAGTGAGTATATTACTCTTCTTTAGTTATTAAAATATAGAAAGAAATATACCTGTAGCTGTGTAATGTGTTTTTAATAAATATCAACATTCGAGATCAAAGTTCGAGATAGTGAGAGCCTAAGGTTACTTAACATTTGATAGAATTGTCCAATGAGATTATCTAGCAGCGATTAATAATGATTTATGTGTGATAATTCTTTTACAGATTACAGAAGGAGAATATTTTATTCGAAAGTGTTGTGATAACGGAAGAATTTTGTAAAGAACTAGCAGCGATTGCGTACATAAAGTATCACCGCTCGATGTAATGTGAAACAAGTCATTATTCTTATAGCTAGCTGTTTAGAATAATATTTAAACGTTACATGAAACAGGGCCTTAAGTAGTTGGATTGTAAAACGATTTTACACAAGATTAGAAATGTTCGACGTAGCGGTTGATGCGGTGCAACAAAAAGACGACGAAAGAGAATAGTGAAACACGTAGAAATATTAATTGCGAAATTTAAACAAAGGAACGAGAAACGAGGTGTTTGAGGATTGTGACTCTTTGAGTGGAGTTTCGCTGAGAATAACAAATTCATTGTAATTGGTAGTTCGAAACTCGGATTTAACAAAGTGAGACTTATGTCAGAAAATTTTGACTATGCTGTGAGATTGGCGGAGTATGTATGTATATGTACTAGCTAGTATTATTATACCATTTCGTATTAGAGGTGACATATTTCGTATAAATTGTATTCCAAGTGGGTAAGATTAGTTTTTATGTATAAATCGTAACGCTCCAAGTACCTTATTATTTTTCATTATTAATTACATACTTAATTGATTGGTTAGTTAAATGGATAATTATCATCACACAGATTATCTTAACTTGAGGCTACGTACAAATCAAAATAGGTATATGTAGATTTTATTCACGCAATTCAGCTTCAATTTTGCGTACAGCACATACTACACACTATATTGATATATCGATGTACCTTATTATGGGTTTTGATTCCCAGTATTTTTTCAAATTACTTCGCATTCTTACTCTACAGTTGGAATAATAAAGATTACAAGATTGTAAGTAATATGTGATTTTTTAGGATCATGATTATAATTCTGCTGTGCATAAACGTCCAAAGATGATGCTGCGCATTATATTATGTAATATTATAATAAATGTATTTGTTACCTTGATTTGTTTTGAAATAAACAGGTTTCTCTTCATAAAAGATACACACACGGGATAAGTCCGATAAGAGAGAAAGAATTTGCAGTTTTTAAATATGGACCACGATCCGAAATCAGCTGGCAGTACAATCAGCAATCTTGTGTCTTCCTCGCTCCATCAGGTTTACAATGAGCTCTGTCTCTTTCCCGCTGAAATCTGAGCGCTGACAGATAATTTCAGCATGATCCAGTAATATTTTTTTCCAGAAACAAAAAGAAAGGAGACAAAGAGGAGAGATCAAACACTTTTTTCAAACGCATATTTTTCAACTACCCGAATGGATTGAAAACAGTGGTAAGTATTTTAAAAACTTATGATCTTGGGAAAAATTACGCGATTCGTTCCACTTTGGTTAAAGTTCAGAATATGGTTGGCAAACTTGGATACCTCGTGTGGTTAATTTTCGGAGTTCTACCCCAAATCTATAGAAATTCCAACACAGTGGTTGAATACGGATATTGTCTATCCCAGTAAAACAAAAATAATTGAGTATGTAGGAAACGGAAGTAACACGAATTAGATGGAATTAAAAAGACCTGTGTGTCAATTCTTTGCGATTAAGAAAAGATTTACAATTAAAAAAATTGTGTGCCAACTTTTTTAATCGTATCTAATTCGTGTCAATTCCCTTTCCACATACTTAATTCGTTGCAATTTTTTTCGTTTTACTGGGATCGGATTCTTGAATCAGCAAAATCTAATAGACTGAAATAATTGATTTACACGAATCGAAATATTTCTTCAAAATTGTTTCCAATTTTCAATTCAATATTTACAGATGTATTTTATTCTATGTATATCAGGTGTATACATTAGGAATACGTATTGTGTATAATATACCTATGTCTAAAGAATTAGAATACTTCGGCCAACTACAGCGGTCAATTCGCCGATACCGGCAGCCGGTGATGCATGAAATTACATACCCGGACGTACCTTCGCACAGCACTCTTACCGACGGTATTACATCTACGACGGAGGACTTGATTGGTACGCGAAATTAGTGACATCTAGGCTTGTCGAAATTTCCCAGTTTTGCCGCTCTTGTGAGAACTAATTGACTTACACTCCGCTAGGTGTTGCTAGCCTAAAAGTCGTACATATATTTTAACACGGCGTGAGCAATCTCCTACCTCATCATATAAACGTTTCAGAAGAAATGAATAATGGCCGATTTCTTCACCTCCATAGCATGGACTACGTCCATGCTCCATAGACATCGAGTTAGATATTTACCAGATAATTTTTATCTATAAGATAGCTGCAGTTTGGTTTTCTTCACTCTGCATGGACTACGTTTTCATCGTAGTTCAGTGTCGGGTGGGGGTCGGATTCGAGCCAATCAGAATTAAGATTAGAGAGGAAGAGAATAATTTCTTGACAAATCTCGTAATTCATTGGTTCAAATTTAAACTTAGCTCGACTCGGACCCTACGATGGAACGTAGTCACTAGCTAAGTAGCTACAACCCGTTGTATGTATGATGTTGATTGGTGTGCATACGACCGCGAACAGGGGTGGAGAAAACCAAATTTCAGTTATCCATCAGTTTATCTATTAGATTAAGTTGTCTGACAAGGACACAGAGGTGAAGAACTCGGCCATAAGGAAGATCAAATTTCATATTTCGTAGACCAGACATAATAAATGGGAGAAGGATGTTCCGCCGCTTTGAGAATGAAAGAATTCTCAAAAAACATATACGGGTTATTCCTCGGACCAGAAGAAGAATTGAATAACAGAAATATATCACTCGTGAAATTAAATGAAGAAAATCTGTCAAAATACGGAGATTTATGTATTTTAACGAATCTTGAAACTTGGAGAAAAGTATTTCCAAATCATTTACAGTTTATTTCGAGTTCGAGAAATTTACTAGAATATTATCTAGCCAAAAATGGAATCCAATTCAAAGACGAAGAGGTTACAGAAAAGGTAAATATATAAACATAACCTCCAGAGCTATGCCCAACCGATAAAACTTTCTAACCTATATCGAGAGTAACGATTTTTCCTTTTTCTTTTACAATTATTTTAGGCTGTTCGGAATATAATTCAAGCTAGTGTCAATTGGTTATTTAAAATTGAAAGGTGTGCTCTTCAACACGAAAGAGTTTGCATTTTTTTAAACAGAAAAAATATTTACACTGAGACGGTGCGTCGTATCGTAGAGAGAAATATTAGCTACGGAATACTTGAGTCGAGAAATGAGTCCTTCCACTTTAATATCGTATATGATAATGATTCTGAATTAACAAATTTAAGATTACGTCTGATTAAAGGTGTGGCCGAAAATCTAATCAAGGTTCACGGATATGTGATATCGGACAATATCGCCGCCGCCAAATACGATATTACGACAAAGTCCAAATGCAGCTCGAAAGATATTCTTCAGAAATTAATCTTATGTGGCGTAGCTAAGAATCCCCAAACTAAAACCAAGGAAACTAGAATCACCGAAATTCAGTACTTCGATGATAAGCTCAAAGAATTATTAGACACGAGTGAAAATAAACTAATCAATTCCGAACCGCAATCAAGAAACGAGAATTCTACTCTTCGAAAAATTGCAGAGGCTGCAATTGCCCTGGAATTTTTAGCCGTCAAACCTAGTCGCCCAATCACAATCCTCGACACTGCGAATGCAAAAGGTAACTTTGGATATAGATAATCTCTTGATTTGATTTTTTGTTTTTATCAATTGGGAGTTAAGTTATCTAGCTTGTTGTAATCTGTTATTAATTGAGATGGAAGGAGGAACACATCTCAGAGTTTCAGGATGCTGATTAAAACTTGGAAATAAAATTCTCTAACTTGTGCAGATTTTCAAGTGTAAAAATCATATTTTCTACTCGTTTGTTATCTTTAATATTCATTTTTGTGTGGAAAATTAAAGGAGTCTCTTCAAATTAATCGAAACAGCATATTCCCACTCAAAAACTAATTCAAATATTTTTGAACTAAAGAATTTCCATGATTTTTCTCTCCAATTTTCTCGTGTTCCTGATTTCTAAGTTCAGTTTGTTCATTCGTTTATTATCTATGTTATTTTTGAATCATCACTGCTTTCAGGCTCATCCTTTGTCTTATACAACACTGCGAGAATCTCTGCAATTCTCGATAGGTTTAATGAGGAATATTTGAGAGGAAATTATCCAGGTCTAGTAGATATTAACGAGGTGGATTTTTCACTTCTTGATCAAGAGGTAATCACTAATTATTATTATTATTCTCTGATATACAAGTATCATATTTTAAAATTTGATTCTCACGTAGAAAGAATAAGAGAATGAATCATCTGTGTCGCTTGTTCATCCAAAAATTAATTTTTTTTTTTTTTTTCGTTTACTCTATTATAGGAGGAGTGGGAATTGGCTTATAATTATTTACTCCAATATCCAGATATGATAGAAACTTGCGTGAGAGTTGGAAAACAGGAGTTGGAAATTAATCCGCAATATATCTGTTCATTTTTATCCCGTATTTGCAATAAATTCAGCGCCTATTATCGACGAGTTAGGATATTGACCGTAAGTAAATTATTATTCAACTGATTATTCATTCAATGAAATCATGTGAAGTGTATGTAAAAATTTCAATCATCTATATCCCCTTTTCCTTTTCTAAACGTTTCAGGAAGGGCGAGATCATTTACTACCAACTATGATGGCGAGATTGCATCTCCTTAAGGCAGTACAGATAGTGATATGCAACGCTTTAAGGCTATTGAATATTGATCCAGTTTCACGAATGTAATATACCATATAATCTAGATAATATGTACAGGCTGAGTATACGTCGATGTCTGGTTCATTCCGCTTTAGATCGACCAGCTTTTAGCGTGCTTCCCAGTTTTTTTCAATGTTATATCTGCGCTAGAACGGTCCTAATCTATCTTTTTTTAATATTCTTTTAGGAGTTTTTTTGTTCTGAATTAGAAGAACGGACTTCAGTTTTATTTTGTTTTTCTTTCACTCAGAAAATATCATGATTAGAAAAAAACAAATTTCGAAACAAAAGTCCTCAACTGGAATCTTTTTCGGCGCAGATACAGATGCTGATGGATTTGGTGCGAGATGCCCCCCTGTACGTATGTGTACGTGATAATTATTTATATTATTTTCTTTTCTCTTATTACATTTATCGAACAGTGTTTATCTCCGAGTTTGTCAAAATTGGCAGAACCTTTGGCCGCTGGTCTTTTATCTGGTGAGTTTTGATAACAAGCGATAAACGGTGAACCTGAACGATGATGTGTTTACATACGATAACAATAACCCAAGATAAGCGGGAAAGAAAGGGAGAGAGAGAGAGAAAGAGAGAGAAAAAAAGTGAATTAGAGAATGAAAGAAAGAAAGTAAGAATGTTTATTCTTTATCCAGCTATATGTATACTAGTATTATAACGTCAGACTATCATATTTAACATGCTGGTTGAAATATAATGTAATATATTTCTTCTTTTCCTTCATTGGTTTCATTTGTTTTTGCCAGTAATCTGAACCTCCAGCCCCTCATCCCCCCTCTCTGGCCCTTTTGAGACAGAGGAAAATTGCATGAATTATCAGTAATATTTGGTTACCGAGTACGTATTACGAGCTGTTGAATAACAATAACGGTAATTTGACGGCGGTAGGCATTTGTTTATCTATCCATACACAGGTATACCTGTATGTTTTTCGTCGTTTTTTTAACCTGTTATCTTTCCCGTAGAGTTAACATAAACATGCATAGTAGTATACTGTATGATATATGTTCTCTCTACCCTACTTCCTGTCCTTTGATCATTTGTTATTTTAATTTCTGTGTATGTAGTTTTAATTTATTCCGATTCATTAGCAAACTATATTAATACAACACAATCGACGGAAGTATGCTTATCGATCGTATCTCTCTCCTAGAATAGGTAGTGTCAATAAATCGCAAGACGGGATAGAGAGAATGAATTTTTTTTTCTTAATTATCAATTAAAATGAAATTAGTTAATTGAATTAAACGAATATTACTAATAAATCGGGTAATAAATATTCTCATATGTATGTATGTACCGCAGTCGCGATCATCTCTCTTCGAAATTATGGATACATATGTATGTGAAGATGCCCTAGCTATTCGAAAGGGATTATACGTATAGTATACATTCTTCTTTGTTTCATTCTTTTTTGGGTCAAGTTCGGGTCCGGGTCCTTTGACCCGGGATGGATCATGTGAAAATTGAAATACAAAAACTAAAAACTATATGTAATAATGGGATAAGGCCGCGGGGCCTATTTTTTTATTCGATTTCTTCTTTTTTTTCCATATTCTACAATCTGGTATAGGGTGCCGATATAAAAATATTAAAACGTCGTGACTACGGTGAAGAATCGGGAGAAAAACGAAAAAAAGAAGAGGGAGCGCGAGAGAGAGAGAGAGAGAGAGAGAGACAGACAGAACAGTAGATAGAACAAGATAATAAATAAATGAAAATAGTAGCGCAGGAAAGCACTACACGGCCAGCTGTTTGTTTTGTTTTCGGGCATGAAATTCACGTGACAACGTCAGGTAGTGGCGGCCTGCACGCTCGGCCTCTCTATCGGTGTTCTTCATTCGCTGTATCTATGCACTCGCGCATAGCGCGACCAATGAGATTGCGCGTTAGTAGACTCTGAGCTAGTGCCTCGGTGGAAAGACGTTTGACATCGATAAATGCGTGAGAGTGCTCGCGAGGTGCGGAGCCAGGCCGTCGTGCGTTCCTTGTGTCCGTTCGTTCGTTCGTGCGTTTGTTCGTTCGGTCGTTAGTTCGTTGGTTCGTTGGTTGGTTGTTTCTTGTTTTTTATTTTATTATTATTTTATTAAATTCGTATAATTTCCGAACAAAAATAAAGAAAGAAAAAGGAAAACACAATAAACAAACGAAAAACAAGAATATTATCAACAACAACAACAACAACAGCAACAACAACAACAACAACATCAATAAAAATAAATTGATAACAAAAGAAAAAAACGCGTTCAAACCGTACTAGTTCTTTTTTCTGTTCGTTTTATTTCAATAAAATAAGTGTTTGTTCCAACGGTCGTCGTGTTTTAAATCACCATACATATTTTAGCTATAACGTTTAAGTTATATTACATTATTTCTACTCACAATACTTAATATATTGTCGTCTCGCGTTCTCCTTTTTGTGCCTGCGAGCGTGTTTCGAAAAATTCGCTATTCTTTTGGTTCAGTTTTGTTTGGTTTTCTCGTTTGTTTTTTACGTTTATATGAGTGTCAAATATATATACATATATATATATATGTATATATATGGAATATAAGTGATCCGGGAGATTTCCGTCGGCGGTGAGAGATATAATAAATGGAAATGAAAAAGTAATAGTAACAGAAGGGAAGGAAAAAGAAAACACCGTACTAAAAGAAAATAAACCTAAGATTAAGATTAATTAAATGTTATCAAACAAAGGAAGGCGAGAAAACAAAAACCTAAAATAACACCGTGAAACGGAAAGAAAGTAACAAAGAAAGAAATGTTTTGATGAACAAAACTAAGTAATTATACAAAAATAGGATATAAATAAATACAAAAATGTTATAGAAAGGAAAAACAAAATAAACGTTCTCTCTGTCCTACGTGTGGTGGATTAAGAAAAGAGCAAAAAAAGGAAGAAGAAAAATAAAAAAAAATCAAATCAACTCCTCCGACCCATTCACCAGTATAGTACGTATTATAAGGAAACGAAACCACCGAATTACGAAGCATCAAGTGCGCGCGAGTAAGACCAAGCTGAAATCAGAAGATACGAAAAAAACGTGGATTAAATTAAATTATAAACGTGACTCAGAGAGAAAGAGAGAGTAAAGAGTTGGTGTTATAGAAGAGAGTAGAAGAGAGGGACTAACAAGGAGGCTTGGGATAAACAAGGATCTCTACGTAATCACGAAGCCAAATCACGGGAAATATGAGCATTGCTGCCCTTCTTGAGGCTGCCGAATACATTGAACGAAGAGAAAGAGGTGAGTGTGACGAATGATAAATTCTCGTGTCGCGTTCTTCGTAGTATTTTTTCTTCATGCTAGTATGTACGTATACTTGATTAATTTCTGCTCCGCGGTTCTCCTCGAGTTCTTTATGCATTATGCACAATATAATACGCTTGCCTATTATAAGTTCGTTGGTCGAAAATCTGCCTAGAAAAACATCGAATTTCCATTCATCTATTCATCTAACTATCTGTCTATCTATCCGCCTGTACGTACGTCCGTCAGTTAATCCGTCAGTCAGACAGCAGTCAGTCAGAGCCAGTCAGTTATTCCGTAGAGCAAAGAGTAGAGTTTTCTAAACACAGCATGACGTTTGCCAGAGTGACAGCCAGCCGACTGCCGACGAGAACGCCTGATCTCTCGTCGGCTATGCTTCATACAAATACAAATGGAAACATTATATCCTGGCTATGTAGGAATGTGTGGGACGGAATCGAGGATCGCGGATCCTGGATCGACGATGCCAGTTAATTTTGACATGTTTTGTACCACAGTGCCTACCCTCATCTCGTCAAATCGCACCGTTCACAGTTATTTTCTTCATTTATGAATGTGTGCGCGCGTACGTAGAACGTTGCCCCCTCTTAACAAAGTGCGTGTACACGTATTTCTTGACTTCCATTTTTACTTTCCTCCTCTCTTTCTTTCTCCCGTTTATAGTATACAGTCAGTGCCGTCTTTGAGAACGGGCCACGGGGTCCGGGCTCTAGGGAGGCCACAGCATTGAGCGAAAAATCCGTTTTCTTTAACGGGTAATTCAATTTTCAAATTATTTTGAAAATTTGTCAGCAGGATGAAGCCATTTCAACTGCAAATCTGTGTTTTTGTTTATTATAAGCGAAAGAAAAATACTGCCACGGGGGCCCCGCGGTCCCCAAAGACGGCACTGCACACAGTACAGTTTTTTCAACGTTTTATTCCTGGCGTAGTATGTATGAGAGCGCGAGGCCGTTCAGGCCGCGTAGGTCCCCGTGCCCTGTGAGAGTTTGTGAGGAAAGAATCTCACCCACCACCCCAACTGCCAGCAGAGAACTCAGAACACAGAACACAGCCATGAGACGGTAACTACACCACACGATGGGTGAAACCTGATGTGAGGTGTATATGTACATACATTGTGTGTGTACATATATACGTATACGATACGAGTATAGTACAATAGTATGTGTACGTGGTACCCATCTATACCTATATTTATACGAACTGCATGCACGTACTCATCGTGTGGTGTATAATCGAATCGCGGCAGCAAATGCTTATGATACCTGCGTGTTGGGTATAATACGCGCATCGTCTGACGTTTATAACGTTCGTCTCTCGATGTATCTGGAAATAGTGAAATAGAACTAGACACTGGGAAGACGATTTTCTTGTTTATTTGTGATTGTTTTATTGGATGACGATGAGAAATTCTAACGTTGGTACAATAACCTTGCGCTTAACGTAATTGATTATAGGTAAGCGGGCTCCTTTTTCCTTCCTTCCTTCCTTTCTTTCTTTCTTTCTTTCTTTCTTTTTTTCTCTCTTTCCTTCTTTCTTTCTTTCTTCCTCTTCCGTTCTAATATACGTGTATGATTAGGTATATGGATTTATATGGCTCAATGTGCATATGGGCATATATAAAATTTCACGCGATATATACACACAGGTATCATCACTGAGAGATTATTATTGCTCTATATTTTCTATCTATGTAGACATAGGTAGGTATAGGTGAACAGGAGTTTCTGGCACCTGGCCGCGAAGTCCGCTTACATAAGAAAAAGAGTAATTCAAGACTTTATATATACTATGTACATACATGTATTATACGTAGGTATACGAGCGTGAGAATTCGTACAATAAAAATTCAAAACACATGTCTACTATAGGTAGGTATGTAATATTATTTACATACATACGTATGTACACATAATAGACAGTTGAAAATAGGATAATCTATATCTAACAATTATTATAATTAGAATACGTGTACTTTATTTTCTCTTTTTCTTTCTCTGACTACGGATCGCAGGTGTATGTATGTACGTTGTATATATGCATACATAGGTATCTGTCGCGTTGATATGTTTATTTGATCGGGCCTTTTTTCTTCTTATATTTTCCTCTTTTCTCTTCTTCTTTTTCTTCTTCTTCTATCATCTCTCTGTGTGTTCACATGTACGTATACACGCATACACTTTACCGCGTTCGTTTCTTGTGCTATCAATATTCACTATATTCCATTATCTCAATTTTATGAGTATACTATACACTATACCTATATACACAATATTTACAAATATGAGAGTTTTTAAACTGAGAGTCATACGTATGCATATAGTAGTACGTTGTTGTTTCTCCATGTCATGATCATTATTGGTATCATTATTATGATTTATCCCCCCTTGCGATACTTAAATCCGGAATTGAAAGTAATAATTTCGCAGATACGCGTGCATACGTGATAACTGGCACGTATGTACGACACTGGAGAATATGTAACCCCCGCACTTGTCAGAGGACGTACACATACATTAATTATATATACCTACACAAATGAGCGTAGGTGTTGCGTGCATGCATGTAGCGCTGCATGCATGTACGCGTAGGCCACAGCGACACATCGACCCCCTCCCCGCCCTCCGCTTCTCTATCCGCGACTTCGTTCCTCTTCTACGCCACCGCGTTTCGTTTTCCCCTTTCCCGCTTTTTTCTCCTCTCTGCTCCTCGCATCCGCTCGACGCCCTCTATTCCTTCTCCTTCTCTTGCTACTTCTACTTCTACTTCTACTTCTATTCCCGCTCCCCTTCTTCTCCCTCTCGTCGAGCCAGCGAGCAGCTGACTCTCTATACCTATACCTAATACCTCCGAGCAAATTTAACCTTGGATATTTATTATTTTTACCATTCCTTGACACAACGTTACATTGTTCGATCTGGTGCAACGGAGCTTGGTATGCATCGTTAGACAGAAAAAAAATTGTTCGTATTAGTTGCTCGATTAATTGTGAGGCTCAAGTTATGATAATGTTCGAGCAACAAAATGCCGAAAAATAATATCCTCAGCTGAAATTTATCGACGAAGAATTAAAATCGACGCCCGGCTTCGGCTTCGGTGATTACCGAAATCCAATCAAAACGAGACAAAAACAGACAAGCACAAATTTTGTTACAGAAAATTTGGATTTTTATTCATCGAAAAATTGTTCACATGTGTGTAGTATGCCGTGCGCAGTATAAATGCATATAGGTATCACATGTATAATACGATTGTTTCGCAATATAGTAGGTATATACACGTAGTTAGTACATGTACCTATATGAATGCGTATTAATGATAACACGTAACGTATACGTGTTGGATATTATCATGATGATAATAATTACAAATGTTATTTATAATTATACCCGCTGCAAGTTATGATCACCGTTGTATCGCGCACAAAAATACCCACGTAGATATATATATACTTGCACAGATATTATATAGATTGATTTTCAAAATTCACCTGAAATCAGTGAAATAATTGAATACAGGGCATGGGGATATTCGATGGGTTCAAATAACAACTCGTATCATAAGTTTTCCTATTTTTTGTTTCTTACTTTTCTATCGTCGGCCGTTGTTGCGCACGCGTGTAGTGCAGAAAATATGTCTCCAGAAGAGAAAAAATGAATAGAAAACTAGACGCGGGGTTAAAGTCGCTCGTCTGTAAAAAAGTTCCGCGCGGTACAAGTCTATATCTGAACATAAATGGAATCGCGGCAAGTGACGCTTGCCTGCACGGCAAACAACGAGTTTTGGTTTAGTTCGCTGACGATAATTCGTGCCGCGGCGGTGACGGCAGGGGGCGGGGGAAGGCGCAAAGGAATAGAGAGCGTAACACTTGGGACTAATTGTTATAACGGTATGAAAAAATAAGGAAACGCTCGTGCTTCTTCTTGGCTTCTTCTTTGTTTTACACCAGAAATGAGGATAGACTAGGAAAAAATAGAGGTGCGGAGGGGATACGAAGATGGCGAACTTATTTGTGTGCTTTAGACGCACCATTCTCGAACGCACCTGGTGTTTTCTTCAATTTGCAGCAGCGACATTGGACATCATATACCTGCGATATTCATTATTTTATTGTTAGACATGAGAATGTGGTCTGAATCATCGCATACATAATACATCGTCATCCGTCGAATGTCAATTCTATCTCTTTCTCTTTGTTCATCGCCTATATCTTTTTTTCTCTCCTTCTCCTCCTTCTCCGTGCCATGGTCTTCTTCCATTCCCTCCTTGACGCCACCACGCCTCCTTATATCAACCGCCGCGTTGTTTGCCAGCTCACAAATATAACGGCACTAGCGTAAAAGCATTGGGTCATATGCAGGCGTAGCGTAGCGTAGCGCAGAGCGAGCGAGCGAGCGAGCGTTTTGTTGCCGTTACGGGGTCCGATGTTCGCCGCCGTTGCGCCGCGCCGCGCCGCGCGCTACGCGATCGCGTGTCTGTTGTTTCATACACATATATTATACATTATACCCCACGATGCTGGTACTAAACTTCCAATGAGCTTTCTTAATGCTCGACACGTTCTTCGCTCGATGTACAGTAGGTACACCTACCCAACGATCACTTATCGTACCTCGACCTCCTTTTTCTTCTACTTCATTTATTCATTCGTACAGTAAGTTTTTATTCTGATTTTGCCATTTTCTTTCCTCGTTTTGGGTTCTCCCCGATTGCGCTACGTTCTTTTAGCTTTTTCTCTAACCTCATCGTGGCTGGAATGATCATTGTCGATAACTTCGACGTATATCATCGACTCCGATCTTGATCGTGATATTAGAGCAAGATGACGATGTAGGCGGTCATTCCTTCGGTTCTTCCCACTCTATACTAATACACTTTTTGTGCTCTCTCGGAGTCCAGTTACACAATCGAAGGGTAAAATTGAAACCAGATTTACCGCCGAAGATTGCCTAGGCTGTTGGCTAATCCAACTCCGAACCCAAGTTTCGACCTTAAGGGGATTTCGGAGAGGGCACTGGCAATCTAACCTAGCCAACATAGGGAATATTCATTTTTCATTGAATCCGAACAATGTTTTGGAAAAGTGGAATACACAGCCACTTTCTGCCACCCTACTTCATGAATTCTCGAAGTTTCGTCAGAATGGATCCATTCGTTTGCGAAAATTGACGATTCTCGTTTTCGAGACGGGTTTCTTCACATTTTATAGACAGATAGCGACTCCAATTGCCCCTTGAACCAAGTTGTGGAACTGCAGGTCTCAGATCCATCACAGACCATTATACTTACCGTATACCTGACAATGAATGACAAAATTGAAGAAGAGCGTGCGGCATATAGTGCGTGTAGATACATACGCCGCAGTACGTGGTGCGCGCGTGTCTTGACAGTTGACTGAATTATTATCATCATCTTTCAGCAGGCGCACCTACTATATAGGTACTCGTGCCTGACTATACAATAAAATAGAATTACTGTGGGGCGGCGTATAGGTATAATAGGAAGTATGAGGAACTAAATATGAAACATGCGTGCAATACTGTACCTACACCTGTATATTATGCCTGACATACCTATGTATTTTGATAGAGATGCATTTCTTTTTGTCCTGTTGCAGAGGCTGAACATGGCTACGCATCGACAATGCCGATACCAGACGACATTCGGACCGTTGTCAAGAGGACCAAGACAAAAAAATCTCAGGGCAGCAGGTTGGTTCGTTTGTTCGCTTGCGTTCGTTCGCCATTGCATTCTCTCATTCTTTCATTCTTTCATTCTTCACATTCATTTATCGTATTCTACAACGTCATGTAACAAATGTAATGTATTTTTCGAAAGCAAAGGGTTTTCACACTCCTCGTTGATCCTTCTCCATTCTCAGTCCATATATTTTGAACTTGAAACGCGTTCCTCTCCTTCATTTCTCGACCGAAGAACGTTTTTTTTTCACACTGCCTATAGACACGGTCCTGTCTATAATATTCCTATTTCGAAAATGTTTTCGGAGATCAGGCTCAGAGGTTTGCAACGTCAACGGAACAAACAAAATCGCGTATTTGAGTAAGAGAATGTGATATCAGCTGTTTCGTCACCGAAATGCTGCGGAAGATTATACTGAAATTTTGTTTTCACGACGGGGACGTTTCGGAGTCGTAACAGCTGATATTACTTCGTATGATTGACATCCGTTAGCGTTTCAAACTTGAGCCTCATTTTTTCCAGTGTTAAAATATCACCCGATAAAACTACAATCAACCGAAAACACAGATCGTATTAATTTTATTATCCAAAACAAATTCGATATCAGACGTACCAAATGCATTATGTAATACGTATAATATCGGTATAGCAGCGCCTATATAGATAATTATATACGTATAAATATAGTGACGAAATGAAAAGTGATTTGTATTTATTTTGTTCGCGTTTTATCATCGTCGCAGGATAAATTGATCCGATGTACATACATATACTACATATGTATAGAGAGGTCAATGATACCGAAAAAAAAATAATGATGAAAAACAGAAATGATAAAAAAAAATAACATAAACAAAATAAAGAAAATGTATAAATAAAATTCTTGAACCCGCGCTGTGCCTACCAGCTGACGTATCGACTGTCAACTTTAACGAGCGAGGCGCGCGTTCCAACGCGCGTTATTCTGCCGTGCTGCACATATACACGACAGATGTTTCCTCCCCGGCCCTCTCCTCCTCCTCCTCCTCCTCCTCCTCCTCCTCCTCCTCCTCCTCCTCCTCCTCCTCCTCCTCCTTCACCTCATTCTCATTTTCATCCTTATTTTTTTTGAGGCTCGAACGCATTGCATCTCATGAATTTTCCAATCAATTATTACACATATGTGTATTGAATTATTTTTGGTCCGTTTTATTCTCGTATCTACTTAGATAGCTACTTTTATTTCAAGTATTTACCTATTTACACTTTGCTGTTCTATATATGCGATTGTTGTGGTACGTATGTGATTTTTTATATTTCATTTATGTTTCAGAACGACTCATAATGAACTGGAAAAAAATAGGTGAGTAGTAAGCAGTATATAGCATTAGTAGGTAGTTTCATTTTTAATTAATCTCGTTATTTTCTTAAATCTTCAATTCGAGGCGCGAGGCCATATCGCTTTTTAAATTTTTACATACATTATACCTGCAGTAAATACCCATATGATACTACGTGGTACCATATAGTATATATATATATTATACACTCTACTTGTATGTATCATGTATATATAGGCACATGTCCGCCTATGTGCATGAGAAATTTACGTAAAATGAGAAATTTTTGTTCGTTCACATGTCGAAATGTCAAACTCGAGCCTCGATCGCGCTTCGCGCGTCTTAATATAGTATACATATATGGCACAGGTATATATGTATATATATATATGTATATATATGTGTAAGGTATATTGGTATATAGGCATATAGGTATGCGATAAATTTGAACGTTTTCGTAAACACGGTCATTATTTCTGTACTTGCACGTCGGATCGACAAAAACAGCGAGAAAAAAAAAAGAAAAAAAAAACCACGCACATGATGTGAAACTGCAGAGAGAGAGAGAGATACCTGTACTATACAGTCTTTCGCATTCACTGTAGTGCCAAAATCGGTCGCAGCAACATTAGCATTTGGCATTCGCGCAATATTTTCAACATTCATCACTCAACATTCAATGTTATAAACATTCAGAATTCGCTATTATAATTGCGGCCTCCTAAAAATTCCTGGGACAAGATTTAACCTTCCTGTCAAACCTTCCTCGCTGTCCTTTTTTTTTTTTTGTTTTTTTTCGTATTTTCTCAATTGTACACCTCTGGAAGAAAAAATGTTGCAGGAAGTTCACCCGAGTTTTTATGTTGATTTTGACATTTTTTTTTTCTCATCAATTCTTGTTAATCGAGCGAAATATGTTATTTCGAAATAGAAAAAGAAAATTTTTGAAATTGACAAATATCTTATGACTGGGGACCTTCTCCTCCACCTCCACCTCCGACATTTGTATTCCCAACGGTGTATTTTCGTAATTGGTGCGGATATCGAATAGTTTCTAGTGTGAAATGTGACGAATAAAATTGAATCGTTGATATCCAATTTGGACACCCTGTATCATAGGCGTAGTACTAGACTAATATTAATATCATATGGCAAAGTGCGAGAGAGAGAGAGAGAGAGAGAGAGAGAGAGAGAGAGAGAGAGAGAGAGAG
This sequence comes from Phymatocera aterrima, assembly GCA_963170745.1. Classification (NCBI taxonomy): domain Eukaryota; kingdom Metazoa; phylum Arthropoda; class Insecta; order Hymenoptera; family Tenthredinidae; genus Phymatocera; species Phymatocera aterrima. The sequence continues at coordinate 21,921,404 of OY720660.1, forward strand.
AGAGAGAGAGAGAGAGAGAGAGAGAGAGAGAGAGAGAGAGAGAGAGAGAGAGAGAGAGAGAGAGAGAGAGAGAGAGAGAGAGAGAGAGAGAGAGAGAGAGATTACGTAAGGCGAACGTTAAACGCAAATGCAATTGCCGATCTCGCGGCCGCGCCGGGTTTTCTCGGTATAATTCGTTCATCATCGGGACCCCTCGGCATCCCTACTTCGACTATTTTAGTATTTTCGTGGCAGCGCCGCGGCGGAGCTGGAGGCGCGAATATAACAGGCGAAAGAACTTTCATCTCCTCTCGCCTCTCCTTTCCTCTCTCCTCGTCACCACTTCTCCCGCGTGCTGGATGGCTGGTCGGCTGGCTGGCTGGTGGCCCGCTTCGTTGTTTCAACTCCTTGATCGTTGTTCCGGCACGATTTTATTTGTCCGCGGAGAAAATTTAACGTCACCGCCACGCCACGCCACACGCTGCGGCCGCATATATCGCGGAACTCGATATTTTCACGTAAACAGCTACTACTTGCAAATATACTGCATGCATATAGCATGGTATATCATTTTCCATTCTTTTTCCTTTTTTCTTCCACTTGCGTTAGTTATATCCTCTATCATGCGATAACGTGCCTGCAGGGGTCTTGATAATATTGTGATTCTTCTCAGTTTCACTTGTAAGACAAACGATCGCCGTTCCGGAAAAAAAGAAGGGAGAATGAATCTTCGTGTACAGCTTTTCTTTTCTTTTTTTTTTTTTTTTGTTCGAAAAATAATTTCATAAACTTGAAACGATGCTAACAAATATTTACACCGTGCGTTGAGTTACAACGACCGGAGGTTGGTTCTCTTTCTTCCACTACATCTACCACTCTTCCCCTTCCATCTTTCACCTCCCCCATCCGTGAGACCAAAATTTAAGACACTACACCGCGCTCAGGGAAATTTCATTCTCGTTGATGCTTCATGTGTATATACCTACACCTATATACCACCCGCCGCGCTGCGCCGCCTCGCGCACCTCTTATTATAACCTCAATATCCCGTTCCTCGAGTATTACATGCCCGGAACTTTTGGATCTATACCTGCAAGGGAGAGGTCGCAATTTGTTGAAATGCCCCCCCCCCCCCCCTCTCCTCCTCCTCCTCTACGTATTTGAATTTTTAACAGTTTCCTTTCTGTACCTCATTTTGGTAATTTCTTTTTTGTTTTTTTATTTTGTTGAATCACTCCCCCTCCAATATCAAATTATACCTATGCTGCATATTCTAATTTTGATCATATGAGATCAGGCGAGAATTGATGTGATATGCATATAACGTTGGAACAAAGAAATCGCTTTTTGTGCGGAAAATGTTGACTTTTATTCCACGTCGTGGGAATTTCGGTGTCGTCGAAACAGATGATATTATTTCTTGTTCACGATCTTTTCTGCTACCAACTTCATAGATGTTGAGAGATCATATAAGAGCATACATATACGAGGCTTCGACCTTATTTTTCTTGACTCCAAACTTGAATTGGCAGTGCACTCACGTACGCTTATCATATACAGCTGTATGATGCTCATAAAACGCGCGACAGACTTCAAATTATAAGTGCTGTTATTTTGTTCTTGGATTCGCGGTATAGGTAGGTATATTTCTGAAATTTCTGTTATTTGACACGAGTGTTTGAATATCGACAGGCCACCGAATATCCACCGCTGCAGTTTGCTCAGTTTTCTGTTAACCATAACGTGGTACACGTAATACGGACGGATATCTAGGCGGTATATTATAGGCTCATTTATTCTGCCGCATGCAGTCGCGGAGTAAAACAGCAGCGACAGAAACGGTAGTTGGTATAGCCACGAAGAGCATTGAGCAGCAGCGTTTTAAGCGACAGCATTAATAGCTGTAGGTACCTACGAAGCAAGCAAGCGAGCAAGCAAGCAAGCAAGCAACGTGCGGGATAATAATAGGCAGAGTCAATCTCCTCTCGTTGCCCCAATCTATTATATATACGTGATTTTATATTAGGTACATCACTACGCGAATATACCTATGCACATATATATATAGGTATATAGGTATATTTTAACAAGCATGCCTGTATATATGTATGCATGTACTATGTGCCTGAAATTCTGAACGTTCAAATGAACGGAAATTACTTGGTTACATCTGAATGATTATTCATTTTTCTTATTATTTTCGTCCAATCATACATCTGATTTTTTAATTGCCATTATATTAAATATGCCCCAAGGTAGATGAGGTGTACATGCATAGAGTTTTAACATATATATCTAGTCAATTTTTCGAACAAACAGATAATTTGTTCGTTCATCCGAACGTTCGGAACTTCAGGCGCATGGAAGTAAGTTGATACGCGATTCGAAATCGTGCTATCGCGAATAATGTTTTTTCTTTTACCGTAACTATTTCTCGTTTTTTGTATGAAATTTGGGAATCTTTTTTTTTTTTTTCTCGCTCTCCGGTTTGTTGTACACAAATCTGCGGCAGATATGGGTGTATTATACAGAGAGAGAGAGAGAGAGAGCGTGAGCTATGTGCGTTGAGTTTCGGGAGAGCGTTGTTACTGTATCATATAGTCCATACACACGTGTTATATGCTTGAAACTATGGTCGCGGCGGCCGCTCTAATATACCTACCTACCTGCAGGCCGGTATTGAAAAACACGTTAAAAATAAACCCGCTTCGTTATAGTCAGTAGATATGTACATATATACATACATACATGCATACATACATACATGCGTATGTGCTATCTAGCCACCACATACCTGCATAGTATATAGACCTACTCGTTGGCTTGTTTATTTATACGCTTATTATGCATGATGTGTATATATATATATATATATATGTGTGCGTGTGTATATATTCTATACTGTACTATACAGTATATGTATGCGCGCGCGCGCGTTCCCATACATATAGGTACACATCCATCATATGCGTGGCTTATGCTATACTATAAGCATACCTATGCGATGCACGATTCACAATCCACTGCACGTATATATGTGACGACCGACGTACGCAGACACATAGTCGCGCGTGAATGTGAATATATATATATATACACAGTATACTTTGTCTATGCGCGTGGTCCTCGAACGTGGTGCGGCGGCTGTATATATGCCTGGATAATATAAGAGGCGAATTTAAGGGGACGACAGGGGCGTTGTTGTTATGGCAGGCAGGCAGGCAGGCAGGCAGGCATGAGCAGCAGCAGCAGCAGCAGCAACAGCGGTAGCGGTATAGCAGTAAGAGCAATCGTTGCCTTTGGCACATAGTCGCTATAAGTGTTGCTGCGGTGCCACCGAATTACGTAATTCGCTGTGCGGTATCTCTGTTCGAATTCGCCACACCGATGTGTGAGTGAAAAACAGTCTCGCTTATCTCGTAGTTTAATTATATACATCTATAGGTGTATGTATAATGAGTATAGAAATCTCGTGACGTCGAACTGCACCGATATACTGTTTATGTAATATTACCTATATTATAGGGCAATAAGGAGGATAAGTTGGAGGGATACATATTCCGTATATATTAGAATGCATACCCAGAGTCTCTTGGGATAGTTAGTCCTGTTGCAGGAGCCGAGTGAAACGAACGCGCCTTCCTTCGCCCTAGTGCGATTCGATAGAGTCTGGTCAATTATTGAACGCGTTTGATTATTTTATACCCCGGTAACCAATAGTATTTCTGTCGAACGTGTCCGGCGCGGTGATTTCTCTGCGCCGTAATGCATATATGTAATATATATATATATATATACACACACACAGGAGTTATACTTACCTAATATCTACTTCGCTTCGCGTATCCCTGTTTCCCCGCGCTTCTATTTCATCACGGTAAATTTAGTTCGTAACGATATGTTACAGGTAACGCATGAGAACGAAATCATGAAAAACAATATCAGTTGCTGCTTGAACATTCGAAAACCGTGAAACACGTATTTTACACGTTTGCTTGATTACACAGTGGCTCATATTATCTTTCGTAATTTTCTTCTTCTTTTTTTTTGCCTCTGCGAGCTCGCAGAAAACGCGGTTCTTTTTTCGTATATGTATGTATAACATACAATATATGTATTTTATTTTAAGCAGACAATTATTCCCTCTTATCGCTCGCTTCCTGTTTATCAGTCATTCTTATACTTCCGCTCTCTTATATTTTATATACACAATACGTGTGTACACATGCATACACCGTCCTATGTACCTACTTCTCCCGGAGCGAAATAATACTACCACTAACTCGCAGAATCTCTTTACGATGATATGAAACAATTCTTAAAACAACATTATCATATTAATTAATCACTGTGGTCGATGTTACTGTTATTAATATTATTATGATCATTATTGTTATCTTGTTCATATATACTATACCTTATGTAGGTATAGTATGTAGGCATGTATATAGGTATATATATACACTTTCACGATATACATGATACCTGCAGCAGATAGGGGGCGACATATATTTACTTCTTATGTAGTTACATACCTATTGTATACCTATTGTATGACTTGTATAGAATATATGAAAAACATTTCAGAATCGAATATACTAGGGTTCTGTTTTCGAAATCTGTTGCTTATTCATTTCGCGAGTGATATGAGGTTACATACAAGTTGTATAATACCGAACAAAAATTGATGAATCTTTGTTGAGAAGGGGAATTCGGACTCGTTATGTTAAATGTACAGAAACCGTTTGGAAAATGAGAATCGTATTTTTTCGCAAACGACTCGATCGATTTTCATGTACCTTGGAGAATTCGTTGAGTACGGTGGCAGAAAGTGGCTGTGTATTCCAATTTTCCGAAACATTGGTTGGATTTGATGAAAAATGAATATTCCCTGTGTTAGCTAGGTTAGATTGCCAGCGGTGACTCCAAATTCCCCCTTAAGCCAAATCCGGCCACTGCGCTATTATATCCCTCTGTATATTATATCACGAGGGTGTGGAGTATAACCCCGGAGATTTACCGCGAACCTTGAAAATTATGTTCAAGTTTCATTCAGGTTGTATTATATACCCCTGGAGCGATATTTTCAAATCAATCTTTCAAACGTTTGTTTCTCGGCAACGTGCAAAACTTTTCACGTCCCTGAAACTCCGAATGAAAGATTCGTTCTTCCTGGTTTCTGGGGAGCCGGAGATCACTCGGTTTGATCAACCTATGCGTTAAGATTTGGTCTCTTGAACTGTTTTCAAAAACTGGCCGGGGTTCTTTTTCCTCCAGCCGCCCTGCGTTATATCTACAAATATTACATGTACCATATGATCATGAATGTAATCGAGCACACCTACAACCCGTACACGTATTCCACTCTCTAAATCTGAATCGGCGAAATCTGATTCATCTTCAGAGAGTATAATATAGGTACATCTATTTCTGTAGATAATACGTACACTCCTGTTCATTAATGGTTTCGCTCCGAGGTCAGCTACGCTTGCGGTAAGTTGCTCCAAGGATAAGGCAGAGACCAATCAGCGCGACGCATTTGAATCGAAATCGAAAATACAACGCGCTGATTGGTCCCTGCTTTACCCTTTGAACAACTTACCGCAAATGTAGCTAACTTCAGAGGTAATTCACGAATGAACGGGAGTGTACCTACCTGTGACGTGCACATAGGCACATGTATACATATGTAGTGTATGAAATATACGAGATAGAGATAGAATGATATGCATGAAGCCAGCCAACCTAACCTACGAGTCTACATGTGTATGCGACGCTTAATCTATATCATCTCCTTTTATCGTCGCATAAGACTCTGGGAGATTTCACTTGTCGTGCAACATCTGCATCTGTAGCATTCACCTGAATATGTGGAAACATGTTTTAACGGAGGCCCAACAAAAACTCTGGGATTATCGTAGCAGTCACGTACATTCGGCCACTTATACCGGTGAGCTTACAAGCCTATAAGGATCAGAAGAAGGAGAATAAAAAAAAAAAGAAGAAGATGCCACGTATATTAACAACAGTATAGCGTAACTAACTAAATGCGGAAATTCCAGCCGTATAAAGATGCAAGCGGAGATAAAAACAAACCCCCCGCCCCCTCGGATATATCATTTTTCCTTCGCCGTTGTTATCTTGGAAAAGAAATCTTTATTTTCACCTTTAAGAGAAATTTCAAAATTTCAAATGATCTGCTTTTTCCTACTTTTTTTCAATCATATTCGTTTTGAAATCTCGCGTGTGATGTAGAGGACCACTATAGCTATGCTCATATCGATTGGGAACCTCCAAATACTCGGTTCGATCGTCGAACTCTCAAACGCTGATAATGACGTATCTTACAATTAGATATGCAAATGCCAATCCAGGTATAGGCAGCTCATGCTTGTGAGTTAGGCGGCTACCGCGATGCCCGCATCCGAAATATTGCCCCACCGCCCGCGGCTGCTACCTCGACTCACCACTCACGAGTGGTTTTTCGCTACTTTCGCAAAATTATTGACCAACGATAAGTTTCACGCTGTATAGCAGTACCGTACAGATACGGATTTATTATACTCACTGTGATATATATATTATACCTATACCTATCTGCACACGGGCTCCGGTAAATGATAATAAATACGGTGACTGGTTAGAGACCTTTCCCTCTCTCTCTCTCTCTCTCTCTCTCTCTCTCGCTCTCTCTTTTTCTATTTTTATTATTTCTCTGATAATACCTACATAATTAGAACTTTAGATGACATCAGCGTATTTTTACCACTCGCCGCGCACATGCGTATATAATATGTATATACACCCAACGCAATTGATCCTGTCGCCCCGAGAATAGCCGACTGTGGTGGCGATTGAAATTGGGTTTGAGATTGTTTCGAGTTGTCAATTACGAACAAATCACAGAAAGACGTAATAGAATGATAGTGGAAAAGAAACAATACAATGGCCAGAGTTATATGAATGACCATGTTGAAACAATGTCAAACCGAATGTATCGCCATTTGTCTTTTTTACGGGGCGACAGAATCAATTGCGTTGGGTGTACGTACGCGTATATACATGGATTGTCAGAAATTGTGTTTTCCAGTCTACAGCTGTCTTCACACTATAATTGTGTCTTATCTGACAACCATAGGCATGACGCGTACATCACACATACGCACGTCCGATGTATAGAGTATAAAAAATATAATAAACATCTCGAATCCGTAGTATGTATTATATTATACCTACCTACCTTATGCCTACAATTCGACCGCGTGTTCTGCTTCGTCGTTGCGTCAACGCGCGATCAAGGGTACATTAACCTTTCTGTTCTGCACCATGTGTTCGCTACCTAAATATGTTTATATATGATACGCGGATCGGGCCGCGTTTTCTTCTTCTTTTTCGTTATATTATTTTTCCGCTAATTTTAGCCTCTAGGATTCTATACATAGACGTTTTATTGTGTTTCGTTACTTCACGTATTTTTACTTCACAATTTGTTTTTGATTTTTCGGTTTCTCTGAGGAGTTTCCTCACACGGGGTCACGTGACCGATTTTTAGAGTTTTTCAGAATCTCGGTCTCATTGTTTCGCAAAACTTCCAATCGATTTGCAATTTTTTACAAAATAATCGTACAGGTGTCAGGTGGTGCGCTCTGCAGGTCAACCAGATACGGAAAATCATCGTATTAATTATATCAATCAAATTGTTTGTAGAATATAACCTCAAATCCCGTCCGGTAGTGATATATATAAGTATATTTAAAATTCGTACGATATTTATTTTGCCCTAGCTGACCAGAGCGCACTCCTCGGCACTTGCGTAATTATTTTGTTTCATAATTACAGTTTTGCATCGTTTTTCAAATTTTCAATCCCTCTTTGTTCCGGCTCAAGTTTTTTCGGTGCGACCGCGTCGCGTCTCGTCGCGTCGCGCTGCGCCGGTGGGGTGACCTTGCGGCTGATTTCAAAGTGAAAGTAGCAACGTCCAATAATGATAGATAACCAAGTATGTAGGTATAGAGTAATACTGTATATAGTCATCGTTGTATACCGATCTATCTCTCTCTCTCTCTCTCTCTCTCTCTTTCCCTCTATCGTCTGTGCCCTCAATCGCGTTGCATTCGGACGCATTCGGTGACGCTCGATAAAATTCCGACCTCGGTTGTATGTGTTCCGAACAGTGCAGTACCAGCCGATCTTCGAGCTTCCAACTGTTAAACGTATCATCGTACAGGGTGTATAAAAATGATGTGTCACCACTTCGCCGGGTGATTGTCCCCAGCTCGAGATCAGGCAATCGCGCATACAGGATGTCCGTGGAAAATTGATCTTAACCTCGTTGAAACTCAACCTCGAGCTTCTTCATCGGCACGAAAATTGTATATAACTTAACGAGAGAAACGGAAGTCCGAAATAGTCTTGAAAAAAAAATCATGAAGTTGAGAAAAACTACACAATGCGAGTTCATTTGCGTTTGATTAGCTCAACAAATTCTAAGAGTAGCGTCAGAGGGTTCGTGGGTCGCGAATGAAGTATAACATTTTGTAATTTTTTGTTAACTTCATGATTTTCTGTCACGGGTCGAAGGGTTGATTCGCGGTCCATGAACCATTTGACACTTGTTTCTCTTGATAAGTGGATTTCGTTGAGCTAATCAAACGCAAATTCGACCTTGATTTTCAAGGGCAAGGTCAATTTTGCCGGGGACACGTTGTTGGGGCGCTTTGCCAATTAGATCTCGAGCTGGAGAATCTGCACCCGGCGAAGTGGTGACACATAATTTCTATACATCCTCTACGTATGAGGTGTGATGACAAATAATAATCTAGCTATATAACTTGAGTGAGTTTCGTTTTACCTGAATTCTCTTTTATATATTCGATTTTTATCATTCAGTATATACTGCGACCACGTGATATGCCTGTACATTTTTTTTTGGTGTATTTCGATCGACAGATTATCAATTTTCATATAGTACGTACATTGCGTACCGTTTTGTACATTGCGTACGCGTCGGAAGAGGGAAAAATCCATCGGCCCTCCGCATCGAATCTACAGTGGATATTGTTAACATGGTGGCCACTGGTCAGGAAAAACCGGGAAGCTACGGAAAAGTTAGGGAATTCGAAAGAAAAATTGTCAGCAAAGTCAGGGAATTTTTTAGACCAACTTCAGTGGCCACCATGTTACAATTCTCCACACTTTGGGCCGTCCATTGGTTTTCCTAGTTTTGTGTCCGGGCACAAATTCACGGACAAACCTATCCGAGATTTTCGTAAGACCGAGAGATTCTGTAAGATTTCGAATTGCGTCTGATGTGAAGTGTTGACCGATTTTCTATCAGTTTTATCGCTCGCAGCTTCGTCCGTGCGCGACTGTTCCAGCTGTACCGCATACTTTGCTTCCCTATCCGTCTATTGTTATGTAACGTAGATTATATATCGAGACAAAGAAACTTACTTCTGCTTTCGAGCCACCCTGTATGTGCCGTATTTTTAATACATAGAGAACGAGAGAGAGCGAGAGAGTCGAAAGTTGGGAGTTGAGTAGACTTGAATTCTCCGCAGCTTTATACACTACATACTCTGTACAATCTGCCCTTGGCCGGTTGAGCCCGCGACCACCCCGCGCGCGTATATTTAGAACCCGTTGCTCGCAGCAGGGAAACCAAGAGAACCCAACCCGACCCTTCGAGGTCCTTCAAGGCTATTCAAGGCCCTGTTCTCCTGTTCTCTTCTGTTCTCCCGCTCGCTGCTGCAACTCCCTCGTTTCGAGCATCTAACTTTTATTTTCTATACACGGTCTATGCCACCGCATCCGATGATATTTATTTCACTCCCTTGTTACATATTGTCGGAACCTCAGGTTCCGCGTCAGTCTCCTTTTCTTCTATGTCTTTTCTCTTTTTCTAGTAATTCACACACCTGTCATACGTCCTTTTTTTGGGTCACGAGTGAGATAATCATGTCCGTAGAGCATAATGAAAATGAATTAATTCTCGCTATAACATTGCGCGTGACAGTGGACAGTGTCCGCTATCCGAGGCGTCCGATTTCATGCATAGAATACCGTGGCGGAGGTTATTTTGTTTCTGTTGCTTATTGTCAACGCGCGAAATACTTGCGGGAATCGTAGGTATATCACCTTTCGGCGATATCTGTAGAGCCAAAATTAACATAATCGTGGGCTTTCGGGCGCCACCGCGACCGCGACCGGGACCGGGTGAAAGGAATTATACATAAGGTATGTATTTTTGTAGTCGTCACAGTCTCACGTATGCGCATATACCTTATATTATATACCTATATATACATCACAGTTGTGAAAATTGTACATACACACATTCCACTCACATATGTACACGTGACACGCGGTGATAAAATATCTCTGTTTCTTTAACCGTTTAAATTAGAATACAACGATTTCGAACACAAGTTTTTCTCATTTCATTTCGTATTGTGAAGTTTATTTTTTAGCGATTTGATGTAATTGTGATACGTAGAGTAGATCAATGTTCATTACAATAATTTTTCATTTGACGCGATTCAACGTTATGTATATACATATTACATACATATCAGGAGACAGACATACGCAACAACTATCCTACCTAGATTGGTGAAGATATCGATTTACTCCTGTAATGAACATATCAACGTATCAGTTTGAGAACCACTGAGACGCGTGGCCTGATGCAGCCAGCATGGCGGCCCTCAAGAGAGCGCTGCGTCTCATACAGGGTGTCTCACAGAAATATACTATTCGAACGCCCTGTACTACGTACACCTCGGTTCACTCAGTGATCGGAGATATTATTCGAGAAATGGTACAGCATGCACCGTTCGTATTCAAGGACATTTGTGCCCCGCCACAAGAAGCAGAGCAATTGCGATAGTGGCGACAATTTTATTGGTAAAAAAGTGTACGCGGGAAAATCGAGGACTGCGGTTACTTACACGATTGCGTTGCATGTGTTTGTGAATCAGTGATTTTTCCTGTACAACCGATTTCAGTTAAAGTTCTATCGAAACAATTGCGCTTCTGCTGTGGAAAGTGCGCTCTTTGCTCAGCCGCATAGACGCATATTTTTGGCTGGTACTTGAGTGACAAATGAAATTATGCGACGGCTGAGGCGCTCGCGTAGTTAGTGTGCAGTGTCAGCGAGCATACGCCGACGAACAAATATAATTATTCATCCAGTCGCATTTGTTTATTTAAGTGAAACCGAAGCGTATGTCGTGATACCTCGAGAGAGTTTACACTCAACCTCTAAATGATTAGTGGTTTTATGGAGGCGCGCGGAGTGGGGCCGTTGTGCAAATTCGCCGCGATCGAAAGACGTGAAATTTTCGCCCCGACGCGATCGCCGCGCTCAAAAGTTCCTGATATATACTAATGTTGGAGAGAGACAAAATAGGAAAAAAAAATTATAAAAACTGCAGAAACAAATGTGTATCATATGCATATTTTTACATAACGTTCGAACTCTTCGACGTCCCAGAGTCCATGCAGATCTGTATGTGTGCCAATCGGTAATTTTCTTCACTCGATGAGTGGTCAGCCTCCTCCATACTGTACGCGCATAATACGGAATAATACGTATACCTGTATCGACGCGAAGTATAGATCGTCGCATGCACGCTCCGTTTACGGAGCGAACGCAGCCACGCGTGACGCGCTAGTTCGCTCGCTCAGTTCACAACACGAACATGTACTGTACCAAGTATAGCGGGACAGGAAAAGGGGCGCAGAGGAGAGGAGTGGAGGTGACGCGCGAGGTCTTACGTATCATAGAACACCATCCATAGAGTAGCTACTGAATAGAACGCGAACGGACCAAGAGAGCTTGGATGTATCTCGGTCTTACTTATGTATTAACAGCTTACAAGTTCACACGTATAGCAGACTGCGAGTCAGTGTATGTACGTAACCCACAGCTATAGGGCGACGCATACGGGCTCGGGTTGAGTCTAAATTCATGCATCTGTTATTACTGCCTATACCTAGTAGGTAGGTATTCCCATAAACCGCGGCGCAGTGCGCTGCGTCTGTTCGTGACACCTGTTTGCTGTCATGCAAACGGGCAATTTCTTGGTCAGACGGTTTCTTCGAAGCGCTGCGCTGTTTATGTCTACGCTGACAAACTCCGAGACCGAGTGGCGCGACGGGGACGGTGACATTTATATCTCTGAAAATGTTATGCGCATGCGCATGCGCGCGCTCGCGATATAATTACATGTTGAAAAAGAGAGAGAGAGAGAGAGAAACTGCATAGGTACGCACCGTCTATTGGATACCGAGGCTCGATGATATCTTATTGATCAAATTTTTCCATTCTTATATATTATCGTCAGAATACAAAAGATCTGCAATCAATGCATTATTTTGATGAATTACTCTCGAGCACCTGCTAAATAATAATAATACTAATTATGATTATCATAAATGGGAGAGAAAAGGATGAAAGCTAACGCTGCGCGCGCTGATTTGTTTTCCGTGCCAAAAATTCTCCACGACATATACCTACCTGCCTACTCTGTCGGTATCTACGTACGTAATCCATTAATTATAATTATGTAACTCCTCGCACAGAGCGGTGTGTTGTCGCTCCGCTCTCCTCGGCACTGCGTCGCGTCGCCTCCTGTGCACTCGCTCGTTCGTTTGCTTGCGTAAGCCCGCGTAATTTTAAACCAAATGTTTTCCGATCAACGATCAACGGGTGCGCGCATCGAACGATGATTTATATCGCGCAGGTTTCATATCGCGTGGTTCCTATACAGTTTTCAACTGATTGCTCTATAGATACACATGTGTATATAGTACAGTCCGCTGTATCTATTAATAATGCGCTACATGTGCGCATGCAATCTCTTAGATATTATTGCAATTGCATTTTTTTACGAGGATTTTTATGCCGGTAATTAGGATAGAGAGATACGGAAGGAGGGTTATGTTATACGTTTATTGTCATATTATACTTAATATAATGTTCTTTTATTATTTGAAACAATAGTTTCTGCACGCGCATGAAAAAGATATTGGAATGAAACCGTTTTTGATCCAATCGTACGACGAAGAAGGCACGACGTCTCGTCGTTCAATCGGTTAGAAGAAGCAGAAAAGAAAAGAAAACAGAGAAGGAACGAATAGAAAATAGTGGTAAAAAATTTTGTGTAATTATACCTACCGGACATTGCCCATTTATTTGTAACGAATTATACCGTTGAACTCTGGCGCCAGACCCAGGTATGGCGTAATCTAATCGCCCAGCTGCCTACTGCTCCTACTTTGTCCTTCGATGGCTTAAAATCGAGCTCAACGATTTCCGTTTTCGGCGTCGGATACCGGCCTCTGCTCTTTCTATAATACATGGGCACGCATACCTATTCGTTGTTGCTGTATAATAGTCGCGTTATCGATAATTCATAACCTATAAATTATTCAGTTCTCAGGAAGTGATTTGAACGTGCAAACCAATGAGAATTATTTTGTGACATAATTATAATGCGCGCGCGTGAAAACTTATATATAGGTACAGGTATAGATAGGTATAGCATATTATGTATTATTTTCTAAATTTATAACGAAATGGAAAGTCGGAGAGATATGTATGTGACGTATGCCGCACGGTACGATGGTACGAGATCGGATAGATTTTAGGAGAAATTCTGAAACGAAAAGTCCTTTGGCAAAAATTTCTGTGTCCGATAGTCCACGAGTTACAGAATATTGAAGTTGACCAATCGCAACGATCATGTGTCAGTGCAGTGTGAAGACTGTGTTCACTTACGCATCCAAGCCTGCCATGTCTCGCTGGACACACAAGTTCTGCGATTTTTCGCGCAGAACTTTACGTTTCAGAATTTCTAGAAGAATCTAGCAACACAACGCATGCGTTGTATAGTGCAGTCCGAGCATCGTCCTCTCACAATCAGTGTACACGGCGAGCCCGAAATCTAGGTATTCCTTTCATTGACTTCCTTAACCGCGTATTTCAGTTGGGACTAAGCGAATTATTGCTCCGTTCGATATGGAACTGCAGGATATAGACCACCCACGCGACTGTAGGAACAGAAGTTTTTTCTAGGAACATAGATCCTCCAACCTCCACCGTAATATTATTATAAGACTCGATCGCGCTTCGCGTTACACGCGGGTATGCATACTCGCATGTCGGTATCGTTGGTAGAGGAAAATGCTCGCGATAAAATTAACGGGAGAGGCCTGGTATTGCAGGGTTCGACTGTATACATCTATGCACTAGTCTAGCGCCTGTTATCACTTGAAAGAGGTTTTTATTCTTCCCCCTTTTTTCCATCAATGACGTACTTTTATCACGTATACACACCTGCTCTTATATTATTATATTTGAGGTGCCATATTACGACTCGCTATATCTCAAGTGTACAGAAACCATTTCACAAACGAGAATTGTAGATTTTTCCAAATAACTAAATCGATTTTGATAAGACTTCGAGAATTCGTTGAGCATGATGGCGGAAAGTGCCCAAGTATTTGACTATTGCAAGACATCGCTCGGATTTGATGTCAAATAAATATTCCCTATGTTGGCTAGGTTATATTGCCAGCGGCGGCTCCTGCAACGGCCTCTTGAATATTTAAATATACCTAAGTTATAGATAAACCTGCATCATTATTTTTACCGTATAAAATCGGATGTTTGATCTTCTCTTCAATGTTTTCTATATCTTTCATACCCTGTGCTTTGACATTCTTTGTGCATACCCCCCACATGTGTGGATGATGACTGTGCAGAATTCCATGCACTTTGAATATGCTGGGTATTTATTGTTATCCACGTTATAGTACGGCTTATTATGTGCCCTCACATATAGTATAACCGAGTCTTTTGCGATTTTGAAAACGCAACGCCAGGCTAGGGGATAAAGCTAGGAAACCGAGAGCCGAGAGGCCATTTCAAATGCATTGAATTTTTAAGAGCTTTCCTTTGTGTGTGGCGATCGCCATGCCAGAGCGAGAGTGCGCGGGACTTTATTCTCTCATCTCTTCTTCGCTCTTCGCTCTTCGCTCTTTGCTCTTCTTCTTTCTCATGCCTTACGGCAACGGTTCACCGTTCTTGTTTCTCTCATTTTACTTTTTCGTCGTCAACTTTTTGACACTCTTTTTTTCGATCTTTTCTATTCCTCGTCACCGTTTGACACCATTTAATCGCATATCGTTTGTACCTTCTTGCGGAGGTGGGGGGGAGGTTCTTTTTTCCTTCACCGTTTCAACCCTTTCTACATCTAGGTATATGATCCACGTGCGCGAGAGGCTGGAAAATAAGTTTGCGGAGATAAGAAGACGACGGGGGGGGGGGGGGGGGGGGGGCAGGGTTCTGCCATAAAGAGAGAGAACGTGAGATAAGCGTGGCCTCGCTCAACGTGATTTTCAACGAAAGTTCTTTCAATCCTAATATACAGGGTGAGGCATTCGAAATGTTACAAGTAGATATCTTGAATACTTGCCAAGAAGTCGTAGGTGGATGTACCTACAGTCGGAGAGTTGTAGGGCTCAGCGCGGTTCGCGAGATCTCGGTAAAGGGAAAAGCGAATTCTTATTTACAAAAGAGTTTATAATTTCGAGTTTTCGAAACCAGCTATCTTGTGAAACTGCTGTACAACTATTATTGGCATCTAATGTTTCCCGCAAAACTCATAGGGCCGTATTCAGCACTTGCTTCTATCTGAAAGTCACTTTTGGCCAAGAGATTTAACACAGAGTTATAGAGGGCGAGTTTGGAATCGCTCTAAAGGGGAATTTGGCGAAGCCACCGGCAATCTAACCTAGCTAACATAGGGAACATTCATTTTCCATCAAATCCGATTGAAGTTATGAAAAAGTGAAATACTTAGCCACTTTCTGCCATCGTACTTAATGAATTTCCGGAGTTTCATCAAAATCGATCGTGTCGTTTGCGGATATTTACGATTCTACTTTTCGAAACGGTGGTCTGTACGTTTAACATAGCGAGTCCAAATTCCCCTTAACTATATGTCAAATTTTATGACTAAAAGCGACTTTTATTAAGTAGGGCTAGGAATACGGGCCTAGGATCTTTTATTTGGTACATTTCTTCGTACGTACAATGCGCTTGGTTCTTGAGATATCTGCAATTTATGACAATTGAAATTGCTCACCCTGTATTACCGAAAACCGGACAAACTGGATCTCATGGACGAGCATATATAGGTATATACATAAACCTATGTATAGTAACGGTCTCGTCTATTTTTGACATTTTATCTCATTTCATTTCATTTTATTCTATTTCTTTTATTATTCAAATCAAGAAACTTGAATGATTATAGTATTCCTAGACCGGCTTTTGCCGTTCCGGCTTCTGCATACTAGCTGCAGACCCACGTGTTCGACACGTGAACTTTCGCACATCGAGGTTACTACACACGTAAACGTATCGCATGTTATTAATTTTTACTGTATGTATGTATGTATGTACGTACATACATACATACATACATACATACCTATTTATCTATCTACACTATTTCGTTATTCTACTATTTATAATTCATAAACTATGAAGGTGAAACTGTCTCGTACTCTCCAACGGGCAAAATTTGATCGACTTCCTCCTTTATTTACTATTCCATGATTGGTTTTTTTTTTTTTTTTTTTTTCTTGCTATATTATCTATACAATCCACCTGAAATTTGAAAAATCGAAAGAATCGTTCTTTATGTCTCTTGTGTTTGGATTTTTTTGTTTATGCTCCACTGAAACGGCGACCTTTTATGTACGTATGTAAGCTGCACGTTCGATTGAGGGGACGGTTTCGTATTTTGGTCCGATCATTCAGGTTGCTACTGCGAATCAAACTTGCACCGCCGGTTTTGGTGAAGATGCAAGCATCGTTCCTCTCATCGTTAGCTAGACTCCAAACACTTGCTGCTGAGAGAATCTGGAATACTATTGGCCGGTGATTTAAACCAACCAACAGGATTTCAGATTTTCTACACCAGTGTGACGAGTCCATAGCTAAGACGAATGAAGCTAAAGACAAGCTCTGTCGATAAAGTTATACGCGACAGCTGTCACCGATTTTTGTACCCCGGAACTTACTTCCAATCATCCATTTGAGACGCATGTATTTTGAATTCGTGCGAAATGATAATAATTGATTTGTCTTTCGCTGATTCCTGTTCCGAGGCCAATGACGGCTCTCATGTATATCCATAGTTTCATCAATAGAGCTTCTTTCGTCTTTAGCGAAACCGATATCGCCGGTTAATTTCGGCGGTACCACCCTAAATGACTGACAAAACAATACGAATCGTCCCTGAATCAACTAGTGTAAGTGTTATTATGGCTCGGTATAATTGAAATAAAATTTGAAATGC
Source organism: Phymatocera aterrima (assembly GCA_963170745.1). Lineage (NCBI taxonomy): Eukaryota > Metazoa > Arthropoda > Insecta > Hymenoptera > Tenthredinidae > Phymatocera > Phymatocera aterrima. The sequence continues at coordinate 21,938,758 of OY720660.1, forward strand.
TTGATTTCATTTGGTATAGGTAGATTAATATTGCGACAAAAGAGAATAGACAATTCCTTGTTGGGTTAGATGTAGGGAAGACGCGGGCAAAATTGGCACCCCTGAAAATTTTTCGGACTTTTCCAAAATTGATGTACATACAAAACAAAGTTCGGTAGCTTTGGGAATCCGGAAACACCAAATTTAGGATGTATTGAAGGAACTGAGGAAGTGGGGGGGCGAGATGCCCCCCGAAAATTTTCAAATCCTTTCCCTTTCCCCAATTTTTTCCATGTTCAAGTATTTTCAACTAGATAAGAAAATATATTCGGAACGTGTTTCAATTTGGAAAAATTTCGAAAATCTTCCGGGTGCTCATTTCGCATGTAGGTATAATATCCGATATTTTCGGGTACGGGCGTTCGACACTCGGCATCGGTCGGACTATCGTTTTTCAGTGAAAATTCGGCGATCCATCGATTCGAACCTCTATTTGAAGCGTTAGTTTCTCAGGGTGCCCATTTTGCCAGCCCCTCCTCTACGTACATATATCGTGGTTTAGATGCGCGAAACTTTAGGAACCGCGCGGTAACGCCATCTATATAATTCTCTGTATTACAGATATACCTATAGGTAGGTAGGTAGGTGTATATATATAGTACACAGGAAAGCACGGGGAGGGCAGTGAAGGCAACGGGAGGGGCAGGGGCACGGATAGGGGGAGGTGGAGGTGGCGGGTGAGGGTGGGGGAGGAGGTAGCGTTACTCTACGCAGATCAATACCCTGGGTGCCAGCACCTCGTGTCAGCTTGGATAACGTTGTTGGATAACCTGGATAACTCGGCACCCCGGTTCTCTTTCGAAAGCACGTTGCACGCCCCTTCGATATTCGTTTTCTTCTTCTGTTACGTTTTCTTTTTCGTCTATTTCGTTTTTATTTCTCTTATCTGTATCTCGAATATCCGTCAGAGAACCGCGTGAGAAAACGGATTTATTAGGATGTAGAAGTTTATAACGTTATCGGAAGAAAATCGCGAGAAATACGCAATATATCAGCTGTTTCGACAATTGCATTTTCTTGTAAAAACCCACGTACTTCTGTGTTGAAATAACTCTGGATATTATTTCTCCCGATTTTCTTGCGCTAACGTTGTAAACTTTAGACTCACACGGAGTTAACTCAATCATCTTTTCCTCTCTTCTTCTTCTTCTTCTTCTTCTTCTTCTTCTTCTTCTGCTTCTTCTACTTCTTCTTCTGTGTTTACTCATCTTCTTTTTCATCTTTCTAATAGATTTCTCGCCCCGTTGCGAAACTGCATCTGACATTGAAGGGACTATACGATACTTATTACTGTATTGAAAAATATATTCAGCTTATCGTTCGAACTTCGTATACCGTGAATTGCACCGATTAAGCGATCGTTTGCAAAATTTTCTCCCATTCGCATACCTACATATATATAGATCCGAGTACACCTATAGATAATCGTGAGAGGGGGCAGTTTGGCGAACATGCTATATATCTGTCCATCCGTCTATCCATCTATCTATGTTTACAACATGTATTATTCGTTTGAGCGTAAAAAATGTCTTGCAATGATGGAAAATGGTCTCTCCTTATATAATAAACGTGACACGCGATCGTAAAGGTGTAATGCTGTAGACGAATAGGAGGTATAGGTAGAAAGCTAGCCGGACAGGCGCTCAGGAGAGCGCGCAGGTTTATAAAGATGAATGTTTGCGAATGCTTATATGCGAACCCGGCCCCGGCCCTAGCTCCGGCTCCGGCTGCGGCTGCGGCCGCTTCGTAAAATCATAATTTTTACGAGCTTCTAGCTGTTGGTCCCCTTCTTCCCTCCCTTCTGCTGTTTTATTCTTCTCTTCATATTCCTTGTGACTATACCTATTCCTGTTCGTGAGGTGTATAGGCATAGGTATGCAAGGCTCTTTCTTCAATTCACTCACGTGGTTTGACGCACAAGCATATACACGCACATACTTTATACTTACGAGGGAGGAAAAGAGGGAAAAAAATGAAAGAACGGAGGAAGGAGGAGGAAGGAATGACAGCACCGCGTCACCCTCCGGAGTGCAGCGCCGCACGCCACTACTACGCGTCTGCCTTCTTTCGGTAGGCTTATAGTTTATGCAAGAAGAGAGAAGAGAAGAGAAGAGAAGAGAAGAGAAGAGAGGAGAGGAGAAGAGCGATGAAAGCACGGCCAATACAACAACCCACAATGAGATATCAAGCAGCCGGGGAGTTCCGCCGCCAAGCTATCATTTGTACTCGCGGTGCGGGCGTCTGGTATCACACAGGACACTATCACGTAATATTCAGGGGTTCTCGTATTAGAGGTATCTCGCCGTATCACTCCCCGCAGAGCCATTGCGACCACAAGAAGGAACGACGAGGGGTACCAGGGCGCGATGGAACCCGAGGTCGACCGCTATTTTTCTTTCTCATCAACAGGAGCGCACAGTATTTTTCTTACGTTTAGCTAGCCTCCTCCGCTCCACCCTTCCCCAGCTCCCTCCCTGCACACTTATTAACTACTCGCGCAAGCGACTATATGCGCGCCTCGCAATGTATAGGCGCGGCAAGGAAAGTGTCTGTGCAAGAGCGTGTGCGCTTCGTTTTTCTTTTTTGTCACCGTCACCCGACCTCCACTCTGCACTCATTTCCTCTGGTAATTTTCACCGGGGAAGAATGAATTTTAACCAACACCGCGCTATAGCCCCGGAAAATTTTTTGTTACCAGAAGTTGAAAATTCGGCTCGACATCGTTCAGCGACATGATCCCGGTTACAGCGAATTTTTTTCAACCATTTTTCACACGCTTTTCTTCGCCGCAACGCGCCGTTACATCCTCGATTTCTAGACGCCGCGCCGAACGAAAGCTTCAGTTTCCTGGTTCCCGGGGGCCGAAACATCGCGATCAGGATCGAACATACGCTTACAGATTTTTGTCCACGTTTGAAAATTCATCGGCTCGTTTATTTTCCTCAATCTGTGTTACACCCGCGTCTTACCTCATCTGCACATGCTGCGCGGGAGAACAGAAGAAGGAAAACCGGCGGAGTCGAAGGCGATACACAAACAAATATAGATACGGGGCACGTAGCTGCATCGTTGTTGCTGCCGGAATACGTGCACCTAGGACGACCGAGAGATGGTTATATACGAATATATAGGCTAGAAGTAAATATCGATTTCAAAGATCTTGAAAACAAGCTGCAGGAGGAAGATCATCATCTCTCAGATAAGCGCGATTGTCACAGAATTACTCATGCGCGCTTACTTCTTTCTTACTTACTCACTCACTCACTCACTCGTTGTCAGTCTTTTACTCATCGCCACTGCCTCGTATATTTCTAATTATGTACGCGATAATATGCGTTGGAAACGAAACCTCATATACAGCTAACGTATAGTATTTACACCATAGTATATACCAGTAGATATATAATATCTGCGGCCACGTTATACCTGCAACAACTTCAATAGGTATATGTATACCTATAGCATTAGCAATTCGATATGCATGCAATGCGTTATACCTCCATGTCGTTATCGCGTTGACATATATAGCACACCGTTCGTTACTGCATATACTGTAATAACTAAAATTCTAGGCGGTTTTTTTTTTCCTTTTCAAGTACATGGGTGCAGGTTTACATGCGCATGCATGCCATCTGACAATGAGTCAGCCATCTGAGCTGCCCGCCCAATACATATTGTAATAGTAAAGCGAGTAGAAAGAAACAAAAAAAGCAACCAACGGACTACTTTAATAGCCAATAACTTTTGATCCTGTTAGGTAATGTACCGATACACGCTACATTTGCTCATCCTCATCGTCGACTCAACTTAGATGGTTCAGATACCTATATACCACGTGAATAGTAAATACATATGTACGTTTAAAATATAGATATAATACGTACTCAGAAATCAATGTTTGGTTTACACAGTTTTTTTTTAGTCTGCCGTTTGTTTCCTTATTAATTTTCTTCTTTTGCTCTTCGTGACTCTTAGGCCGCGACTCACAATCGGAGGAGTGGTAGGGAAATGGAAAGGGAGACGGAATAGTTGCGAATGCAAAAATCATTTGTTCACGCATATACATACATTGAACAGATATTCTATAATAATACTTGTAAGGGAAATGATTGAGCCACCCAATTTTCCTTTTTCTTTTTCCACGTATGCAGAACTCGGGTGATCAGGCTGAAGTCTGATCTAGTCTTGTAGAGAGGCATAACGTGCCTCTATAAACCCTTTTCAGAATCTCCTGGTTGACCATTTATCTGCTGTTTCTGTTATTCTCTGATAATTTGCCTCTGAAATCCGTCTTCTCCTCCTTCTCCGTCTCCGTCTCCTTCTCCTTCTCCTTCTCCTTCTCCTTCTCCTTCTCCTTCTGCTTCTCCTTCTCCTTCTCCTTCTCCTCCTCCGTCTCCCCCGGTTCGCGCATGTAAACCGACCGACAGACGCGCGAGCAATGTAAATTGCATTTTCCAACCATTCCTCGTAAACGACGGTGAAAGATTGAGGCCAAGCTTAACCGGGTGAAAACTGATGCATGAATGTACCAACCTACCTACCTACAGCAGATCGCTACCTTCTCTGTATGTATCGATGTATCTCTCATGTATACTTCTGCACGCGAGACACGGTATAGATACGTGTATTGTAGCATCGTCGATATTCTTTTTCTCACACCGCGTATATAGATACGTTTTCGATCGTTCAACGTATTCTTCTCGTTCATGTATGTATGTATGTATGTATACTTTCATGTCCAGCGTCCAGCGGTTGGCCTAACCTCATTGTTCGACTTCGGAATATACTATCTTGATAACAGTGAATTCATTATTATTTACGTATGTATGATAGTAGCGATGAAATCACAGTTGCAGGAATCCTATAGAATGTGGAATTGATATGAAAGATTCTTGTGAAAATGGTATTTGCGTTAGAAGGAATTTGGTATAAGAATTTGATGAAATTCCATCCGATTTATGAAAAATTGTTGTTTCTCTCTGCTATATCGCGACGCGATTGAATTCCACCAAGTTTGCGTCTACCTACTTATTCTTTTTATCTAAAGGACCGCACGCGACAGTGTTCGTGGCGACTTTCGGAACGAAACGTTTCATATTTATCCGATTGTTCACCTATTCGAAAGGGTCGAGGGCGACTGTGGCTGCAGTACCTGCAATCCGTATGGGCCGCTATTCACTGCCAGCGTTGTTGCGTCGAGTCTTGTTTACCTTGAGTGGTTCAAAACAGGGGTTCTCAACGTGGGGCTTATCAGACCTGATATTCACGTGTATGGGAGGTCTACCTACCTCTTCTTCTCCGTAGGTTACAACCCGTAACCCTACGGTGCTAGGGATTTTCTATTTACCTCCGTTCCTCCCTCATACTGGGAAGATAATACGCTTTAGCAATAGGAGAAAAAAGATGACGGGGAAAGGGCGAAGGGGGAAGGGGGAGGGAAGAAGAGCTTTCGGCTGCTTGTTGAGGAAGAAACCCAAATACGGTCGAGGGCGACTTTGCAGCGGCGATGGAACTGTCGAAGAAATGTCCCTGTTTCGTCTCGTTACACCCACCGCCGGGGTCCGGGATTTCATGTATCCTCTGCTTTTACTCAAAATGCCAAATTTGAACCGCGATATACTCTGCATACTCGGTGTTCTCATACGGTGCAGATAAAAGTAACGAAATCAGAGTGGATGGAAAATGGTAATTAAAACGTGCACGCGTCCAGTATGAGCCTCAGGGCCCTCGGGCTCCAGGCTCGTGTTCCAACCGGTCTGAAACTGATACCTGACTTCTACCTCCCACATTACTCCGACTAACTTCCAGTATGGGAATCTTCTATCTGTATATGCAACGGTTTTCTCATTCGTTTTCTTCCATCTTTTCTCTTTCATTTTTTTCAACCATTGATCTATGAAAGCGGTATTTTCGGGGCGATAGCCATAAAACATCGTCGCCACGATGTACCGACTCTTTGCTCTTTATGTCGTACGTATATCTGATGGTTTTTTTCATATGCTCCCCATACTCCGTAATTTTCTTCGTCCAATTTCATCGTGGAATGGAAATTGTTGAATTTAATTTCTACGATAGTTTTGCGGCTCTTTTCTCTCCACCCGCGTGAGCGCAGTTGGTCAGAAGATGAGTTACTCGGTTGTATAGGAATCAATCTGTTCACATTGGTCTGTTATCGGATCTGTTAGCTGGATATGGGACGGAAAACTGATGATGGATTTGTGTCGGACAGCGAATACAGTCCATTGATTTCATTCGGCTGTGAAGAATCGGGATATGATCTGCTTACTGAGATTATACACAGAACCTTGCTTATCATTCATTTAGCTCTATCGATGGATCATCAATTAGTAACAGCATTCTTATATTTCGATTGAATATAACCTCAAATATTTTGAAGTATATAACACTCGGTGAGTCTTGACCCCATATTTTTTGTATTGCCGACAACCGATCACCGAAAAAATATTCGGGGTCCTGCAACATTGCGGGATAGGGAAGAGGAGAAGGGGCTACGGCAAGCATAGGTCGGATAATCGCAACTTGATTTCACTGACGAGAAATATGGGAAAAATGCAATGAGCGAGGGAAATACGTTGTAAATTTTAGGTAGAAGAAGAAGACCGGGGGTGGAGGATGGTGATGGCGATCAAGAGGGAGATTCTAGAGGTACAGGTACGCTGTGTCAGAGCCGTAAGGAAGATGGCATAACTCGACTGACGGGCCTCTTGATTTCATTAGTAGTCGTATCTCACCGACTAACCAAGAGTCTCAACTCTCTTGGACGAGGAAACCAGCTACCAAACTCGTCTTGGAGTTTGGATTCAAATTAGATTTCATCTCCATCATTTCCTTCCCTTCCTCCCTCCTATAGTCTTCATTCTTTTTCGGCTATTGTTACTCTGCATCCACCTTCATCCATCTTTTTTTCTATTTCCTTTTCCTTTTTTTTCCCTCTTCAGTTTCATCACAGCTACTCTCACGAAATCAAACTTCAACTTCATATTCGCTCTGCACCGTCTTACTTACCAACTCTGAATGGTCAATCGATCGTGGCTTAGAACGTACTTAGTGATTTCGTCAGTGATTTCGGTCTCCGCTTTCTTTTTGGGGGAGATTTTTTCTTCTTCTTTTGCAAAATCAGAGAAATTGACGACCGCCATACACCACGAGGCCCCACAAAATTCGAAGGCTTGGGCCGGCACTGTACGCGCGGGACGCCTCGGCCATATGATTGGTCGGACAAGACCTGTTATAATTAAAAAGCAGAAGAAACGCTATCAGAGCCTCCGGGTTTTGGCGAAGTGAGTTTTATTCTCAGTTTTCAATAAGAAATTTCACCGAGTGGCTTCCGAAAATCATCCTGCGGTAAAGCTTTCAGGAATTGTACAATTTTTTCTTTTATTATCTCTCCCGATTGCCTTCGGGGCAGGGATTCTTACGAGTATTTTTTTCCGTCTCCTCTTCCGTTTCGAGCACTCTTCACTTTTAACGATCGCTGTAACCGTAGGTACATATGCCACCCCTTGTATAGAAGTATAACCTATAACTGTAGGTACAACCTCTGCAGGGATTTGATCGAGGAATGTTGAACAGAATTCTCTACCATGTGATTCCGCACTCAATTACTCGATTTATTGAGATTGTGGTATGGTCCCTCCGCTCCCATTTTTGTTCACGCGTATCCTGCAGCGGTCATTCGACGAACATCGCTTCGCTATCGTCTATAATATAGATCTCTTCACAGATTTCCGTTTTCATTTTATTATATATATTATATGTTTTTTTTACTTCGCTTTGCTCCCACTTCATCTTCGTTTTCTTCTTCTTCTTCTTCTCCTTCTTCTTGGTACAAACGAGTTTGAATAAAAAACAGTTCGGCTCACCGCTCCCTGCGTAGTCCCCCCGGGAATCTGTCGCCTGACTCGGCACGTGCGACGCCTCGAGTTTCAAACGTGACTGGTTTGTAAGTTCCGTATGTATATAGGTTTGTATACATCCATATACATATATTCTCAATTCTTTCTCATTCCCCTGTATAGAATATATATTTATATTATTACACGCCTATACATACCTCTTCTCTCATATCTTTACGTAATCGGTCAAAATTCCATCCCCTTTCCTCTCTCCCCCCCTTCTCTTTTGCGTTTTTCGTTCGAACGTATTAGGTACACATATTATAGCTATTATTTTCTCGAAGAAATATATATATATATATTAGAACGTTTCAAAATGAAGAAAATTTCGACTTTCCAACGGGGCGGGGGGGGGGGGGGGGGGGGGCACACACCTGAAATAGTTGATTCAAGTGAAGAAAAAAAAAAAAGATTCTGTCGAAGGACGAGGATTCAGATTGAGTGCAGGATTATCGGGCTCATTTGATTTTTCATTTTTTTCCCCTTTTTTTGTCAAATTCATGAATTACGGAGACGTGAACGACCGGCGACGATGTGAATTTAATGGAATTTAACCTAGCTCGAGGGTACGTCTAGCTTCGTGTCTCAAGTTTTATTGGCTTTGCTATATCCTATTTCCAATTAATAAATGGCGCCGCGGGGGGGGGGGGGGGGGGGCCATGCAGCGGTGCACTGGGTCTCAAAGAGAGAAACGTGCTGCAATTAAACGAGAATCAAGTGTATCAGGGACATGAAAGAACGGGCAGGGGGGGGGGGGGGATCATACAAAGGGAGAATGAAGTTGAACCGGGCTGTTTCAGGGGACGGGCGACCGGGTGTGAATTGAAGAAAGGAATCAGTACTCGATTGTTTCATCGATTAGCTTCCCTTTCCCTATATCCCTTTTCGTTCTTTTTTTTTCACCCTCCACTTTTCGCCTCTGACGGTAAGCCAAGAATCCTCGGAATTATTATATAAATAGATATTCACATAGATGGATGTCCGATATACATGTGTATAATATGTATATATATATATATATATATATGTATGTATAAATATATATACCTGCAGCTTTTGAAATGGAGATAGATAAATGAAATTTTTCCCTCGCTTCGTTTCAAGAATCAGTTTTTCTTCTTCTCATTCTTCCCTCGTTCATCGGAGATTTAGTTGAAATTTGTAAATCCAACAATATAATCAACGCGCGCTAGTGATGTGCATAGGAACGAAAACTACAAAAATACTCTGGGTCTCACTCAGTTGGAGTAAAAATAGCATAAGAAACAAGAAAAGAAGAAAAAGGAAATGGCACAGAGTGAGAGAGAGAGAGAGAGAGAGAGATAGATAGACAGAGAGAGACAGAGAATAAAAGAATTGCTGTGAAAATTCGTTGCTACGGCCAACCGGCGCGGCGTGTTCGCCTAATCCGAAAGGTTTTTGATCGCGCTTGGGCACTGCTGCAGCGAGACGCGTAGCGTCGGGTTTGCGGTTGGCATATATAACGAACTGCGCTTCGCGTTTAATTCAAATTCGAAGGATTCAGAATGTGTGTGTAGCAGGAGTGTGTGTATGTATGTGCCTGTACAGGATATACATCTTATCGGAGAATGGTCAGGACTTGGGGTCGCGGTGAAGTATTTTCTCGTAGAGGTGCTGGCTTGCAAGCAATCCTATATTGAGAATTTTACCGGAAATTTAGTGGATAGGTGCGCGGAATAGTTTTCCAACCGCGCTTGGTGACGTATTTTCTTCTTTACTCTATTCCCCTGCACGCGAAGGTCTTATTCTTCCGCCTGTCTGCCAGTGCTGCATGTTACAGCGACGACGTAATCCTCAGTAATCTACGACTTCTTTCTGTCTCATGATTATTCTTTTTCTTCCCTTAGTTCTCTTCCTTTTTCTTCTCTCCTTTCTCTTCATTCGGTTTGACATTCCAACTGACAAGATGCAACGTTTCTTTTTCCACCCTTAAATTACTGCATAAGTCGCCACGGCTGCTTGTACCTACATGTTGTTTGGTCAGGGAAATGACAAGGTGGGGTAAGTTTTACGACGCCTCCGGTTTGTCTCCGGTTTTTTTCCATATAGATATACATATTACAACGTAGATGGACCGGCGGAGATGGAAAAGTTTCTGATTCACGCCGTTCGGCCATTTCTGAAATTAAACTTTCCTCTCTTATTATAGGTTATGTATGTACATCTTTGTGTTTCTTCCTTCCCCTTTCCCTTCCCCTTCCCCTTTCGCTCTCTCTCTCTCTCTCTTTTTTTCACCTTGGTGAAACGATATCGGTTCTTTTCATCTCTCGCTCTCTCTCTCTGTTCCGTAATTCAAAGTAAATATGAATAACTTGAATTCTACGTATTATTAGCTAATATTATGCTGAAACTCATTCCCCCGGTGATTAAGATCGTACCTACGGTTATGATCATTTCAGACCGAAGTTTTCAACGTTTTGTCGAAACGGCTGCAGGCTGATATTATTTCTCGTCATTTTGTTTCGTTATACAATGTTCCGCTGTGAACTTGATTCTTAATTACACCGCGGAATATCCCTTTTTACGCTCCGGGCGGCGGGTGGATGATATTCCTTTCTTTCGTCTTTGCCCTCGCTATAGTACCATACCTGCCTACACGTAACGTCGATATTCTGCTGCCTTATTTCACCTCTCTAACTTACAAAACGGACACTGCACGGTAACAGGCTCCTCAACGTGAACGTGAACGTGAACGTTACGAAACGAAACGAAACGAACGAACCGAAGTCGGGTAAACGCGGTTAACGTGGTTATCAGCGGCTCGCTAATTCCTCGGCTATTCTTATCGCCTTATCGCGTGGGTAGCTGAGAGTCCGCGCTAGACGGTACGGCAATAGGCTACAAAGGGATCAGATAGGTTGCTCGTTAGAGGAAGAGAGAAAAGCGAGCGAGAGAGGTCGGGAAGGAAGAGAAGCGAAGGGAAGGGAAGGGAAGGGAAGGGAAGGGAAGGGAAGGGAAGGGAAGGGAGAAGATACACTCCAGTGTGTAATCAATATAGGTACCACAAAAGCGTTATGTAAAGGTATATATATACGGTATGTATACTCTCTGCGTATGGGACCCGATGAATATATATATGTATATATATAGATTTGTCAATTTTATGGTACATAATAAAAGTGTCACGGGTTATATCACCGATCGGACCGGAAAGTCGAAGAAATCTGTGAAATCGGTGAAATGTCGGGAAAGCCGAAAATATTTGTTCAAAATTAGATAAATTTTGGTTAATAATGACTGCGGTTTCGCGATTCATTCTGACGGATTTGTTCGGTTTTTGAGCTGTTGTTTTTTTTTTTTTTTTCACCCACGATTTTACGAAATCGAACGAAACATCGCAGTAGAATGGACAAAAAGAACTGGAGAAATCGTAGGAAAATGACGTTTCACCCGTACCAAATTTTGTCCCCTTTTTTTTCTTTGGTTTTTCTCTCTCATTTTGATTGGAAAATGTGAGAACGTCAGACGCAATTTCATTTTCGAAGCGAAGAGAAGCAGCTGCCGGCGTCAGTGATCGCGAAGAGAGCAAAGAGAAAGAAAAAGACAAGAAAGAAAAGAGTTTGCCCTGCAATTCCCAATATATATATACACAAATTCATGCTCTATTATCTCTTTCTCGACGATTTTTTCTACTTTTATTCTTCCCTCCGTTTTTTTGTTCCCCTCTCATTTATTTTCACACTTTGATTATTCTACGGACGGATGGCTCGAGTGGAGATCAAGTTGAAGATCAAAGAGTAGAATATCGTTCGTCTCTCCAGCTAGCCGGCTGCTGCTATTGGTTAAGCTCTAAGATTCCTAACCTTGCGCGTTTCTCGTTTTCCGTTCCGTTCCTCCGTCGACATTCTTCGTTCTTCGTTCCTCTTACCGCGAGACATCGAGGCGAGGAATCTCTCGATTGGCTCCGTTAAGCCGTTTTCACATTTGACGTCTGACGTCTGACGTTTGACGGTAGTCGTCTGCAGCAGACATTTCGCGTTTGGCGATCAACTCGACGTATGAGATGATCAGCCATGATTCTAAACCTGTGCATATGATATAACTTTCTACCTATTTTCCAGGCAAGTTAAGCGGCATTTCAGATTCTCAAACCTTTCGTATTCTCTTCGGATTCTCTACGCTGCGTAGCGTACAACAAATCTATATTCTACCCTAAATAATATACGCTTTGTTGTTGTACGTGTATGTATTAGGTATACCATCCATCCGCCTCATCCGCCTCATCGGACTCCTTTGTTTCATTCTCTTTATTGTTCAAAAGCTCCCGTTCGCCGGTCGTTCGATCAACCGCTCAATCGTCGTGGTATGATCTATAGGTGTGTATTATCGTCAAGAATTACGTTTCAGGTAGCAGAGAAATATTTGCAATTTAAAGAGAGTCGCGAAATTTCATATTTTGCCATTTCTTTCTCACTGAGCTTTACATTTGCCGCCATTTTTTCTTCTTCTTCTTCTAATTTCTTTCGTATAATTTTCGTCATGCGGCTACCGTTTTTTTTTCTTTCGTCATTCCAAAAATCCGCATTCCGTTCGTATCTACGACTTTCACATTTCTCTTACGGGAAACGAGAAAAGGAGCAAGAGAAATGAAAAATGAAAAATGCGAAGAAGAAAAAAAGAAGAAGAAAAAAAACTGATAATGGGGTACCTCATACCTTCTTCTTTAACAAAAATCTCGCTCTTCTTCGTGTTGAGCGATGATAGGTTCGCCGACGGAAATCGAAGGAAATATATGGACGAAGTTGCTTCGGAAGGAGCCGGAATGAGGTGTGGGGTGGAAATACGAGAGAAAAGATCGTAGAAACTTTGACTGATTTCCCCCTTGGCTCCTCGTCCTCGGGCTCCGTGGATCGCGCGGTTGTCCGGTGCAATGTTGCGCGACGAACTCGATATCTCATCGGCAGCTGGGGCGCGGCGGCCGGAATTTTTCTTCAAATTTTTCTATCTCTCTTATACCCGGCTTTTCTTTCAATCATCCTTTCTTTCTCCTATTCTATGTTTTGCCTAGAAATAGACGCGTGTGAAAATCACTACGAGTTTGTACAATTAAATTTGTTTTTCGTTCTCGGAGGGGGGTTTGGGGGGGGGGGGGGGGGCTAGGGCAAAAATTCAAAATTATCAATAGTAGGCACTAGTAGTTTTGCGGTCAAGGGCAGAAAAAAAATCATTTTTACACAAATTCTACTCTGTTATTTGCAATTGGTAGTTTTCACGAATGAAAGTTCTACGATATTCGTCGGCTTCTATTTCTGGTTCGTTCCGACGCCGCGGCGACGTTGAGGCAACGAAACGACGAAAAATAATATCAGCTGTCGAAACAATGACGTTTCCACACCAAGATGTCACGGAGAATGCAATTTTCATTCTGTATCTTTCACGACGCGTTATTTCGGTGTTCGAACAAATGATATTATTCTTCTCATTCCGTTCCCTCAACGCAACGCGATAAACTTCAGCCTCCCGTTCTCCATTCTTCGATTCTGATGGTTTTCTTTATTTTTATTCCTTTTTTTCTGTATTTTTGTTTCTGTATGTTTTTTTTTTGATTTTTTTTTCCATCGGTCGTCGAACTGCGATAACTATTTTCACAGTTCATATAGCTACGACATTCTTTTTCACGATCTACGCCCGCGAATGTGAAAAATAACGCTGTTTTCTTTTTCCCTCTTCTCTCATCCTTCGCTCGTATTTTTTTATTCGTATACAAAAATAGTTTTTGGCCCGGCCACAATAATTGAATTATAGAACAAATTCAAGTTACGTTAGGCTAGGCGTTCGGAACTATCGGTCTACTACTATTTCTACTATACGAGCACGTAGGATATAGGTATTACTTCGTCGTTCAAAATATATTTGTGTATCGTTTATATATTTATTACTTTTTCTTTTCAACGTTATTCTGTTTCATGAAAATGTGGATAAACGAAGGAGAAACCAGTTTACGCACGTTCTTCTTACGTTTTCGTTGATCTATTCATTTTTCTATCTCGAAATCTGATTATATCGAATACCTAAAATCCAAATGTGACCAATCAATATGCATTTTTTGTTCTGTTCTCTCCATAATCGTTTTACGATCATCGTCGACATACATTTTTCTCATTTTCCTGTACATTCATATCTTTGTCTTTTTCTGTTACAGGTGAGTGCTCGAGTACCTCACATGCGACTGCGCGCCCAAATCGTATCATGAGGGTAAGAATGACAACAAAAAAAAAAAAAAAACAAAGCAAAGAGATAGAAAGTAAAAACGAAAACATGAATATACATAAGTACGACAAGAGACGTACGAAACGCGCCAATATACATAAACACGAGCGAGAATTTGCACGCGCGCGCGCGCGTGTGCGTCTGTGCGTTTTTTTTTTCAATTTTCTTCGTACGAACTTCTGGCACTTAAAACAGCTTAAGGAGTGCGACGAAGCGAGGAGAGAGTTACCCGCCATATAGCTTCTGGAGTGAATATTGAAATGTTGGATAAAATCTCTGAGGAGGAATCACCCAGCATTAATGCCTAGCTAATCTTGTGATGCTTGATAAAATATCCCTCAAATGCTCGTGAAGCTAGGAGCGGAGGAAAATAGCCGCTGTGTTGTAGGTGTTTCTTCTTCTTTCAATTCAATTCGATGCTTATGCAGTAGCTGCAACCGTGCGCGATGTTGCAGACAGCGTCAGGTAGCATAACATCATGAGCTCGTAAGAGATATATAAACGTAGATATTATGCAGGGATTTGAAGTTTTCCCATCGAAGCTTTCCGTTGTATTAAGTTATTTAGTAAAAGGAATATTTTTCGCATGATCTTATCGAGCCCTATTCATCGAGACAAAACTTCACTCTTCTCTCTCTCTCTCTCTCTCTTTCGTTTTCTCTCTGAATCTTTTATGTATTCATTTATTGTTTTTATACTGCAGGGTGGGCAGAGGAAGAGGAAAAGGAAAAGGAACACGGTAGTTTTTAGGGCGTGAATGAAATCTGAACGCCTTTGATCAGCCCGCGAGTGATCTTGAGATATACAGAAATTAAAAATATATGATGAGGTGGCCGGTTCACAATTAAAGGAACAAATTTTCGCTCAATAATTATTCCAGTTTCTGAGGGGAGAAGAGGAAGATCGCCGTCAGTATCTCCCATCGCGGTCAAATTTCATGATTCACGTACTTGCGAGGCCATTGGAGTGGTCGGCGGCAATCTAACCTAGCTAACATAGGAAATATCCGTTTTTCATCGAGTCCAATGAATGTTTTGAAAAAGTAAAATACTTGGCCACTTTCTGCCATCGTACTCGGTGGATTTTCAAAGTTTCATCAAAGTCGATCGAGCCGTTTAGAAAAATTCACGATTCTCGTTTACGAGACGGTTTCTGTACATTTAAGACAGCGAGTCCTATGGCGCCTTGAAAGTGGCGGTGGAGCTTTTTTTCTTCCACTGTATACTCACCTTCTATATGTATAGGTATGGGTGTGCCTTTCGCATTTATTATTCTAACCGCGTCGACGCTACGTCTCGTCGAGCGGAGGGTCATGCGGTAGTTTTGTGAAAACGTACAGCGCGAAACCGAGATTATCATTAAAAATAAAATTTCGCCTCCCTATAATACTATTTCATTTCATTTTTCTACTTCTTCGTTTTTCCCTATCCTTATCTTCTTTTTTTGCCCCGCCGATTAATTGAAGCAAGGAGAGAAAAGAATGGGAGAAAGAAAAGTTTCTTTTGGTATGAGATTTTTTATTTTATCGCTTTTTACCGGATATCGAGAGATAGATATTATTTTTTATCAATTTTTCTCGTTCGAGAACACTTCTCTTCTATTTTCCGCTATTGCTCTTCACCGTGACGCGCTTCCACATATATGCCTGTAGTATGTATAACATATGATATACGAAGACATAATAATATGATTCGTATATAATACGAGCAATTTATACAAATGATCATTATTTTTCACTCTCATATTCTATAATTATCTATATATACAGGTGTATACGGATTCGACTCTGTTCATGTTATTGTTATCTGGTGTTGTATCGCGCGTGTACGCGTTCCTACCTCTGTGTTCGAACCGCGGCACTCCCGTATCTTCAAAGAAAGATCAAGGAAAGAAATGTAATGAATTATAAAATAATGAGAATGAAGAATAACGGGAAGAAGCGGGGAGCTGCATCGCGGAGGGAAATCCGAAAGAGAATGAAAAAGAAGAGAGAAAAAATGTAAAGCACGTCGCTGGAGTAAATGTAGTACCTAGATATATTTTGAAAATTCTGGTATTTCCGATCGATCTATTTGATATGATGCACATAGGTAGAGTATACGTCGGCATAGCTTGTGCCATGCGCTACCGTGTTCTTCTGATTCCCTGTTCTTGTTTCATATACATGTATCATGTATGCGTATATAAATTTGGTATGGTCTTACAGTAGGTAGGTAGGTAGGTAGGTAGGTAGATATCTACGGACGAATTTTCAGTCCGCGCCCACCTGTCGCTAGAGACTGTAATTTACGGGAGTTACTACGAGCTTCTAAGCCCTTCCAGACCGAAACAACCAAAGTGCGTAGTGCCACGCGGAACAGAGTTTGAGAGAATGAAGCTGAAGGGATGAAAGGGCGGGGTGGCGCGGGGAGAGGGGCGAGGGGCTATATTTCACGGTTACTAACGTCCGCCTACCGCAAAATTCACCTACCTCTTTTTCTCTCCGTTGCTTTTCACAGAGTTCAAACTCCTTATTATTATTCTCTTTTCAACTTCTTGTCTCGCATACCATGATTAAAATCTTGCAGAGAACGTATCAAGAGTCTTGAAAACGATCCTCTAAACCTCACGTCGCTCGGCCCGCTCTCGCCTATACCAACCTCATATTAATCCTATGCCGTCAGAAAAGCAAGCACCGGTTGTGTGCTCCCGCAGGTTACAAATTATCATCAACCTTCTGGGCTGTAAACTGGGTTAGCCATCAGCTAACGCAAGCATCGTATAGGACTATGGATATCCAGCCCCTATACACTCCTTCACCAACTACGATCATCTCGTCTATCCGTATAGCACAGTAGCATGGCATCTAATACCGCTGTTCCAATTCCACTGTACACGCAGCGTGCCGGATTGTTACCACCTGATGAAGATTAAGTGTGTGCATTGCACCAAATCTTGAACGAAAGGCGAATACGGTTGGTAAAGTGGGAAATCTCCTCGGTCAATAGGGCCAATCGCGACGCCGTTTCAGGGTGAAACTGCCTTTTGCTTGAAAATTTTTACCCAACTACAAGTGCTCACAATCCAGCACGACGGGTGTACCACATACCCTCTGTACGTATACGTACGCGTGTGGACGCGGACCCTGGTGGAGTTTAAATCGATCGCCTAACCGACCACGACGGCCTAGCGATGTTGGCGCTGCTTCGACAACGTTCATATATCGAGTAGTGGACCTTAATTTGCGGAATAAGGATGAAGTGTTTGGCACGTTGACGTTACCAAATTGAACAAAATATATAATGTCCGCTGTTTCGCGGACAACGAAACTTGAAACTTGGCGAAAGAGTACAATTTCGGTAAGCGATTTTCGGCCGCAAATTTTCCCGATCACGAGGAAACTGAATTTCTCCGCCGGATCGAAAAAAATTCCAAAATCCGTTGACGCTACATCCGGAAAATTTCAGCCCAAAATCTGATATCCGAGCTGATATCATTCTTCACGATTCTATTGCGTTAACATTTGAAACTTTAGCCGCACGAATTGAAAAACTGTTAGGTTAGGTTAGGGTCGGTTAGACCATTGTAAGAAACGTTATTATAAAATGCCACATACGAAAATCATTCCAAATCAGAATGTTATTAGTCGTTTAATTGATCGATTACTTTATCTATTTTCTAAAACTTACCAACTTGTTTAGCTAGCGGAAGCGTGAACAAACAAAGACATCTCCTTTAACTTTGTGTGTTTGCCAACCAAGGCTATGCTAGCTACCATACCTCGCTTTCCTCTCTTCCGCGGGTTAGATAGAGGTATACTACTACCTCCGACGGTTTACATGTACAACTGTACGTTGATTAATCATTGAGCGCGCGCGTGTGCGCGTCCTGCGTGTGTTGCGTATGTGCGTCCTCGTCGCGTTGTGTCGTGCGGTAGAATGTAGATGTTTGGATATACCCTCCGAATTAATTCACGCGCAATAACGCGCCCGTCGAATCTCGAATCTCCGTATAGCTGAGGGAGAAGACTGAGAAGAGGAGGAAAGGGTAGAGGGAGGATACTGAAGAGGGAAAAAAGAGATAGATGAATAATATCTATGTACAAAGCTACTCGTGACGAAGCGGCAAAAGAAAAAGAAAAATACGAAATGAACAACGAGGATATGAAACAGGAAACAAAATTCGTCGTCGTAAGCGACGGTTATGGACAAACTCTCTTCAAATTTGTTACAGTGAATTCTTCGGTGGAACTCGATTTTTCCCGAGTTTTTCGATACCTATACAAGAATCTGCGATAAAAATTGTGTTTTTCAAATCTCACGTTGAATCCATCCAACGTTAGTCCTCTGAACACCATGCCGTAGCATGAATCTCTCGTTGGCAACAATCTTTGAGACGCGTGGAGAATTTCGAAACTCTGTATTTTTCAATTTTCACCATGTATATATACATAGAATCGGCGATGAGACCCCTCAAATTCAATTATTCGATTCGATTAATCCTAGACCGAGTTTTTATTAGATTGAAACAGTCGTAACGTGACCCAAAATCATTTTCATTTGTAAACCAGGAATAAATATTCCCAATCTCAGTAGAGGAGCCCCTTAAGGTGCTATTAAAGACCCAGCTTCGCCCATTCTTACTCATTGTCGAGAGCATTGTTGTAATTCGAAAACGCGATTCGTCACCACTCCTACACCCGACAACCAATTTGAATGAAACTTTTCGATTGGATGCAGTATCTTGGTAGAAAGTGGCTCAGTATTTTATTTCTACGAAATATTGAATCTTCTGTCCAAAATTAAAATTTTTTCAATCTAATCTATAAACGAACCTAACCTTACTTTCAGAGATTCCCGAAAAACTTTGAATTCTCTTGGAATTTCAGCAAAATGAAATATTCAGCCACTTTCTGCCAAAATTCTGCATCCAATCTTTTAAGTTTCGTTTTGATCGGTTGTGTGGTGTAGGAGTGGCGACGAATCGCGTTTCCGTAGTGATAACAATGCTTCTAAGAATGAGTAACAATCGGTCTTTATGGCTGGTGAATATGCCTTTAATAGCACCTTAATACATAACCTGTAACTATATTAGATATCAGAGCTACTACCATTCTTTTATGTCTCAAAACTAACTAGTTACTAGGTCGTACTACATTGTAAATAGATGAATCACTTTCAATAGAATGAAGTTTTGAAAGCACCGCATGAGAAGGAACAAAGTGAGAGGAGGAGAGAAAAAAAAAGAAAAAATTGCATATTCATAATATTGCATAATTACACTTAATTTATGGAGATACGAATTAACCTGAAAGCTGAGCACACTTTTCTTTGGAGGTTATGATAATGAGAATAAGAAGATGCTGTCTTCCGTTATATATTCATATAACGCGCGGTGAAATTCGTTTCTTTTTTTATTGTTCTTACTTTTCTTCTTTTTTTTTTTCTTTTTTTTCTCTCGTCCAAAAGTCTCAGAGATCTTTTCCGCATTCGACGCTAACCAGGCGTAGCGTTTGTAATATTAAGGCAAAGTTTCTTATAGGACAAGAAAGTTGTAGGTACCCGGCTGATTGCAGTCATGGAACGCCCCGTACTTGAAAACTTTACGGATTATTTAATATCCCCCTTCACAAAGAGTATTGTATTATTGTTGAATCGGGTTGACGATAAGCAAAATTATGGGTCTCCATCTGTTAGGTATGTATTATACTATATCTACAATCTACCTGTACGACACTAGAGCATGCCCAACCGTAGCGAACGATCCAAATTAAATTCCGGATTCGAACTAACCCCATCGCTCCACAGTTCGCTGTATAGTAGATCGAATGGAAAAGTAAGGACAGAAGGTCAATCATCAATCATCAAAACGGTAAAAAATCCATCATCGGCCCTCTGTGTCAAATCGGATACAAAATCTCGTGAAATATATCGCGCTCTCATTAAAATCTCGCATGTGTTGGTATCCAGAGTTTGCCTCGACACAAAACTAGAAAGAAAGTACGTGAGAAATTTTTTGGCGCCCAACGTGGCGCCGTACATTCTTTTTGTCCAATTTCCTGTCCAGGCCACCTTCGGAGGACAACACATGCGAGAGTTCTGTCAGATCGTGAGATTTGCCAGATTTCGAGTTCGATTCGACACCGATCAGGCGCGGTAGAACGAAGTCTTATTCGAGAGCGAAACGCCTGTACCTATTCTTGTATAATTTCAAATAATGTAGAGCATCGTCGGCAGCGATGTGAAAACGATTCGATAATCTCAATGTCGAACACCTTCACTGCAGTCCGAGTGTTGCAGTGTTGCCTATACTATAGGTAAACTATATAGGTTATAGTAGCTCTAAGGTTTGAAGCGAGGGTGATTGGGGGTTGTACTGTATATATCTACATACGACTATCGTGAACTGGTGTCCGACTACGTATGTACATGGCTACCGTACAGTATAGTGGTATGGATAGAGGTTAGCGAGGGTTGAACAAGGAGCAAGGAATACAAGGATGGCACAAGGTTGTTCCCGATGGGTTCACCTGCAGGTGGTAGAAATCCCGGTGTTAAAGTCCCCTTAATGAGATTTTCCAGAGACACGATGCATTCTCTTAAATGAAATCAGAGAATCCATGAAAGCTGCCGGCTTAGAGCGTTTGTCACCTCTACAACCCTCCTCTCCTCACGTTGCCTTCATTTACACAAGGTGGCGGCGGAGGTGGATGTGGATGTGGATGTGGACGTGGACGGAGAGGAAAGAGGAACGACGAACGGCGAACGACGAACGCGAAAGCTTCCGGGGCTTCTATCGCGCGCTTCTATTCACGTAGCAAGTGATGTCCTACGGGTTCGTCAAATTATATTTAAGAGTACACCCCCCTCCCCAGGTGGGAAGAAATTTCATTCCTTCACGCGGAACACGGAAATAAAATAACGAAAAATAATATCAGACTTTTCACGAAGAATGCATTCCTCGCATACGACGCGACGGTTAGGTGAATGTACGGAAACCGTTTCGAAAACGAGAATCGTATATTTACGCAAACGAGTCGATCGATTTTGATGAAACTTGGAGAATTCGTCGAGTACGATGGCAGAAAGTCGCTGAGTATTCCACTTTTACAAAACATTGATCGGATTTGATGAAAAATAAATATTCCCTATGCCAGCTAGGTTAGATTGCCACCGGTGACTTCGAATTCCACTCAAGGACAAAATTAGGAAAGAGTATTTTCAATTGCTATGTATGTAATTCACATATATAGGTACCCAAATTTTGTTAGCATCCCGAAATATATATAACAAGCATTTTATTAAGATAATCTTCGTACCAGACAGCTGCAGCAGTTGAACAATTTCGTATCAAGCTTTATGATCGTCGTAACTCCGGCAACGACAATGAATTCCATTTCTATTCTATATCTGTATTATAAGTTATAACCGTACAAGACCAGTATTATGACATTTTTGGCTGGGATTTCTCATATCATTCCATTCGTAATAGGTATTATCTCCGCTTTAGACAAGCCCGTCTTCCATCTACATACCTGTGTCTCTGAAGAATTGCTATAATCTTCTTAGTTATATTATGTGTATTATATATTCTGTACCAATTTAATTGCGTATTGAAAAGGAGAAGAGGATGTAGGCGTGGAGGAGGAGGAGGAGGTGGAGGATGAGGAGGAGGAGCTGATCAGTCGAGATGCTTTCAATGCTAAGTTATTGTCTACTATACTCAACAATAATCTGAATCAATTATATTCTGTAACAAAGTTTCAGCCTCGAACGGCGAGGAATGGTGCAGATTCGGGGTTGAATTAACAACCATCCCTCATATTCTTTCTCGTTCTTCTCTCTCTACCCTCTTCACTCTCCTTCTTGCGTCTTCTTCTGCTCCTCGTCTACCGCAAGAGCACTCAATTCTTAGTCGCTTCAATTATCGTATTATATTCATTCCCGATTGTCTTCTTCTTCTTCTTCTTCTTCTTCTTCGTCTTCTTCTAATTATTGCTATGTTGAGGAGAAGGATGCTTTCATGAACAATTCGAGCCCAAAAGACATCTAAAGTGAAGCCGTCATGTCAGTGGATTTCATTTCTCGCATGAACTGTTTTGTTAAGTATTTCATTGCATGAGAGGCGACGACTCAAACCGCAAATTTCACCTGAATTTGCAGTGAACCGTGACGACGAAACTAGAATATTCAGAAGAATGTTCAGGGTAAAACGACTCAATATTTCCTCTCCTTCGGCGAGAAAATTCAAGCGCTCGGTCGTACTCAAAACACGTACCTTCGGGATTTTTTACAGCACCTTTAAAACGGAATATTCGTTTGAGGTTAGGGGGGCTTTTTTCTTGCCGTTGGTCGGCACCCGGGCAGGTCGAACTTGGTATACTAGGCGATAAAACGCGTGGTACGCAAGGTTTAACCTTTTACCCAATTTTATATTCCAGGAATTTTAGGAGATGGCGTTGGGTACGCAATGTGAACACTCAGCGTCCCCCAGTTTTGAAAGAATTAAAAATTTACCAATCTGTGGTCGACGAATTTTTGACTCGTCCATCACCACCAGCGCAACTGATCCGAGGGATTTGACAGGGAAGGGTGGTGGTTCGTTCTTACACTCTCGAAGGTTAACTTCTTACCCTTCCTTCCGCTCTTTCAGGCATCACGATCACGCTTCTTCGCCCTATCTCCACCAGCCTGTTAAATAGAGATAAAAATCGACTAGGGTGGAAGAATCGGGTTTCCTACTCGCTGCTGCCCGTGGGGTGGAGGATCTTTATTAAAATTCGCTGATCAATGAATTCGATAATTTTGCATACCGTACCGAATTTTCTCCACCATCACCCTCTCTTCCTTGTCCCTCTCTCTCTCCCTCTCCCTCTCTCTCTCTCTCCGTCTTTGCTCCGCTTAGCTCAACTCAGTTTACAGCTTCTTCCTCGTTTTCTCGTTCTCTATTCCTTTCGTTTTTCACTTTTCAACTGATTCTCTATCGGAAGAGAAGGAGACAAATTTGCCCCGCGGGCAACCGCGGAGGAAAAGAATAAACCCGGTCGTTGCATCAGCCACCGAGCCAGTGCTCGGCTACCCCTGCATAAGCTAAGCTGATGCGCGAAGAAAACTTGACGTGTTGCAGGGAACCCGCGGGGGAATTAGAATGTAACCAAGTTTTAATCCACGAGGTTGAGGTCATGGATTCACTTCCTCTTCCTTTCTTTTCCAAACTTTTATCATCGCTGGTTATAATTTTGTTATTATGCATCTATGGGTTACCTACCTGAAAACAAATAGCACTGCGGGCGCCTGGCTCAAATATTACATTTTCACGCGTTCAACATTGATTATGACTCGAAACCAGTCAGACATAAAATTGTCCATTGCGTTACACGACTTTCTCATATCTAACCCGTTCTAAATCGATATTGTCACGTGTTTCCCTAATTGACGGGGCATTGATTCCGAACCCTCTTACGCCACGTCTAGGTACTAATAAATTTATAAGAAAGTTCTATACTATCATGTTATAACTCTAGTATGTAGCTAAGTAGTTGGACATAAGAGGATCAGAATAAAACGGCTGAAAACTACTGGAACAACTAGAATGGATAAATAAATGCTGAATTGTTTACGAGGTCGTTAAAAGTGGGGGAGTAGGTACCTTGCCGTGACGAACTAATTCATGCTAAACACTTTTTCTCCATTTCCCTTTCTCAGGGTATGCAAGTTACTCAACTGGAGCTATTACAGTTATCCTGCAATACTATGACACTCGATGTTCGTATATACGCATGAATACATAGACGCGCACTCACATACCGGATATCACTTAACCACGGGCTCTCAACCACTTCTCACGAGGATTTGTCGTTTGGTATGAATAGAAAACAATACGGAGAAGCAGCTTCTCTTACTTTTTCTATATTTTTTTCTTTTTTGATTTTTTTCTTTTTTTTTTATGTTAGGGATGACGATGATGATGTCTCGTCATCTAGTCGATGCGGGTTATTAAATTCCGTCTCTTCCCTTCGCTATATTCATTCGCGCGTATAGTGAACTCCGAAATTGCAAGTAGTCGCACGGGTGAGCATTCATTTTGAACGAATCCCAATGTGCCTCTGTAGCAGGAAGTACTATATGAAAAAAAGGAGAAAGGAGAAATAAAAAAAAAAACGAACAGAATTTCGGAATAATTTACCGTTCACGTATATCGGGCACATACGTTACTATGTATACAGGGTATCCGGTATCGAAGGCCCATCCGCGGAACGGTAGAATCCTCGTGAAATTTAAAACAGAAAAGTCATCAGCGAAAATCGTCAGGGTATTTCCGTTTGGCCGTGAGAAACGTTTGAAGTCGGCCAATCCGAGAGCTTATTTGAGCCTCTGCCAGTGCCGTGACAAGTGTGAGCCGGCCGCGCCCGGCCCCTCTATACGCACCGCATCGATAAACAGGTACCCGCACCTCAAATGTTCATTTTGGAATTGAAGTTGAAACATTCGGAGTGCGAGCACCTATTTATCGACGCGTTGCGTAGCGGGGCCGATCGCCGCCGACTCGCACTCATCCCGGCACTGGCCGAGGCTCACATAAATAAAATAGCTCTCGGATTGGCCGATTTCAAAACGGCTCTCACGGACAAACGGTAACGCCTTGACGATTTTCGCTGAGGACGTTTGTGTTTTAAATCTCACGAGGAATCCGTCGTTTCTCGGATGGGTGTTGAATACCGGACACCCTGTATATGGTGAAATTTTCTATGAGCTATGAAAATGGTAGCTATAACACGCCTCTCCACCGCAGACTTTAACGTTTCGGGAGCGTACACACACGTACGGTAGAGTTATCACGCCAGTATAAACACCCTGTATAAACACAGAGGGCTCTTCTATGCCACACGCGGTGTATTTTCAAGCAGATTGAAAAAGCTCTTGGGTTCGAACGAACGCCGACGAGACGCGAGACGCGGGATGCGTTCTTATTTTTTCTTTATCTTCCTGTTCTTCTTTTCCTTGTCTGTTTTCTTTCAAAGTGTCCACCCACGACGTAGCCTAATACTATACTATACTAAATATATACTACCTGGACCCACATCACGGATGAACGAGATGATGGTAGGTACGAGTTTTTGGCTACTTACTACTCGTCCTCTTATTTGGTTACTAGCTTCGAATGCGGGAGATAGGAAAGAAGAGAGGTCGGAGCACCTTGGGACACTGGATCTTTTTTTCGATATCCTCGCTTCGAATCTTTGCAAGAAAGAGGTGTGTACTACATACCTATGTAGGTGCAAAACCAGGTTCGTTTATCGTCCAGCGAACAAAGGACTCCGACCCGCAACCTTTCTTCATTCACGTGTCACGTGTAGTATAGGTACCCACCGAGGTACTTTATTTCTCTCCTACAAGGCCCAAGTTGACAACGTCAGCGCAACAATATCGCTGAGAAGAATAACATCAGCTGTTTCGACACCGAAATGTGACGAAAAATTGTATTTTCCGCGATATTTTCGCGACGATTTTGTTCCGATAGTGTGAACATCGTACGTTGTTCGATAAACGTTTCTCGAAACGTAACTCCATGCTGTTGCGTATTCTATCTATCTTCGTATTCGCAACAACAGAAGTGGCGTGGCGTGGCGTGAGACGATCTGTCGCATCTTCGTCTCAACCCTTGTACGTGCATGGCTTGAATTGGCACAGTTTTCGCCCTGAGAAAATGTAGTATCTGGTAGCGGGGCCCGGATGATGGTAGGGGCTGGGAACTGACCGGAATGACAAAAAATCAGAGACCAAACATCCCAGCGTAGGTATAAGCTCGGAGGGTAGGTAGAGTTAGTCGTGGAAAGCAGCAACGACGGGCATAAAACCGCGTTCGAGCTGCAGAGCTTTTCCATTGCGTAGGTACATATATATATATATATACCAGCCCGTAATTACTCTCGATGTTGTTGTTTCCTTCCATTTCCACGTTTTTAACGTCATACGTACTATAGATATTTCTGTGTATGTATATCTTCATTTTCCCTTCGGAGGGGGCCAAGGAACGAACCTGACTCGATCTGTTGGACTTTTGTTTCATCGAATTTTCATTTCATCGTCGAACAAATTGTTGTGTACGCACTCATCTACGGGGGGGGGGGGGGGGGGGGGGGGGGTCGGTGAACCACGGAGCTGCAGATATAATCTCTATGAGCAGGCTATATACTCGCATGTACCTCATATTAGACGCAATTCGGGGGTAGCCTCGCTCATTTTGACAAATATTATATCAAAGCGTACGCATGACTGACACGAGAAAAAAAGCTGATAGCGCGAGTCTATATGCATTGCCGAACAAATAAAGCCCGAAATAAATATGTTCGCTTCGTATGTACAACAACGGCGGAGGATTTTCAATCCCCACAACCGTTGATATTAAACAATTTTCAACAGCTGTTATACATAGAATATAAAATATGTCGTAGTCGTTGTTGTTGTACGAAACGAACGTGTTTTCGGCTTCGTTCGTTCGGCATTGCATAGAGCACATGTCGTCCGCGCAGAAAGATTAGCCGGCCGCAGTTTGAGCGATCACAACTTCTACAAAAAAAAAAAACGATTGAGCATGAATTGGAAAACGGTCGTAAAGCGCAGAGTTTTCGGCGTCCAGCGATTATTCGGGAATTTCCATTGGAAATAACGATAATAATAATAATAATAATCAGTTTTTACTTTGTCCACAATTTCGAGTTATCTCGGCTTCAACTGTTGTACCAAGCCGTTACCAAAATTGCGTCATTGGGCTTTTTGGCACCTGGCTTCCAGATTTTTGAATATTTTCGAAATTTCAAACAGCCATCATGTTCGTTAATGGTCTGCAGGGAATATATCTGAATATTTTCAGATGTTGAAAGATGTTTTCAGATGACGAACAGTGACGAGTTGAAGTTGACATACCGCAGTGGACTCCGCAAAAACGACTATTTTCAACCATTCGGAGTTCATAGCGACTTTCACGACTCTTCAACGGAAATTCATAAATAAACATTGGACGCGGAAAATTCGGCGTTTTACGACCGTTTTTGAATTTGTGCTTCAACAGTTTTTATTTTTTTCATTTTATTTTTTTGAGGTTATGATCACTCAATCCGAGGCGACTAACCTTCTCGCGCCGACCGCGACAGCAGGTAGATTCGCGCGCGTAACGATTCGATAATTTTGTAGAAATAAGTGAGGTCTCGTCAAATGAATGGAATATGAAGAAATAATAGCATGCTCTCAACAGTTTTAACCTCATGTCTTATTTCGGGTACGACTACATTCTGTTCAACGTTTTATCATCTTATGTTCTGTTGTTTGTTTCTCGATGTGTCTAACTGCGCGAAGTTTTTTTTTTTTTTTTTTTTAAGTAATGATCGTGTGCACTGATTGAAGAATGTGTTTTCTGTCCTCTGTCCTTTCTCCTCCACTTTTTTCGACTCGTTTTCCTTTGCTTTGATTTCGTTTTTTCTTCACTTCGCTCATATTTTATAATATAACTGATTTAAGATCATACGCAGAAATATGCGAGACCGTTTTCTCATCCCGGTCTCTTTATATTCTTCAGGTTATTTAAAATTTCCAATCCCTCGAGGTTTGTCTTTGTCTTTTAGGTTTTCCCGCTCACGATGTACTGGCCTATGTGTATATAACTATACCTATATACTCACTTACTCACTTACTTACTTACTTACTTACTTACTCACTTACTTACTTACTTACTCACCTGCCTACGTGTATATACCATATAATATTAAGCTAACCCGCGGAAATTCTCTTCTGAACATTTCCGACTAATAATTTATACACCCGCTAAACTCCCCGGACTACAGACGAAACTGTAATTAAATGTAAATACTGATTAAATTCAATTACTACGCTGTACCATATACCTATGTATGTACATATCGCTTTTCTTCTTATACTGTTTTATGATTCCGCTTCAACGCTCCTTCAATTATTCAAATTTTCCTTTAATTATAATATAACATTTATCCATTAGGTAGATAGAGATAGGCGAACGAGTATAACGGGTGTGCAAGAAAATTGAATGAAAGTAGAGTCTCTAAATTGAAACATAGATACGAAAAAGAAGATTCTTTTTGTATTAATATTGAAAAATAACCTGTTTTCACGAAGCTCCTTTGCCTAGTTGAATTTACATTTCGACTCCCCAGACGGAGCCAGCGTAAGTTAATCCGACTAAAATCTTGTTCATCAAATTTCTTCCTCCTTTGAATAGTCCTTGGCCGTTCTTTGCTGATCCTTTTCCACTGATACTCAAAGGCGCACCTACAGACTTTGAATTTCTTATCAGACTACTTGGCATTCATAGACTCTCGGTACGTGCAGGGCACCCAATCCTGCACTCGAAAGTACCTCGGATGCAGCAATTGAAATTAATTTCGGCTTTCACTGTTCACTGTTTTATTTTTAACGTTTGATTTACATTATTCAGGATGAAGTTGATAAAATTTGATGCAACGGAATCACGAAGAATGATGTCAAGTGTTGTTTCGATAACGAAACAGCTCAAGCTGCTAGTACTATTTTTCTTTCCGAGGTTTTATGTGCTGCGTCAACGTTGTAAACTATTCAGCCTCATTTCTCTTCAGCCTCCCTAATGCGGAATTGTTTTGTTTTTCTTTGTCTTCTTCTTCTTCTTCTTCTTTTTCTTCTTTTGTTTTCTTATGATCGAATTATACGGCTTTTGTTTCTCTGCGTCATCCGATCGTTGAATCAGGATAAATGCGTTCCAGCTTCGTTCGTTACGATCGGAGTGAAGTCAGAAAAGACATAAACTCCGGCAAGTAAATCCCCGGGGATCCATCTGTGGATATTTTCCCAAATTGACCGAGTTCGCCATGTTGCCCTCGCGGGTCGAGCATATCTCTACGACAAGAAGTGAAGAACGGAAAGAGAACGCTCGCCGACGGAGGAGCCCCGGCAAGACGGGGGAATAACGAAGGACAAACAAAAGAAGAGGAGAGAAACTTAGAAAAAGAAAAAGAAGAAAAAGAAAAAAAAAAGACCAGGAGTTTATTATAGTACGACGTTTCCGTTCGTCGATTCTTGCGGAAAAACGAGAGCGTTCCCATTATCGGAATCCGATCTCTATGAGGGCGTCGAAACGACGAGCAAAAGTATCGATTTAATTTTACTTCGTGCGGTCTGAAACGGGTTGTTTCTTTTTTTTTCTTTTTTCTTTTTTCTAATTTGTTCGAATTTCCCGCGCTTAGCGCTGTCTCTTTTTCCTTCTCTCTCGCTCTCTCTTTTTTTCTTCCTTTCAGTCCCTATCCCCCCCCCCCCCCCCCCCCCCCCCCCAGATATCATTACACCACTCGGAGAGCGTATCGAAAATTACAGCGCGGATCGTTGGAGAAAAAACGTCGTTATGCACTCCATAACGAAAAGAGAGAAATCCTCGAATGTATCTTTACCCCCCGAAAGACGCCTTCGGAAAACAATTGAAAATAGAGAGACGGAAGAAAGAACCGAATGCGAAATGCGGTTTTCGTCAACGTGCAACATACACTTTATTTCGGAATATACCATACATACCTAGGTATAGTTATATAATAATAACAACGTGCTGCGTTGAAACGTTGAAACGACATTAGTTCGGCGCAAACACACGAATAACCACATATACTCAATTTTACGTACATACATACATACATACATACATACATACATACATACATACATACATACATACATACATACATACATACCTACCTACATTACATATAGCAGAGAGCTACTAAAACCAAAACATCAGGGAACACGGGATAGACTGTGTACATTGCTAATTAGAGAAATGCACAAGGAGTAAATCCCTCTGCACTAAGCCTCTGATCCTCTACCAGCACCGCCTGCAGGCTATTAGCAGGAATCAGCACGATGCAGACACATTGATGAACTATTCACGTCAAAAGGTCGAAAATTCGAATTATGGATGTAAATTGAAATAGACTTTGGAGTGATTTTTTTCATTCATGAGCCATGTTCTCATTTTCACTTATTCCCATTTTCTTCCGATGAAGACGTACCTATATGATATCCTACGTCTGGAGATCGCCTCACCTCGCAGACAAGCACAGAATCTCAAAAACAGCAAAAATTATTCCATCCAATTTGCCGAATTAGCCAAACAACTAGTTATCCATCCTCTGGAGACGATTTCCTGGGTCTTCAGTTGGTTCGTGTGTGGTGGTTACCCACATCAGAGAGAAAGGTGGAGTCAAATTCAGCGAAAGTTCCGACGTCGGTGTATACCTACGTATACGCATCCCCATAGATTTGCCATGGATGTCGTCCCCGATAACAAAGAAGGTGCTATTGATATCTTGGTGGGCGGTTGCAGGTCCCGGGCTAACACTCGCTTCCTATTTCGGGTTGGGAAGCTCGTCTCTTGCGTGGAAATCCCTCGGGAGGAGCTCCTCCCAAAGAAAGGGATACCCACGCATACATGTATAGTCAAAAGTCCGTTCGGTTTTGGTCCGCTATCGACCGCAGGTGGTGTGTCGCATCCTCCTATTATCCGAACTCGGCTTTACTTTTTCTTTCTTTTTTTCTCCTTGCTTTCCTGCCAGGAACACATACGACCAATTTTTATACTTCCCTGGTCCCGTGCTTGTCCTGCAGCCTGTCTTTTATGAACAAACTCTTTCTTCGAAGGCGAGTTCTCTTCGTTCGTCTCAAGGCAGTTGAAACGACTTACGGCAACGCGTGAACGTTATAATATGTCAACGACATGGTAAGGCGATGTTCACAGCTCTTATACAACAGTTTTCTCTCTCTATCTTTTGTCCGCTGAGCACAGATGCTGAGGATTTGACAGTCCACGGATTATACCCACTACTCTCCACGAAAGATTATTTTGTATTATATGTTGGTACTCATACGTTACGGTCATTCATTCTCAAACAATAATCATGCCACTACCAGGCAAATTCATCCTGCCTACGTGACTACATTTGGATCCTATTCCCAAAGCCGTTTATTATACATTCTCGTACCTGCACAATCCTCTACGGCTCTCTATGATCACACAAAATATAAATAGCCATAGGTTATCTTCTCGGACGGTGGAAGATTGTTGAAAGCGCGATGGAAATGCCGGTACGTGGGAAATATAGAATTCAGGTGGTACGCCGTAAATAGTTCAATATACTACATAAACCTGATTGAACGGAAATTCTCGTCTAATTTCACAAAACTCAGATTAACGTATTGAGCAGTTGCCTCTTTTCATTTGATCGCAAAAGTTTGCTCTCTTGACGCAAATGGTGGATTAAGATTATGCACAATTTACGAATCATGGCTTGATCGTACATCAAGATCTTCGGCAGATTGTTCATCGTTCATGATGATATTGGCCAATTGAAAAACTCCTCTTCGGTTCGCTAGCTCCTCAGAAACAAGTATACTATATATACATAAGCAATTTTTCACCACGTTTCAGTGTCGAACCATTGATATTACTTGTATGTTGTAAATTTGTTGCGTCAACGTCATAAACTTGAGCCTCTTGAAAATAAACCTTTCCGACTATACAGTACCATGTATCGTACATACGTCCTCTTTGAGAATTCACTTCTGAAAGTACCTACGTTGAAGAAGCTGGCTCGCATACAACGAGACCGAAATAAGCTTGGAATGTCTTCGTATCATCAAACGATCCTTCTCCATCCAAGATTCATTCCGTATATAGCAAGTATAGAAGATCAGTTTGTATATTGTGTCAGTGAAACAGCCCGCCAGCGCCAGACTCGAGAATCCCGATAACTTACCCGCGTGAATGAACCTACGCTGAGCAACTACACTAATCTCCACACACCGCATACGCACATATCTTCATCTCATCCTCGGCGCACTGCACCAGCATCATGCGAAAGCTTGGTGTTACGATGCGTGCGATAGTCGACGCTAGGCAGACTACTCGTGTAAGTAATAAGAGAACGCTCTATCAACATCTGCTGTTTGGTTTGTTTAATAGGTGGCAGCATCCAGTCTGTTCCTTCGTATATTAGAGAGACAGGTTCGGTCATAGCTTACGCGTCTACGTGCATTCGGTGCGTATGTATTGTTTGTCCGTATACATCACACGGTGCAGGAGGGACGACCAATGACGAACTGAGTGACTGACTGACTCACTGACTGGCTGGCTGGCTGACTGACTGACTGACTGACTGACTGATGGACTGACGGTCCGTTCGCACTCGACAGTTCAAGTTCATTGACCCTGTTTGCTATACCGCCGCTCGCAGACTCGACACTCTTGAGTCGACACAGCGGAGCCCATTATTCTTTGATAAAATTGCAGAGCATATCGTTCGGTCGGTTCATTCGCGTGGGCAAGTTAGAAGAGGGCGTGCATTGGTCTGATTTCAATTTTTTTGCGAATTTTTTCTTCTCATTTTCTCTCTCCTGTTTCTCATACGATTTTAATATACATATTTCACTTGCTCCGCCGCCATTGAAAGGACAGAACAAAGTTGCTCGACGAAGAAAAGAAGAAGAGGAAGGAAAAAGAGAAAAAAAAAAAAAAACAAGAAAACAACACTCGGAAAATTTCATTTCGGAAGACTCACGAGCCTCCTCTCGGAAAGAGGAGAAGAGAGAGTGCCTGCGAAAGAGTGATTACGTTCGGAAGATGTGAGAAGAGAAAGAAAAAAAAAAAAGAAGTTTTCCCTGCCGCGTTTCCCCGAAAACTCTCTGGATTCTGAATTTCAGAACGCAATGATATCCGGAGGCCGAGGGTGCGAATACGTATACTTATACCTATACATACATTTATACACAGTAAATTTACGCGGGTATGATTAGGATCACGATTACCAGCGTGGTTCCGGTGTTTCGGGATCGTTAGGCCGAGCTTTTCGCTGCAGGAGAAGAAAAGCGAGGAGAGTAAGATAGAAAAAAGGAAAGCAAAGTAAAAAGAAACAGCAAATTATTACAAAAAGAGAGAGAGAGAGAGAGAAAGCGTGAGATGGAAGAAACAAATGAGAAACAACAACGCCCGCGTGGCTAGGTATGCCGAGTGTCTACCTGAGGCCATAATATCTCGCGGTTACTTTTCTCGCAGTCTGGGAGTTTTAGAACAAGTTTATACATAACAACAAACGAACCAAGAAGAGACTTTGGGATCTGTTGGAGCAACTTCTTCTTCTTTTTTTCACCCCCTAAAAGTTACTGCCGTTCCTGGAGTAGAAGAAAACTTGAAAGGAGAGACATATAATTTCTATAAGAATATCTTTACTAACCTATAAAGATTTATCTGATATCTACTGGTTTTCACTCATATAGACGTTACTATATGCCCTCGGATCGAAGATCAGATCCGTATACAATCTCATTTTTATGTTCCGATCATTATTCAACTGTCACCTCTACACGAGAGCTCCTATATACACATTCCTGTTCAATTCGTCACGCGTCTTTCACGTCCACGTTAGGCTGGGAATAAATTCGTATATAAGGTGTTGTTATTAGAAATGCATGCATGGGCTGATATGCAGCCAAGATACGCCCGCGCTACTTTAAACCATATATCAAGTCCGGCAAGAAAAATACTGCTACGTGTATTCTCCGCGTGTAGACCAGTGCAGTGGCTCGACGCCACACGGCCTGCTGCTGCTGCTGCTGCTGCTGCTGCTGCTGCTGCCCCCAAGGCGTTGCGTTGCGGGGTTGGTTGGTTGGTTGGTTGGTTGAATTTGCAAATTCTTCGAGGCGTTCGTTTGCATCGTACGAATACTGATGGCGAGGTCGTGCTACGGGAATATCCCTTTCTCTTCTGGCGCACTTCGCGAAATAGATCTCCAGACATATCCCGGATTTCTTATAGCGTTGCAGAGGTCAAGAAAGATGTTCTTCTATTGTTTTCGAGATAGCTAGGCAGGGAGGTACGTGTACGTATGTATACACGTGTTATGAATCTCCTGAACCAGAAACCCGTTTTTGTACCGCAGAATTATAGTATATCCGTAAATTTGAATCGCGGTTCAGTGCGCGTGTGCGCGTGCGTGGTTTTTTTCTCTCCCTTGAACATAACACGAAACATGCACGAATGTGAGAATCAATTCGGAAAGGAATCAAGGGAAAACGTTTTCGTAGGAACAAGAAAACTGCAGATTCTTGAAAATTCTTCTTCATGAATAATGAATCGTGAATATATATCGACGAAATACGGCGTCTCTCCCTCCTACGCTTTATACTTTCAATTCGAACTCTCGACACGACCCAATCCAATACTACTACTACTACTCCACTATTGAGTAGACAAGACAAGACCACCGTTGTTGAGAATGTCCTTCGGAAAATGTTCACGACAAATTTGCATCGTGGAAAAAGTCTGCAGGTAATAAGGCGCCGGATAGGTACTTATTATAATGTTACTGGGGTTGAAAAGAGCACGTTTGGATGTATACATGCATACAGCTATATTTGATGCAGGTGCCAAAGAAAAGTACCAGGCGAACGTCTTCTCTACACATGATCGTAGAAAAAATCACCCCAGTTATTCGCGATTCTTGTTTTTCGAAAAACGAATACCAAAACCATTTTCCAATGTGTTGAATAAGGAGATCGCTATTTTTCTCTACCTCCTTTTCTCCGGTATAGCAGGTTGAGTCACGGAAGAGAAATGAGTACGCCAAGCTGAAAATGTAAATCGAGAAATATCAAATCCC
Source organism: Phymatocera aterrima (assembly GCA_963170745.1). Classification (NCBI taxonomy): domain Eukaryota; kingdom Metazoa; phylum Arthropoda; class Insecta; order Hymenoptera; family Tenthredinidae; genus Phymatocera; species Phymatocera aterrima. The sequence goes on from OY720660.1 coordinate 21,973,624, forward strand.
CGGATGTCGTCTTTCTCCTCCTCCTCGTCGTCGTCGTCGTCGTCGTCGTCGTTGCCGTTTTTCGATAAAAATTCACGTCTTATCTCCTCCAGAGATGCGCGGCAAACACCTCGAGACTTACCACCAGCGGCCGGATATAATATGCAGAATCTAACAAGGCAGCGGGAGCGCCAGATGCTGGCAATTGTTTCATCGCACCGTAATACCCGGCTTCTAGTCTCTTCCGCGCAAATTCCCGCGTATTCTCCTACCATTCGCTGTATTAGTGTGTGTCTAGGCATCTGCGTTACTGCAATTGGGATAACGATCACTTTTCATGTGAATATTGAGCCTGAAATGTTATGGGAATGCAGCTTATTTCAAATTTGTGGAATGAACTAACAAACAAATCGAATATAGGATAACAAAAATTGTTGTGCTTCATCCCTCCCGTATGAATATCGGCGAGTATATACCTTCCACGGTATAATCTCACGTTGTATTAGGTATAGTTTAAGTTCAGGGCTGCTGTCGTATAGATTATAGACTTACGGAGAATATGGAGTTTGCAATAGCCAGTAGCACGGGGTCGCGGGGTTTCCAACGTTATCACGATCCGATGTTGGAAACTCTGAACGTACAACCTCACGGGTGTCTCTCTGAGTGCCTCGGGGTGACCTGGGGAACGATCCTTGAACCATCAGGTGCAGGTATCTTCGAGGTAAGGCGAAAGAGAGTCGCTGGGGGAGGATATACCGGTTAAATTCCTAAGGGGAACCCTTCCGACCACTCTTGGGCCTCGTTTTCCTCGCCTCGCGTCTATCCACAGTGATCGCAAACTTTGGAAACTCCAAAATTACGAAACTCCAAAACCTCACCTAAGTTACGTTACGTTACGTTACGTTACCTTACGTTACCTTACTTTACCTTGCGCTGCCATCCCGCGTCCACGACGTTCAGAGTTGGCCGAGCGCAGTAACAAGCTTCGCGCGCTAAAATGTATGCACATATTTACGTATATCTATGAATATTGTATGGATACGAACACGCAGGTACAAGAGCGGAGAGCTTGTAGTAGTATGTATGTATATACATCGAGGAAAGGAATTGTTGACACGAATTTGCATTTCTATTCGCGCCGCTTATCGTATTATGATATCTTGATAATGTATCTATTTGACACGAAATTTTCATTCGATCCTCTACGAGGGACGCGTGAAAAGATGAACGAGAAACAAGAATCTTTTGTTTTTTTCATAATCGGATATAGTGGTTTGAATTTATTTTCGATTAGTAGCTCAATTTTATCTTCTTTCGGCTTTTCGTTCCGCGGGCTTTCTCATTCCACAGCCGGGTTTTCTTCTTTCTTTCTTTCACTCATGTCACGGCGGGTCGATAAAAATTTCCGTGGAAATGAGATCGGTCGAAATTTCGTAAATTCAATCTTGGTTTACTACGGTTTCAATAAAGCGTTGATATTTCCTGCAGGCTTTCCGGGGGGTAACTTGGGGATGGAATATTTTTATCGCTAGATTGCTATCGGAGAAAATATATATGTGTAGGCATATATAATACTGTATATATGTATATATTTTTTCTCTTCTTCGCCAAAGTTTATCGTAACTATACGCGCCCGTGTGTATCATCCCGCGATTGATCCGGATTCGCTTTATATGGTTAACAAGATTTTCGAATGGCAGTAACTCAGGATTAGTTTTCTTTGCCGAATTATCTTGGCATTGAAATAAGTAACGTCGTATTTACTTCATTTTTCCTTCTCGGAGGAGAAAGTGAAGAAGAAATAGTTGTACGATTCCCAAGTGAAGTGGAGAAAATTCAATTGAATTTTATCATGTTCTTATCTCTCCTCACAAATAATATATTAGTATAATGTCATACGATACAACGCGACTGATACGTCTTAGAAGCTGGATCGGAGCTCCGACAATCTACTCCTACTGATTTTCAAGCTTTTGATAACACGAGAGAGACGCTAACAAAGAGCGAGACGCAGACGCAGACCGGGACGTAGACGTAGATGACTAGGTATACACACACGTATCTATAACGTACGCGTTACGCGATCTGCGTTGCGTAGGCTCTGAAACGTGAGGCGACATAGTGGCGTCGTTTTGGTATCGTTGTACATTAACGTGACGATGGAAAACCACGGAACGGAATCCATATATACAGTCCTATAACATACCTCAGACCTCAATAATTATAAATTGTACTATGGAATAATTCACCGCGTGACGTAAATAGTCGACGAGATAATGATTCTATTATATTTCACATGTATGCGTCGTACGTGCGTTCACGCAGAACAGGGATAGCCGCCTCGGCTGGGCAGGATATTGCCAATTAGCTTCTCTCATTGTCTCCAAAGAATCACGATGTCTTTTCAATTCCAATCGCTCGTCAACATCCTCCTCGTCTCTACATTTACGAATAGAGAATCTCACGTCATTCGTTAACAACATGCTTAACTCGTCGGAGCGGCGCGGCCATTATTCCGGCGAACTGTAACAGCAGCGTAATTTGGAAATTTCAATTTCTTCTTCTCTTTTATACCCTGTACAACCTATTCTATTTTCTCTCTTTCTTTCATCATACGTAGGTACTATATAGCTGTTTCGTATGAAAATCGGTTGAATTTCTTCGCATTAGGTATGTTGTTAGTATCGGCATCAGTTCTTTGTTTCTCGTTATCCCACAGTTCCTCGAATGAAAATGTGTTTTTAATCGTAGCTCATGAATGGGTTCGTTGGTTGCCGGTTCGCCTTGGCTGGTAGTGGTAGTGCAGCCGCCAGGTTACCGGGAAGCCGCTGCTCTGCCGTAGGGTAAAAAGGAAGCGGTACTTCGAAATCGACGTACGAGCAAACACCGGAAACTTTACAGACCCATTCATTCTATATACGCTATGAAAATATTCAAAGTTTCTGCCCCACGTATGTTTTCCTCGGGAGGGAGTGAGGGGGGGGGGGGGGGGTTCTTTTCTTTTCTTCCATTTTTTTTACCCCTTATTCCCTATCTCCTCCTCCCCTCTCCTTCGTCCGGTTAGGAACGAAATGCCGATTTTACGAGTGTAATTCCGTCACCCCACCAGACTGTCTCCCATCTAATCTCATGATTTTCGGCCTCTTTTATTTCTTCAGGAAGTGGAGGAAGTACTATACCTGCTGAAAGTCCTGAAAGTCTTAAAAAGTCCTGAAAGTCATGGGGCATCGGCAAACTCTGGTGAAATCTTGATATTCGATTTTATATGTACCCAGGCAAAAACTATTTCGATTTAATGCAACGGAAACAGATTTTTCCTTTTATCTTATCGTTATATTTTCCGATACGACTCGTCGAATATATTGTACTCATGTCAGTAACTGCAGTTTCGGATTCAAACCTCACTACTACGGCTAAACAAAATATGTGGATGCAGTTATTTTCTCCCCCACTGTCTCATCGATTGGTCGCGTATGTACGATTATGACACCCTTGCGATCTCTCTGGATGTAAAGAAAGAACGGGAGGGAAAGGAGAAACAAAGAATCAGCCGGGCGGAAGAAATAGAAAAAAAAAAATTTGTGGAAAAGATCCCTTTTGCCAGATATGAAATACACTTTTGTCGCTTTAAGTATACCGGAGCTAGGTACGCAGTACTTCGAGGTAGCGGCGAAAGAGAAAAGCCGAAGTGTAGAGCCACGTGGAAAGAACAAAAAGAAGGGGAAGAGGAGGAAGAACAGGGGCCGGGGAGTTACTGGATGAGAGAAACTGGCACAGATCTTAAAACACGAAGAAGAGTGGTTGCCGGGATGAAGTAAGAGAAAGGAGCCTCGCGAACGACCGGATGCTGCAGGAACCACACGTAGTCTACGCGTAAAGTCTCCAGTCTAGACGAAATTGAATTTAAATATGAATACGAGGAACTTGGATTTCTCTCCTATACCTATCCGGCCTTTCGACCATTCCCCCTAGCGCCGGTTACGATTTGACTCCCGTTCTTCTATCTCTAAAACTATCCCCACCGAAGGTCGCGTTTGCCGAGTCGAGTGATTGAGCGCGACATTTTTCTCTTCATATTTCCTAGTTTCTCTTTCACGATTGGACTAACGTCACTGTATTCTCTTACCCGCTGATCCGTCATGCTCGCGAGGCGTTCGAAACACCGGCTAAAGTTTAAGGAAACTTATTGAACGATTGAAGAGCGATTAAAATTTGTAGAAATTGGTGCTGCCGCTGCTGCTGCTGCTGCTGCTGCTGCTGCTGCTGCTGCTGCTGCGTAATATTTTTGCTCTGTGATGAAAAAGTTCCGAGGAATGGAATAGAAGGAGTGATGTGGAAATGGAGTAAAAAGTATAAACGCGATTCGTATTATATACGGATGGTGATATAACCTCGCAGTGGCGTTAACCCGATTTCTAGTTTTCACCCTGATGCAACGGTCGCGTTGGCGGCGGCGTTCGCGTTGGTACCGAGCTGCAGCTGCAGTTGTTCTTTTCACTGTGATAAATCATCGTAGGTACCACCTATCGAAGAAACGAAAAGAGCGAAAAATGGAGTGAGCGAAGGAGTTGGGAAAGCCGGGGGAAGCGGTGGATGGGGGCTGGATACCCCAGCTGCATTCGTTTGATGCATCTTACAGCGCGCGGAAGGCTGGCGATAAATCTCTCTCAACTATCAAACTGTATACCTAGAAATGAGAAAAAGAAGAAGAAGATGAAAGTAAGAGAAAAAGAGAGAGAGAGAGAGAGAGAGAGAGAAAATAAACAAATGGAACAAGACGAAGTCGAAGAAGTAGAGGAAAAGTACACCTAGAGAGACTTGAATCTCGGATATAAATCCCCAACTATTTGCACCCTCAAACCACTATAAACTTACCGGAAATCAGTCATATCAGGACGTGACTGTCTACTATATTCTCTATAGCTACGGTCCCGTCCGGTTGAAGGTGTAGGTATATATATATATATATATATATACACATATATACCTATCACATGGTCTTATAACTCGAACAATTTCACCAGCCCAAAACAAACTTGTTTGTAGCTTCATTTCCGCCGGCCGCTACCCCTTGACCGTCGTTCGTGAAACCCGAATCTTGAACCCCGAATTTCGAATCTCAAACCCTGAATATGATGGAAATAATTTATCGGCCATAGTGCAAACTCTGACTTGTGTATTCGGAGGCAATATTTCCGTTTTCACAATTTCTCAGCGTAAATATGGGGCGCGGTGTACCTTGGAGAAAAAATAATAACAAAACAGTGCGTTGTAGGGTGGGGAATCCCACGTCGAAACGAAGACGTTTGAACTTACTGGCCTCCGATTGTCTTCATAATTATTTTACATGCAGTTCTTCCGAACCATGGAATCCACAACGGAAAGCATTTTTCGATCGGGCCTCTCATCTTTGAATTACGCTTGTTTCGAAATTCGCGGTTTTTACAGAAGCGAAAACTTTGATGTATCTTTTCTCAATGACAGCTCGATCTAGGAAAAAAAAATAATTAGACGTGGAACGTTCATTTTGAGATACCTAAACTTTTCGGATATTATTCCCTAATTATTGAATTTTAAACATCAACGAATTCCACGCTATGACTTCGATAATAAAGACAAAATTAATTTTTGAAAAGAAACAAAAAAAAAAAAAAAATGTTGGAAAAGAGGAAGATTTTAAGACCTCACATCAAACCCTGGGCTCTCTGCAATTTTACGAGCTTCTATTGACCGCATGATTGTTTTATTTTATTTATATTATGAGCTATGAATTCATTTTTGTATTTTAGCTTCGATCATTGGGTGAAATTTATACGATCTTGCGACGGATAATTATTATATCTCTGTATATTGGAGACGGTAACGTTATTGGATGAAATTTTTGCAACGATTTTTCCAATGTATCTGTTCCCAAGGACGATTGTATGAAACAATTTTATTCCTATGATAAAGTCCTCGTTTTGAAGTGGAATGCCCCACCTATTATATGTAATATACATACCTACGTGCGCGCACACACACACGAAAAACGCAAACACTCGTTGCATACGCCCACGCTTCTCTATACAATATTTAATTACGATCGGTGCAGGATACTAAAGCTCTGTTCGACTTTTTGCTTGCCGGTAGTTTGCGGAGGGGGTTGTTCCCCCCCCCCCCCCCCCCCCCCCCCCGTTTTTTTCTCTACTTTTTTGGGGGGGGTTTTTCGGTTCTTGTGTCCTATAACTCTTCGTCGTTCGCGTGTATTTACGTACGTGGACGTCACGGCGCGGCGGTAACAAGAGACCGTATTCCTTGCAAGAGCCAATAACTTTTGATTACACCTTTCTCTCTGAATACGGTCTATATATATATATATATATATATATATATATATATGTACACATATATATGCCTATTCTGAACTCGTGATCTCGTTTCAAAAGGGGAGGAAGCATCGACCTTTTAAACTACGCACCAAAAACAGAGCCGAGTATCATTGAGCGTCATAGTTTCGCGTCGGAGAGAGCGAAGAAGAAGAAAAAGAAAAAGAAAAAGAGAAGAGAAAAAAAAAAACACCAACGAACGAAAAAAAGAGAACAATATGCGTAACAAGAAGATGAAGATGAAGATGAAAAAAGAAAAAATTCGTTCACCATTCCTCCTGCAACGAAACGGAAGACTTTAGCTATATAATAAACAGGAAGAAATATCACGTTGAATTTTAACCGGCTAGGGAAATGTTGGAATTTTTAATAATCACGTTATTGCCCGGGCATTTCCGTCGCGCGGAACTACATGTTTCATTTTTTATTTTGATCTTTTTGTTTCATTTTTTCTTTTTCTTTTTCTCTTCTTTGTAACTTAAATCGAGTTTCAGCGGTGCTTGTTCCTCATCTTCCTTTCTCTTCCTTCTTTATTCAATCTCACGCAATCCACCTACGTCACGAATATATATTATACCTACTCAACGGTCGATTCGTTTCTCTGAAAATATAACCCCGTTGGAATATTGCACGTGTATTATGCATGTCAACTCGATGAAAAGTTACCGGATTTTGAACAAAGCCTCCTCCCGCTTTGTTTCGAGGTTAGGTGTACCCGTCCGCATTCACATCGCTGAACATGATGTACACACTTACATACACGAGCAGCAAAACCAGCGGAAACCAGAGAGCAAACTGTCGTAGCAACGTTCCGCATTTCTCAACATTTACCGGCCACCTATCTTCTCCCTTCCCCTCGGCCCTGTTTCGAACGGATGTAGTAAACAACCCTATTAGTCGCCCCGCGGGCTACTGCTCCCAGCCAACCAGGATTATAAAACAACTAATCGCGTATTTACCGAACAAAAGAAAAAATATAGCAAAACAACGACCGACGGTTCAGGGCTTTGGCTTTGGCGTCTTCCTTTTTTCATCATTTCGAACAAAATTGTAGAATCCTCTTCCTCTGCTATTCGGGTGCCGTAAGATCGGGTAGTATTGCAACTTGGGAAACGAGAATATCACAAGACGCTTACAGTGCAGATAACAGACTGAATATTGATCGATTTATTTGATCATGCCTGATGCATCTGTCAACACTGCAGTTGTAAAGTCACGGGGGATCGCGGTTAATTTACTATTCGAAATTGTAGTTTATAGTTTACGGTCTGGATTCGAGGTCCGAGATTCAAGACAACGCAGAATGCGGTTTGTAGCATGGTGCAGCCGTAGGTCCCTTTGCCGGAAAGTTGTCGGATGGGTTTTACCTCAATGCACATTGAACTACGGATAGGTACTAGATGTGGGGTTCCATTGGTTCCATTCCGATTCCAACCCATCCAACTGTGTGACCTGAACACCGTGAGATTCCCACGAAATTCGCATCAATCGGTATCTCGGAAGCAAAAGTTAATCCTTGCCGATCTGCGGGGGAACTCGATGCTGCCTTCCTCTATGACCGCACACGGTGGGTGTAGTTTCTCCGTCAAAAGGCGGGAGGTCGAAGGTCAAAGGTGAAAGGGCAAAGGTGAAATGCGCCTCACCGTTCACTGATTAAATTGGGCCGGTTTTCGCGGTATAAGCATTCTCCTTTTCCCGTTCAACAGAAGAATAACGATTTCACGCGCGCGTGCCTTTGCCAAAGGTGTTTTTCATCCAGCTTACAGTTTTGTATTCCTCTTTCTTCGTCCCATTTTCTTTTTTCTTTTCTCATTTTACGGAAATCGTGCCCATCCCTGTGTCCTCTATTTTCTTTTCTTACGTCTCTCGTCGTGATCATCGCGCTTCTTGTCTCGATGAACTCCGTGCCCTTGAAATTAAAATCCTTAAAGTGCATGCACTTCTATTTTATATTCATTCTCCTTGTTCTCTCCACCAGTCGCCGAGGTATGACCGCCGGCTTACGATCTGCAACTTGAAGATCTCGTACCGAAGTCTTGAATCGTGATGACTTGACTTTGTTACAAAAACTACGTCGGTGAACCCAAGTTTTTCCAAGTATGTGCCATCTCATTTTCTAGTATATATACCGCCGAGTTCTAAAGAAGAAACTTAAGACTTTATTCGCTACTTACAAAAGAAACATTCAAGTTCTGCCTCCAGCTCTTCGTACTTGTGCGCTTGGAATAGAGGGACTGCGTATTCTTTTCTCTGAAATGTTTTGATACTTGCTCATTTTACTCAGGTCGGAGTATCCATTCGTTCACTGTCACGCTATCTTGTTTCAACTTCTTCGTATAATTAAATACTCGCATTTGGATAATTAATCGTTGTATCCCTGTATCACCTTACTTGGTGGAGTCAAATATTTCAATGAAACTTACTAACAGCGAACCGACAACGACACTACCACCGCGCCGCCTTCCCTCTGCTTTTTGTTTCGTGACGCCGTAGTGCAGGTAAAATAAAGTCCACCTTCTTCGTGCATTCGTAGTGGTAACCGTCGCGTCGCTCACATGTACTATACCTGCAACGTTCAACGTTCTTTTCAACGTTCGGTTTGCCCGGATGTGTCAACCGTGTTGGTGACAGCCTGGTATAAATAAACGTATTAAAACCCGTCAGAGAATATTTTGAGTGAACGTGCAGGAGCATTCCCCCGTTAAACGTGAACAGACCTACTATAGATAGTCGATAACAGAATTTCTCACACGCGCACGCAATTTCGTTTTTTTAATTAATTTCATAGCGACAATAAATAATCCCGAGAACAATTTGGGGGGGGGGGGGGGGGGGGGGGGGGTCAAAAACTGAAAAGAGAGAAGGAAACAATACAAAATTTATTTAAACAGCTTCTATTCAAACGTCAATTCCTCGAGTGATCGATCGATCATTTTATATATGTCCGACATCGCCCCGCAATTATGTAACGTGGCATTAAAATATTAAGAATTTCAGATTGGTTCAACCGTTTGTTCCGTTTACACAAAGTCATGAGGTGAAATTGAAGTTTACTAGTTTCCCCGATTCTATTGGAGAACTCAGTTGCCTCCTGTCGTCTCTCCCTGTTGAGAGAGGGTGAGATTAATAGTGTCGTTGCGCGAGGGAGGCGCGTGGTCCCGTTATATATGCAGGGGTAGGTAGCGAGTCGGTCTGCCGTTCGCTCGCAAGGGTGCGACCGTAACGGTGTGAAGGGAGGGAGGAGGAATAAGGGGCCGGGGAAAGGAGGGGCGCCGTGGCAATCTCACTAATTGTAATTAAACACACCACCGCGATAATTAATCAGCCTGATTGGAATTCTGCACCGTAGCATGCTGCTTTTCTAACGGCGTAAGTCCGTCTGTCTTTCTGCCCGCACGAATACAACCTATAGGAGCCAGACACGGCACATGGTACGACCATCGCGGGAGCTTAGCGCTTAGCAATGCCAAGATGATCCTACTCCTTTCCGCGAATGTCCCATCCGGATCAAGATCCTCTTCCTTCGACTCGAGATCCTGATAGTTCGTGACAATGCAGGCAGGGACTAAATTCAGGAAACGAAGAAGAGAGGAGGGCAGTCGGATCCTTCTCGCTTACTGCCTGTCTTCTAATCAGGAACAGGAGAAACTTCTAACCGCCTATAGGTCCCGCTTCCGGGCCACAAAACGGTAGATAGCTGACAGGGCGCCACGCTCACCAGCCCCACGTAGTTTAATTAAGCGGAACTAGGGGCGCCTCTCTCCATCTCTTCGACTTCCTTTTTCTCTCGTACCTACCCTCCACTACGGAATGAAGAACCAGGTTCTCTTTCACAGAGTTGTTCAAGTCAAGGGTCGTTATCATTGTCATAACGATATTCCTTTTTTTTTTTACCGATACTTCATTATCATTTCTCATTCTTCAATTGCGATTGAAACAATCGCCGGTTCTCCGCATATCTGAAATACCCTTTGCTCAAACTCTTTTTACGTTTAGGTTGAAATGTAATAAGACGATGAGTGTCAGTGGAGAAGAAAAATATATAGTTGTGTAGCGCGGCGGCGTGTGAGCGCCCATACGATTCTTGGGAATCGTTATTATTGTTATCGTTGTTGTTACGCTCGGTTGCTATTCTTAGGATTCCGACCTAGGGAATGATTATCCGTTAGTCTAGGGTCGATGAAGTGCGAGGGCGAGGGCGAGGGCGAGGGCGATGGTGAGGCGAGCGCTGGGCGAGGCGGTGTACTCCGTGCAGAGTTTGACGGATGGGGTTCCCGCGTTTTTCCCACGGATCGACTAAGCTCCGATGTAAATTCGTGCTGCTGGTTTGCGATGGTGAACTACTATAGTAGCTGCTGGCGTGCGACGCTGACGCAAACACCAACACCAACGCCAACGCCAACGCCAACACTGACGCAGATATGCGGTACCTGATACTCCGACGTCCTTTGCTATGGAAAGTCAACGAGCAGTGCCTACCTACCTATACTAGCGTGCGCGTATTGCGTGTCGCCAATCTCCTTGGGGAGCTAATATTTTCAACGACGTGGTCAAGATAGGTTGGGTTAGTCGAGCTGCTTTTCTTCCCTTTCCACTCTTTCCACTTTTCACTTTCAACTTATCTTTCTTTTATTTCTCTCCTCCGTCTCCGCCTCCACCTCCACCTCCACCTCCACTTCGGTATTGGAAACTATTCGATATTTTCTCCCGCGTCACGTTCCGCCGCTATGGCGCGAGCGTCACTATGAAAAATCTCGAGGAAAGCTTTCCTTCTGTTTTTCCGCTTCCTATATCACGATTTGATCTCCTCTTGTTTTATGATCCAAAATATGAAAGAGCCCGTCGCTGAGGCCCATCCATCTTCGATTCATCTGCAATGAGAGACTTGAGAGTTCTGAGGGGTGGGTTGAACTTAAACTTCACGTTGTCAGGAGTTCCTACCTCACTCCTATGTATTCCTTCTACTCTTCATCATCATCTCAATGCAAGGGAACGCGCAAGACGCAGGCAGTGAACCTGGCAAATAGACGAACCGAACACTGTGCAATTCTACGCTCAACTATGCAACTCCACCTCCCGAAACTTTGAGCAAATTACCGACTAATTTCGTAACTATTCAAACCCGTCTAGCACGTGTGCTAACCTCAATCCCTCCCTCGCCACTGCTTCTTACGCTCTTCCTCCTCTCCTCTCTTCTGTTCCGTTCTCTTCAGTTAACCAAGTTCTGCGTTAGTGCCGTAAGCACCGAAACTTAACTTGCTTTTGGTCACCGCTGCCAGTCTCGAAAAGGAAATCCAGGAGCATGCGAATGAGGATGAGGATCGAATTCTGAAAGCTGTAATCGTAACACCATTCGCGATCGATATCGACTCGGTTCAAGATTCCAGTCAGACATACCATTTACTTGTGATGCCAGAGTAGTTGAAACGATTTGTCTATATACCCACATTGCGGGACGTTCATATTTCGTTAATCCAACGTCGGGGAAAAGTTTTTCGCGGCTCAGCTTCCGTTGGATTTGCTTAGCTTTCGTTAGTTTCATTTGGTTCGACTGGCATGCTCACTCGGTTCGGGCAATTCTGCTTGAATCTCTGTTTTATAACGAGTATTTTTCTCCCATCTTCTTTATCCGCTTCCTCCTCGTCGTCGACGTGGCTGTGGAATGTTTGCAGAAGCGTATACATGTGTATAACAATGTGTAAAAAGCATGGTCAGTTGACCGACCACCAGTTTTAATGTACCTTGATGATGGTCTCTCTCTCTCTCTCTCTAGCGTGAAACCGCACATATTAGGGCAAAAAATGTACGCGTTAAAGAATTGTAGGAACGATTGACTCGAAATTAATTACTTGCCGTTCGGTAGAATCACTCCTCCTCACGATTCGAGACCCTGAAGGGAGGAAAGAAAAAGGAGTTATTTTGTTGTATGAATTCTGCAAGTTTAACGTCCATTGAGCCAATGGTTTCCGAGATACGTGAACGGACTACCACGTTGGAGAACACTGCAGTTTCGAAAAATGAACTCGATTGTTTGCTAATTTATCCTAATGAAAATCTTACGGAATAATCGAATCGCTTCCGCATCACAGTCTTAACCGAAAAAGTTATCAAATTTCAACCCATCCTTCCACCTCTCACGGGTTTCAGACTGAGGGCTCTCCCTCCATCCACGTTTCATAGTTCAGCGCTGAGGTAAAGAAGTAAATAGTTATTTTTGAGTAACGTGAAAACGATGTGAAAACTTGTATACGTATGCAGGTACCCGCGTTCCTCGGAGTTCCTTGACCACGAAGCAGACGCTTGCTCGTCGTTGAAGTTTGTTGGCGCAGTAACAATTATAAAGTGATTAACTCGAGGATTAACTAGTCTCAGTATGAGGATCATAACATTGTTTGGCAGTTCGAAGCAGGAGTAGGTAGGTATTCCGTTCTCGAAACGACATCATCGTTGCTCCGCGGTGATTGTCACTCGTACGTTTCCCCCGCCGACTGCTTGTTCTACGAGAGCAACGCGCTCAAGTTTTCCGTTAGTTATACCGGCTCGTGTTGTTCCTGGTAGGTACTAACAATAAAACTCTCCACCGCGACACTCACGTTTCGGTATAATAGCCCCGCGTTAGCAGCACCGTAGCTCTTTTATTGAGTGCTTTATTCATGACGTTAGGTTAGGCTTCGCCAGCCTTCCTAGTATGCTCTTGGTTTTTGCTGATCAGCTTATTTCATCTGGCATCAAATAACAGTTCCCTCCGAGGGCGATAAAATTCTATAGAAAGTCAATCGCTTACATAAATCTTTCCTATTCCATCTCCGCTACATTAACCCCGTGGTCGCCTCACATGATTAATTGCGAATAATTCAGCAATGATACCAACGTACCATATTCTATCCAATATTTCATGGACTGGCTGCATCATTTCTACTATAGACATGCGACTATATATTATTTGAGAGGATTCATTCTAATTTTCATTCAACCCCTCGAGTCACGTATTCTTCCCCAACCCCGTAAACGTCTATGGGGCATACTTTGTTACCTTCCTACTCTTCGACTTCCCTCCTACGTTCGTTGACCCCAATTATAGCGCCAAGTCAATTTTTTCCCTCATTCTATTTGACTTTTTCTCGTTTGTTCTTGTTTTTGTATGTAGGTGCATTTTCCTTCTTCTTCTTCTTCTCCTGCTTCTGCTCCTGCTCCTGCTCCTGCTGCTGTTGGTTCTTCGTCTTCTTCTTCTCCTTTTTGTAAATGTTACGCGTTGTTTTGCCTTTCTCAGGCACAGATTTATTGTACCGCATGAGAGAAGGGTGGAAACGTGGAAGAGGAAGGACGGAGGAGGGAAGGGGCATCGCCTACCTAATGGCCCGTGCAAGTCGATAGCTGAAATCCCTTTATTTCCATACTCGTGCTAAGTCGTTTGTCGTTCGCCGTTTCCTCTTTGTCATATCCCACCTACTCCTAAATATTGCACTAACTTTTCTATTATTTTCGTATAATAAGTAGTTTAATTCACTCTGCGAAGTCAGGTACGTACTCTTCTTCCGATGAAATTTGATCTCCGATTGTCTGGATTGATTTTCAGTTGGACAAATCGACGGTTTTCACGAGGCGTAACGTGTGCGCTTCGAGTGAACCGTACTTCTTACCAAAAGTCTTTCGAAGATGAGAAAAACCGGGAATGAACACAAGGCGGTATCCCTGTTTCTGGTGAATGCGAAGACTAGAGCATGCAGGCACTCTAATTTATTTGTCTTTCTCTCCCTCCCGCGTTTTCGGTCTTCCTCTTTTGTTTCTAGGTGTCGAATCGGGGAGAAGGCGAGAATTCGAGTTGTCCGCGTCCACATAGGTCGGTAGAAAGCTGGGACCACGTAAACATGGGGATGTAGACGTAGTATTGTTGGGCGTGACACATAGTCGTGGCAGCCAAGCCGTGTACCTGCGGGAACATTAACTGTCGCAGCGCAGCAATTGCCGGTGGTTGATTGTTTCGCGACAATAGGTCCATTACCGGAGCGAGTCCACCACCCGCGATTCAATCCGCCTGCAGGGAGGTGCTCGTGCGTTCTTAGAAGGGAAGAAGTGGAAAGAGAGGAGAAACGGAGAGAGTTCGTTGGTTGGCTCGTTCGTTCGTTCACTCACTCGTTCATACGTTCGCAAGTCTATCTAATATTTTATTCGGCATTTTTCCCGTTTGTCGGAGTGAGTGTTTTCCTCGCGTCATCGTCATTGTTCGCGTATGATTCAATCGGAAAGGATGAAATGGGCTTTGCCCTCATACCTGCCCTCCTGTCGCCTAGCCTCGCCTGGGTTCGGTTAGCTTCGGGTACGAACTCGTCCGAAAAATTTACCGACCTGCTTTCCAACCCCTGTGAGCTTGACGCCTTTATTTCGTTTTTTCTCACCACTTCCTCGTTGTTTTATGGCTTCCAAACTCTTACTTATTCATTTACTCACCTTCAAATAGAGAGACAATTTCTAGATTATATTTAAACGCTCTACGGAGAAGTTTAGCGTATCTTCTACGCCGATTTCATAATTTGGTCGTATATATGCCGCAGGGTTCTTTGGGGGATAACATAATACCCGAAATATCGGTGGGTAATATTTCCCGACCATCTCATCGTCGAGAGGGACATTTTGTCCTCCGACTAATGTAAGAGAAGGCGGATTCTCCAATTGAAGGATTAGGCGTAAACCGTAGACATGTGCGAATATACGATAGATACATCATCTGTGTGTGTCCGCCTCATTCTCTGAATGCAAGTCCTCTTGTGCTCTGCAGGGTGGATACTCGAGCGCGAGAGGTCTTTGACACCACTTACAAAATTGTACCCTTTGAAAGTAAAAGAACCCCTTTGATTTATCTCTTTTTATTTTATTTTTTTCGCAGGCGGGCGCACTTACGGAACTGCCTGGAAAAGTTGAAAGTACTGGTCCCACTAGGTCCGGAAACCTCGAGACACACCACACTGGGACTTCTCACGAAAGCGAAACGTTTCATCAAGGTAAGTTCACGCAGGAGTCGTCTACTCCGTTGCCTCATGCATACCTCATACATACATTCACCCCGCAAGGCCAAGCCTCTTTTTTCTTTTTTTTTTTTGACGGGATAGAAATGGCTCGACAAATTATTCTGATCAGAGGTCACGCACGTCTCGCGGGACCATCTCTCATCTTCATTCAGTTGCCAAAGTGTTCATACATATACACTCCATCGTCGATAGGTGGATACGAATATCAGACGATGTTGGTTTTATTTTTTCTGTTTTATACTTCTCAACAAGACCGTTGAGGGGTTGATATCTTTTCTTGTGGTTCTGCACATCTGATCACATTATCTTCCTCTGTATCATGAACTCCGTATCTTATGTATTGCCCGGAGTGGATCGGCGGCGAAGGAATTTGAAGCACGGAATTCACTCGTTCCTTTTAGAAATACAATGTGAATGTGAACATAAGAAGCTGCTGTCTTGTCAATGAGGAAGAAGAAGGGGAGAGGTGAAGAGTACTACTCTACCTCTACCTCTACCTCTACCTATGCGTACAGTGAAAGCTAGGGAAACTCAAAACTCCATAATTCTTGCCTGATGCAAGGATGCAATTTGCTAACTGCGCGGGCATTGTGCAAAACCTCTTTGTTGCGACACCTTCACCTCTCGCTCTTCTTCTTGCTTGCTCGCCGCGGCTTGGTGAGACAAGGGAGAGGGAGGAGGGTGGCCGTTTTCCTCCTCCTCTTCCTCCCACTCCTCGTTATCCTTCTCTACTCTTATCTCTTCCTCCTTTCTCGAGGAGAGAGGGAGAGAGAGTGCCTTTGAACGAGGTTCTCGTTCTCTCGGGCGTACCTAAATTACCAGAGATTTCGTTCCGACTCGAAGCGGACGCGATATGGCGGCGGAGACAACGGAATATTCATTACCTAATGCGCCAACGCAGCCACGTGAATCTTACTCTTACTTACCTTCCTCTATCCTTCTCTGTACTCATACCTAAACAACAGTTGCCGCTGCCTGCATGACGGGGACGTGGAATAAGCTAGTACACGAACGGAGTCCTCCTCCCTGCCTGCCTCCCTCCCCCGCCCCCTCCCCCACCGTGCTATATCTTCACTTTGCCGCCGTGTATGTATGCAGGTATAACTACACACCACTTACGTGTGCGTACAGTAGGACGTGAATTACGCCGAGAGACGTATACCTGCTATTTTGAACATTGTTGCTCCCGGTGTTTCCAACTACAACTGAGATGAAAATTCACATTTTTCACCGGGATGAGCTTCTTTCTTGTTCCTCTCCAGATACAGTAGCTAGCTGCGGGTACCCGCCATGTTTACAGGTGTGAAACCGGATCCTCCTTTCGCCCATAAAACAGCTTTACGGAAAGTTGGATTGAATTCTCGAATTTTTCTATTTCAATACTACCTTGTGAGAAAGGAAGTAAGAACTTCGGAAAATCCGTCAGTTCTTCATCGTGATCTATGAAAATGTGAAAAGACTTCGAACTAACTTTCCAAAGATATTGAATCCCTCGTGAATCCAGCTTCAGTGCGCGGTAAGCATTGATCGACTCAAATCCGTTTCACTCGAATTTCATGAAACTTTGGGTTAAATTGGTACACGACGGGCTGAAATTAGTCGGATAAATCGCGAGGCCTGTTATCATACAATTTGCAATTCAGGTCAAACGAGTTGTACAACACGGTTCAAAGATTAGACCGAGTATAACGAGGGGCGATCACGATCAGGCAGCGAGGGGATAGCTACTGGAGTCAATCAATCGATTGCAATCATCGATTTCCCCCGTGTTCTCTCCTCAATTTTCTCATCTCTTTTTCTCTTTCGTCTTCTTCAACCGCGGTGATCTTCTTCTTTTCTTTTCCTCTTTTCTCTCTCTCTCTCTCTCTCTCTCTCTCCCTCTCTCACAGAATGGATGTCGAATACCTTGTTCTCAGATAATGCGGTATAATACTTGAATTTGATTTTTGAACATTATGAACGTGCGCGATTATAGAACGAGCGGCCGATTATTAAACGAAAGAGTTTTCACAATCAGTTGTGCGAAGCTCGTAACTGTAAGCATCATCTTCCCTCTTAGGTATAGTGCAAGAATTCTCCCCTTTGGATATTTAGCTCGGCTCCCGCTTAGCGACGATTGTGTTTAATTGTCAGGAAAATATACGCTCTCGCTTCTTCCTCTTCCTCTTCCTCTTCCTCTTCCTCTTCTACTTCGACCTCTTTTCTTTCTCTTTGCTTCTCCTCCATCGTATACACTGCGTCGTATTTTCTCTACCACTTCACTTCTCTCCGTTTCGGAGCCTTCCTTCGTTAAGCTACGAATCGTTTACTCATAGTAGAGTGAAGAGAAAAGGCTGGGATTCACCAAGAGAAAAATAAAGTTTAACAAAACGAGCATTGCGATCGTTGCAGGTTCACATCCAACCCGTCCAGAGTTGGAAGCATAGTCGGTAGTAGTAACGAGAAAGAGAATTACTGGGTTCTACGTACGTATTTTCTTAGCGATGGGTATAAACCTCGCACAAGTTCAACCGAATCTTTTGTACGAAGTTTTTAACCTCAATTTTTACGCTCATGATAATGCAAAGAACATTTTCCTTAGCCGTCACCTTTCTCTTCGATGTCTACCCGACAGAAGTGAACTCGATCATTACAAGTTACATTTGTTTGTTTTTCTTTTCAATTTTGAGCCCAATATGATCCTGGCTGGAATTCGTTGCCTATGCTATGTGCTATGTTCAAAAAGCTAGGTTCTTCTTCCGTGAGGACAAAATGGCGGCCAATGTCTTGACTCTAGTTTTCAGAGGGTCAGCGGATCGAGGAGAGCAGAGCGAGGTTTACGAGGCAGACTGGAGCGAAGCGAGTCACTCGGTCGCTTTAATACCCTTATCTCAGTTGTAAACTTGACGGTATCAAGCTATAGGAACTTTTCAACGAGTCTGGGCTGTATTATAGTACCAACACTAGCCCCCAGCCAAACGAAACGTAACACAAACCCGAACCTCTTTTCTAGCATCTCTTCGCTTTTCTCTTCCCCTATAACCAGACTTTGCCCTGCAGACACGGTACAGTCTACTTTATCATTTTCACAGTTTGGCGGAAGCGAAATCTCTCCCTTGCTCACGGTATCAACAACCAAGATAGAGAGATAGAGGAGAGGAAGAAAGAGAGCAGGAAAGACGGAAACAAAGAAAAATTGAAACGCTCGATATCCGGCGAAATGAAAACTGTCTGAATTGCGTAGAGGAAGGAGAAATGTGATATTATCTCTTGTTCCGAATTTATGCGAACTTATTCTTCGATTCGAAATACGTCCAAAAATCGTGATTCAGCTGTACCTATACGTGTTTCGTCATCGAATGCTGATCATCAGAAATCGCGGATTAGTTTGCGTCAATCCAATAGGTTTCCCCTCGAAGTTCTTTAATTCTATTACAAAAACATAATCCTCCCCGTATGTATACGTGCGTATGATTATTTCCAAACCATCGGGGTGATGGGAGTCAAATTTCCTGTTTTATTGAACTCGTGAAGTCTGATAGCTGAATTTGATACTGCTGCTTACTTAGATAAGTCCTCTTCGGAGTTGTAGCCAGATATCCCATGAAGCAAACAACGAAACTCTTGCTCGTCGAGATCACAGTTGTTAAGCCTCGTCACTCGATTGGCTCCGGAACACTTAATTAACACTCTGCCGACTATTGATTCCCTTAAGCCGGGCACGCGAGGTGATATGCCTTGGCAACGGCAGTCAAGGGCAAGAAAAGAAGAAGAAAAAAACGAAGTTGGGAAGACATGGTGTGGGAGAAAAGACCACGTAAACTCGATTCTCGTATATCCGGCACAATGAGAATCTTTACTCGTTTCGGAAGAATTGTGACTTCAAATTCATTCGTGAATGATCATTGAACTTGTGTACATACATACATGTACTTATGTGGCTATGAGTTATCAATTATTTTGACTCGACTCGCGAAACGCTAGAAGCGCGCTCTCATCTCTCAATGAGGGAAAGAGGAAAGTCGGAAAATTATTTTTCCCATCCCCAAAGGATCGCGGCCATAGCCCTGAATAGGCTTAATAACAATAAAAATAATAATAATAATAACAGTTACAATAATCGTTTTACCGTCTTAATTGTGGCAATCATGGTAATGCAGAAAGACGAGCTGCTTCGAAAATGTAGACCGCCGAGGAAGGAAACGGAGAAGGGAGCCGAGGGCGAGTCAGTCGATCGAGACACAAGGGTAGGACAATATGGACAATTCCTCATTTTCAGGGTCGCCTCGTGTCAGCCTGCAGTGGCATGTGATTCTATTGTGAATCGCCTGTACTACCACAGCGATGATGTTTTTTGTGAAACTGTGGTACATATCAGCAACAAATTCTCGTTTTCTGTTCTGCTTCTTCATGAGTTGAAGTAGCAACGTGGCAGGGGACTTGGATAGAACCTCAGAGATGTTACATTCCCGACCGGAGTATGTCGTTGATCCATTTTCGGTACTCTGTCACCCGCTGAGCGTATCTTTTCGTAAACATTCTGGGCGCGCGCAGCAGGCAGCATCGCTTAAACTTTACTTCATATTCTTTGCCTCTCGCATCCTTGTATGTTCTTCTTCTTCTTCTTCTTCTTCTTCATGATCTACCAGAAAATCTTCAGTGTCGAAAAAAAAATCCACCCCTTTGATAGGCGTTGATCAAAACTTGCTCTTCCTCTCTTCATTCGAATCTCCCAATTATCCTGCACAATTCGTCCGTGAATACGAAGACGAGCGATTGATGCATAGTTAAGTATACATACTAAACTCGATCTGATTGTTCGTTACTCCGATTGTCCGCGTTTCCCTGTCGTAACTGTCCATAGCGCTCCTGAACTCGGGGACACTTAACGTGGTGCAGTCTGTTATTTACAGTAATTGACATTCATCGCGTTGAATGTGCGTATAATAAATGTAAAACTTGTGCGCAATACCCGAATACTTGGTTACCTACGTACATATACCTAATCCCTGGTCAATTTTTTGCGCGCAAGTTATTCTTGCAACCGGTAGGAAAAAAAAACCGTCCATGACAAAAACTGGTCTCCGATGGTTGGATGAAATTAATCTGAGCCTGTATCACGTTGTAACTACCCCTCGGCGAAAGCGGCAACAGCAGCAGCATTTGCATCTAACGGAGGGATTTGAATTTTTCCCGAATTACGAAATACCCGGATGGCCAAGAGCTCGCCTCGAGAAGGAGGGGAGGGGACGGAGAGGCGTGGGCTGATAATGAGTTGTTGATTGCCGTGGGGTGGGTTTTGCTGTGGACCAAAGCGAACCAGAAAGGAACGAACGAGCAAGAAAAAGGGCGAAATAGAGGAGAAGGAAAGCCGTGAAATGGCGGAGGGAAGCGAAGCTGAGGCTCGCGCTGAACCGTTGCCACATTAATATTAATACCAAAATTATCGCCGGGTAATCCGTCTTGGATTGTTTAATGATTATCGCAGTGAAATCTGCTCGAAAACCCCGGGATTCCCCATTCCGTCCTTTATCTCCCACGCTCGATGACCTTACAACCGGTCGTTACAGGATTTCGCTTAAAGGACCGCTGCGCTGCGCACTGCAGACTGCGAGCCTCTGCAATTATACCTATTCTCCTTGATCCCAGTTGCTTGGTGAGCGACGGAAAACGCCCACTTGAATCGTATACCCCGTACTCCGTACTCTTTACTCTTTAGTCCGTAACCGTAAACAAAGCCTAGCCCCGCGTTTGTAGATACCTACTAATTGCTTGATCGCTGATTGATAATTCGTTTCCTTTGCATTGTGTCAGCCATTTTCTACCGCCGCTTAGCCGGATAATCGTCTACCTGGAAGAGGCGATGGCCATTAGCTTCCGGTGCGCATGCCCCACAATAAAAGCAACACCTGAGTCCCTTATTTCCAGATCTTTTTTCCATTGCCGCTTCTCTTCACATTGCTTTATACGGTAAGGTTTAGGTACCGCGCAGTAGACACGACACGGCGAAATCTCTCTCATTCGATATCATCACATTTTTAAGTTCGTCTCTAGTTGGATTCATTATTAAACTATTTTTTATCATTTTTTCTTCCTATCATTTCTGCTTACAGAACCTCGAAGAACGGGAAAGAAAACATGCTGTTCACAAGGAACAATTGTCTCGGGAGCACAGGTTCCTGAGGCGACGATTAGAGCAGTTGACCACGCTCCAACCCGGTCACTTGCAAACCCTACGCTCAAACGGGCATCATCATGGCGTGACCTTGAGCTCGAGTGCCCCTTCGCCAAGCTCTGCGACATCGCCTAGCATACTCTCAAAGAGACGCAGCATCTCCGAATGTTCCGTAGGCACCGCTTCCTCTTCAAGCTCAACTGCAAGCTCAAGAAACTCGGACAGGTCTGCGGGTAGTCCTTCGGTCTCGGAGTCTGGTGAGTCTCTTTTTTTATACCTCATGTTCTTATTATTCGCTCAATGAGACAATATATAGGAAAGGTTCTATAGCGAGATAGAATCCATCGGTTTATTGTTCGCACCGCGGATGAGTGAGGAGGTGCGCTTTTGAAATTCGTACTGATTCGCAAAGAATGGAGACAAATTTTCAGTGTGCTAATTGTGTTTCCTGAGTAAATCCATGTGACAAGCCGTTAAACCTGAACTCCTTTTATTGCCGTGATATACGTATGTACACGGTTCTGAATGCGTTTAAATTTAATACGAATTTCATCGAGCGCTTAGAATTCGCGATGATGCGGTAATAATTGCCGGTTCTTACCAGAGTTGGCCAACCATTGGGATGATTATTCTTGTGAGGATGCGTAGGCGGGCTGCGGCGAGCTGGTTTGAATTTTACTATAAATTTATTCAGGACCACCTCCGCTAGCCAGGAGTTCTCAGAGTATGCGGACCAGTTGGTGTTAGTTTTGCTCGAGATTCATCTACTTTCGGTTGGATTTCACGCAATTTATCTTTACCGCGTTGAATAATACATTTTGCGAACCTGCAGAGAACGGGACTCCGTGTTTCGGACCCGCGCGCCGCCCAAACCTTCTTCTATCCTGACCAAAATTCAGACAAGATCTGAGCACACTGACACTACGAGTACATACTCCATGTCATGCTTACTCTGCCATGAGGTAGTTCCGACTGATCGGTCAAGATTTGATTCCTCGAGATACACGACCTGCAGAGGAGCAGGAAACTTCGCCTGCTTCGTGTTAGCAAATTGTCGAAAAATCTATTTGTGATATGGTTCATCGTATCAGCATGTCGGGAATTATTTGCGAAAAAAATCGTTGTGCGATGCGACATAATCTTTGTAGTACTTTTCTCCTTATGTTGGAAAGTAAGAGTATGTATGCTTTCGGTGATATATGATCTGCACAAATTAGAATCCGCGTACGTGTGTGTATTTTCTGTATTCGCAACATTCTGTCCAACTCGATACTGTCTCGTTCTCGGCAGTTTCTGCTGGAATTCGATTCACTCAGGCTTTTGGGATATTCGTTAATAGATTTTATCCGATGCAGTATAACTGTTGACGGGAACTGTGTGGTCAGACATTGATACACCCACTTTGTTTCCCCCTTAATATTTCTTCTTCCCTTCTCTCATGGCTTGGTACTCGGGCATCTCTGAGAAACTGCCAGCCAGACATCCAGGCTGGCTGGAAGTTGGGAGCGAAATCGTTCGCGCCCGCAAAATTTGTAGAAATGTCGCGGAGAGATGCCCCCCGAAAAAATGAAGGGTGGATAAAATTGATGGCGTTCTCGGCAACCCATACGGGGTAGGTATATATATATATATATATAGCTGGGGAAAGGGCAGTTGTCATAAGTCAACCAACCCGACCGACGCCTTCGTCCTCATCCTCGGCCTCATCCTCATTCTCATCTTTGCCATTGCCATCGCCATCGCAACGGCCATCGCCGCTTACCAAAAAGCCGCGGGTGCCGCGAACGGGCGAAGGCCGTCTGAATTCTGAACAGTATTTTTGCCACATCGCATTGATTTCACCTCATTCCCGAAATCGTTATACCTACTATTCGAAAGGTTATTGGAAACGATAACTAAATGTCACTAGCTATCGCTACATGCTCGTCCCTACACGCGTCTTTCGAACGCCCTTAACCTTTACGGAAACATCTAGTTCAGTTGTCTGGCTAATTATATTTGAATATTTCACGTCCGCATTGAAAGTTCCATTAGAAAATAGCCAATATTTCGTTACACAATGCCCGCAGTTGAGTAATTATGTTGGGTCAACCGCGTCGTGAACTTCATTCTGGTACGGTTACAAATATTCTTTATACGCTCTGTTTACTATTCGGATTTGTGAAAAATACCAAAACGTGACACGCGGCTGCAGGTACTCCGGTATTCGCAAAGCGGAGGCTAAAAAAACCGAATTCAGACAGACGGATAGACAGATAGACAGACAGACAGACGGACGGGACAGACTGGTTGGGGGCTTGCGAGGGAGAATTTCATTGGACCAATCGGGTGTGATTTGGAGAGCGGTGCGGAATACATTTCGTAACTTTGTTACATCGGTGCTTTTAACTAGAAACGTGGGCTCGGCAGAGGGATCTAGGTGCGTACGTGTGTACTTACGGGATGTGTACTACATCCACCGGCGTGGAATCTGTCCGCTTCAAAATCGGGCAGCTTTACATTACATCTAGTTTCGAAACCAGGCAACTTGTCGATTCCGTTATAATTCACCACTCGACCGAATTTCGATGAATCGTCAGATGTTCCGCGCTTCAAGTTTTTCAAAATTTTCACACAATCGCCAAATCGAGAGGTTTGAAAGGTATGTAATATACATGTAATGCAAGCTGCATGATTCCGAAACGGACAGATTCCACGCCGGTGGATGTACGCGCGCAGTATGTGCGAGTAGGTATGTGCGCGGGAGATTAAAAGGGACAAAAAATGATAAGAGAGACAAAGAAATATGTACGTAGGTATGTATGCCTACCTTATTCACGTGTGTAGGTTACGTATGCTTATGTACGTACCTACACGTGCAGCGGATAGTAATAAAATTTCAGAAACTTAAGATGCTCCCGTTGCAAATGTCGTACGAACAATTGTATCCGAGTACCTATAGGTATGTCGAAAAATGCACATTGTGATATAATATAGCATGCTGCAGTTTACACATTTCTACTCTCTGTGTTTTACATATTTTATTATGTAAATACCCGTCTTCCTCTGAGGCTCTCTATCTCTCTCTCTCTCTTACTCTTTTTCTGTCTCTCTCTTTTGCTGACCGGTGGTCGGGGCTCGGGTCCGGCTACACCCGGACAAGGTTTTTCGACAGTTTCCCTTGTCCCCCGTGTGAATGTAGGGTGTTTCTATTTTCGAAACTGTCCTGCTTACTCTCCCACTCTCCCTGCTAGCTCTCAAGTAATTTTACAAACATAATTACAATGAAATACAGGTCTTTTCTTTCTTTCTCTCTCTCTCTTTCTCTCTCTAGTAGTAGCTGTGAGCTAAATGAAGACGTTCATTCATTCATTCATTCATTCATTCATTCCCTGAGGAGGTTAGATCGGCGTCTACTACTGGTGCCTTCGAAGCTAGGGGGAACGGGGGTTTTCTTCTTGATGCTAGTATTAGTTACCTTGGTGAATTGTTGTCCCTTTTTATTGCTACTCTGTACTTATCTTCTCTGCATTAACTTTCTTTTTTTGTATTACTTTTGTTGTTGTTGTCTCTTACTTTGCCCAATATTGCAATGGGCATAAATAAACTTTTCTCTCTCTCTCTCTCTCCGTCTCTTCCTCTCTCCATGATGCCGCTGATATTCGTTCTGACGAATAATATTCACTGCGTGCTTGCCTCCTCCTTCAGACCCTATTGCAATCAATCGTCTGATTTTACGGTGCCTTGGTCAAAGTAGATACATACACACAAAATCCCTCGTTACTACCCGAAATATTGAGTGATTGTTTTTATCCAAGATCATATCTCTTACCGTTACTTTCGAGTCTCTTTCTAAAAGCTCTTCTCTTCTGTTCTTTTCACTTTGCCTTTTATCTTTCCCCGACGATAGGTGAATTCCATCACTCATCGGTAGATAGATTCACGTGTGTCCATAAGTAATATAAGTATCTTCGCTGTAGCCGAAATCAATTGTTTTATTTTTCATACGAAACTTCACTTCCATTGAGTTTACGAGCGAAGGAAAGCGAGGAGAGTAATAGAAATGGATGGTATAGGCAGGTGAGTAGGTGTAATAAAGAATGAAGACGGGGAATGCTTTCACATCTTCGTCATCGTTAGGATCCTAGTCAACCTCATCTTCTTCATCGGAAATGACAGTTCTCTTATTTCCTTCAGCTTCTCTTTCATTCTCTTGAATACTGCACAAACTGTCGTTTCGTCTTGAAAATCTTTCCATTGGAAGATCCATATAGTAAACTTGGAAGGGTGTCTTTTACGGTGCCTCTAATTATATCGTTAATTAATCTTAGCTCCTTTCCCTCTTCACTGCCAGTACCACCCCTACTTTCTCTGCACCTGCCTCTACTTCTACTTCATCATTTTCCTCATCCCCATTCCTCGCCTTTCTTCGATTACGTCGTTCCCTCTCAAGGACGGTGCTGGCCCTTCTTTGGCCCAACCCGAGTCAACGACCGTGAAGTTATTCACTCGCTCACTCACTCATTCGTAATTCACTTATTAACTATTCGCTGTTTGCCATTCACTCACTCATTTGCAGCAGCAGCCACCACCCTTTGCCAGAAAGACCGAGTAGAGAGATCATATTGAAACTCGGTCTCGTATTGCGAATAATACCAGCAATTTCAAGCTTTTCCACTGCCCACTAATTGGTGCGTAATTGGAGAGTTTGGGGGAGATAGAGCTAGGCGGACTGCAACGATTTCATCCCTTTGTTATGAGAGACAGGCATTTTTCATTTTTTGTTTCCAGTTTCCGTTTTATCATTTGGCTCTTTTCAACTTTAATTGATCAATTTTTTTCCCCCACTTGTCGGAATCGAACGCGGTATATATTACAGGCATTACGTAGTATAGGAAATAAAGATCAAGGCGAAACTGATGATCGTCATAGGCGCGGTAGTGCCGGAGGAGTCGCAGTTGGCGTGAAATAAATCTGGTTAGCCGTTGCGCAAATTGAGTTAGCGAAATCGCCGCAGTTTTGGACGAGACTGGCGAAGCCCCGAAAGGGTCGAAGCCCAGTAAAGATGACGAAACACACCCTCATACTTCATACTATGACGGTTGCTTATTAGTCGGTACAATGCTTTAGTGTATTGCGCGACGTTGAACGACGAGTATGAATTTGTATTCAGCACACGAGCTGTAAAAGTCAAAAGACCTTTTTTCATTTGCCCTTGATTTTCATTCTTTCCAATCCTACATTCCTCTTATCCGGCGTTATCCGCGGCAATGAACAATATCCCCCTACAGCATGAGAAGCTGTTCCTCCGCCCGTTTCTCTTCATTTTCCAAAATCTCACTTGTTGTTAACCGTCGATCCAAATCGAGACCCAGGATTGAGAGGGTGTTCTTCACCGTCCACCGGATGATTAAAACACCAAAGATCAGTCCTACATTCTATTGTTCGTTACCCACTGCGCCCAAAATGCTGTTTTCTGTACACATAATAGGTTACAGGTGTGTGAATACACACTGCTGCCGAGCCGCAAAGTCGAAAGTGCGAAGAATTCGTTTCTTTGTCTCGGTCTTCTTACGGTATGTGCATGCGATAAGCTATACTTTTATTTCCAGTTCTACTTTGTTCAATGCCAGTTTTTGCGATGGTGTACAAAAAGCTTTTGTGAACTCGAAAGGGAGCCAAGATACGGCGACGGGTTGATAGAGCGAGAAGGGGGTAGCGGAAAATAGAGGGGTCAGGTTCGCCTCCGTTTAGGTAATGCTTCCCGCAGGAATTAAGTTTTAAGGCGGTTCCAAGATTTATTGCCAACGGCGCCGTTGTAAAGGCAAAGTTCACGCTGGGAATATTTATCGATTTGTTTATACAATCTGGAACGTTGGATACTCATGTAGGTAGGTATGTTATAGGGTCTTACTACCGCTGTCGCGTCGCGTCGCGTCGCGTCGTTTCCGACCTCTCAAGCCATTCATTTTTCCTCACAACACGAGATGCTGTATACTTTTACTTACGCGTACCGCAGTCTGGAATACCTTGTGTTTGCCCAGAAATCTCCGGAGTCGTAGTGCGTGGAGGGTTTAGAGGAGAAGAAGTGATAACCATTTGAAATTGGAACGCGAACGACAAGCATGGAATAGATTGGTGGTTAGAACCGCGACGGCTACGCTAGAGTTGGCACTCGCTGGCGCGTTGCTATCGTTTCATCTTTGCTCGAAGCGAAAAAATGTCAATAAAAGAGTTGAAAAAAAAAAAAAAAAGAGTGAGAGAGACGGAGAGTAGTAGTAGAAATTTGAAGAGAGGAGAAGAAGAAGTAGAAAAAGGAAAAACAGGAATGGAAAAAAGTTAAGATCGAATAAGCGGGCAAAAAGTTGACCGATAAACGAGACGAATCGGGAAAACCGTGATCTTGCCGCCCATGGGAACCACCGACTTCTCTTCTCATCCCTATTTTCCTTCTTCTCATACCTACCATCCCCCCGGGAAGCACGGAAGGAAAGTCCTTTATTTGCCTTCAGCTTTTCTTCGCTCTCTTCTTCCTGCCCGTGTGCCCCCCGCTTTATATCGCGCTTACCAAGACTCAGCGATCGTCCGTATCGACGTATCGCTCGACATACTCGATTCTCTATCTCCTCGGTTCACTCCTTCTGCCATATCTGTATATCATACACCCAATCTTACCTTTCTTGAAAAATTTCTTTCACGAATGGACGCTGCAATGATTGGCATGTGAGCAGATGTATAGTTACTCGGCGCACCTGAACTTGTGTGCGTAGTTTCACAAAGAGCGTAGAAAGCTACGAGTTAGACATCAATTATATGCATATTACATGCTCGAACGGCAGTCTGCACCTGGCGACGATACGGATGTAGTATGCGAGACAAATGAAGAGATTAGTTCTCCCGAAAATTTCGGTAGAAGGCATGCTTCCCAACCCAGGTATGTCACCCGCGTACTTATTCCTTCTTCGGAGAGGAAGACGGCTTCTTTGAGTAACAGCTTTGGTACGTATCTCGTTGCAGCGTGTTTATAGCGTTTATATTGAAACGGCGATTACCCGCCAAAGCGCGAGCTTCTCCATTACAGGTTCGAGGCTACAGACTTTACACCGGAGCCAGTGTCTCCGTTGAATGCCGACTCAACGGCCGCGAAAGGTGTCTAGCGGATGATGATGGGTATTTGCGGCTGTACGGGGGATACCCACTTGCTTCATCGGACAGTGTCGAATTCGCTACAAAATCCGCGGAGGCCCTCTACCTTATCTTACCTCACATTATCTTAACTCACCTTGCTTAAAGCTGAACTGAACTCAGCTTACTTTACCAAGCCTCGCCACAGACAACAGGCAACGAGATTTAGTGGCAAACCCGATACCCCAAGGACTATGCGTAGTGGAATACTTCCAAAATATGGAACCGCCGGTTGAGGCTCGACTACCAAAACGCGCTTTGAAATGCGACCGGCGCCCTATGCCTGCTACGTGAAACTTGCGTGATTATGTATCAAAGCCCTGCCCTTCCCGCTCCCTCCTCCTCTCTATCTATCTATCTATCTATCTATCTATATATCTATCTATCCATCTTCATCTCCCTCAACGGGATTCAATCGATTTTCTTTCTCCTCCAACCAACCTCTACCATCTATCCTCGTCTCGCTCTAATCTTATAATTGCACTGATTAACTCGCTGAAGCTTAGTTCCTCTGGTCTTTAGTTAGTCCGAATTGATCATGACGCGAATACCACACAGAATCGGAGACCATCCAATATGATGCTGGTGATAATGATCGTGGCGAAATGGTCCCACGAAATGGACAATTGTCTATTAACTGTCACGGATGCGCTAGAGCGGAATATGGCAGTGAAAAAATGTGCAATCCCCACGTTATCCAGCCACCTCATGGGACCCGAAAAAACATGGGAAAAAATTGTGCCAACGTCAAACCGGATCAAAGCCAGAATATTCGACCGGCGTTCATTCGGTCCGCGTACGCGACTGCTGAACATTCATCAATCCGATGGAAGTTTTTTATTTTGTAACAGTTTGCTCATAGAATGGAAACCTTTGGGACGATGGTATGAAAAACTGGGAAAACTGTAAACTAGAATTTCAGGCCTTTTTGACTGCTCAAACCACTCTACCTCGCGTATATAGTATAGCTGTGTAAATGTATGATATGTCATTGCCGATGCGATTGATGTTATTTTATTCATAGAAGCGGTCAATAACTCGTCTCTCTCTCTTTTTCTCTCTCTCTCTTTCTCTTTCTTGGTGTCCGGGACAGAAATGTGTTACGATATATACTACGCATCTGAATCGGCCTGGTTAATCTGAAGTACTTTCGTGCCATAACCCCCATTGACGTCATCGGAATATCGTGAATATATTTCAATTTCGTCAAACACCGCACCCTCCGTCGCTGGCTCTCGCTTCCCCTGTTTCTCTCTCATTGTCGGATAAGAGCTGCTCTCGGTGTGTGTCAGCTGTGTTTATCTCGTGTCTCGAGTTTGATTACGGGCTCAGTTACGGGGTTACTTTAGTGTTATATCACTGTTTTTGGTATCGGCACTTTCGCCTTGTGGTTAGCTTTTCCTTGCCGAATTGTGAGTAGAGTGCAACCCTTTATTCTGGCCGCTACTCGCGTCTATGCGTTTTGTGGACTCATCACTGGTCAACGGCTTACAGTGTCCTGATGGGTTATCGGTAGACACATTTAAAAGAGTTCGGGCCGCAGTCAACGGACCTCTTACTCATAATTTCAATCTGAGCCTTACCCAACCGGCGTTTCCGGTGATATGGAAGAGAACTCTTTTCATGCCGCTTTCGAAAGCTTATTCACCTGCTGACCCGTCTGATACATGCAACTGATGGCGAAATTGCCCGAGTGCTCAAAGGTATTGGGATGATTTGTACACAATCAGACAATCGATTATTTCGAACTTTGTTGGACGCTTCACATCCTGCCATGCGTCAGCACCGGCATTCTGTTTCGTTTTCTGTTCGGACGGACTTGGTCCAGGCCCTAGTTTTACCGAATTTGGACTACGCGTGTGTTGCGTATCATGACCTCACGGGAGAACAGAACCGCCGCGCCGTCTCTAGCGTCCTTTGAACACGTCGATCCGCTCTATCTTTGGAAATATTCTTCGTCGTGATCATATCACTTCGTCACAGCTGAGACCTGGATGGCTGTCCGTTAGGAGTAGGCGCGAGTATTTCCGAGGAACACTGCAGGCTTTTAGAGTGCTGAATTCTGGCATACCGGGGTATCTTGCTGATCCACTCGTATAAGCACTCCCAAGTTTCCTGATTTCAGGAGATCTCAATCAATCGTCTGTAATCTAACTGGTTCTAGGTATAATTGCTAATTTTCTCTCCTTCTTATCTCAAGTTGTCGTCTTGTTTAGCCTGTATATATTACTTTTGAATTTTCCTCATTGCACTCTCTTTTGCTGTTACTTATAATTGCTCATGTTTCTTCTTTTCAGTTTTTGGGCTCGAGTCTTGATCATACTTATTACTTCTGAGCTTCTTATTGTATTTTCTTGTTGCCCACATTATCGCTTATTATGTTCTTCTTTGATTTAAGTTTTCTCTCTGTTTTGCTCGGTTGGTTTCTTAATCACACCGTATCTTCTACGTATTACTATGTTATACTGTATTCGTTCCTACGATGCCTGACAGGGTTATATACCCCGAGGCTGATAAATGCTTCTGTCTATCTATCTATCTACCTCTCTCTTCTCTTTACCTTCCCTCATTCTCCTACCTGATCAACCCTGGAGGAAAAACTTTTAATGTGGCAATTTTCCGCTATCGTGCGACATTATTATTTCGCCTTTGTGTCTGGAAAGCCGATGAGGCTTCCGCGTTCTTCCATCTCTGCCCCTTTCTTTCCTCCTTCCATCTCTCTCCCGCCCATCCCCTTCCTCGATGTATCGCTATGATTATCTTTTGTTTTTTCTACCGGGGCGTCCCGCAAGTTCGCTAGAAGGAAATGCTGCTTCATTAACGAAACTCGCTTCGTATTCCGCGTTCTGTCTGTCCCTTTATCTTTACCTTTTCTCATTTTATCGTCGACTCTTTTTCTGACTCGTTTCCTTCTGCTCCGCCTCACGACTCCCACGTTTCACGTTTTGCATTTACAACATCGAACTGAAGATTCTAGCTCTAGGTACGCCCCCTAAACGCGACTGACGTAATACATATTGAGGCGCTTTCTGAATATATCAGATCCGTCGAAGATACCAACCGACCAAGGAATTCCTTTGGGATTCCAGAAAGCATCTTCAAACTCCATCCCCGTTCTCCTCGTGCTATACTTTTACTCCCGCAAGAATATCCGCTTCCTCTGATATCCCTATTCCCAAAACTTACGTGCCCTATTTCTGTTTTTAAACCTATATTAGGATTTCTATTCGGATATTAGTTCTGTTCGGCAAATAGTACGACCGCGATCTTCTTACCGTTGAGAGATTTACGAATAAATCTTACGTTGAGAGACCAACGATGAGGTAGGACAATAATCGGTGGCAGAGTCTTTCCCGCTTTGATTTTTTTCTTCTTCTGCTTTTTCTCACTTCGTATGGTAAGGAAAACAGTGCCGCGTCAGAGGCCATCGATGTTAGGGATGGCGAGAGGCAATAGAGTCTTCCAATGGAGTTCGGGTAGCCGAAACCTCTACGCGACCTTATATTGTTAGTTCGAGACGATTTCCTCCTCTAAGACCCTAATGGCGTCTACCTCTTAGCTCTTAGGTACTGCGATTAGGCGAATTGCTAAATACGATAAGGGAGGACAGAGCCATTGCGTTTGTGCTTCCTTTGGGAGTGGAATTCACGGTGAATGCCACCGTTAAATGCAAGGCCCTACTCAGGATAGCTCTTACCAACTCCCAACCTCATACTACCTACTTTCTCTCAGCCGTATAACAGTGGCTGGTACACATTGGACAACGCGGATGACACGAGCTGCCTGACGGCGCGGCGGGACGAACACCTCGCATTATCTCCGGCATGCCAACCGCGATCCTATGGCGTAACTGGATGCAGGCACTTAACGTTCGCGTGTAATTTGCGTTTTCGTAAGTTTTTAGAAAATTGTGCAATGGGTAGGTGTAGGTACTGTTATTCCGAAGGTCTTCTTCCGATGGAATGCAGGGTACAATCTTTGGTATCCTTTTCCTATCGCACCTCCTGATCGTTTTTACATTCAAATACAAAGTAATAACAATTGGAAGATGCCGAAGTGCCGGTCTCCCCGGTTCTTATCGCAATCGAGTTGATTCCGTTCACAGCATGAGTATGAAACGTTATCTCTCGTTGTTATTTTCAAGCACCTACCCGATAAGCGGAAAAACACTTCTTCACCCCTTTTGCAGCAGCAGTCGAGTATCGGCAACGCGGAATTCAGTCGACTGGAAATATGTGTATAGCGCAGATACCTAGTGCAGATAATTAAAGAAATTGTAATCTAGCTAATATCCTACACTCGACGATCATTACGCCTGGGTAATTTTTACCTCGTTCCACTATGATCGTGTGAATGCAATATACAACATACCTATAAGGTACGATCTCTACGCTAAGTGGTAATTATAAAGCAGAATAACTTTCCGCACGTTTAATTCATCACGCGATGGATCGAGATTCACCTGGAAGTCATTTGCGAGACATTACACCTATGCCAGTGGCGCAGAAAATCTATATTGAATTCGTAGGAATTCGGGAACGAAATCCCCATCGAATTTCTCTTCGGCATTCCGCCGTGAGCCCGCCACTTTCGAATTCGGGGTTTTGCTGCTCCTCCGGATAGCTGGATCGATTTTATTTTTTCAATCAACTGACAAGGAATCCCCGTACGTATCGTATACCTTTCTACCTGTCTACCTACGTATGTACCTACCTACCGAGCTACCTACCTACCCTTTCATCCATTCCGGGCAAACTTGTAGCAACGATAAAGGGTTTCACACCGATCCCGAAACGCGGGGGAATATTTTCCGCGGTATTCAGCTCTCGCGTAGCCAGGTATAGAACCTGGAATTGTATTTTCACTGAATAATCGCCACCGTTAAGCTCGCTAATAGGAAATCACTCGCGCAATCCCGCATGCTCACGCACGCCCAGGGCAGAGTCAGGCTAATTGACTCGCTGAAAACAATAAACAACAAATCAAAAGAATATATAATAGGAAAAAAGAAGGAAACCAGAGCAAAAATTGAAACGATACTCACGCAAAAGTTTCATTTTGCAGCCCGGGCACTGACATGACGCCATATCCTCCATCTCCCGTTCTCTCCGCGCTGGTAACAGCTATCGTCGAAACATTCACAGAATTCCGTACAAAATTATGTCCGAAGCAATTCGACCCGGTGCAGCTCGGTTTACGCTTTACTGCGATCATTGGCTCAACTTTCTATCTCTCTCTCTCTCTCTCTCTTTCTCTCTTTCCCTCTCTCTTGTTGTATTTCCTGGTTCCCAATTCGCCCCATCCCCCTCTTCCCGGGGGGCGATCCGAAACCATTTCGAACCATTGGCCGCGTGCAAAGTGATTAAAAACGGGGGACAACCTAACCCCGTGAGCCAGGGCTCTACCGCAAACGTCCGCCCGATTTAATGGAAGGCCTTTGTCGAGCCGAAAGCTCCCGGAAAGTCCCGAAGCATTGCCACCCCAAACTCCGGGGCTGCCAAGAACGCAAATTGGCTGAAACAGTCGAAAACTGTTTCTCCTTCCTTTACCTCCGGCATCTAATACCATACCGGAACCCGGCCAAAGACGTTGTATATCTTGGGAAGGATGATGGCCAGTGGTCAACTCTGAAATTAGTTTTCTCGAGGAGAAAGCGGAACACACTCCAGCATATACTGTTCCGAAAACGGAGCAAAGCGTAAACACTCGGAGTTGTCTCAATTTTTGGAGTTGATCATTTCTGAAGATTAGAATATAGATCCCTGCGGAGGTGTCTCTGGGGTGCTTCCCATGATATTATATCTCTCTTTTTTTCTTTCGTTTCTCAATTCGCAGAGGTTTTTCCGAGTTTCTTTTGACGGTGAAAAATAATCTCGATATACGAAGTGAGACGGGTCGTGAAAAGGGAATGGAGATTTAGGCACCTACCCCGCTCACCCACCTACCGCCCACGTCGATCTTTCTCCATAATTTTTTTGCCTTCCTGATATTACAAATTCCTCATGTATACATACATATACATATGTAAATATATATATATATATACTCTGGCAAATAATTTTTAACCTTTTCATGGAAACACCTATGCGAGGAGACCAGACGACGACGCTCGTTGCTCGTGTATTTCAATTCGTATAAATGACTGCAAAGGCGGCCCTTTGTTGCCCGCGTTCTCCACCTCCGCAGCGCCGCCTCAACCTTAAAAACCTCCTTTCACTATTTCCTCCCTCTTCCACTTTTAGTCGGCCTTTTCCACTCTTCCACTCGTAACTCGCGACCTCGCGACCTCGCGACCTCGCGACCTCGACAAACCGGTGTTCACTTTTTTCAAAATCACTTTGCGGTAAAAATTGTTACCGAGAGAATCACCCGGGAAAAAAGAAGACGAGAGAACGAAAAAGGAAAAGTCTTGTGGTAGCTTCAAAGTCTCGAGAGAAAAAAAAAAAAAGGAACGGAGAAAAAAAAACGTTTAGAATTTTATCCGGTAGAACGCACTTTGGGCTCGCGTATACAATATGCTCCCTCTCCTCCTCTCCCCATGCCACACGCTACTCTTCTCTATACCTACCTACTTCAGCCTAAAAAATTCCTCAAATCTTTCATCCATTGGTTTTTCTTCGCCCTCCGCGGTATGGAATCGTTGGCTTTTGTATTTTCACAGAACTTTCATAAGTAGCTGGTATACCGAGAGGCTAAGGAATAGTGTACTGAGCTTCGAGCTTTACAACGTGCCCGCTAGCTCGGCGGCGGGCGGGGTGGTTGTAAAGTTCGTCGAAACCGCACTGATTTATGATCTCTCAAATAAAGAAAGCCATTTCAGGGCTTTTCGTATATGTGTACAACAAACGAGCCCTGGGGCGCGTGGCTTTTCAGGGATCTTTAAATAGGTAATGGTCACAGAGTTGTTACTTTTATTTGATAGTAAAATATGACATAAAACCTGCAGCCCGCGTTACAGGCGAGCTTCATTTTCGACATTTTTATTCTCTCTCTTTTTACCCCATCATTTTTTTCTTCTTTTCATCCCTCATCATCTCCCCACCCTGAACGCCCGGCGTACCTTGTAACCGTTCGCTAGATTTCACAACCAATGTAACCCCTTACTCCATTCGGTTTGTTTCCAATTTGATTTTCAAAGCGAACAGTCGTACCTATACAGCCTGCGAAGTTGAGTGTGCGGGGACTACTCATTACCTGGCAAATTCGTATTTGTGTGATAATTTGCTGTTTGTCAAAAGACGCGAGACTCCCTCCTCCGACAGGAGCTGCTGGTAGTGAATATCGAAATCCGCTCCTTGTGCACAGCATATTAGGTTTGTACTTCATCGTATACCTATCAAGAAATATGTATGTACAGGCATACGCAGGCAGGCATACACCAGACATCTGTATCAACGTGACGTAATTAGGAAGCCAATTTTTTTGTTCCCTCTTCCTCTTCCTCTCCCTCTTCCTCTTACTCTCGTGTATACCAACCATGGAAAGCCATCAGTCCCGCGGCGACAATGGACCCTGTGGTTATTTCGTATTTTGTGTAGGTATATATGTATGTACGTACATACAATACGTGCAGCATGTACGTACATCGTGGCATACTATAACCACATACGTGCGGACGAGATTGCGGAATGGAATGGGTACATAGAGAGACGAGGGATGAGGCTTAATCAGATAGTCCATCCGATAGAACCACGCGAAGTGGGAACCGGGCGGGAGAGAGGTGAGATTGTCAGGGGGGGGCCGGGCGGAGAGAGGTGTAGGTAGGTAGGTACTCTGCACATATCGAAACGCTCGACGTCGTTTCCCACCGCCATTTTGTAATCACAGGGGCTTCAGATATATCGATATTAATCGAACCCAACACCTCCCTGGAGGCCTACACCGATGATACCCAAATATCCACCGTACCGCGGGGTTCAATGTGTGCGTATTATAAATACATGCACGCATGTGTCAATTCGTTGCGTATATATTAATAACTCCCGCTCTCCGCCTCTCTCTCTCTCTC
Source organism: Phymatocera aterrima (assembly GCA_963170745.1). Lineage (NCBI taxonomy): Eukaryota > Metazoa > Arthropoda > Insecta > Hymenoptera > Tenthredinidae > Phymatocera > Phymatocera aterrima. Next base: position 22,010,320 of record OY720660.1, read on the forward strand.
TCTCTCTCTCTCTCTCTCTCTATCTATCTATATATCATATCACCCACTCGACCGTGAATCGGAAAATCCCAACCCTCCCTCGTTGGTATATTGTATACGCCTATGCATGTATCTGTGTTCCTAAATTCGTACACACATTATGGGTACACGGACAGGTATCCGCATCGTATACTCCTACGTACGTTATACATACGATATAGATTTTATCCGCAACGGGATTCCTCTCGGCCGGACTCGATAATCATCAAGAGAATAATTCTACGGCTAAATTTGTCCGCTCGATGCTGCTCTAACCCGGTGTGTCCTGTGCGCGAATTCTGGTATTTCTATTAATAATGATAATTAATTATTTGAATATAGATAACAGGGCAATGCCGATTGTCCGAGACATTTCTAGTGCCGTTGACGTAATTACATATACCTACTACTATACCTACTATGCGACAATACATACGTACCTACGCACGTATTCGATATATTATTGTATGCGGCAGTGTGCATATATACCTATGCGCGTAACATTCGCCAATAAGCATGGATTATCATTTTCAATTTGTTGGAACGCGTCATTTCAAAGGAATCAACTTCCCACTGCCGCAGTTATCGCGATTTATACCTACCAGGTAATGCGTTATAATTGTTTGACAAAACGATTATCCAATCAATTTTAGCATCCGTTTCTATACAGGTCGGCGACAAGGCGGAAAAAAAAACCTGGAGAACATGGAATAATCGAGAGATTTCGGCAGGAGGGAAAAGTCGGGGAATTTTCTTAATCCGCAGGGAAAAGCTGCTCTCTATAGGTTCGAGTCGAGGTCAATAAACACTCGTTGATCATATTTCATTCGGAAATATATACTTCGAGATTATCTCGCTATAGTCCTCAATGTTCAATCGATTGATATACATATAGGTATAGAGGGGACGCATGCAAAATTCATTTCACTTTTTTCTTCGCTTCATCGGTCATAAAGAAGTCCCGGGGAAAATTTGAATTCGGACGGGGAAACGTCAAATTCATGGAATAGTCGGGGAATTTTCTTTCGGTCATCTTGTCGCCACTCTTGGTTATCCGCGTTCGATGTACCTATACATACGTAGATACGTATACACGCGAGAAAAAGAAAAAAACAACAACAACATATGATTCACATACATTATATTTTTACGTTTCATCTCTTATCCCACTTATTGTCAGAGCTCCTCGCTCGTTTTCCTTTTTTTCCCCATTTGTGTTCGGTTTTTTTTTTTTATCTTTCGCCTTTATTCCTCGGGAAACGGCTATTTCTCCGACTGACAGAATCACCGGGGGTTGTATATCTGTATCGACGTGTTCGTTACGCCGATTTATCGTTTAATAAAAGCTGATACATGGGCCGATCCCGCGCGCCATTTTATTTTCCCAAACCACTAGGTTATTCTCTATCTCTCTATCGGACTGGAAGATATAGAGAGAAAGACGGATGATTTATTATATTCCCTTGAAATCCTTTACCTCAAACTATAAAAACTCACAGTTATATCTTCATTTGGTATTACTACTATTTTTACTGTATCTATTCTTTACGGAAATCAATGATGCTTTGGAGGTTAGGGATTATAGCTTACGCCTCAACGTTGAAAAACATTGTATTACGGTCACAGTAATGAGTACAGAGAATACTCTCAGACCATAACGAGAAAAAAGGACACAGAGCGGGAAAGGAAGAGATAGAGTGGGAAAGAGAAAAATGCTCACTCCCACTCTGCTCCCATGTAGGTACAATCTCTTGCTTTCGCCTCGTGCTCGCTTACGCCTTGTATTGACAACGCGAAAATAACTTTTCAACGCGTCTAACCCGGAGAGTAAAAACGGTTTGCCCTTCGTCCCTCGTCGCCTAACACATCTTCCGCCTCCGTCCGCTTTCTTGCCCGTTTCATTTTCTTTCTTCGATATTGCGATGGATACTTTACACATATAGGTATACATATCCACATATATTTCTTGAGATTAATTTTTACAAACGATGCGTTGTGTTAACGGGTTTTCGTAATGCTCGTTGCTGTGATCGTGAATTTCAGAAAGACGTTGAGATCTAATACATTGTATTGTATAGTCAATTCTCTCCGATTGCCCGGTACTCTTGAGTGTCCTGATAAGGCTGAAGTTTGAAACGTGTAACGTGCGACAAAATCGTGAAAAATGATATCAGCAGATTCGACACAGAGATGTCGTGAAAATTTGGGCCTCGTGAAGCGACGTGCAGAATACCGGGCAATTGGTATTTCGAAACAGGCTATATTCTTGGGAGAGGAAAATTCAAAATCCCGCTGAAGGTAAATGTCGGTAGAAAATTGACAGAGAAAATTGAAAATAGAATCGAGAAAACCGGATAGGACAGATCGGATACAGCATGCAGGATACAGAATAGGAATTGATTGCCTGCTTGACAAATTAATTAGTGCTTTGGCTTTGGAGGTAATAGCAACTGATAATTAATTCAAACTGTAATAGAAATTTGCCACAGGTGTGGTATCGGGGTCGCTACACACCATAAAATATATATTCACGTGTACACGGAGATAGGAGGAGTAGGTACCACAGCGATGCTATGCGATACGATGCAGTGCAATGTCTGCGTAATAATCTGAATACGGGATAGCTGGGCGTTAGAGCGAGAGGTGAAGCGTGGCGGGGTGGGAATTCGTACACCAGGACCGTTTTAGTGCTTTTTAATTTCCGTAACACGCGGCTCCGGCGCGGGCGAGCTTGAGCTTATTCCCTGCAGATATGACGTCACAGTTGGAACGAAACGTTCCAACCATTACCGCACCGCATCGCACCGAGCCGAACAGAACCGAACCGAACCGCCGCCGCCACCGCGGCCGCTAGTTACGTACGGGCGCTTCGTGATACGTCAACACTTTACCAGCGGCGAGGATTGCATTTGACGAACGTAAAACTGTCGTCCATTCCCGCAGCCTCTCAACTTGTAATACAGGCCCAGGTTTCTGATGACATTTGTTTTCCGGCCGCGCGTGCGATCCGTGATTTACCGTAGATGAACGTACTAGTATATATATACATACGAGTATAGGGGCAGAGGAGCTGTAGTCACTCCTGCGGGGCATAAATGCACCAGCGTTCACAAATACCGTTTCCTGTCTCTCGACACAGTTCCGCCGCCGTTCAAATATATTAATCATTACTCGATAATATATTATGAATAATAATTACACACGCATTATAGGTGTATGTATATTTGTTTGCAGGAACGGCTGTATCACTCGTCAACGTGAAAGTTTATTTCTTGATTCAGAATTACCAAATTGTTCGGCGAACCCTACCTATTTGTCATTCTGTTGTGATTCCAACTTTTGCTTTCGCATCTCTGCCAAATGGCGACGGTTGCTCTCCTCTTTCCTCTGAATGAAAACGTCGAGCAAGGAGGAGAAATTGTGGCGGGGCGGTTCTCGCGTTGCAATGGTCATGGGTCGTAGAGATCCGAGGAAAAGGCGCTTTCGTGACAGTTTTGAAAAATTGCAGTTTGCTAATCGTACGAGGTCGAGGTACAGACGTGTACCCATAACATAAGCGTAATATATATAAAATATGGCGTCCGTCAGGCTTTGACGAGGAGTGTAGGACGCCGCTGGAAAAGTTCGTTAATTACAGAGTTCTCGGTGAAACTCGCGAATGGTTTTTTTCTCTCTTTTCCGTTCTTCGCTTTCTCGTTTTTTTTTCTCGTTTCGTTTTTCTCTGTTCTTTTCGTTGTTTTACCACAAGGGCTGCACAGACGACACGAGAGGTATAAATGCTAAACGCACCATCGCGTCGCCATCGTGCGACTTGTTTTTCTCATTTTTTAAAATCACTAAAATTCGTGGAATTTTTGTGATTTCGTACAAAGTTTCTCCCTCATTCACTCGAAATCGTTACATTGGAGGGAATTGGAAATCTCCCTCCCTCCCTCCCTCCCTCTCACTCTCTATCTTCCTCATCTCCTCTTTCGTTCTCTTTCACAATTACATGCCTGCGTCATCCCTAATCATTTTTGTTTTGTTCTCTGGTAAATCGAATATCCCGGAGGCAGATACGTAGGTACGAGCGTGTAGGTACTACATACGTTAGTATTATATGTATATAGAATACAGAAGCAGAGGGAAGATAATGAAAAGGGGAAAATTGACTCCGCGTTTGTTCGTACCTGCGGCAAAAAGAGAACCTGCACAAAAACCGAAGTACGGCGGGCAGGGGGGGGAGGGAAGAAAAGAGGGCAAAAAAACGAAGATTGTTTGTAAAACAAAAATGGAGGAAATTCAACCGTAATTAACGGCTTATTTGTGCAGTCGCCTTTAATCAACTTCATATTAGCCGCGCATACCGCAAACACGGGATACTGACAGAATGTACGCGACTATACGCGGTGCATGTGTGCGTCTGTGCGCGTGACGATGCGGGAAAGGGCGGGGGGGGGGGGGGGGGGGGGGGGTGACGTTTGTTAAATTACATACACCACCCCGTATATATCTATACACGGTAGGGTATACTACGCGCAGTGCAGCAGCAAATCCCAACGAATTACGAGGGAGAATGCTCCCGGGTATGTATAACTCGCGGCTGTCGTGAAAAATGTAACAAAAGAGAAAGCTCTCGTTTCGTTTGGTTTTGTGTTATTTTCCATTTCACGTTTTCATTTTTTAATAGAGTTCGATCGCGTTATTTCATCCAGAAGAGAGGAGCACTAACGAGTTTTACCATGAAAATAATAATGGAATAATACGTACACCGGTAGACCGCTTCCCCACCTTTTACATCTCGGTCTTTTCTCATTGAACAATGGTTGACCTGGAAGCGGGGAAAATGGCCGGGGGAAAAAAAATTCGTGCATACTGCGTGGCCGTAAGAAAGGCACCATGTATAGTATAGTTTGTCATAACAAACGCCTCCATGTATATACATACACACATTTTCCTCTCCCTTTTTCATCTGTCGGTCTCTGTCGCTCTTGGAAAGCGTTTTGAATATTTTATTAACAGAAATTGCTGCAGGAAACTCCGGGGCCCTATGTAGATCCTATTGAGGATAAATGGACGAAACGCTGCGCTGTTTTGCCGCGGGACGCGAGACGCGGGACGCGGGACCACGATGAAAATCTACCGTATAATATTAGCAAGAGAAGTCTGCAGTGCACTGCAAACTGTGCAACACCCCGTCCGGACCTTATACATGATTTTCTCTACATTTTCATGCCCAATATATATATATATATCGCTTTCGGTTTTACAAATTTTCACTCCTTCTCCGCCAGACGTCTCCGCTTATCGTTTTCCTACCTTCTCTCTTCTTCTCTTCTCTTCTCTTCTCATCGCGGCTTTTCTCGTTTCATCGTAGTGCCGTGTTTACTCAAGACTTTATTGCCTGCGTATCGTCAATATTATATATACCTACATATGGAGGTGGTACGAATATGATGGACGGGAACTAAGTTTGATATATTCCAGAATACGAATTTCAGTTACCATGCAAATAAGGTATCTGTACAGTATAGTATAGGTACATAGGTATATGTATGATATATGCGCTTCAGAAAATTTGTTTGATCAAAGCAATTTCTTACGGCTGCACTTTCACAAATCGCGAGAATATCCTATAGCCCGAAGTTCGTCGTAACGTTAGGTAATGAAAGCAGAATCACGTGAAATGAATTTTCGGGCGATTTTTTTTTGATTGCTCGAATCTTTCCCCGCCAGGCGTGAGGTGACGAGAGGCGAGCGAGACAGAGAGAGAGAGAGAGAGAGAGAGAAGGTGAAAGAACAAAAAGAAAACAAAAACAAAAATACAACAATGAAGATTTTTCGTCATCAAAAAATTTGCCGCCAAAAATCGCTTGAAAATACATTCTTCGTGATTTTCAAGCAGCTTTAACATCACAAACTCGAAACCCATAAAATAATGGCGGCGAAAGTTCGTAAATGATATTTAACGAGCGGTTTTTTAATCCAAACTTTTTACTCCTATACCCCGAGAGTTTATATCCTTGATACCCGCGGTCATCAGGATCTTCTTCGCGCCTTCGTGTTTTAAATATTTAAAAACGCCGTTCTACCGCGTGCCTTGGAAATAAGAAAACTCGTTCCAACGCGGCTACCTGTTGAGGTAAACCGTGGTGAAATACTTATTTCCAGATGTATATTAGGGTATGGGCGGGTATGTGGTACGCCTATAATCTTGGACCTAGCAGCAGGGTCCTGCGATGATAAGTACTTGAATAAATAAAAATGGCTAAAATATGTTATAATAATGCGGCAATTGTGTTCGACAACAGAGATTACCGAGCGCTTATCGTTAATACTATTAGCATCAGGCGATCCGCTCGTGCGTGTAATTCACAAACAAATTACACCTATGAGTACGTGCATACATACTTGCCTATATACATATACATATATTCCTTCGCAATTGCGTAGATAATCATTCATGCATTGAGGTTGACTTTGGTTTCACTTATGTAGTAACACCCGGCAGTGCTAGTTGCGGCAACATAATATGATAACACGTATAACACAATGTGATCAAATATAATGTAATTTCATTGAAATTGCTCAAATTTGCATTCCCCAGTTTTGTCGTAAATTCCAATTTCCCATTCTTCGATACGCGTGTTATTACATATGCACGCATGTACAATATACATTCCTCCGATAAAACAGGACGAAACAATTCCACCGATGCATTCTTATCGTATTATTATTATTACTATCGTCGTTATCGTTGCTCGATTATTTTTTTCCTCTACCGTTGGCTTTTGTAAATGAAACGAAGTATCGAGCGACAACGAACGTGTCGAGGTGCCAACGACTTTTCTGTACTATAATCACGTGACGCCTTGGCTATATACGGCCGCAAGCTCGCTCTTTCTCTCCTTCTTTATCCTTTCTCTATTCGCCTATCCCCTTCCTTGCAGAGTATTTCGATAACTCATTGCTTACTCGCGGCTGTGGTTTGTCCGTCTTTCTTACCGATAATGGCTTCTTTTCCTTCCTTCTATCACTTCCACCTCATATTCTTTCGCACTGCGTTCCCATACCTATGCAAGCACAGTATGCTATATTTCTGAATAATTCTCGTAGCCGCATGTTTTCCAATTAGTCAACTCTGGCAAAACCGTGGAATTATAATTCATAAATTAATAACTTACCTGCATATACCTATATATATATATATACTTTTTATGCGGAAGTCGATATGATTTGGCGAAATTTTTTTCATTCCTATTTTCCTCCCATTTCCCTCCACGGTTCCTTTTTCGTCCGTTTTATTTTCACGTTTCTACCCTACGAGTCCTTCTCCGCGGGGAGTTATAGCGAGCCGGCTTTCCGCTGGGGCAGAAGAGAGGGTAGAAACTCTGGTGCAGACGGTGCTGGTTTTAATGAACTCTTTCACCCGGCTCTCGTGCCACCCTTAAACCACCGCTTTAAGCCGGTGTTCTCAACGCCCCGCGAATCACAACCCTTTGAAACTATAATCAATACCGCCACTTGCCGATGTCACTGTCGCACAGATTTATATATTGCCACGGACTATATCCAACTATCATCTCATTCCCGGTATCTGCGGAGGAAAGCAGATATCGGGCGATGAAAGATATACCCTGCATAGATGAGAGGGAAACGCGGAGCGAGTTCATTATTCAAGCTCCGTCGTCTCTTATGATTTACATTCCTCCTCTATTTCTGCGCGATTGCAGGAAACGGGCAATCGATGTCGGAACGCGTATAGCTGCGGTAGTAAAGATAAAGAGGAAAATGTTTAGAAACAGAGAGAGGAAGATATAACGGGGGAATAGTTTGGCATTGACATTGGCCTATAACCGGGAGAATTGGCTCGAGGTTGTAAAGACACTTAGAAGAAGCTATTCGATTCGGACCACGTAGGTAGCTAGGTCGTGGGTTGTGGGTTGCGGGTACCAACTCCCACGCAACTAAGCTACTCACTGCAGGCTGTCACCATTCGACTAATCTTCTTTTTGCTCTTTATAATATAGCCACATTAACATACAGATATGTGGTACAGTTTCCTCGCTATCTCGCTCCGAAGTTTGACGTGTATGAGCCGCCTTGAAGCTCGCTTAAAAATATATCATTTTGTTTAACGCAATGTCGTAATATGCTTTTCGGTATGGGTGGATATACCACGCAGACCTACCTACCTATGCCTACACCTACCTTCCGTCTAAAAATATGTTCTACAACACACAACGCGTGGGGCCAGCTGTTTTCCACTTCTAATGCGCCATCGCCTTTACCACTTACCTAACGATATACTTGCGCTAAGATCACTTTTACGTAGAATACAAACTTGCAACTTTGTGCCGCGGTCAGTCGCTGGATAGCCTCTGGAATTTGTTGATGCATTATGAGTAAGAGTAGAATACATTTCTTAGCTGCAGTGATGATAATTTTCCGAGGATGATACTTATAAGCTGCAATGTATTATGATTCGATCTTTCTCCGTTTCTGTCACATGTGCATGAACACGTGAAGAATAAAAAAAACATACTTTCCATCGAACATTCCATTGCAATTCCATAAATGATATATAAAACAACGCGGAGACTCGATTTGCGGGGAATTTGGAAACGCTACTGGCAATCTAACCTAGCTAACACAGAAAATAGTCACTTTTCATCGAATCCGATCGTTGCTCTGAGAAGTGAAATATTCGGCCACTTTCTGCCATCATACTTGATTAATTCTCCAAGTTTCATCAAAATCGATCGTGCCGTTTGCGAAAATTTACAATTCTCGTTCTCGAAACGAGAGTCGTAGATTTACGCAAACGACGCGATCGATCTTGATGAGCCTTCGAGAATTCGTTGAGTATGTTGGCAGCGAGTAGCTAAGTATTTCACTTTTTCAATATATCGCTCAAATTTGATGAAAAATAAATATTCCCTACGTTAGCTTGGTTAGATTACCAGCGGTGACTTCGAATACCCGTTAACATTTTCTGGGGGAGGGGTGAATTTACAACATTTTTGTCCATCGATACAGGCATCTTTTGAAACTTTGCAATTCACAAGATTCAATTTGTTTTCACCGAGTCCGAGTACTATATCGCAAAACTAATTTCTTCTCAATCAATTCAACGTAGCAACATCTGTTTGCAGAAATGGGAAAGTTTCTCCAGTTGGTTTTTTTCTCTCTCCAATTTCGACACTTGCAAATTGATACTTTGCGTTTTGGTATGAAAATTATTCGATGACAAAAAAAGAAAAAGAAAATTAAACCCGAATGGGGGGGGGGGGGGGGGGGGGGGGGGGGGAAGAAAAGAAAAAGTCATGAAAACGGGTCACAGATATGCCCCCGTTGCCCTACAAAGTTGGGAATCACTGTTACCTGGACAGTGGCGGCAAGGAGGAGGAAAAGGAGGAGGTGGCGAGGGCAGAGCTCGCTCGGTGTGACGAGAATAGAGGCATGTTATTGATTATGGAAAAATACCCCCCGCCTGGTGTCATGGCTACTGTACACTCAACTAGTCTCCACTTACCACTACCACCCAACCGCACGTCTCTTGCGCTCTCTATCTCTCTCTCCCTCTCCCTCTCCCTCTGTTTCTCTCTTTGTATCGGGGATAGGAAAGTAGTAGATATTTTGGATACGTAGTACACGTGTTGTGTGTGCATGTCTTTGCTTTTTTTTCGTCATTTTTTCATATTTACATAGATATACTCGTATCCCTGCGCGCGTGTGTGTGTGTGTGTGTGTGTCTTTATTACACGTATAGATGTAGTACATACCTACGTTCGTAATAAATATACAGAGAATTTTTGTTACCGTCCCCAACGCGCACCGTTCCTTGCGTGCATTCCGTTTCCCTACTTTTCTACCCACGTCACTCGTCGCGTTCTTCGATTTCTTTTTTCTTTCCTTTTTTTCGGATAGCCGCCCTTCCGTATTCCTCCCTCTCACTCCTACTTCTTCTCCTCCTCTTTCCCGGCAGTCGATTCCAGCAGCAGTGCGGGGAGGGTGGAAAGGAGGAGGAGGAGCAGGAGGAGGAGGCGGTGGAGGAGGAGGAGGAGGAGCAGCAGGGGGAGGAGGAGGCGGTGGAGGAGGAGGAGGAGGAGGAGGAGGAGGAGGAGTGAGAGGGAGGAGGTAGAGGTGGAGGGTTGTTCTGACGTCATAATATTCCGCGACATCGCGCGCCACGCTGAACTGCAAGGCGTTCCCTCGGTTATTATTAATATAGGGACTTGTACCCATTATAGTAGTTAGCACGGGCATTGTTAACACACGTAGCTGGGGAATACATAACTTCACACTGACAAAGCTTTGTCGATAATTTTTCATTTCCCTTTTAATGCGTGATTAAAGACTTGTTAATTTGCATTTTAGGTTATATGCTAGCGCCAGATCTTTTGTCACTTTTATACGGTCCGTATACGGATATAGCTGCTGAGATTCGAGAATGCGGGAATCATAAAATGGAAGTAGTAATATGGAGAAGAATTTATCTGTATTCTGTACCTGCTTTCCGTAATACTTGAAGGCTTTTGATTTCCGACGTCTCGTTGGAATCAATTTATACACACAATACTCACTGACAGAAATGAGAATCGCATGCGAGAAGGCAAGAGTACGATCGATGATGGACAAAGAGGTCGGAAAGTTTCGAGTATGAGATCTTCGTTGTCGGTTTCCTTTGTATTATACTCCATTTTCTCAGGCCTTATTCACTCTACTCGTCCCTCTTCGCATCTAACGTTTCATTTGCCTTTACTGTATTAGGCACCTATTACATCATCATTACAGTCACGGATCAACTGATTGCGAAACTCGAAAAAATGAACTGGAATTATCTTGGCCGGTTTATTCTTCTTTGTTTTCAAACTCGATTGATTGAAAAATCACCGCTTCTTCGTGTTCAGCATACATTATTATTCACTCTGACTCCCCTCGACTTTTCTCGTCGCACCCTCAATTCGTCACTACTTTTTTCTTCTTCTTTCACTTTTACCCTCATTAGAAAATTCATCACGTCGCGTCAATCGCAGAATGGAGGACTGCAGTTTTTCTCTGACCTAGATACCAATGTGGATGTTCCAGTCTTTCATCCTCGGAAGTCAGTCATTAGTCATCGTTCGTGAAGAATGTGTAGTATAACTGCAATTCTTTTTCCATTTCTCTTTTTTCTCGTTCGTCGAGGCCAGCTTTTGATTGACTTTCAAGTTTCCTGATGTGACAATGAAATCATCGAACGCGAGGGAACGTTTGCTCAGATTATACCTACCATTAACAATAATAGTAACGTTACAGTAGAATAAGATTGAGGGAGGATCATCCCCCGTCCGTAGTTCGGTCTCGTCGACGATGGTGTATTCGAGCGAAGCGACTAGCGTTCTCGAGACAAAAAGTTCATCTATAAAAACGTGGAGGAAACGCTGCAGAGAGACGTCAGGCGCCGCGACGCGACTATGTCGTAGGATAAAAACCACCTAAGGATTTGACTATTTGTCTAGCTGCTGCTTCTGCTGCTGCCGCTGCTGCTGCTGCTGCTGCTGCTCGAGAGATGAGACGAGAAGAGGAGATGTCTCTCATACAGTAGATCCCCTGGGAGTAGATCCGCGTGGAGAATCATTAGGAGGTACTCCACCCAAACCCGCCGCCCGTCTCCTTCTCTCTCTCTCCCTCTCTCTCTCTCTCTCTTCCTCTAGAAATCCGGATGGTAGAACGACGCGGAAGCATATCGTCGTAATTTATTACGTACACGAGAAGATCGCGGCATCCTTGGATCGCCATCTTTATTTTTTTTTTGCTTCACACAAGACTAAGAGGAGAAAAACGTAATGGAACGAAAAAGAACAAGATAGAGAGACTGTGGCTGAGCGAGGCGCAATCAGTTACTTCGACGGATCGGATGAAATCGATCAAACGGTTTTGCTTTTAGACGAGAAATTGAAAGATCCTGTCCATCCGGGGTGGGTTGGCAAATAATATAAATAGACACTCTACTTTCTTCCATAATATGGGGAAAAACGAGATTCCTCTGCTCCGAGAAAGGGAGCTGGTGGCATATCCATCAAACAGTTTCGTTTCGGCAGTGAAAAAAAAGAGGTTCGAAAACCGAAAGTCTAGAGAATTCTCGAAGCAATATGTACACATACGAGTATCCGCGTGTATGTATACGGATCACGAGCGAACAGCTACACTCGTAGATGGATACATAGAGGTACATACGTGCCCGTAGGCACATATTTGTGTGGGATGATGAATATTGTCAGGGATATGGGGATGCCTTTTAAAATATCCTTTGACGTATTGAGTTCGTATTCGGTGATCGAGATCCCTCCAAGGAATATGCGAAATTGGTAGAGTCAGCCTCGTGAATGGAGGTCCGAGCGTCGGTCCGTCTAGTTCGAGAAATTGGTAGATGGAGGGCGAATAGGCGTTGGGAAGGCAGAACTCACAGGAGAAAATAAGAGGAGGAGAGGAAGTATAGAAGTAGAAGGAGAGGAGAAGGTGGATAAAAAGAGAGGAAAAAAGTACGTGGCCTCTTCCTTATCCTCCTACACATCTTGAAAACACCTTGGCTGTAGCCTACTTTCGTTGGATCGACGCGAATCCCTCGAATTCCTGGGCTGATGGGGAGGAAACGAACCGGGAAGAGGGAACCGATCACTCGATAAAGGGCCACCAGGTCTGTGCCACAGAAATCGTTCCATCCATCCCTCTCTTCATCGATGTGCGTATGCGTGGGCGAACGTAAATAAAGATACGTGCGGATACGGACGCGCCTCCCATATCACGGACGGACGGATATATATAAACTTTAAATAAGAGGAGCTATGTGCATGTTCGGGGGAAAAAGAAATGGAGAAAAAGTTTGGGGTGGGAGATAGGGGGAGGATAGAGAGATGTGAAACAAAAAAATGGTAAACAGAAGTCTGCGCGGGTTTTTACGCTATGGGCATATTCAATTGCTTCGTTTTCGGTCGATCGATGGTTCAGATCGTTTGGTCGGCTTCCTTCCTATCCACGCCTCGCAAAAACCCTCGGCGCTAGAAGAAGAGGAAGAGAGGTTGAGGGGGAAAGGGAGTGAGGATGATTTAGAAAGGGCAGCTCGCTTCCCGGGTCACGCGCGATAAATCTGGTCACCCCGCGCGGCCAGGAGGGCCGCTGAACCGCGCGAACACCAAACCCCCGGCCGCCAAAGCCCTAGCGCAACGATTATTCCGCATAACTCGAGAGAAAATTCCGTGGGATAAAATTTTTCAACAAACTCCGGCTAAGCAAACCGGAATCGAATCCCGCCCGATTCTCAAATTTACCTACCCATAACGTGGGCGGAATTTTTCACCGCTTTTTATATCACCAAAGATGAATCCTCGCCACTTTTGGAATCTCAAATTTTACGAAATGAGCTTGAGACTCCCCGCCTTTACTCTGTTTTCATCACAGTAGGTGTACGTACACCCATCGGCGTGGAATCTGTCCGTTTCAGAATCTGGACCCTGCTACACTTCGAAAAATGAAAATTTAGGATAGCAAACTCGCGCCAGTTTATGACGTAGATGCTTAGGCACAGTATATCGTGCAAAACGTAATGTGAGTGGGAGAACGCGCAGGACTCAGCGGGCACTCGTTCTCGTACATGCGTCGTGTTTTAGCCGAGGCAATTTTCCTTTGGACCGGGTGCACATCCGGTTAGATAGAGTTTCGAGTTTTACGAGACCTTCGGGTCCAAGTAGTTTAATTTCGGTCTTGCACGGGGTTATTAGCTCTTGGTCGTAACTAGAGATTCCCAGGAAAAGCCGCTTGCGTTGCTGCCCCGAGAACGCCGAAGAGATGAACTTTACCAAGAACTGTTTTTATTCCGCAGTAGTTTACTGCAAGGCTCTTCTCTCAAAACCCACTGCGTTCCTGCATACCCCGTACAGGTATAAGACTCCCGATAATTTTGAAATAAGAATGCCGCATTTAACTGGAATCTTTATTCACCATCGCTGATGCGCGATCCTTCTCCACTACCGCGCAGACCGACTACCAAATCTTCTATAATCTCTCAAATCTCAGGCATGTGCACGTACGTATGCTCTGACCTACGTACTTAACTATGTACCCTGAAGTCACGGCGAGATTCTTCTTAAGAGATTCTTTATCGTCCGTAAAGTCATCCGGAACGAACCTGAGTGGCCTACGACGATTCCCTCTCTTTCTCTTCATCTCTTCTAGAAAAGAGGAGGGAGGAGATGGAGAAAGAAAAGAACTATGAGCGCTGTTCTTTGCGTAACTCGAGTAGATCATCCCTCTCCCCCCTATCCCGGCGCAAAAACATAAGAAGAGAAAGAAAATCTTTGAAGAGATCGAAGGCCTCCGTGGATCCGGTTAACTCGGAGATTGGTACGCGAGGAGTGGTAAGGGGATACACGCACTCTGAGATAAGCTGGTAATAATCCGAACAGCATCTGTTGTCTAGAGGCACAGCTGGACGGCGATGGTGGTGGATACCATAGAGTTCGGGGAGGAGCCCAACCCGGAGCTAGATACTCACCTAACCTAACCTCACCTCACCTCACCTCACCTCACCTCAGCCCACATCTCATCTCGTCGCGTCTCCTTTCGTCTGGTCTCATCTCGTTGACTGCTTCTCTGTAAATTGCCCGCGTCTTCAAACTTCCCTTGGTAGCTCAACATTTCTCACCATGGATTAATTAAAACCAGAGATAGTTCTCGCTCTAGGTGTCCCCGTCGCAAACTGTGTTCAGCTATAATATATCCCTCAGCCTAAACAAGAAACTTTATAAACGCACCCTGTACCGCCACTCTCGAGTCTCAGATACGTAGAGATCGTATATGTTCCTGAATAGGAACCGGCTCAGCAGTACAAATAGTCGGCATTATCATCCCGGAAATGTTTCCTTACCGAAGTACACTTACGAAAGTATTCCTATAATCGTCGAGAATAACTGCGCTTTGTCATTTCAGTTAAGGGATGTAAATTTGTACGCGCAATTACCGATGAAAGCATGATGAAATTAGAGTCTCTGAAGAATGTGTATTAGTTATTCGATTGCGTTTGTTTCTTTCCTCAATGACGATCGCATCTATGTATGTGGGGACTGCATCCGTGTAATAGGTAAATATAATCAGGGATAAGGGAAATGGAGTGGAGTCGAAGTTGGTGGTCCTGGGAGTTCGGAAAGCGAAGGGATGGCTTCCAAGTTGCAGCAGGTTCAGTATAGAATGTAAAAGTTAGACGTTGTGTAGCAGACTCGGCGTGGCACTGCGGTCTCCATACTCTCTAGATCTCTTGCGGACATTCAAGTCGTTCATCAAGCTAATCGCGATCGCCTAGATTACATTTTAGCGTATCACGTGAATAATTATTCAGCAGTTGGCGGTGGCGCCCTCCCGTTGTATAAGCGCAAGTGCGAACGTTAACCTTGTGTGTATTTATGTGCGCGAGAAACTACATCTACCAATCTCTTCCGACTTAACAACGTGAAATATGCCGCGCTCCATCTTCCATTCTCCGACTTGCCCGCTTCTTTCTCTCTAGCTCTCTTTTTCAGGTGCAACTTACTTGACGCATTGCTTCTACAAAATCACGCGAATTTCTCACCGCCCGCGTTTTCCCACTATCAATTTTTCTCACTTTCTTCCTTCCTTTTTTCCTTCGCTCTCTCTCTCTCTCTCTCTCTAACGTAGCATAGGATGACAAGAAAAACAACCACACAGACGCACACGCGCATTCGATCAACAATAGTCTCGCGACGATGGAACCACGAATCTCTCCGATCTTCTGACCATCGCGTAAATAGTCATAAAATATGTTGGTTACACGCACACCTACGTTAGCACGAGTGAAGTAGTGGTGTATATATCGCACGGCAATACACCGTCTCTCCTCGGCGAGTTATTCTTGCGATTGGCACCGCGCCAGTGTCGGAGCTGACCCTCCCGTCTGCAGTTTACTTCCAGAGTCGCGGAGAGGGGGGCACGTACCCCTGTTTTCCCGAGGCGGAAAACGATCGCATACGTTTGCACGACTGGAGGAACCGACCGCTTAAACAAAAGATAAACAACGATTAGGATCGGCAGGTGTCCTCCTCTCTCCCTATTTCCCCGTCACCGAACAGTAACTAGTAAGAGCTGGGACCTGGAAAGATAGGGCGTGCATGAGAGAGATACTACCCGATAGGAGGAAATAAACAAACGAGGGAGCGAGAGGGCGAGCAGGCGAGAGAGTATGAAAAACGTTGCCCGCGCTAAGCCCTTTATCTTTTACTGATACTTAATTATTGTTACAGTCCAGGCGTCTATTCCTGAACGACCAGCCCCGGCGACCCCAAACCTAAATTTGCATGTAAACGAGGCCGCATTTGATTTAAATTACACACGCCCTCGGGCGACCCTGTGTCGCTTTACGCCTAAGTACTTCGCGGGTATGGCGGAAGGAAGAGGGTTAATACTTGCGAGGACCCGCCAGCCAGCGAGCTCGCCGCTCCCACCATTTCGGTGTGTGAATGTGTCGCGTCCGAAACGGTGAGATTATGGTGGGAAAAGTCGTAACTCATGCTACGTTCTGAGGCCTTTTCTCATTCGAGAATGGGAAGAAACACTGGGCTCAATCATTTCGCTGAATATATTCATGCGGCTACAGAAATCCTCCTTCCTGCAGCTCCAGTCGTCAAGGGGTTTCGCGTTCTTATTATAATTCTTTCCAGACCAACTGAAACTATCAATCTTTTTCCCCGGGCGAAAAGGATAGCCTCGTGTATCTAGATATAGGTATGTGTATATAGGGTCTGCGGATGCGACAGCAATTATCCGGGATATTGTGAAGACAAACTATACTATAATACATATGTATATTCTACAGTATTTGAAGAATTGAAAGAATAAACCCCGACTGTGATTCGCCGTCTAACGTGCGACGGCGTATCTTTCTCGTTCGGTTAGGATTATCTCTCTACCACGGTGTATTTGTCACTTGTAATACGATATTATAAACGAACTCCGAGAAAGACCCGTCATTTATATCCATCTGTTTATTTATTCCTCTTCTTGTCGATTCATAGTATATGAGGGGGGGTCAAAGGAACGAGCTATGTTGTTTGTTCCACGTCAAATCGAGCGACTCGTGACGCGCGCCATTTTGTATCGAACGTTATTATTAATTATGAAAAGTGTTTCGTCAACCGTTAGGTATACGTCTTGAGCTAGCTGTCAGGTTACTCGATATTCATTTGTTTGCTCACTCGGTTGCTCGCTTGCTTTCCTGCCTTCTAGGTATGTGGACATATGGTGTACCTATATAGCGTCCATCATTCGATTTGTGCAGCCGAAGTTTACCAACCTATACACCACCGCGGATGGTTCAGTCTTTTTATTTTTCTTTAGATACATTTTTCGAACTCAATGCGACGTCGAAAGGTTCAAACTTCTGACTTGTGGCCGTGGTCAACTTAACTTCGTGATCGATGGTCGTTAATTACCAAACTCCCGCGAGACTCCGTAGACTGACGGAAGCCAGTTCTACCGGATAACAAACGAACGGCCGTCAGCCCGGGATGAAGTAATTCTTGGTGAAGGATAAAAGACGAGAACGTAGGAGGTGGAGGGTGGTCGGATGACCTGACGACAGGGTGCAGCTCTCCGTAATTTCATCAATATCAACAATCCTCCGAGAAAACTGCAGCCACGCTTCGTTGTACCGCTTCACTGTTTACTCTGAATGGTGACGCGTATCATTCGCGGAGCTCCGAGCTCACCATGCCTGCCAACAGAATAGGAAACTCGGGGCTCGGGCTCTTTCAGTCCATTAAAGCAATTAACGTTCTCAATAAATACGCTACCTCGGGGCCTGGCCACCAGCGAAGCGCGGAATTAGAGGCAAACAGTATAATGCTGTTTATCTTCCAAATGTATTTACCTCAATTCGTCCATTTTATATCTGTTTGAAAGTAAAGAATACGAATCATGCCCGTTATTAAACAACAAATGTACCTACAAATATAATACCAACGGTGACGAATTTCACGGATCGGTTAAGTCAGGTCCAATTCCTGCCCGCACTCGCGTCCCGTTTCAAAAACCTGCGTGCATACATGTATGCAATAGGTACACGTACGTATGTCTGGTCGGGTGAATCAGGTGGGACACGAGCTGCAGGCGGTGTAATTTAACGCTGTTGGAATCGCATCCGTGTATTGAAATCGACGAACGTTTGGTTTGCGCAATTAGAGCTGGCAATCGCCGGGACACCATATAGGACACTATAGTGTCCTGCTGCGCTCATGCCACACCGAGAAAACAATTTTGCGGATAGATACGATGAATCGGGAAACTGTACGAGTGTGCGACCGCTTCAAATGCATCCTCATGTGCACTCGAGTCGATGAATGCGTACCACACGTCCACATTGGACTTGGAAGCTCGTGAATACGCCTGTCTGAGAATGATTCTCTTGGTATACCTACGCGAGCAGGGTCCGAGGTCAGGTAATTTTAGTTAGACACAGACACCGACCTTCTATAACTACAGTTGATCTCTACTTCTCTCGAGCTGCCATCATGCTTATTGAGCAAAAAACGAGCTTTCGGACTCGCGGAGAGAATCTTCGTTCCAACTATTATGTACATACATATTACCAGCCGACCTAAAGAATATATCTACCTTGGGCAGGCGGAGAGAAGGCTGTGCCAGCGATTCATCCAGCTGGGAATTAATTGTTGAAAATTTAGTCAAGCCTTGCTTTGCCCTGCCTCGCCTCGCCTCGCCTCGCCTCGCCTTGGCTCGCCTCCGCTCTTCCGAGGAGGGTCGTAAAGTAAGGAATTTTGAAGGGAAGTAGAGAATCGTAACGTTTTCTTAGTTTAATGTGAAAATAGTTACGTGCAGGTTTAATGCGAAGTACTCTTCGGATGAAATTATTGTCGAAGCGTTAACGGTCACGGGCTAGAGGTATGCCAGTGGCAAAAGTTTAATTATTATTCGGAACCTTCTGACGGTCGTTGAGAATTGTGCAAAGGGCGTTAGCTCCGTCCCGATTCACTCCATCTTTACACAACGAGACTACGCGACCAGTAATCTCCTATGGAAAGATACGCGCGGAAATGTCTGGCCTTAATTTTACCTCACGCTACTTGTCACGTTTTTTGACGATCGCTGCCAGCCATTGCTGCAGCAACGACATCAGTAGCGGTAGCAGTAGCACGATGCCAGAATATTTTTAACAGGTAGAGAAATTTCATTATTTTTAGCCCATGACACAGTTACCCATTTGTTTTATTCCGCTACTCATACCTTCTCGCCGAGTACCTACCTACCTACCTACTTATCTACCATACGATATTTCACACACAACTATGACGCCGGGGAGCTACACCTTCGGAACGATTCACTCTAGCAAATTTCAACAAGTTGCCCCACGCTTGGAATTTATCACGTTTACTGACCTCTCGCTTTATCACTCACACGTAGTACCTTATCACAGGCTACGAACGATGCAACTCGTTCGAATACATCATACTTGCAATTACGTGACAACGGACCAAATACATTATATAGGTCAAAGATTCGCATCTCGCTCGCTTATGTTCAGAACAAAATGAAAATGAGTTGAAAAAAACTACTCGATTGAGGTTATGCTGCACTACCTTATACTTACACAGCGGCTAGTGTCCAGTGGAGTAAATTTTTTCTTTCTACTGATTGTGAGTCACGGTTCAAAGGTTCTTGAGAGTTGTTGAATGAATGCTGTAATAGATATGCTTATTTTCTCGTTCCTTTTGAGAATCAGTTTTCATTTCAGAAATTTTTGACCATCTTTACACTATTATATATATGAACGTGTAAAATTCGTATAAATGTGTATCCGCATAGCTTCCCTGTTTTTATGTCTGTGAAGAGAGCCCGAGGCTGATGTATAAAGTTGATATTTCAAGTCAGAACGACGACGCAACTTATTCCCAAGTTTTAGATAATTAAAGAATTTGCGTAATCCGTTCGCGGTAACTTGTTACAACGGACAAACAACTGAACTAAGAAGAGAGAATGCAATAGGCAGTAGGTAGGAGGACGAGGGCTGGGGGACGGAGTCTATAAAAGTTTGTTACGCAAGTATAACCCTCCGAGGAGGTTATGAAGTCTCTTATGCACTGCAATAGTCCTCTGAAAAAAGGCGCTAACTTTTCGGCTTCCGTTCCGTTCTGTACTCACCTTCTCCTCTCTTCGTTTTCATTTTCTTCATTTTTTTTAAATACGAGTAGGTCGTCTCGCCTTATACCTATCCACCGCGACCACTCTTAGAATCCAACGAATTACCAGCTTCGGCTCGATCTTACGCCCCGTCGAGCTGGGGTTTTATTTGACTTACGCAGGGTGAAATGACGGGTAATGCCGTCCTAATTTAGACTCCTTTTTCCCTTTCGGTTTTTACTTCACTGAGCGCGAATGAAGTTCCAGTGGTTTCGAAGTTTCGATCAGTGATCTTTTTGTACGATCCCCCTCCCGTTCGCAGATCTTAGTCATTCGTGAGTTTGTACCTAACTGGCACTCGCCTTTACAACGGAACTGTGAACAAGCGTTGCAGTTGGAAAACCTTCAAGTATTACCGCACACTGCAGCCATTAAGTATCTTGCTGCATTATAGGGAATAAATCGTTGAGTTATAGGATTGGCGAGCAACTTCCAGTGAACACCACGAAGCCGTATACTCTCCGCACGCTTAAGACTCGGGGGAAGTAACACGAGCGAATTTTACAGAAATAGAGAGAGAGAGAAATGCTACGTTTATTTACTTTACTTGGGCCCTATAGCAGCGAGAGGTGCAGTCATGTATCGGTAGGAGGATTTTTGAGAAACAAAGAATGGAAAGAGGACACGGGCAGAGGGCAGAGAAAAGAGGGATGGATGGATAAAAACGTGGGTCGTTATGCCGGTGAGCTCGCGCGACGGGATAGCGGAATATTCTTGTTTGCTAGCGCGATAAAATGATTCCGATAATTTATACATGCGAGGAGCGAGCGAGAGCCATGCGTTGCTTGTTACCTCGTATATATACCCGCCCTGCATAAAACCTAGCGACTTCCTCGTCCGAGCTAAGAGGGGAAAAAATCTAGATAGAAATAGAGAGGGAGAGAAAAAGAGAAAAAGGAACCGAGTATATATACCCCTCCCCGGAAATACGCTCCCGAAAATCGTTTGGATCTACTCACTCGCAAGGAAGGCGAGACAGGTGCACTATGGAGTTCCAACTTCCGGTTCTTATATTCGCGGTTCACCCTCTTCATATAACACCACACGCCGCGCTTTTATATAAACGTACTACGTATGTCGTGTCTATCGTATGTAAATAAACCTAGTTTCAGTTTGTTTCGGTTCAAGCATTGCGAGCATCAGAAGTGAGTTTTTCCACTCTTCAGTACCTCTCCTCATGGACCGCGGCAAAGGGCGGTTCGTTGGCGGTGGTGGTCCTCTTCTTAAAAGCAATTTCCGGCCAACTATGGCAAACTCTCCGGCGTGGAGGCTGCAGCAAGCAGTTACTTGTATTTCCGCACCTTAGGTATATCCTACCTACTTCATCTCGGATATTTCTCAACTCCGTGATCTGGAAGAGTAGTCAGACCGGAAAAGCGCTGTCGTCCAAGATTTGTATTCCTTAACATTATTGTCATAGTTTTTTGATGTGATCGAAAAAATATATGTATACAACCGTTTTTGGGGATTTTTTTTCTCCATTTTATACTCACTCGAAGGGCCAATGCCTGACGGCACATAGGCACACTGTACAGAGTGGAAGCGGACCACCGACGACCCCTTCTCTGTAGCTAGTAGCTCTATACTAGTTTGTATTGATCCTGTATAAAATACAATGACATTCTCGTTCGAAATTGTTGCGACTGTTTACGGGTAAAGATTTATGGGGTTTATAACCCGGTGTAGTTTCACCATCGCTTCGTGCCAAACGATCGGTGAAATTGCGAATGAAAAAGCAAACAAAAATGTGAAAACAACAACAACAAAAAATTAAAAAATGTATAAACGAAATTTACATTTTTGTATAAATCTAGAATTCAGCCGCGGTCGCCGCGTCCTGATATAGGTACAGGCGTGTCGTTGCTTTCTACATAACTATACGTAGTCTACGTACCTATACTGTAATCCACGGAAATATACCGCGAGCGTATATTTCTATAGCGTGCAATATATTTGCTGACAAAAAAAGAAAACAAAAAAAAATAAATAAATAAAATAAAATAATGAAAAAATTTATAATGTAAAGTATAGAACTTGAAAATTAATTGCTGATTTAATGTACTAAATTATTGAATTTTTGTTCCAGACGACGTTGACGTCGAGGTTGATGTTATCGGGTATACCAGCAACCAATCAGATACCGATGACCACAGCAGCGTACAAAGCAGCAGTGACAGCGGCGTCGCCATGTCCACTTCCAGGCTGACCCTATCCGAAATTATGGACAATCTCTAGGTGAATATTCAAACAGTCAGAGAATCTTATTTCAGCAGTGTCACGCGGGCGCACATCGTCCTCGGCGAAAGCTTGAGTCTGATGGAACTGAAAAATGGCTTTCTAAGCAATTTTTAGCTGAAATTTGTTTGTCGAAGGAAAATCTGAACTTTTGTGTGTGTGTGTGTGTGTGTGTTTTTTTTTTTGTTTGTAATTTCGGGAAGCTTAGACGCAGAATGTTTTAAAAATTCATCTTCGAAGATTTTTTTTTTTTTTTTTGCGTTAACGTCGTTATAAACTTCAGTCGCAGAACTGTAGCTTCGTGTTAAACTTCCGAAGAAACGGAAAAAAACGTATAAACCACGATTAAATCGCGACGACATGAAGAAGACTCCGTTTTCAATTTTGTATTTTTATTCTTTTTTCTTTCACTTCTATGATTCCACTCGGTAAAAGTTGGAGATTGAATATACCCGATATTCCAGCGTCCACCGCGCGATAGAAGAAACCCCGCGAATCACTGGGAATTTTCAAACACTTAATTATGGACCGGTGCGCGATGTATTGTATCGAACAATTTTATCGGGAATTTGCTGTTCAATAGCGTGAATGCAGGGAATAAAAGCGGAATGAGAATGAGGCCGATAATTTTGGTGTGAAAAATTGGTTGAAAATTAGTTTTTATTGTTATTGCTTTTCTTTTCGTTTTTTATGAACTTTCGTCAGGTGTATGTGCTGTATGTTTGGTGTATTACATGTATATACGAACGGTGAAACGGTGCAAATTATCAAGATATATCCGCTACATACCTACATGTCGTACGTGTACATACATGTACGGATATTGAAGTTATTATCGTGTGAATTATCATCAGTATCATCACAGCAGTATAAAATATAACTGGAGGGAAATTTTTGGCTTGCAGATAAAAGTATTCCGAGGCAACGGGCATGGGGAGTGAGCTTTTGAAGTGGAGCCGCATTGAACGAACAGGAACAGGAACGTAGGTGTACTATATTGCATAAAAGCCACGACGAAGTATCAGAAAAGAAAGAAAAAGGAAGAAGAGGAATGGAAGCAGGGAAAGGAGGTTGAGACTTTTGAGAGCGGAGTGAAAAACAAATATCTCCAAGAAATAGTGAAACGAATAGGGGATGAAGGGAGGAAGAAAGAAACCGGGTATATAGAAAGAAAAGAACGAAAGAAAGCTTTTTTGAGAAACAAAGCCGCGGAGGAACGAACAAAAAACTAAACGGCATCATTTCATTTCGGCAAAAAGTATTATAATAATTATATTAAATTGGGAAATTGAAAATCGAGAGAGATGTATAGGCTCCGTAACAATACCGTATGTGCATGAAGATGAGAATGGTACGGGGGACTGGTGTGTGAGAACTTGAAATGAGAAGTAGAAATGAAATGAGAAAAGAATCGAAAATTACGGATAACTTTCACGAAGACAAAATTACTGAACGAAGGTCGTCGCAAGGGATAAAGAAAAGCTCCACATTATAATAGCCCGCGATGCATTATACTTGAGAACAAACGAAAATAGAAACCGTCATCATCCCCACTATGCAAACATATTCGCGACGTTTTTGTTTCGTCGTCAAAGTGACGATGAAGCAAAAATTGAGAAAAAAAAAACAAAAAAAAAACAAAAAACAACAGAGAAAAATAAACAGAAGAATTCACAGAGAACAGATGGTAAGATAGAAGAAAAAATGAAATGAGAACACAGAAAATTATTTTGAACGAAGGAAAAAATGAGAAACAAAAAAGTGAAAAAGTAAATGAACAAATGAATAATATGAGAACATTGGTACCTATGATGAAAGCAAAAAAAAAAAAAAAACAATTAACTTCTCACAATCCGCAGCGTTGATGTAATATTCAACAATTGGAACTGAATCCCATTCATGCTTTTCTTATTATTCAATACCGTTGTTCAATAATAATTGTAATATTGCTGCACCGCATACAACTTTTACGGCCAGGGTGAAATATCGATGATTAAGTCGGAGAAGAATGATTGAATGGTAGTGTACTCAGTTGACGAAGTGACTAACCAGCACACGAGTGACTTACGTATATATAGTGTGTACCATACTATGTGTATAGGGCGTGAACTGAAAAATTGAATAACAACAAACTACGCGAAGAAGAAAAGGAAGGGGAAGAAAATTAGCTATAAGAGAATTTTCTCGTCGGTAGTAAAAAAGAAATATATACAAATTTTTATTTTATTTATTATTTCATTTTTCTTATTTAATTTTTTGTTCTTTCTTGGTATATTGTTATTGTTTCAGTTTATTGTTGAGAAAATTCAATTCGTGACGAAATATTCATATTATCGCCTAGCGGTGAGTATATATATAGCATATTAGCTGTACCTAGTACCGAATAAATAATTGAAAATTATTAGTTTTACGGCCACAAAGAGAAAAAAAGAAGAGAAAAATGCTGAAATATAAACAACATTTTAATGTCATCGTTATGATATTATTCTCATTATCATTTCTATTTACTTCACACATATATAATGGTGTACTGTGATCATTTGGATTATATCATCGCGTCATTATAAATTATAATATTATCATTATTATTATTGTTGTTGTCATTATCATTATTATTATTATTATTATTATTGTCATCGTCTTCTTTGTCGTCACCGTCGCATCATCCATCACCGTCCTAATTATTATTGCGATTTATTGTAATACCTAATTTTAATCGACGGAAACATTAATCTAAGCATCATCGCTCGTATAAGTCTCTTGCAATTAAGTAATTTACTTCACTTAACACCAAACCTTACTTCATTTTGAAACATCAAAATATATATATTATATATACCTACATTAATATACAGATTAATATTAATATTATTAATAATAATAATAATAATAATAACGAAAAAGAAAACATACAGACAAAATTTGTTTTGTTTGTTTTCATCTATTTGTTTCTCTCTCTTTCTCTCTCTCTCTCTTTTTCTCTCTCATTTTTGACTTTCAAACGGATACATATATTTGTGATTGATTCAAAAATGGAAACAAAAACGAAAATGCCAAAATTAAAGAAAAGGAGAGGAACATACAAACTGAGACGTAACTCATTTGAAATCGAATGCGAAAATTTCGAATTCCGACATCAGATATTTTGTTTTGTTTTAAATTTGACATTGGTATACGTGAAAGTATAAAGCTGAGGTTTTTTTTCCTAATGTTGACAGAAGAAAATCATGAAAATTGGAGAATTATGAGCCAGTTTTTCATGATTCTCCTCGTGTGTCCTTCACGTTAGAAAACCTCAGCCTAATGATTCTGATTTATATAATACATATTTATAATGCAAAAACGCCACGATCCGAAATTTAGTATTCTGTTGTGATATTTACATTCGAATCGATTGTCAAATCAATACTCGTCGATCGAGAACGAGAGTGATTTGTGATATTTATTGCATCGCTCGTCGTGTAATAAAATGAAAACATTGAAACGAACGAGAGTAAGAGATCTCTGAAATGTCCAACGCATACAAAAAATTACTAAAATTTTTATCTCGTTACAAACAAAAATGAGAGGAAGAAAAAATAAATAAAAATGAACAATTGTGGAGGTAGAAGCTATACGACTGGCGATTGGAAGTATGAAAGATGAACAAAATTAACAGTAGTAATAATAATAGTAATAATTATAATAATACCTAACGGAGAAAAAAAAGGAAGTGAATCTATTTTTTTGTTTCCTATTCCTTTGATGTTGAAATTTAATAAATGTGTATCGTGTCATTGTGCGGAGCATACACAATAATCATAAAAGTGGGAATAAGATTAATGAACATCGCGTTGTAGGGACGCAAGTGATACATATGCACAGCCGTAGGAGGACTTGCGCATCTAATCAATATTACGAATGAAAATTGACAGAAAAGTAGAAATTGAAAAACTAACGTCGAAGACACGATACGGTATGAAATAAAAATATGGATTATAGGTATAAATATGATAATACGCAGTTTGGCAGGATAACAATGCAAACAACAAAAATAATGATAACGATAATATCAATAATAATAATAATAATAGTGACAGTAACAGTAATAACAACAACAATGATAACAATTGAAAGAATGAATTGAAAAAAGAAAGAAAACGAAAAAAAAAATACCACTCATGAGGGAGATAAAAACTAAACAGGAGACAGAACAAAAAATGAATGAAGACACAGCGTAAAAAAAAAGGAGCAAAAACAGATATTGAAAAAAGGAAATAAAAGTAATAATATTAAGATTAATGATGATAATAAGTAGCGTGATAAATAATACTAAATCAGATGCACCTTGTGAATTTTTGTGGTCCGGTCGATGATATGTCTTCTTTTTTATTTCTATTCCTATTTCTATTCCATTTTTTCGTTTCTTCCGTATGGTAATTGCGTATGGATCTATCTATCTATCTATTTATCTATATATCTATCTATCAATCAATCTATCTATCTATCTATCCATCTATTCGATCTATCCATCTATCTATCTATATAGGGTGAGTTTTCTCCGGATCCGAATGAGGAAGGGGCGTATCCGCCACTCGCTCAATCACACTGTTATCAGAATCTAACTCTCATATTAAGTCGTCGATACTGATTTTTAGTCTGGCTGACTAACAATAAGATATTGATGACATCCAAATGACAACAATGAGTAGGATCTTCCATTCTAGTTTCCTGATTTTTGGGTATTTACATCATATGGTCAAACGCATTACCGAACACTGTGATCGAGCAGGGAGCAGGGCATCGGCAGAGACATGCCCCTCCATCACTCGGACCCGGTGAATACTCACCCTGTATATCTGTCTGGATTGGGAAAAGAATTACTACTGTGTATAGAGAGAAAGAGAGAGACAGAGAGAGAGAGAGATAGAGAGAGAAAGAAAAAGAAAAAGAAAGAGAAAGAGAAAGAGAAAGAGAAAGAAAGAAAGATAGATGCGTCAGTGCGTACTATCAGGGGAGTGCATTCGCCTGATGGCGTTATAATATACAATATATAAGTATATAGGTATACCGATAAAATATTACAGTCTTTGTTCAAAAGACCACGCCATGCCTATATAATGATACTACGGTTATATTACCTGTATTCTATAACAATTAATGATAATGATAATAATGATGATAATAATAATGATAATAATAATAATAATAATAATAATAATATAGATAACAACGCTGACATCACAGGACTAATTGTAAGTACAAAGTACCCGTATGAAGTAATTTTTCTTGCGGTAACTGCGATGAGTAATGAAACATTAGAAAGAAAAAAGGAACGACAAAAGAATGAAATGAAAAAAAAACCTGTCAAGCAAAATACAAACCATGATATAATACCTATGTTTATTATATTATGTACCTAGATTAATAACAATATAATTGTAGTATAGTTCTGCGTATAATAATGTATATTATATTCCGTGCAACAAAGTTTCGTACTACATACATACATATATACGCACATATATATGATATATATATATTCGTGGGTATCACACGATTTTCGGTATATCATTGAAAAATTACACACGCGAAAGAAATCTGGCGCCCAAAGTGGGGCCATAGAATAATAATTATAATGATGATAATAATAACAATGAAAATTTATGATAACACCCTGCGCTACATATATTACAATAGAATTATAGTTATTGCGCGGGTAATCGTCACCGAATAAGTGTATACCTATACATAATAAACGCGCGAAAGACGGAACCAAATTTCGGTTATTGTTTTTTGTTTTTGTTTTGCTTCGTTTCTCTCGCGACTCGGGAGTCATTCGATATTTTCCACTATTTACGACAATACACGAGGTACTATTTGCAATTGCCGTCATCAGTTTTTTTTACGTTTTCTCTATACAGATACCTACATACATGCAGGGCATATATACCTATATATATATATATATCTACATATATATGTGTGTATAATCGAGATTGTTTGAAAGATCTCAGGCCAGTTTGCTCCCCCCGAAAATGTGATACTAAAATTAAACCACTTCTGGAAGTTGCTATGGATGATGTGTGTCATATGGCGAGTATATGTACGCATGTCGCATGTGAGCATGTATACACATACGCATATACATATACATATGTGTATGTGGTATACGAATGTGTCGCGTCGCGTCGTGCAGCCAATTCGAATGTGCGAACACGATTTTATTGGTGGCCTCAAGTGGGTCACATAGCAACAGCAACAGCAGCAATATGAATCGATGCGGTAGTTCATGCGTGCGGAAAAAAAAGGGGAAAGAAAACGAAAGCACCCAGAACTAAGCTAGATAAATTAATAAAGATAATGGACGAGGATGCAACGAAACAAATTACAAAGAGAATGAATGAAAGAACAGTACGAAATGAATGAATTTGAAAGAAAATAAATGAAAGAAAAAGAAAAGAAACCAACAAAACAGGGATGGAAACGCGTGAAACTCAAGCCGTTAGAATGAAACAATAAAGTGCAGTGTATGCAGTATATCATATGAATATCTAATGAAATCACAGTACAGTATGTAAAATTAAATGATATACGAAGAGTTATAGGCATTCAATGAATGTCGGTACGAATAAAGATCGATGTGCCAAATTATTGTCAATAACTCAAAACAAACAAACAAAAAACGATGTTTAGAGGACAGAAAGAGAGAGGAGGAAAAGAAAGCAGAAACCAAATAATGAAAAGATGGTATACTAACTTTCAATTATACAACGTACTGTAATTGTAGGTATGTAGGTAACAATGGAACAAATTATAGGTATAAATAAAAATAACCGGATACAATCCGCAGTTACGAGTGATATATTATTATTATTATTATCATTATCATTATCATTATCATTGTTAAACCTACAATAAATGAAGAATGGAAAAACATGCATAAATGAAAAGATTAAATGAATAAAGAAAATAATATCTAACAATTGGTCCACTCGCGGTACAAATGCACATGCATATAATTGTGTATTATATATACCTATACCTGTATATATATACACACCTATACCTAACTGAAAAACCAGGAGGGAGATAGATAGAGAGATCGATTGATTGAAAGAGTGAAAGAGAGAAAGGGTCGATAGATGGGCAAATTTTGGTACCTCGATCTTTTACTAGCAACATGGCCCAGTATATATATAATAACATTTCGGAACTCTTATGTATAATATTAATGTTAATAATAATAATAGTAATAATAATAATAATAATAATAATAACAATAACCTTGATAATTATGTTAACAAAAGCAAACAAACAAACAACAGCAACACCACCATGGAACATAAAAGAAGATATGAAATAATAATAACAATAATAATAGTCATAATAATAATATTAATGAATGATAATAATAATAAATAATAATAATAATAATAATATTTAAAAATGGGTGTTATTTTTAGATGTCTATTAGATCGTTAGAAACAGAATTGAAGAATAATGAAGAGGAAACAAAAAACAGAAGAAAAAAAAACAAAAAAACATTGAACATAAAAATGGATTAAAGCGAAAAAAAATGGTAAAAAATCACGAAAAAAAAATAAAAATAATAAATAATAAATGAATAAAAATAATAACAATAAGGATAATTTACTACTATTAATATTACCACTACTACTACTACTACTACTATTACTACTACCACTACTGCTACTACTACTACCGTACTAATTGTGTAATATACGAAAAAAAAAAAAAAAAACGAAACGAATGATAAACTATGACAGTTGATCATGCAAGTCGATAATATAATATTATATATAATGCGCGTTCAAGTGGAATAAGGTCTCAACTCAGATACTATATATATATATATTATATTGCGGCGTCAATTATGAAAGAAAAATAATAATAATAACAACTAATGATAGAAAAATGTATGTATGAATATATTGGTGTGTTGATTGAATCGAATTGAATTGAATTGGCGACAGAATGAAATGGAAAACAAAAAATAAAAAATCAGCTAATAATTTATTAATTTCGTTCGTTTTTCGTTTTTCGTTTTTTTTTTCTTCTTTCTTTTTCTTCAAATCGAGATGCGTATATATATAAATGTATATACAAAATGAGATGATTGTATATGAATGAAATGTAATCAAATTTCTGTAGGACTATTTGAAAGGGAAGAAAAACGAAAAACCGATGCAAATGATTCGTTGAACAATAATTATTTGATTCGAAAGAAACAAGAATGAAGATGAAAAAGACAAAAGAAAAATTATATTATATATACATATGTTATGTAACTGACGATTGGAATGCGGCCTCATTGCACTATGATATTAGGCTGCGATATATTATTGGTATGGATATGAACCGGTAGAGAAAATAATAACGTGATTATACACACACACACACACACACACACACACACACACACACACACACACACACACACACGCATATACATAGGTATATGTAAAAGAGAAAAAGGTGACCATTAAAAAGCAAAAACAAACAAGACAAACGTAAAACGAAAAGCACATAAGCATATTACTTATGTCTATAGGTTTATATGAAATGGTTATTGTTTTCCACCGTTGATTATACAGTATATACCATAATATTAAATTGATGATAATATCATATACCGTATATATGTGTAGGCATATAGGTATATACATACATATTAATAAGATTTTTGTTCTTTCCTTGAAAACATCTTGCTGCTTTCATTGTTTAGATGAGTGTATGTATGTATATATATACACTTATAGAGTTGCTGTATGTTATCATTATTATTATTATTATTATTATTATTATTATTATTATTATTATTATTATTATTATTATTATTATTATTATTATTATTATTATTATTATTATTATTATTATTATTATTATTATTATTATTATTATTATTATTATTATTATTATTATTATTATTATTATATAGGCAATAATGAATTGTATATTATGATGATTTGAGTATATATTATATACCATTATAAGTATATATAAACGAAAAGATGTGAAAACTATATTATATATAGAACGTTCCAACTCTTTCGTGTCCTTATACTATATCTGCAGCAATTTCTATATATATATATATATATATATATATATTTATATATATATATAGGTATAATCTTAATATAGGTATAATAATTATACATATGTATAGATGTACTATAATTTTATTTATTTATCATCACGATGTTACAGACAACCAATGATTCTGATTTTCAAGTATTTTCAACGAAAGACAAACAAACGAAAAGAAAATAACAGAAGGTAATAATTTCATTTGCGTTTCGGTATATATATATTCTGCAGCCTACGGGTAAAATTTTTGTTAAATTTTGAACTGAACAAAAATTGAAATAATAAAATAAATCAATAAACTGTGAAACAAAGATGTCAATTCGCGATATCCAATTGATTAGTGGTTAGACAGGAATCTCCTACGTCCACTAACTTCCACGTCCGTTCATTATCCGTTCATTATAAGGCAAAATGGTGATACTACTTCGGAGTAAAGAAGCGGTCCTTTTCTCGGTTGTTATTGAACCATGCCACTACCTTAATAATAATTGGAATAATTTGAAAATCAGTTTCTCTGAGTTGTTCATCTACCTAATTCTCGAGTGATTAAATGCTGAATAAAAACTGAGCGAAGTATTGACGGAAAGAGAGAACGATAAAAGCGAGCAAAAAAGAAAAGATATTGATATAAATAATTATAATATTATGTAATAATATATGCAGGGGACACGTGGGAGAAGGAACAATTGAGTCCGTACTATATGACGAAGTATACTCAGGGGGGAACGTGAGGGGAATTAATTAGCCATGAAGCGATTATAAAACAAAGTAACATCTTTGAAAGAAAGAATGGAGGAGAAGAAGGAACAGCCCCGCATACACCACCAATAACTCCATTAAATAAGAGCATTTAATCAATAGTAGAAAAGGATGCTTAGTGAAGAAGTAAAGTAAGGTAAACGTAAAGACGTAAAAGGGAGCGAGGCGAAGAAACAAAAATTACACACGTTGAGAAAAAATGCTACGGAAAGAAAGAAAACAGATTCACGTTTGATAAACGTAACATATTATAGTATGATTGAGCATATACTACGTACAGTATACCTACCTATATCGTTTCGGAAAAATAATGATTATATCATTGTGTATAATATACGTACAAGTGATATACTGTATGTATTGTACGTGAACGAAGATAAGAGTAAAACACAACAAAACAAAACAAAACAAAACAAAAAAAAAAACAAAAAAACACAAAAACTGAAAAAGCGAAGAAAAAAAAATTAAATGAATACAAATAATTGAATAAAAACATTTACATAGGTGTGTTAATAATATGGAGTAGAAGTACGCCTGGTATATGAAACGATTTATACATATATATATATATATTTATGTATATATGTATACTATATATATATATATATATATATACATGAAAATATAAAATATAATAATATATTATAATTATTAGAAAGTGAGGAAAACAAGAGAGAAAGAAAGAAAAAATTAATGAAGAAACAAAACAAAACGAAAAGAATTAAAGAAATAAAAATGAATGATTATTCAAAAGTTGAATATAAGAATGGATTGGCGAACTAACATTCGTACTCGAGTTATATATATATGGTATATATACAGGTGGCTGTATGAAATATTATTAATATTATTATAATTATTATAATTATTATTAACTAATGAGGTAAGATAAATGGAGAAACAAAAGAAAAAAAAAAAAGAAAAGAAAATGAATTATTATTGTACATATTAATTGTAACTATTCATAATTGCATCGTTTTGTTCTCAATGATTTTCTCGATTCTACAGAAAATAAACATTTGTGTATTATTAAAAGAAAGAAAAAAAAAAGTAAACAAATGACAGATTTCTCAATTGTATAATCAACCCGCATCATCCTCCACTAATTCTCATTCGTCATTTACGCATATCTATAGATATGAAATGAAGAAATAAATAACGCTGAAAACTGCGCATGCAGTAATGAGTGTATAAAGAACTTCCCCGCGAGTATGTGCGAAAACCACCTGATTTTTTCGTATACAACAGCCTGTGACGATTCCGTCTGCGCTTGCAGATTCGTTCGATATGATACCAGCGGGGGGGGGGGGGGGGGGGGGATGCGTTGAAATAATTTTGACGAGCGCCATCTTTATATGGTGAACATGAAGGGGACCAGTTTTTGACCACTTCTTTGTTTTTGATTTAACACGTGCGGTCGATTACGAGTTGCGTTTTTTGACTGGTCAACAACCTGCAGTGCGTTTACCCTTCGAAGAAAACTCGATATGTTTGATGTAGTACGTATGTACGTACAAGTAAAGCTATTTCCCGTAAGTCCTCGAATTTTATGACCAAATCGAGATCAAGTGGGATTCTCTTCTACGATAATTCGGAGTATAACGATCCTTCGCGAGTGAGTGTGCAAACAAAAGAAATCCTCTGATATTATCGTATACGTATGGTTATTATTCCGACCACGGAAATTCATCATTCGATGTGAAACGGCGGCGGGGAGATACGGGCCACCATTTTACTACGGACTATTATATTTTTGCTTACTGAAAATGTTATATATCCATATGACTTCAATAAGACGTACGTACCTTTTTATTGCGGCGGGCGGATACATAGCTTCCCGAATTCTGTGTGGAACTACCCGATCTAAGATATATATCTGCACGTTTTCGGGTACTGTTCCCGTAATCCGACTATTCAATAAAAATCGCAACGCGACTACAAACGGTTTTCGGAAAAACTAATAAGGCCAGAGTTACGGGTGATACGTAATCCGAGTAATCGAATACTACGTGCGAATACGCGACTCGGGCTGATTTCAAACTTTCGAAAATCAAGCGTCCCGGTCTGCCTCGGAATGTATGCGGCATGTCATGGTTCGGACTCGTCTTGCCATTTTGCCAACCATCTTCACAAGTGATTTCGCAAAAAATCTACTGAGGGGATGCGACACTTGAAAGATGCTACGATTGGAACCTTATTGTGACCGCAGAATCGAATGGTTATCTCATTCGCGATACGGGTCATTGTGAAAATTGCAGATAGCCCATTCATTTTTTCTTCAGTTTTTCAATTTCTTTTTTTTCTATTACGTTACGCGTACGTTAATTTTCTGTTATACTCATCTAACGATGAAAATTTATGGCCATAACCGACTAGCCGCACATCCCACACAATCCACAATCAATTTATTCAATGAATGTATTACTGGGAACAGATATGAAAAAAACACACATCACAAAGATAAAATAACTCGCAACATTTATTTATCATCAAGACATAATAACGCAAATATACAATACGTATATTGATCATTTTCTACACGAAACGATATTGGTAGGTATACATCACCCAGAAATAAATTTTGTGTTCTCTTTTCAAATATAGCCGCATTCCTATAATATGGCAGAATAATATCCGTGCACAGTTTTTACCGTTTTTTGGTTCTTATTTTTTTTTCTTTCTTTTTTATCGTGACAATTGTCTGGTTTTTTTCTTCTAATTTTTATCGTCATTTTTATTTTTCAACCAAATAGAACAAATCACGTGAAAATTGTTTTTGAACGGCTTGAAACTGTAAGACGAAGATTAATTTTTACATTATATTATAGTATAGGGTATAAAGACTCCGTCTGCGCATGAAATTTAGAAATATCCTTGAATTTTATATTTAATAATTTTTATAATATATATATATATATATATTTATTTATTTATTTATTTTCATTCACATATACACCTACTGTGATCTATGCGAAGGTAACGAAAGTAATTTACCAAATAAATCAATTCTTATACATATATTAATTATAATATGTGTTTTTAAATCAAACTTTACTATTTTGTTTCTCATACTTTTTAATTATTAATTGTGCAAAGTTTGCCCCGTATAAAGACATATGTATACAGGTTTTAAATTATAGTAATACAATTACAGAGGCCTTGAATAACTTCCTCGGGTTTGCCGGGTTTTTTTTGTTTTGTTTTTCTTCTTTTTACTTATGACATAATTCTCAATTACGTTATATTCAATGAGAAAAGGGAGAGGAAACGAAACCGGATGTTTGATCTGTACTACCCGAATAGATTTTTGAACACTCTGAAACAATTTGAAACCGGTGATTCTGATTACTTTCATAGTGGATCTTCTCGATTCACAGTCAATTTATTACAATTTAATTGAATTTACTTCATCCTTCTCGGAATTTAATCCCGTTTGGAATAATAATTAATTATTGACTAATTCTTCGTCTATAATTCGTGAAATTAATTTAAATCTAATACCACATACTGTGCGAATAATTTATGTCCATGATGAATATACAATTCAAAAATTTCGTTGATACATAAATTTGACGATTTACGTTTTTAACCTAGATTGATCTTTCTCCTCGATATTTCATTCTGGTCTATTAAATATAATATAGTAGTACAGGTATTTCACTTTTATCTATATGGGTGGTTCTACGAAAATTGGGGTAACTTCATGTTGCACATGTGTAATTCAGACAATTATCCAGTATATTTAATAATAGGTAAATTGAATTGACATCATTACCATCATAGAGAATCGTCCCTATTTGTCTAAAATGTCAGTTCCTTGTGATCGTGTCACCGTTACATATTTTCACAATAAGATTATCATATTTTCCACTGAACTATTAGGTTTACACAGTTACTTTTAGTTTCAATATAATTCAGGATATTTTACGGAGTGTAGAGAATCAATAAAATTCGAATCTAAATGATTAAATAAATAACAATATTTTCCTAGTTAAAGTTATAGCGTCATCAACATCGGGCATCATAGTTTCTTGCCAGATATGAAATTTCAAAATGCGCGACATTCTGCAAGGCTCGAAACTTGTAAGTATCGGTTCAACATAGAGCAATCGCTCAAAGTTAGCGGTAGACGTCGGTCTTTTCGAGTCAGCCGATTCGAATTTATTGCTAGCGGCGTGTCTGTGTAGACAAAACGTGCCGTGACGGTAAAAATCTCAGTCCCTTGCCAATAGTATTTTTGTTGTAATTCATCGGTAGTTTTGCCTGTTAATCTCGCATTTCAATGCCTTTTGTGTGACGTAAATGGTATGTACACTAGATAAACAATATCTCTCTTCGATCAAAAGATATTCTTTGTTTTACACGGAATTCGTCAGTCTCTTGGCCGTTTGTTGTTGTTATTACAATTCCATATAAATTCATTGAATTTAGATCCGGGTGTGATTTTGTTTAATTACATAAAGTTGTCGAAACGTCCAATAAGTATTAAATGGACTCATTTTCTAATAAAATTCTTGTGTTTCGCCAGTCCCTTGATATACTTGTCAGTCCCTTGGAGCCTTTGACAAAGACCTTAATTTTTTCGAAAATACTTTCTAAAGTGACCGTTCCTTTTACACCCAGTAAAACCATCCCGTGGTCTATCAAAAGTGTTATGGAGGAACATAATCTGAGATGAAAAACATGTCATTCAAATTCATCAGCAAAGTTACGCAATTTTCGTAAAACCTGCACCCATATATATACCTATAGGTATAACGTATATTATTCAACGTGATCATATTGTATGTATATATATATACTATAAGTATGACTAGAATCGATAATCCTTGCTCTAACGGATAGAAAAATTGAAGAAAACAGAAAAACAGGGAAAAATCATTTTTCGTATTATATCCGTTTGTTTCGATATAGATTTTTGTTTACTCTTCTCCTTTTTCATTTTCTAATTATACTATATTATACTTTTTTCTCTATACATAGTTAATCTCAATTCTCATTGGCCAATATTTAATTTGGTCGCTAATATACTATATATATATACGCTTCAAGTATGTTATACTATATAGTTAATTATTATATAATTATCTAGATCTATATAGTATATATATATATAATGTCTATGTATATATATATATATCTATATAATATTTCAGTTTATATATAGTATGACAAATTGGTAGTGTCATTTTATTCTTTTATTAAAACCCTGCGCGCTAATCACTCGATAATTATATCATACAATTCTCGCGTGATGAGAAAATTTCACGTAAAATATAATATAATAATATAACACATTGATATATATAATCAAGACACTGGCCAGCAGTTCTTACGAATAGTATGCAAAATCGTAGTATTCAGTATTTAGTAGAGTATAATATCAACTCCAGCAATGTGAAAATTGCCCCATTTGTTCATTGATTCTCATTGACAAGTCTATTAGGTATAATTTATATATGTAGATATTCATAAATTCACTGCTTCTAGGTAAAGTATCTGTATAATACGGAACACGAAAGAAATGTCAAATTTGCATATTTAGGTCTAGTTTGTTTAGTATAATAATATAAATCTATAGTCGAACTCGATCTGGACTTTCAGAATCGATCCGAGAGGTTTTTTTTCTTTTCAACTCAACGCAAAGGTGGAAGTAAACAAATCGATATGAAGTAACATACCTAAAAATTTGCAGTTTTCGACAATCCTGCGAATTCTACTCTTTGAATTTCAATGGCAAGAATTTCTGAACGGGTCGAATATATTCTACCGGTCTTAATTCCAAATAA
This sequence comes from Phymatocera aterrima, assembly GCA_963170745.1. Lineage (NCBI taxonomy): Eukaryota > Metazoa > Arthropoda > Insecta > Hymenoptera > Tenthredinidae > Phymatocera > Phymatocera aterrima. The sequence continues at coordinate 22,048,437 of OY720660.1, forward strand.
CGAAGATAATCGAAATATCTCGTTGCATCTATTAGTAATACTCGTATGAATCGAAATCCTGAAATTCTGCCTCTGAAGTTTATTATTGAACATATTACACAGTATAACACAATTATTTTTTAAATTTCTCAATTCCTAAGTGGAATACGCTATAAAGACGTAGGTATCCTACGTATTATTATTTAACGGAAATATTCCGATAGAACGCTGCAATATACGCGGTAACATTATTTTTCTTCTTTCCAGCTTCTTTTTCCAAAATCACTTGAACAATATTTCCGAATGCATAAAGAGAAAAACCATTGATCAAAGTTATAACAATGATAATGCCTACGTAATTATCTGATAGATGTTTTTGAAATTAACTATAATAATATATAGGTGCGGCACTGTATACTAATCACAAGATTACATAGTTTTCAATGTTCAGAAGCAAATTATAGATAATTATGATAAATATAATGAAAAATATCGTATATCGACTATATTCTTCGTAGATAACTACATATAATATTTATTCACCTTAGGTACGATCAGTGTCTGGACAGAATCTTTTTCTTCTTTTTATCTATTAATTATTGATTGATTTTCTTTAGTGGAAAGCTCCGAAACCGACGCGTGTAGGTTCAATTATTATTAATAGTAATTGAAAGATCAATGCAGTAGCGTGAGTGTTTAGGTACATCTATACGGAATAATATGTATAATAGTATCGTACGTCTAATTTTGATTACAACGGTAAATGTTGCACAAATTAAATTGGCGAGAGGAATTATTATTATTATTATTATTATTATCTGTTACGTAATATTCTCGTTATCATATTATTTCGCAAAACGCAACTAAACGGGGAACTTAATCGATTATACTTTGTGCAGGCAATAAGCGAGCTACGTAAATGTAATCAAGGTATAAATAAGTAACTTCTAGATACTATAGATTATATAATAAACTCGATGAATCAGGCCTGATTTTCAAAAATATGCTTCAAACGCTCTAAAAAATTCGAATCATAAACGGTAGTGTATAGCTCGTACTACGTGTCTATGTATATCTACGTCGCCGTACCAATTAACCAATTAAAGGCATCTTTTTCACAATATTATGTATTTCGTAACTACATATATACTCTTCGCCTCTTTCTGATTTCTGTTTCCTCATGCTTTTCGCTAAACTGATTTCATGAATTGCTTTTTCCCCACGGTGTGCGTCACTGTACTATAAATGGTAATCGAAAATCGTGAAAATAAACTCGAGATAATTTACCAAAAATTCATACACTAACTATGATATTTCACTGCCCGCAGTTTTCATTTGTTTTACTTATGATTTCATAGTTATAATCAGTGCCTCGGTTAAATCAATGTTCGTATGAATCTAATTTTAATCACCTATAATTCAAATTCAATGAATAATTATAACATATTTCGACGAACGAGGAAATTAGTGACGTTGTACCTGCATAGCACGTTAGTCCTGTGAACGTCAATTGTAATCCTTTACCTCACAGTGTCAGTCCTAGCGCCAGCCAGTCCAGCGGGAGAAGGACCGGAAGCGACACGACGCAAGAGATCGGTGTTTTTCCCTCTTCCTTCACCATGAAACACCCCCAAAACGTGTCACTTATACATATTTATGCCTATAGGATGTAGCATCTAGCAAGAACGTGGTGTTTAAGCAATTTTCAATACGTTCAGAACGAAGTTCTAACGAATTATACCGATGATAATTCAAGTTCTATATGTATCCACTGCCATATCCTTACGGATCGTTTTCAGAGGACCTTTTTTACTCCGATGACATTAGCTGGACATTGTCATCAGCGGATCTGTGAAGGCGCCTCACTTCCGATAACGATCTTATTGGCGTTGGATTAAGCAGTGAAAACGGATGAGAGTGACGATCTTCAACATAAAAGGATAAGAAAATTGGAATATCAATTTTGTGGACCAAGAGGATCGTTGGGAGATATTCATGTGCCGCGTGTAGATGCGGTGAAATTTCGATCGTCCGCTACTGTAGCACGGCCGTTTGGGAATTCAATATACCTATGATACATTACAATAAGGAATAACGCAGCAGGGATATAGAAGTATGACGACATCGCATGATAGGGGACGAATTCAACGCAATCTATATATCGATTTGCTGGCGAAAAAACGACAAGCAAGAAAGGAAAAAAAACACGTCGACGATGTAGGTACTATAATCGATACCCGCAATCTCCACCAACGCGGATTAATAGATTATTATTTGATAGAACTAATGAGAAAGGAGAGCTTTTATAGCGTTGCCATTAAACTCAATCGTATCTCACAACTTTGATATTTGTATCACAGTCCTACGCTTTATTGCCAGGGGAACAGGAATAAAAAATAATAATATTGCTCAAATTAATTCTCACCTCTGGCATCGGTCGAAGGTTCGCTTCTAGAAAGCACAACCATGCTATCTGTGGGGACTCCCCGATGACCTGCCGGACTTTTCGGTACTTTACCAAGCAGGAAAGGGGGGGTTCGACTGTGGTCCTGGTGGTCGCTTAATCTCATTTGGCTGCCCTGATTGTTTCGGGTGTGTTGATTATTCTGATGAGGGAAATGGAACATTTGAGTATTCGGCCACGTAGCTGGTGGAGGACTTCGAACTAAGTGCTCATGAACTTGAGCCAGAGTCAGAGGATCTGCGTCCCCGAGTTCCTGGAATATATTCGTAAGTTGTAGGTAAAATTATAGACAACTTCTTGGGGGGAGTTTTCCTTTTCGTCTCTTCTTTCTAGATTCTCAATAAAATTGAGATTTCGTTAATGCTCACCTGAGACATCAATATCGCATCGTCTGATTCCGATTCCTCGATCGATTCTACGAGGCTCTCACGACTCGCAAGGACCTGGACATGTAAATTGGAAACTAATAATTCCTGATCTAATCATTAGACAATACTCGAATGTGGCATTTTTAAATTGACAAATTAGTTAAGATCACGAGAAAAATGACAATTGATAAATTTGTACAATTCATTTATTCGCCGTTATGGAATGTTTGGTGATACCTGAACCACAATAAATGAGTTCTTTCCGAACTCAGAAACTTTGAATCGATAAAGCGCGTAGCGGAATTAGATAGGAAGAGAATTAGGGAAGCCTAAGCGATATATACGCCTTATTGCACGCAACCCGCAAACCATTGATACCTAATAACGATTCAAAAAATTCAATCCCAGGTGGCGCCACTAATCGATCCTAGAAGCCCGCCTCGCCCCACATATTCGTTTCATTAACTATTCTCTCCGCATAACTGGACAGGCGGGAATCGGATTAAATTGCCGTAAATATTTTGATCTTGGAATTGTTTGTATTCAATTCATGCAAATGCTTTGCTTACCTGTAAAAACGGATTATCCTGTCGACTGAGCCTCAACGCTTCCATGTCTTGGTCAATATTTCTAGTTCTCCCCGGTGTCAAAGTCAGTATTGAATGCGATGGGGATGGATGGGGTTGGCACGCGACGACTACATCAACTGCAGCGACGCTCAGCGTCGAAGGGATTCGCGCAACGGATTTATTGGTTTGATAAACGTTGGAAATGACCGCTGAAAGTATGAAATTCTTTTGAATAAATCCGACTCCGCGTCATAATCATCATCATTAATAGAAACGTAAGATAGACAGGGGGAATAATAGGGGAGAGTAATAGAAATCAACGAATGAAGCGATAACTTTAAGCCTGTGAAAATTAGTCGTGGAAAAAAAATTTGCCACATGACTTTAAGAATCGCGAATGTTACGCATGTATATATACCCGACATTTGAACGAACAGATAAAATCTAGAAAAATATGATAATAAAGTCTATGGGAGACCCGGGCTCGTCATCGTCAAGGGTTTCCAAGGGTTCTAACAGCGGATTTCTGAGAGGTTTATGAAGAAACACACGACACTTGTACTTGACTTCATTTTATAATAAGAGTGGCAATTCTTACCCTGCACCCTCGCCTAGCTAAGCCACTAGCTAAGGTGGAGAAAAAAAATATATACCTGAACGTTGGGGAGTAGATATATAACAGTAGGCATAAAGTGGTTGGGAAGAAGCGAGAGAAGAGCGTGAATACGAGTGGACGAAAAAAATAGAAAAATATACAGTTTCTAGAAAAACTCAAGACACACGAGACAATGGAGAAAAATTTTTTTTTAAAGGAAGTCTGGCCCAACGTTGGGCGCCAATCGGAGTCTATGTAATGATTCATTTATTTCTTCTATCTTCCGTATCACATTTTTAGATCTATTTTTTTGTGAGATGGAATTAAAAGGTATAAAAATTGGAAACTCACCAGCTGGGTTCTCGATCCGCGGAGCGCGGTCCATCTCTTCGTCTTCAATTCTCATTCCTGGAGATAAAGAAGCGAATTTTTTCGTTTTGAATAAACTCGAGAGAAATGCTATACTCTTTCGTTTTATGTGTGCGTATTTCTGGGCATCCTCTGGCGGCATAATACGTAGCATAATCGTCTGCAATTCAACGATCTCCTCACCATCACCATTCCTAACAATGAATCATTAACTAAAACATTATAGCAATTAGGATACATGATACATTCGTCCCACCGTATAAAAATGCTCGACTCAACCCCCCGTCTAAAATACACGATGAAAAAATGTTTAACCAACTTCCAGCTACCCACATGAAAATATTTACTTTACGGTACTTTTTGTATAAATTCTATGTTATAGGTGTATATAAGAAGGTAATATTATAATGCAGGAATACGTGTGCAGAATAGTTAATTACAGCGTAGGAAATTAGCTCGCGTGATTGAAGGCAATTTGGAATTAACAGCATATAAATTATTCGCAAATAGAGAGAAATAAAGCCGGGTTTTTCACACATGATACACACGTCACGTTCATCGATAGACCTTGAATTCTGAAAATATTAGGACTCTGCTGCACTACCCTTCGGTAGGTATTTATACCAAGATTTATTTAGCATCGCGTGCGGTGTTATTGTGGCTGATAAAGATAGAGAGAACGTTTTAAAACGCCCTTTGTACAACGTTGACGTTGCTTTGTCACGGATTATTATACGATAAGAATTCTTTCCCCATTCAACTCTCGTAAAGTGAGGTTTTTAAAGACCACTACCTACCGCCACCTTTTGCAGCTTCAGGTGTGTACAGAGCTAGCTAATCCGACTGATTTTTATTCTCAGATATACTCGTACTACCTACGGATTTCTCGGACACGTGCTTTTTTTCACTCTTCGTTGCGGTCACAAGTCCAAAATCAAAAATATGTTCATGCATCACTAATTTTGCCGACAAGGTATCAATGAGAATAATTTCGAACAAATGCGATAATTCCCCGAGAGAAGATCGGGTTGGTGAAGGCAAAAATTCACATCCTACTGTGTGCGAAATTTCGAAGTATTTCTTCAAAATCCTTACATCTTATATCATATCGTAAATAAATGGATGGCAGGTCTCATTTATGGTTGACAATTGACTTTACCGATTCTGGATTTGTCCGCTGGGGGTGACCCAGCATGACCTATATATTTTCAGTGTGAATACCTATATCTACTTCGTTCCATCCCGTTTTTCCCCAGTTTTGCGACCCTCCTTCAACCCTACTCTAGCGCCTCGCACCCCGTGAGCAACAAATCAACGGCAACCCCAGGCAACGTACCAACCTACCTACAAACCCCCATTGATCGATGTTCCTCATTCGGTGTGTATAAAATGCACATGCAGAAACACGCGAGGAGAAAATACACAGTGTACTATACTTAGTTAGGGGTGTATTTTTTTGTTTGTTTGCTATTTTTTATTTTTTTTTGCTTTTTACCAGACTTACGCTAACGTCCACGTGCCTTCACCGTCGCGATATCCATTTTTCACGTAATATACAAGGACAATCGAGCTTTTTCTCTCTGAGCTGGAGAATCTTTATACCGGGCGGAAGTAGGGGGGGAGGGGGGCAGGGGGTGTGGATTGTGCGATCGCCGTTGAGGTTTATTTCTTAATTCACTTTTTTGTCTTCTTTAATTTATAGTTTCAGTTTTTGAAAATCGGTAGTTTTCTCTCCCCCGAGCTTGACTATATTGATTTCTGTTTCTTGTTTTGTTGATTATCGTTTTCTTTGAACCTCTTGGAAATGAAGTTTGACGTGCCTTCCTCCGTCACGACGGCACAGTTCTTCGCCGACGACAGCGGGCTCGAGCTGCTGTACTGCGGTATACCAAATAACAAGATCGCTGTTTTCTAACCGCGAGTCGATTCCTCGCGCATCTTCGGCACTACCCCTACTCCACGATGATAACCGAAGTATGCCGAACCCTACACCCACCCCGTACGCGATTTAGAGAGGGTGGCTTTTAATGAAATTAGGCAAAATGACAAGGCACCGATAGTTAGATATGCCGGGATTGCAGACGTGCACGAAACAAAACAAGAAAACAAAGACGGCAAATAAAAAATGAGCCCGCGCCTTGGTTTCCAAATTTGCTGGTACTATTTCTGTGGGATTTAGATATTTTACGCTTATTGATTGAACTGCTGCGGAGCAATTTTACGTCTTCTGCAATCACCGCCATTTTGAAACGCTGTTGTTACGCCCCGGGTTAATTTTTTCATTCATTTCCATCGTTTATCAAAATTCTTCCGAACTTATTCTCCCTCCTCGGAATCGTATCGTCACGCCGCGCCGTCACGGGTTCGACATATACACAGATATACTCTATAGCAAGTAGCGAGGAATCGGAATGTGCGATGCAAGCACATTCATACATACTATAATTAGAATACTCTTTTGCCATTTTAACGCACACTCTCATCTCGTGTCAAAATTATACACCCTACCGGGCTTCGACTAAACAAATGACGAACTTAAACAGATGAGGATAGGCCAATGAATTACTGCACTGCGAAGTGCACACAGTTTCCGTTGGACCCTTGCGAAGAACGCATCCGAAAATTCCCAATATGAAATCACATTGCCTCTATAACCACATAGACACACATTTTATTGAAACTATATGAGACATTCCACAAATAGTGACATGGGTTCTGGGCCTCGAAATTTCCATTTCAAATTTTCGTTAATATTTTGTTAAACACATTAGAATGAACAAACTCTGAAAATTCCAGACATTTTGCTACGTAAGTAACAGAGGAACGCCTATTTTTGCGGTTTTTTAAATTTTTTTTCGCTTTTGAAGTTTCCATCTGACATTTTACATTTGCAATTCAAAATTTCTATGGTCAACGGCAATTTTCCTGTGGACCAATGTTCTCCTTCGTAACCAACACTATTCGATCTTGTAATAGTATTCCACCTTGCGTTTCTATTTCGCATAGAATATACTTTAGCTTTTATCAGATTTATTATTTCAACCGATTTATTCATAAGCTACTTTTATTCCTTGTGAGCTGGGTTCTATTAGCATTGGTAATTTATCGTAAGGTAATTGTCTAATGACTCTTTAGACGTGACGTAAGCATCGCTAAATTTCAACTCAACTAACCCTTCGCTCGTGTACAATACCCTCACGTCGCACTGAGAACATTTTTGCAAGCTCGAAGCAGAAAAAAATAACACGTGCCGCGACCATAGTCACGTTGATTGTACATTTCAGTTACAAATATGCTCTCACTAACGAGATTTTGAAGCAGTAAGAGCTATCTTATACCCGCGGAAGCCACTCCGTGAAATTTCGCCATTATAGATTCATCCTAGGATTTCGAAAAATGTGACGAGGAATTTGAGAAATGGAATTTCGACGTATATCTGAATTCCTGCCGGCATTCCACTCGCGCATTCGGTGCGGAGTGGACTAGAAATAAAATTTCGCCACATTCATTCCTAGACTGTTTAACCTGCACTCGTAAGTATACAATCGATTAAATTGATGGTAAAATTAATTGGGATACCCATTCAGACCGAAATACTCATTGAATCAACCTAATCTCAGCATTTTCAATGTCCTGAATCTCTTACCGCACGTGTCGTACGCACGTGTATTCAACATACGTAGCGATTGTCTAGAATCACAACAGTCTGAAAATTAATACAGTATCACGCCGTGATAGCAAATTCAAGCAATATATATATACAGATAGGTGTATATACATACATTTGTCTCCGCAGTATTCATTTATTTAAGATGCGATCGACAAATGAAAATTTATACCGTAATACTAGGTGCGGTAAAAAATCGGGTAGGAATAAAAAGAAACACCGAAAGCGGAGAGTAGATATTCGCCGGAGAAACTTTCATCATTATGGGAAATCTAGGTGTACGAGATACATATTTTGTAATATGCATGATGAAAATCATATGGTAATTAAAATATTGTGTACTGGTCAAATTAAATCACTGTGGAAGGCTCATTTTGAATGGAATTTTTCTATTTCACTACATGGTACATACCTATGTTTCCTTTTTTCTTTATTTCTGTTTTTTGTTCCTTTCTCCGAAGATGATTTTGAAACATGGAAACATTATGATTCTACACATGGAAAACGTATGTACATACCTAAGGCGGAATTGTTACAAATTCCTGGCATTTTTTTAAATTGTTCAATTTTTTCTATTCGACCCACACGCTGTGCGTTTGTCAAACTCACTATACATAATCAGAAGATGAACGCTAATATTAAAACTTCTCAGCGTAGTGCATCAGGAACAGTTGTTTCAATATAACATTGATGATTGGAATTTGGTTAAATTAAAATACTCCGTCCATGTTAACACACAGTGCCAGTAATCTATAACTAGCTTCGCGTCATGTGACGCTAATGTGATTTTCTATCATCTCCATTGCGATTAGAAAGCTAAATCGATAATATGATCAATTTTTGTACCCCAAACCAAAATCTACGTCATCGTTGCTTCAAATGAGTAATATATTTTCAACTGATCGCCTTGAGTGTTATCAATCGTAATGTGCACAGTAAACAGATAAACGTCACTTATCGGGTGAATCTTGGCAGAATCTTATGATTTCGCAAGTTTTAAATCAATTTGATTTCCAGTCGCGTTCCAATCATCGGCTGGTAGGCTGAAATTCACTTTTCATCCGTACCTGAATTTGGAACGAGCCAAAATTCAAAGAAGATAAACGGAAAATGGCCAGAGACAGTATATCCTGCTGTTCAGTTTATTTCAAACAGCGACAGATTCATGAAAAAAGTTTCCAGATGATTGAACTGGTCGTTTTATATTCCTATTTCGATAGGGATGACTTATACTGTTTCAGAAATATCATTTCTCCGTTACTAGCTGCGGATACCGATCAATATGAAACAGAAAGAGCTCTCCTGCCATTTTATGAATCTCAATTCCCATTCAATAATCAATTCTGCATCACAGTATAGTTTCGTATGTAGGTGTACGCCGTACGCGTACGCCGTAGATGTTGAAATTAATTAAAGGAAGTGGAATCCTCGCGACCTGCACATGACCGGAACAAAATGAGGAGGAAATTAAATTAAATTAAACATTATACGGATATATAGGAATAAGGTAGGTAGTCACGCAATTTTTATAATAGTATAAAAGATTATCTATACTATAAAACACACGTATAACAGCTATGTAGTGTATATACATACATACATAAATACATACGTATAATAGCGCGCGAATGTGCCCCTCTGCAGGAATTTCGTGGAGCACGCAAGGTACGATATAAAACCCTGCGGTACGCGGTTGTTCCATGCACGCGGCAGCGACAAACGCCTGCACCTATATCTGATATCGTACCTACCTACGCGAAGAAGTAAAATTCTAACAAGAAAAATAAATAAACATGGAATCAAGAGGATTAGGATTTGTCCGATTTGAGTCGGCCATGGAACTCTCTGCCCTAGACGGCAAAGAACACAGCAATATATAAAGCGCAGAGTACATAATAACGAAATCAGGTCGTCGTTTTCTACGCAATACGTGTATATAATATGTTGAAATAAAAACAAAGATTCGTTGAATCGTAGGTATGCTCATTTCATTTTATCGTATATACTTTATTTTTTATATAAAATATTGGAAAAAATCACAGTTACTATTAAAAAAACCTTTGTTTTTCGTTGACTGCTGCAGAGCTGTGTATGTATAGTGGTATCTTCTCATAATAATAACATAATAATAATAATAATCATAATCATAATAATAATAATAACATAATAAAACATAACTCTGAACTCATTTACAGGATCATTGATACATGATCGTTATGCAATAATCACAATAATAATAATAGTAATAATAATAGTAATAGTACACAATATCCTAAATCGAAATCAAATTGGCTAGATATGGTTGTACAGAAGATAAATATTTTATTCCTGTCGTATACCAGCTTCGATCGGTTTCAAATATCAACGATATTTAGTATTTTTACTAATGCACTCTGCACGGAGCCGAGCGTTTCCACGCGTTAAATGTAAAAAAATGTATATTTTTATCGTTTTTTCATGTTTTTTTTTCTCGAGTTTTTGGTTTCTTTTTCGTTTTGCCTTTTCGTTTATAACCATCATCAGTTCGAGTCGGTCGGTTCGACACGTATTCTATACTATAGGCATGAAATTGTCTCAATTAGATCGTGACTTAAATACATGGAAATTTCTGTGGTTTTTTTTATTTTCCATCAGGCTGAAGAAAATCACGATTTCTGGATTTTCTTTAGCCTAACGAACATAAAAGAAGACCGCATGAATTTTTATGCGTTCGGGTCGTCAGAAGCGATAATTGGTCTTCAGAATAAAAAATATCAGGAAAAAGGAAGTGAAGTATTTAATTTTAAATCGAAAATGAGGATCGATTGAAGTTTAGTTCGCAAGAATCATTCCTGTGCTTGATTGAATTTTCAGTTTGTACTATATTAACTGTATTCCATACTTGCGGCTTCTATAGTTACAAAAACAAGGATTCTGTCTGATTATTAAGATTTAATCGCGAAGCCGTTAGCTCCGGATAAGCTCGTGATCTTATATAGATTATCGATAGTGTATACGAGGTCGCTGCTTGGTCGAGCTCCTAAAAAATTCAATTAGATTCACCTTCCCGGGGAGATTAACGACTGGGCGCTACACGTGATCAACTTTCAGAATAACATCACCTACCTACGCTACAGGCTATATAATCGATGGTTAAACTAGGACGGAGAATGAGGAAAGAAAATCTGATCATCGTTTGGAAATACGATTTTTGAAAATTATTTATACCTATGCGAGTATAAGATGGGAAAAAAAGACGCGGGAAAAAATATATTGAATCGTTCGAAGCAAACTGTATGGCATTTCGAAATCGGAACCAAATCCAAAAATTCTATTCTCAAATGTGGCCGTTCTTATTTATTTATTTTTTATTTTTAGTCATCATCAGACTGTGATCCAGATGAAAAAAGGATTTCCCTTTGTTTTGTGATTGAATTTGTATTTGGAAAAAAATCAAAAGAATTCAATCAAAAATGAATTTACTCTCAAGATTTACAAGCAAATCAAATATTCAAATATAAAATCGGAACTCTGAGACAGGCATTTCCGTTTCTTTTCTTTGTCTCTTTTTTTTCTAACCGTATTTTTTACAATGTTTAAGATTTTTTTTAACCGGTGAAAAATTTGGACACTAATATTTTTCCACTTCTGTGTAATGATATTCAAATTATTCTTCTCCCCCCCCCCCCCCCCGTAACTTTTTGCTCGTTGAAACGTTTGTAGAATTTCTATTTCGTACCGTAGCCGACTTGCCCGATAATACATTATTTGATCATCGTCTAAATTATCTGTTTCTTTCTCTCTGATTTTTCATTGTATACAATTTTTTGTGCTCTCTATTTTTTCTTTCAACTCCTCAGTAACTCTGTACACCGTTGAATATCACTTTACGATTTTACGGAAACATATATTATAGCCAACACGGACAACATCAATTTATTAATCGACGATCACGTACTTCGTTATTTATTCAATTTTATCTCTGAACCCAACAATTTTTTTTTTCATACACGCGGTAATATTAGTCCTTCGAATCGCATCAGATTCTTCGCAGCATTTTCATTTCTTTGTTTGTCCCTGTTTTGTGGATGTGTGTTGTTGATTTACTTTCTGTTTTCTTTTCCTTTTTTTTTTTTCTTTCATCATTAAATAAAAATATATAACTATATGACTAAATATAGTATGTATTATAATGTATTATTATACTATTTTGTATTTATTTATATCTGCGAGGAACAACGGCCAGTGGTAAATGAACACCAAGGCAGTTTCGTTTTTTATTTTATACCCTTCTTCTTCTGTTACTTTTGTCTTTTTTGTTTGTGTTTCTGTACTTTTCGTAAACGGTTTTCAATGTAATTGTATATTATATCGTCTCTAAATCTGGACGAACGATCTTTTACATTAATATTATTTTTTTTCTCTCTTTTCCCCTAATTTCTTCTAATTAAGGGCATTCGATATGTATATACGCCAACGATAATAATTTATAAGAAAATAAAATAGAACAAACGACCGAAATTCGAGACACGCTGAACGGGTTTCCACCTCCTCGCGTTTTGGCATTTTATCATTTATAACATCTCTCGTTCTCATTCTTTTCATCTCAGTTTTTCTTTTCTCTATTATAATTATATTTTGTTGATAACGACGAGAAGAGTGAAAAATAATCGAAGAAAATTTTCGAACAATTAGCTTTCTAACTAAACATTGTGCTCTGACTCTCCTATATAAACGACACTGTTTTTCATGCTACAGGTCTCGCAAATAAATTGTAGAAAAAGAATATAAAAACGAGTAGAATAGAAAACTTCTTTGTAATACAAAACAAAAACAAAGAACCCCCCCCCCCCCCCCCCCCCACCCCCCGGAAATACTTTGCTTAGAATTTCACGTGCTTTTGAAAATGTGTATCGTATAGTATAGTATAGTATAGTATGGGTACTATAGTATATGTAGTACATTTTCACAATTAACTTTTTAGTACTGTACTGCTATACTGTATAGATACTAAATAACTACTAACCATACCATACGTTTTATTTCATCAAGGATTCAACTCTATGTGACACATGTACCTTCGGGAACCGACGAGTACTCTAGTGTAAGTATTTACGAATTCAAGGTATATCAATTGAATTTACGATAATCAATTGATTAATCAATGAATTAATATATACAAAAAGAACAAATATCTAGATAAAAATAACGTATGATCGAGAACTTGTCAGTTGCGGTCTTTTCCTAGTTTTATTCTCATTTTTTTATCTACGCATTAACTTTGAAATGATAATGAGACTTGAACGTTTACAACGCTAATGCAAGATAATGCCGAACAATAACATCAACTCGGTTTTCGAAATCGAAACGTGTTAGCTGAAAATACAATTTGCACTGATATTTTTCAATGAATATTATAATTTCGATAAAGCTAATCAAATGAATCCAAATATCAGTGAAAATGCCATTTTTCGTTAAAATGTTTCACTGTTGGAACAGCTGGTATCATTTTTCACGATTTTTCTACGTCAACGCTACAAACCTTCAAACCCCATCAAAACCACTTTTTTTTTTGTTTCTTCTTTTTTTTTCTAGCAGAACCACAAATATATGTATGTATAACATACTGCATCATCATAGTCATAATAATTATCAGATTTTGCGCACTTCGATATATTAATAATAATAATAATAATAATGCTAATAATAATAATAATAATAATAATAATAATAATAATAATAACAAGACGTAAAAAACGCAAGAGAGAAAAAACTAAAAATTATACATAATAAGTAGCTCGTATATATTTTCTTCTTCTTCTTTTTCATTTTTACGAAATACCTTCCAAAATCTGACATCACTCTAATAGTATACCTTATACGCGTAACATCAACCAATAATAATAATAATAATAATAATAATAATAATAATAATAATAATAATAATAATAATAATAATAATAATAATATTAATATGAATAGTAATAAAAGTAATATAATAATATGTACAGATATATTTTACATGATGACAACAACGCAATGCGCTTGACGATGAATATTATAGATTAGAGCGCTCTGCGTTTCAAAATTGTTGCCGTTAAAGAAGTAGTGGCTCGCGGTGTTTCACGATAGGACGTTGACTTCACGTGGTGAACCGCATACGTTAAGAACGCTGTCCGCGGCATCGGGGATCGCCGCCTGATTTCTTGCTTCGGTCTGAGCCTGCCTTATGGCCTCCTTGTACGGTCCACGTTTCTTTTTGTTGAACCGCGTCTGCGCATCACATGTTTCAATGAAATTTTGCTTATTCGAATAAAAAGAAGAATAAGAAAGAAAGACAGACAGAGAGAGAGAGAGAGAGAGAGAGAGTGAGAGAGATCGTGTTTGTGCAAAATCTGTTATTACACTAGATAATCTATCGATAGGATTTGGTTATTTCGAAAAAGGTTAAGACTTCAATTCAAATTAGGTGGAATTTTGTTCGGAAATTTTCCTTTCGGTTAATATACCTTGAACGTTTCCAGGAACGGACTGAGCTGATCACATGACATCAGAGAACTTGTTGACGAACCGTACCAAGCAACGTGAGCTTGGGGTCCCGAGGAAGTTCCGTCTTCCTTGCAAGATACCGTGATGCTTAGAACCTGGAATAGAAATAGAATTGGTTTCGTTGGTTACATTTTTTATTTTTTTTTATTTCTGTCTCTCCCCGTTATTTTTTTTTTTTTGTAACGACAGAACTGTTTCCTCATCCACACCAAGATCAAGATTTCGTTTTATGACATTGATGGCATGACCCAGCTGTTTCTCAAATGCGTCATATTCTGATGAAAGTGCATGTAGGTACATATGATAATGCGCGAACACTTACATACTCGTCAGTCGGGGGGAAAATATAGCCCGTGAAGTACGAGAGAATTGGAACGTTTCATTTTGAACACCGATAAAAAAAGAAAATTTATGACCGCATAGTTGACACTGTAACAGATTCGAAATTGGTCAGGTTAGACTTGAACTGATCATCGGAATCTATACGGAACTCTCTACTGATTGTGAGTCAGTCTCGATTTTAACCTTCCCATTCCGTTCTGCCCACATTCGTCTAGCTGGCCATGGACCAGATTCATGCTTGATGCGAAGGATTTTATCGGAACGGCTTGGCCCGTCTTACAGTAAGGACACTGCGGACTGACGCTCACGAAAAGTACCCCAACGCACGAGAATCTGAATCCATGACAATTACTAGAAGAATTCATGACAGAGGAGAAACAACGCGATATTCTGAGTCGTGCAGAAATGGAAGACGAGAAGTTGACCTATGATTGGAAATAGAGAGAGGAATAATGCGTTACCTTTCCTGGCCACCAAGGAAATCCGTGAATTTTACCCCAGACGACGTCACCGACATCCATACGTCTCCCTGCAGCAGTAAGACAGTGAGCAACGGGAGTAGCGGCCAAACGCATGACGAGCGGGTGTGCGGGTGGTGGAAAATCTGGAGCAGTTTCCCCGGCGTCTACTTCCGGTTCTTGTTCGCTAAGATCGTCGCTGCTAGCCCCTGGACTTTTGCAACCAGAGGAGGCATTGCTCACCGGATAATCGCACCTCGCGTAAGCGTTCGTGTTCAACCTTTTCAGGGATATCGACAGCTTCTGCTTTAGACATTGCTCTTTTATAGCTGTGTAAGAATCTCCCGGAAGCACGTTCCACTTTTGTGACTGATCGCCTGCCCCGTCTACTTCCTGTTGCTGATGCTCCGATTCGGTGCCGTTTGTCTCCGTTTGAGCCTTGTGCTTACGTTCCTCCTTGTGTTTCTTCTTATGCTTAACCTTGTGCCTACGACGATGATAAGAGAGAGTGTCAGAGGTTGGGTTGTACCTGTGAACAGGATCACCCGATTTTTGTTATAGAAAGGAGGGAAGAAAGACAGAAATGAAGGAATGAAAGCATCGTTCGAACTACTACGCAGATGTTCTGGTCAGGAACTTGAATTGGCAGATTTTGTACCGTTAGATTTGTTAACTGAAATTAATCGAAAGATGGCGAGAACGCGGAAGAAGATGGTGAAAATTGAAGAGCAGAATCATTATGGAAAGTACCTCACCTTGGCGATCCGTTGCAGGGTGATCTAGCGGGTGAAACACCCCCTAGCATTTTTCTTCTGGCTTCTTTTTTCGCCTTTTTCAAAGCTCTTTTGGCTGCCTTAGCGCTAGCATCTTTCCCCCCAAGCTGCAAGATCGCTTCGGGACATCGTTCCTCTTCGTTTTCTTCAATTCCTGTTAAATCTACGATCGGGGTTTGGCTTGGAATCTCTAGAGGATCCCTCTGCAATTCCATTGATGCATCCTGCACGTCTTCTGTGTCTGTATCTAGCTCCCTATCAAATGGGCTGCATTGTATCTTCGCGGGAATCTTCATAACCGTACCTTCACCTTGCGTACCAAACGATATTTTTATCACTGGTGTTGTCCGTGCAGTTCTACTGGCATCCTCGAACACAGACTCGTCCCACAAATCCTCCATCGATCCAACGGATCTTTTTTTTCTCGACACTCTGCCTCCCGTGGCTCTTAACCTTATCGTTGAGTCAGCGGCTGCGAGCGTCTTCTTGTCTTCCTCATCCGGAATCTTGGCACTTTCAACCGATGAGCTACTAAGTCGTCTTGGCCTCGCACAGTAGGCTGTCGAAGGATTGTTCATGAATTCTGTCGACCTATTTCTCTTTCCGGTATCGTCTCTTCCGTCTTCCGGTTTCCCGGGTGAATCTCCCTCGTCTTTGGACCAGTAAGATGATCTGGATCCCCCGGAAACCGGTTTCTCTTTATCACCAGCTTGAATGGTGCCGTTTATTTCATTCGGTCGGAGCCTCGAGAGCTTGGGAATCAGGGTTGGGTCCGGCTTCGAAGATTCGGTATGGCTTAGGGGTGTCTTTGGCGACTGTGACGTGTTTTCTGTTTGGTTTTCGGTGAACAAATTCCGTTGACCTTTAGCGGGTGTGGGTTGACATCGGCGATCACTTCGCCGCGTTGGTGTCGTCTCCTCAATTTTCCGCTTTCTACTAACGTCAACATTCTCGCTATTTTCGTTACAAATCGACCTGCATTTACTGCACAGCACCTGACGTGGCCTGAGGCGTACTGTTGGACGTGCATTTTTATACCTAGCTGGGGGATTTATGTTCCTACGGAGGTCTATTTTCGCCGGTGTTACCAAGGCCCGTTTCTCTTGAAAGTAACTAAACCTCGCACCGACTGATGCGAACTTATCTCCATCTCCGCCCGGTACTGGCTCCGGCATTTGTACACCGCAAGGCAATCCTCTGGAACAACACCGCCGGATGAAATTCGTCTTTGAATTAAAATTGGAAAAATGATGATTTTTATGCATTTCAAGTTTTCGTTATTAAATCTACGAGATAATATTGACGATAGAAGTTACAAAAACGTTGTAGCAGATACTAAATCGAAGGAGATTCCTGAAACTCGTTGAAACTAACCGAATTACGGAATACGGAGCTGCGCCAACGTCAGCTATTGATTTAAGGGATGAGCTTGAACAATCAGCAAACGACACCAAGCTCGGCCTGACCTGATGTATTACCTAGCTACATTCGTGGTTGCAATGCATCAACACTAATACCAGGCCATATATTCATTGAAAGCTCGTGAATGAATGTAGAACGTCCTTTTTCGTCATAAAGAAGGAAACCCGTAGGCAAAGATTCAAAAATAAGTGGCCTCTCGACAAGTCCCCTCCCCATTACACGGGCTGCTGAGCATCTTTGAGGACCGTTGTGTACTTCGAGCATCACCAAAGGATTGCCTAATCGATCGTTATAAGGACAACGGCTAGCCGTCTAGCGAGCCATTTGATATCAGCTTGGTTTAGTGGTCGAGGTTAGCAACAGACAGACGGCTGACTACGTAAATAAGTAGTAGTAGGTACATAGTATAATGTTGCAGAGGTTCACAAGTATGGTTTATAATTTGGCAGGTGATCAACCTGGGAGCTCATATGAGTCAAGCTGAAGCAACAAAGTCTAGCTGTATTGTGACTCGTTACATTCTTCAATCGGTATGGACTGCATAGCTGCGTAGGTGCAAAGTAACGATGATAAATGAATAACGAACGAGAGCAAATTACTTCGAGGTATATGCACAAGTGCATGGGAACAGCGAATGTACCATAATATGTTTAGCATGGATGTTTTTAGCATCGCTCGAGAGTGATTCGGGTCTCTCGACATCGATACGCACACAAATGCGCGCGCCGCATCACTTACATAACTATACCGTCGTGACTAGGTACGCAACGACAACCACATGGATATAAAAGGGTACACATGGTGCGCGTACACCACGGGTATTTGCATCTGTAGTGTCCATCTATGTATGCATGTTGTATGGTGCGCCCGAGAGATCGATGTTGGATTGATGAGGGGGTATAGGTATGGATATTCCGTAGCGAAAAAACGTAGCGTTTCGGACTTTGGTACGGCTATTTGTCCGCGGAGTATAGTAAAAAGGTGGAAAATGTCGATGACACACGATGAAGACGGAAATTTCCTAGGTCCTTTACTGGAACCATAAATCATTACTAAACAGAGTGAATACTCATTACATTCCAACACAAGTTCGTAGGAAACGATCGTCGAACAACTAACAGAGAGGAGACTGACCAACAGTTCAACATCGAATCGTGGCTCATCCGAGAGAGAAAAACTGAACGATGTCAAACTTTCTCTTTATGGTTAGTCAGTTTTTATAGTTTTACGAAGAATTTGACGACTCTAGGTGCTGCTCAATCAGGTTCGCCGCTAATGCTCCTCACTGAATAAATTTCCAATTAATTATCGTACGCGGAAAACAACTTGTGACTGAAAAATTCTGCGCACCATGTCAGCGAGCTTGATAGTTGTCGTCAGCGTTAGTTTTTAATACAAAAATTCTTAGCGGATAATGCATGTAGTTAATAATTGGAATAGAAGAAAATCTCCTATCACTTATCGGTTTTTGACCCTGCAGCGATTGATTTTAATCTTGTATAAGAGATCGCTTGCTACATCGAAAGAAACCTAAATGAAAACATGAATTCTCGTTCCACGGTCTAGGAGGCGTGTGTCGCGTCTATGCGTTATATCTTACTGAATAATTCAAGTGTCTGTCTCTCTCTCTCTCTCTCTCTCTCTTTCTCCGCACGAGGCAAACTTTTTTTCCATCCGAATGGTTGTTATCGCGTCCGGAACGTAAAAAATAATCTAAATCTAAACCGAGCGTTAATTCCAAGACTTTACTCCGTGCGCCAGATACCAAAACTTCTCCGTTTACAATTCAACATACGCGCAGCAACGATTTACTCAAGTCATGCCCATACGTGCCCTCGTCTAATTTATATCGCTCACATATAGGACGATGATGCGCGCTTCGGAGACGCTCAATTATGGCCGAAAAAACGTATGATTCTTCCTCAAATGGGAATTATACATCTAGATTTTTATTTCCATGCAATTTTTCGCGTCACGAAGAATGATGAGCATCTCAGTACCCTGAAAACGGAGTAATACGCTCCATACAAAAAGCTGCAGCATGAATCACGAACGCGACGGCTACAAATTTTTTCCGCACTACCTTCCAGATCTCATCCATGTTGCAGTCCAGTGTAGAATAACTCGAAATGTACAAGAGTTAGTAGCTAATTGACAATATTTCATGGACTTTTTCATCGCAGTTGGATAGCGACGGCTGGTAATCATGGGTGTCCATACGTCTTTTCTCAAGGGGGGAGCAGATCAGTTCTTATTACCCTATTGCGCCCAATATATTACATAAGGCGGAATATGTCGGATGTTGATGAGAATGAGGAAACAAATCGAATACTACCATCGAGAGAAAAAAATACGATTTCAATCTATTCGAATCATGGACTCAAAATCCAGGAGGGGGCAAATGTCCCCCCCCCCCCCCCCCTTCCCCGCTGTATGGTCGCCCATGTTGGTAATTAACGAAAGTGGATACAGAGTAGGAACGGACGGGTGTTCCCAAATCCCCACGTTCATTTCCTAACCACTTTAGGCGCCATCTTGTCCCCGCGAGTTAATTGAACGAATCTAGTTTACAAATGAATTCCTGATCGAGGATAGACAGAAAAAAATCGATTCGTTTTTCGGGCTCGTGGGGGTTTCAGGCGAATAAATTTATGAAAAAATTCATGAGCTCCGAAACAAAGACGCACCCATAATCGCCGCAACTACCCTGTCGCAGTCACGACAGGCGAGGGAAATACTTTGGAACATTTTACTCTGAAGGGGATATACCTGGGCATAGAGCAAGGTTGCCGAGAAAAAGGAATATCTTCCTACAAGGAACGGGACCGAGCCCCAAGGCATATCCTTAGCTCGACGGCGCGCGGTTCCAATGAGCCGTAATACATCTGCGCGGCCATTAATCACAGCTAGGAACGTTCGGCCACGTAGCACAAACGTGCCAGGCTCAACTATATCGAGCTGCAGACCACAAGGAACGACGAGAAACGGACGTTGTAGGGAAACACGGCCGCGGAATGATCAATTTACAAAAATACAAAATGAGCTTCAACGGAATAATCTTGTACCCAATATTGTAAACTGCAGCGACGCATGATTATCGTTCTTAATGAGCTGCACCCAACATACACACACACACACCCGCCGTGCAGGCTAGCTTATCCGTGAGCAATCAGTTGATAATTGTTTTGAAGCAATAATAGGCGACTTTCAACTGTTTTATCTCGGCGTGCCCTTGATAAACATTATTAAGCCATTGACTCGACTCGACATTGAAATCTTACCGCAAAGCCGTGAATTCGGAAAGTCTCGCTGTTTCGGAAACTATGGGTACGGCGCAAGTGAGGACGATAATAGAAAATGAAAAAACTTCGTGTTTTTTAATTCCCGAACGAAAAAAAATCGAAGAAATGAATGAAGTGAGCGAGACCGCGGCCAACTGATTCAACAATAAGTTACGATAACGCGGTAAGCGACGATTCGAATGCCGTTATATTCAGTCGTCGGAATCCGTCGGCGTCTGTTCGTAGCAGATATAGTATACTATTCAAATGGATGGATGGGTTCAGCTTTCGCTGTTATCGAAACTCGCTCGACACTTAACACAATTCTTAGTATAGAACAGTGTTGGATGTAAAACAAAAATATATGAACGGCAGATGACGCTCGGATGAATTCTCAGATACGACGATAAGTTGGAAACGAAAAAGCTTTGTTGGGTAAAATGACGTGCATATAATAATTATACGTATGCAAACGGAATGCTTTGCGGAGGATATAATGACAAGAAGATTTATTGTTGTTTCTATGCAGGAATACAAAAAAGGAAAGCAGCACAAAAAACGGTAAGAAACTCTTAAGCATGCGTTCAAATCCACAACATAGTACGATATTGCATTTCGTATATGTATGTAAATGTTCGCGTAATGTGACGGAAAATATTTTCATTACAAAAGGTGTGTCTCGTTGCGGCAGTGCGTCATCAGATGCACCAAAAGTAGGTACATTTCAATCTACTCGTGACGTCTGCATACGTATACATATGCGATGCGAAAGGAAGTGAATTAAAAACGTGTATGGGTTAGGGTTTTCAGGATTGTTCTTATTATATTATAGATTCTCTGTTAAAATAAAATGCAAAGGAGGAAATAAACCGAAAGCGCAAGCGGAAGAACGAGAATAATAATTTGATGAAACAATTTAGTAATTGTTATTGTAGTGACTTGCTTCGTTTCATCTACTCTGAGAAAACATGTCGCCTCCCGCGAATACGTAATCGAATCGAAGATAACGTCCGAAACCTTTTTCAGAAATTTACGATAACTTATCATAATTCGATATTCGCTTTCCACGCAAGCTCTACAGTGTAATGTGAATTGATAGACTCATATCTAATAAGGCTATATATGTTCTATTACGGGTATTTAAAAAACGTCGATTCGATTATGCAACCGCGTATTATACTACAAAGTGAGACTCTGATATATTCGTTTGGAATATTATGAATTAATGTTAAGAGCCGGGTAAGTTAGGTGACTTGCGTCAGGAATCGATGAATGTTCAAAAGCAACAGAATGTAGTGTATATGGCGTCAATATGCAGATAAATAATGATCTAAGAGAATATGTAAAGAAGCTTGATAATGCTCGATCGTATCCTTCTTATTTCGGCAATAAAATATATTGAAATAAGACTCTTATTCGCGTACTTGCCCACGTGATTTGGGCTGCCATTATTATTTGGGAACGTACACACATATGTATAGTGGCGTGGCGTATGCTGCACGGTGCGAGAAAGATATCCTTCAAACAATTTCCTGACTCACCAAAATTACTCGCTGGCAATGGATGGATAAAGAAAAGGAACAAAGAACAGAGGTTCAAATTATTGTATATCTGATTATCGTGACGCTCTTTATAATTATCTATAGGTGCATGACAAGAAATGGAAGCCGACCGATTGACCAATGTGCAAATTTAGTTTCCGCAATTATATTTCCGGAACTTAGAAGATATGCCGATGCTAAAATAACAGGAACAAAATTCACTAAGAATTCTGACTCCCTAATAAACTGGGCTTCAAATAATGAGAAATCATAATTTGCAGTTGACACAACTGGAGAGAAGTGATTTCACAATGAATTGGAATCCGATATGAGTCTCTAAACACAATCATTAGGATACGAGTAGGAAAACGAGTCCAACGACGAAACAAGTTCTCACTCTGTACTACCACGTTTCGTTTCACCAGACATCATATTCTGAACCCTGGAGACACGGGATTTCAGGTACTGCGGAGAATTTGTCTTTATAAGATTTACATCATCTGGTGAGCCTGAGTAGGCAATTCCGTTTCATTTTTCGTTCAAAGGAAGAGTTTCTTCGGCATGAGACTCCGGGGCTATTTGCGTCCGATCGCTTTGATCAGGATACAGTTTCACCGGCTCCATTATAGAAGGATATTACTCAGTATGTGTTAAAAAAAAAATACCAGTCCAAGATAAATTACTGCATGATGAGGAATTGAGGATCGTTCCCCGGATGCAAGCAAGCAAGACTGGGACAACGCGACGGATCCCTCTCTTTCTATCTTGTTTAAGAAAGGCGGAGTTCCCTTGCATTGTCGCTTACGTAGAGATGCCGATCCGGGTAATTAAATAGCGGAATTAGCAAGCTGTAGACGAAAACCGCTTATCAACTACGATCGCAAGTAACCTATGGACAAGAATATACGCAGAGAAACACGGATACGTTCCCGAACAGTTTCGAAACCTTGAATCGCACGAAAGGTTACGAAATTATTATATGATTGAGCAGCTTTATGAGTCCGACGAGACTGTAAAAAATCGTGAGATAATATAGTTTCGAGAATTATTTCCGCGGTCAAAATCCCCGGGAAAAATCTTTCCCAGTGAAATAAGACAAACGAAAAATAAAGACTGGAGATCTCTGCAGAGACTCGTCACACTAATCGTTTAAGCATTTGCGGGGCGAGCTGTGAAAAGGCCAAAAGTATCACAAGGCAAAATCCTTACCCGTTGACGTAGAGGAGGAAATGAAACGTGTATCTACTATAGAAAATTACGGAGTTTTCAATGCGCTTATTATCGCTTTTCTAGCTAACACCGTTTTCGAGATAATCGCGACAACAGATCACCGGACGGGATCACCGTTCGAACAAAAATCATCTCTTTAAAGGGGCGTGCGGTTGATTCAGAATAATTGGACACTTACCTTTTCGTTGCGTCCAGCAATGCGCCTTGGAATAATTTCGTACCGTGCTCAAAAGACACGACCACAATGTCTGGCAGCATGGATTCCACCCTCACAAGGATTTTTTCACCTTTTTCGAGACCCAGCTCGATCGGGGCTCCCGAGTCCGCCATATTGGTTCGTGAGAATTATTGCTCGGGTCTGTCGGACTGACGTGCGAGCTGCCCGCCGCGGGGCAAGGGGAGTCCGCCATTGCTGCACGCACAGCTGGAGCTACCCTGCTCTGCGCATGTGCCGACGTCGCGACGTTTCAGGGACGTGGAAAGGCGTCGGGGCGCCCCTTGCTGAGAATATTTTTCCTACGGTATTTTTTTGTTTGCAAGGTCATAGCGGCGGCTCTCATACCGCAATTTGCATAGCAGCCAAATAAGGAGAAGGTAGGATTATCGAGGACTTAAGATGGCCGCCGAGAGCCAATGGCCCGCGTTCACCTCATGACTTTGTACCACAGTTCATCTCTCGCAGCGATTTTATATTAAGGAAGGTGAAGATATTCCGATTCTCTGACCCTGATAAAATGGAAAAATGTTCGAATAGTGTATTACGAAAAAACAGACGATCATTGAACGCAAGTTAAAGTTCGTCGCCTATCACGTGACCGCATACAAAGCAGACAAACATTCGAACGCTGATGCAAGTCAGAATCTCGTCCTTAATTGTCTTTATACAATTGTTCATATTCAGTACGGAAATGGAATATACATTGTATGCTATAATTTATTGACGTTTTGAGTATTCCGTATCGATGTATTAAACGTGACGGACTAATGGTACGTCGGCCGAGGGGTTAAGGATGGGTTAAAAGCAATTCAATGTAATCGTTCGGACGTCAATAGTCAGCCGAATGTAGGCACAGATTTCGTCTAGTGCAATGGAGGTATCTAAAATATACACGCAGACGAAATATTGGAATAAATCATCTGTATGATATGAACAGTTGGAGACGCAATAATACATCATTGATAATTTGGTATGTTGAGTATAACGAGTTTGTACTCAGAGCCGTATCAGTTCGTGGTAGGGCATGACATGTTATCCGATATGATTCATGAATGATATAGTTCCTGGTATTTTGATAGGGATAACATGTTATTTTATGTTGAATCCAAGGCACCACAGGATTTCAATCCCGTCACGGCCCTGGGTTTAAAGGCGAAAGCATCTGTACACAACTCACACGCCTTGTGGATGGCAACTTTAGATATTACAGTAAACTACCCTCAGTAGACGCGAAGAAACTGCTTGAATAAATATATAAATGAATGAATAAATAGTAATATGCATTTAATAGCGTTTGTATAATAAAGTAGAAAGATATCGTTAGTTCGTGTTTTCTATTTTTTCTATTTTTTCTTTTTCTCATAGCCCGAAAGATTTTGAACGACGATCGCATTAAAACTACAATCTATTATGCATTCTATTAATTCATATTGGTGTGATAATCATCATGCATATAATACAGCTGCGACACTCGCTAATCATTTTACCGGATGGCTGTCTTCGGTATTTGAGAATTTTTTCTTTTTTTTTTCATTTCAAGATTCTATCCATTTTCATATTATATTTACTTGCGCTGGAGCAATCGCGCAACGATAATAAACGTCCAGGCTCTATTATGATTTTGTAAACCTTATAATACTATACGCATATGTCAGCAAACAGAGTTGAATACGGCGATTGAAAACTGTATTTGCAGACTTGGGTGATGAATCTCAACGTGATGTCTGTTCTATACTCGACTGGACTAACAATGTTTACCTGCTGTCCGTTATCTGCGCGAGTACACAAATGAATATTCGAAAATTACTCATCGCGTCATAGAATTCTATCATTCTTTGTTTCAATTCATGGATTCCTCAATTCCTTTTATTCGTTATGTCTATACTAATATCTCTCGATCTGCAGTTATCATCGTACGACAAAAAAGTTTCCTTCGAGTACAAATTGTTCGAATAAACAAATCGTATACAAACATTACAAGGTACACGCGTAACTGATCTATGAAATACGAGAGATATTGAGACTAGGGAGATTTAGCGTGTGAAAGAAAAAGAGAACCAATAATGTACGAATACCTACTGCATGTAAACTAAAAGTAGAGAAGAATAAACTGTTGCCAACGGAGCCGTTGGCCAGGTTCTACAATTTTCAATATTTTGCCAGTCGGTGGCGCCGAAGTTGTATGAACAGCGTTCGAAAGGATTGTAGTAGTAGAATCCAAAGGCAAACCAGACTGGGAATAGCTGATAGTGATAAGTGAGGTCTGTTGTGCGGCGAGACCCACGATTGACGGTAAGTAGCTGGAGATTAAAAATGTAAAAATGCAACTGTTCTATATGAAGGGGCGGGAGGGAATTATCAGAATTCATGCGAACAAAATTACTCGCATGTTTTCAATTCTCTCTCGTAATTGTTCTCTAAACTGTTCCAATACATTCCGCGAGTCGGAGAAAAAATTCTTTTCGTTATCACCAGACCGCCCAACTGGTACATACATGCTTTTGCTCATAGGAACATTCACGTGACATGATCATGTTCACTCATCGCGTCGTCTAGAGCCTACAGTAGCTACCGCATAATATAACGTCAAACTTGCAATTCTCGTATCCACATACGTGGCATAGCATACCTTCGGCCGTATCGCCGAAAATAGATGTCAGGGGTGCAATATGTATCCGTGTTATTATACATAAAATCATTGGCAACAAGTAGGTCGGTCGGCCGTATCATCAACGGATAGGTAACGATATAACGATTTTTTCATTGAACAAAACATTAGGAGACTGCAATTATAAGTTGATGTACGGAATCAATAGCCCGGTACTACGTACGCCGGTACGCTGGATTTGAGCAACAAATAAGCAATTATAGGAATGAATCAATCGAACACAAAGTGTGTAATTTTGTCTATTCTTTGAGATATACTTACATGAAGTAATACAAAGTGTACATTTAGGTAAAACTCTGTATAGTTTTCAATCCAACAAAAGTTGCTAATGATTTTGGAAATATATGAATATCAAATATGACATCTATAATTCCCTCAAACTACTGTTTTCAGCCGATTGCATGGTATATACAACGCATCGCGTAATAAATTGCTACACACAATGACGTATAATGGCGACATACAGCTTGCATATTAATTCGTGAATGGAGATATGTATAACATATGTATATTTCGCGGATTATAATACATGAATACATACCGCGTTGAACTAATGTCACATGATCTTTCGGTTTTCCCGATGCCAAACTTCGTAGAATTTTTCGTTCCATTTGCGTCCGTCCGGAAACATAAAAATAGGTCGAAAACATCGAAATTTGAGAATTGGCCGACGGAAACTGAAAATTTGTATGTTTTCGGGAGACACAACATTTCGGTTTTATATTATTGAGAAATAATTTTTTCGACTAATTCCGGAAGGTTGTATTTGACCAAATTTTCCAAAAGGTAAACAAACATTTATGGACGTGATCCTATAATATTTTTTGATGATTGCGAAGAAAAAAACCGTTCGATTTTTTGGCATTGAAATTGTACTTTTGGCCTCTACGTCATCATAAATAGTATATTAGTAACGTGATAGGCGAGTGTTAGTCTTATTTAATCTCAGAACTGTCTCACATTTAATATTTGCAGTATATTGTACGACACCGTCGCATTCGCGTCATCGCCAAAATAAATATAAATAATTATAATGGCACACGAGAGAATAGACCTGGACAAACCTTTGTGGGATTTGAACACGTTTGCAGGAAGGTGGCAACATTTTGCCTGGGTTACAGATTTTAGAACCTGTGTTGCATCCGAACAACAACTTCTTGATGCTAAAAAACTATGCGAACAATACAGGTGGGTTGATTACACCTATAATTATCGAACGTCGTGGGTCGAGTGGCTATTCACTCCAATCTTAGGTGTAGAAGTGACTTCCGACTCCCAAAAACTTCGAAATACTTCCTCCGGATTCCAGAGAATTCCGAAGACTTCCATGAGACCCTCACTGACCCCCAACTGACTTCCATAGATTTTTAGTGACTTCGAAGACTTTCAAAGGATTCTAGAGAATTCCAAAGACTTCCACGAGGCATTCTTTGGTTTCCAACTGACTTCCACGGATTTCCAGCGACTTCCAAGACTTTTAAAGACTTTCAACGAATTCCGGAGAATTCTAAAGACTTCCGAGACCAGCGTACGTGAGAATTTCCGAGTGAATAGCCCCTCGTCGTCGTTCGTCTCGATGTAAAAAAATTTTTGAGACAAAGGCCTTACACATTTTGAGATAAACTGCGAAAAATCTACACCACGTATGAAAATCTTTGACCATAAATTGCGGCAGAATCACTGGTCGAAGTTAATTCTGTTCAAAATTTGAAAGAAGAAGTGCAGTTTTTCGTTACATATCTTTTTTCGGTGTGAAAAAATGAATTTTACCACCGTTGCTAATTTTCGAAAAATTTAACCCAAGACAATTCTTTTTTTTTATATTCACATGCTCACGTATTTAAATTTCGAGAATCTTTTGGAATAGATCATTCATGTATAATCAAGAGTTTATTTTTCACCGTTTTTTTTTCTTCAGTTTTTCAATGCGAGAATATTGATATGAACGTACGAAACTTTTCATATATCTGTAAAAAAGCAAACACAAAAAAACAACAACAACAGCAAAACCAATAATGTATATACATGAAATTATTGTCTTCTGCCGTAATTTACTTTCACCTACAACCTCCGTTTCTTTTTGTCTTCTGGTTATCCAAATTTAGGATTGGCAAAGAACCAGCTGGAACAACACGAGACCAAATAGTATATGCTAAGAAACTCTATGAATCTGCGTTCCACCCAGATACTGGAGAACTCCAGAATGTCTTTGGGAGAATGTCGTTCCAGGTACCAGGTGGTATGGCAATCACTGGAGCTATGCTTCAGTTTTATAGGTAGCAGAACGCATCTATACAATTATATGTATGCATGGGATAATGCACCTTTATCTCCTCCTCAAATCTATTTTACAGAACAACAACAGCCGTTGTATTCTGGCAATGGGTGAACCAGTCTTTTAACGCATTAGTTAATTACACGAACAGAAATGCTAACAGCCCTGTTAGCACGGCTCAGTTAGGTACTGCGTACGCTAGCGCAACCGCTGCGGCAATGCTTACAGCCATAGGTTGCAAGGCTTTTTGGGAAAAAAGAGCAAATCCTCTAATGGCAGTGAGTTTTCCAATGAAATTCAATTTCTCTCTCAGATTCAACAAAGATTCGTTGGAATAATGAAATCCATGAAAAACACAAAAGACAGAATGATAATAAAGATGTTACATTTTTACAAAACACTTCAAGAGATACGTCCCATTTGCTGCAGTGGCCGCAGCCAACTGTGCCAACATTCCATTAATGAGACAGAATGAAATTATCAATGGAATAGACGTCAGCGACGAGAGTGGGAACAAGTTAACTAAATCGAAGGTAACATATTGCATTGAACTTGTCAATCCCCACAGAACTTCTAAAGGTTTTTCATTGCAGATTGCAGCGGTGAAGGGTATCAGCCAAGTTACTCTTTCCAGGATAATCATGTGCGCTCCAGGAATGCGTGAGTCATTTTTTCGAATTCCGGTTCCTATATCATTCTATATTGCTGGGATGTGTTAACTTTTTTCTGGTCGCTGTATTTTGTTTTGTATCTTGTACAGTTATTCTACCACCGATTATGCAAAAGCTGGAAACATACCCGTGGATGCAAAGGATCAAGCCTCTGCATGCACCGATACAGATAATGGGTGTTGGGTGTTTGTGAGTAGAATTTAACAGTCGTTATCGAATAAGGAGATGGAAATAATTACTATGACTACCTGATTTTCGAACTTTCAGCCTAACTTTCATGGTCCCAACCGCCTGCGCTCTGTTTCCACAAAATTGGTAAGTTACTTCAAGTGTGTGCATATAAAAATTTCATAAAAATTACTTGGATCTTACTCATACTAAGCGATGAATTTAATAATTGAAAAGGTTGGGATTCGATTCTCAAAAATAAGGACTTATTGTTTACTTTTACAGTTCGATCGCCGTGAGTACAATCCAAAGATGGGAGCCAGAAAACTATGAAATACTTAAGAACAATTGTAAAAATGGAAAAGTGCCGGAAGTACTCTACTTCAACAAAGGATTATAGGCTCTTTTGTGGCACTGCGGTATGAGAACAAACCTCTTCTATGATCAAAAGCATCGCAGGAGTTTGAACATAGTCGATATACATTGGAACATAAAGCGAGCTTATTAATTAATAGGTGCATGTCAGGAAGATACTTGATAGAATATGTCATTACGAACGAAACTAGCCAGTCATCGATCATTATCATTGTAGTCGTCTAATGATTTTCCTCCGCTGGCATAACATTAATAATAATAATAAAAGGGAGTAAAAATATCTGAAAAGTAATTGATTATAGTATAATATTTCCGATTAGATATCGATCTAGGCAAAATACTAGACCACAGAAGTCAGTTGAATCTAATAATAATTGATTGCCGTGAAATTGAATACAGAAAATAGTTAAACAATTTTCGTTGCGGCTAATGATCGATGTGAAATTGTGAATTAACAAATGACACAGAAAACAAACGGGAGAAAAAATTCGAAGTTTCTCTGTATCTATAGACGTAATAAGTTTGTTCAAAGATCAAACTCAGTAAAATTGAAAATCGCGATGATTATTATTTGAATGAAACACAAATACAAATACTATGAGTTTTTAACCGAACTGTCCACTGCTGTACAACAGCGTGTGTTCATTAAAATAAAGTCGCCTCGTCAGCGGACACTTCCGTTCGAAACTCTCAGTATATCATTCGTTTTGGTTATCAACTGCAATTATTCTATCCTGTGAAGCTCATATCCTGTTTGAGAAAGTACCTAAAAATTAGCGGAATTCGAAAAAATTTATATTTGATAAATATAGGAATTAATATCGTGTCAGTGAGATGTATATCACTGTATCTATTTTTGTGGAATTTGAAAGAAACAAATAGAAAAAATTGTTACCGAAGAATCAGTGGATCACAGAAAAATGTGTCTGCTTTTTAGTAGATGAATAAATTTTGATGAGGTTCAGAAATTTTGAATGAAATCGGAAACAATTTATTCCGGCGCCCCACGCATTGTACTTGAATTTTCCTGTATCGTATTTGAAAATTATGCATGTTTTGTATCGATTAGGCATAGAGAAGCCAAGATGGAACTTGATCTTTTTAATAACTAATCCATGTATAATACTAATATATATCATATATTTTTAACAAATAACGTAAATAAACAAATGAATTAATAAATTTTGTATTCTTTCTACTCATCGACAGCGATACTACCAACCAGGAATTAAGATACCGTTAATTTCAATTCCAATAAAAAAAAGGAATGAAAATTTGAAGCAAAAAATACTTGTAGAAAAAATTTTATCTTATCCCATTATTATAAAAAAAAAAGAATTAATAATACATAATATTCTAGTTTCCTTATTTTAGTGAATAATTAATTAAATAATTATCATTAAATATTAGGACGATCTGGCTGCGAGGGTTGCGGCACGTAGCCAATACGCTCCTGAATTTCGGATTGTGGAATTTTACCCCAAGTCGGTGGATTAAAACTGGTCTGTTTATCGGCCTCCTTTTTCATCTCCCTCTCTTTTCTTATAGCTTCGAATTCCTGCAAATCGTCGAGCTTCAGATCGATTCGCGTTGGACTCCGTCGAATCATTTCTTTTCTTTTTTTCTTAAGCCTAACGAAATCCAATAAATACAATACATGAAGAAAAATACAGGATGAATTTTTACCGCGTATTGTTTTCGAATTCAATGAAAAAAAAGCCGAAAATTTACGTCCCTGATATCTTGTTTTGGAAATTCTGAGTATCTGACACATGTTTCAAGATGGAGGAGAGCAGACGAACTAGAAAGAGACATCTGCGCGTCGCTTTACCCGAAGAATGAGATATGGGAAATTTTGCTTCAGAGAATAATAAACATCGAATGAGAGCGCGTTAATCGATATAATGAACAGAAAAATATCATCTAAAAAATGAGTAATACTTCTAGGGGAAATGGATAAAAAATTACCGTTAACAAACTGTTGACAATTTTCTGTGCCAGGGACGCAAAATCCAGTCGCTGTAAACACGCTCTCGATCGTAGAGGTGAAATTTTACTAATTTTCACCACATCGGCTCGACACCGCCGTTTCATAAATTGTCTATAATAGTAAATTGAAGATCAAGGAATAATATATCAGCACGAAGGATGCTGTATCTCGAAGATTACGTCGAAAGTTAGTGAAATTTACAGACGACAATACTACCCCAAGCTCATTCGAGTGATACTAACCATTGGGAAAAATTTATCCTTTTATAACCTTAAAAAATATCGTTTAATAACCCTTGCATCTTTCGTGTCAACTATTTATTTTTTCTGGATACAGTTTTTTGAATTTTTTAACCGGTCCATAGCAACTCATCAACACCATCCAACGCTTCGATTAAATTTCACAAGATTTGTTTCCGATTTAGAGGTTAGGTAGATGTTATTCGAACCGGTAATACACTTAGTCGAACATCAATATCATTTCTTTTTCTATCACAAACAAATATCGGAATTAGTTTATGAAACTTTTAGTATTGGTACGAACCTCGAGCTTGTCCCAACTTTCAATTTATTCTACATTTGATACGATCTATTTATATCAAAATTTGGTTATGATTGATCAAATATTTTACCCTCCGCTTTCCAGTGATCGAACATCTTCCGCAAGAACTGCGAGACAGATTTACAGAGATGAGAGAAATGGACTTGGGAGTACAAAGTATGAAGATTTGTTTATAAATTACATGAAGATCGGAGTAAAAAACCACTAAAAATATTTATTCCCACGTTTTTTTATCTTTTCCAGACTCGATGGATAGCTTAGAGAAGAAAGTGAAGACATTCTTCTCTAACGCTAAGAAAATGAAGCCTCTGGAAAAGGAGGCGGAGTATGAAACTATAAGAAAAGATTATTACAAGACGTTAGAAGACGCGGATGAGAAAGTGCACTTAGCTAATCAGATGTATGATTTAGTTGATCGATACTTAAGAAGACTCGATCAAGAGTTACACAAATTTAAAATGGAGCTCGAAGCTGATAATAAAGGGATAACCGAAATATTAGAGAAAAGATCTCTAGAATTAGATCAACCACAAACTAATAGTAGCCAAAAAGAAAATCGTTATAGTTTTACGACTAATAGAACTCGGGATAGTCATGGACACTGTAAGTTTTGGCTTAAAAATAAGAAAAGTACAAAAAAATATTGAATACGAACAGAAAAAACCTAGATCCTTTTGCTCTTTTAGCACGTGCGGAGAAACGAAGAGACTCGAACGCATCTTCAGCGTCGATCGAAAAGCGTTTGGCAATAGAAAAGGCCTCGCAAAGTCTTCCAGAATCAAGACCAGCCTCGGCGAATTCAGGCCCAATAGTAGCCACAACTTTGCCGTCAACACCAACGGCGATAACTAATACTGTTGGTTCAGTTAGTTATAATCTTGGGCACATCGGAGCAGGTGGGAACGCGATTGCTGCTGCTGCATCTCAGGCAATTGCTGCCACACAGCAAATGCAACAAGGGAGGCGCACCGCCAGTCTGAAAGCTAGTTACGAAGCTATAAATACCGGAGGTGTTCACGCAGATGCGTTCAGTAGGGAATTAGCTGGTGCAGCTCAAACCGCAATTGCTGCTATTCAAGAAACTACTAAAAAACACAAAAAGTTAGTTTTTCACGGCTCATAATTACACAATGAACAAGGCAGAATAGATTTTAAGATAATTTTGCTTATATTTGCGCCGTGAATGATTTTAAAATCGTTCATTTTTTTTTTTTCTATCTTCAGAAAAGTTACTACCACAGTACCAAGTACGAGCGTAATAACGGCAGCAGTACAGCAGCCGGTTTCGCCCCCTGGAGTAATGGCATCTGCGGCTGTGACCGATTCTGACAACGCAGATTGGTCGTATGATCCCAACGAGCCAAGATATTGCATATGCAATCAAGTTTCGTACGGAGATATGGTTGCTTGTGATAATTCGGACGTAAGTATTCAAGGCGCTCATTTATTTTTCGTATCTGAGTACCAGGGAGTGATTTTCTAATCTTATTCACTCATGTTTTTCTTTCATTATATATATTTTGTTTCCTTTTTTTTTTACAGTGTCCGTTCGAATGGTTCCATTATCCTTGTGTGGGAATATCCGCACCTCCTAAAGGAAAATGGTATTGCCCGCAATGTACTTCTTCTATGAAGAGGCGAGGCGGTCGAAAAAATTAATTAGATGAAATATTTTTTCAAATTAATAATAACAATAATAATAATAGTAAGAATAATAATAATAAGAAGAAGAAGTAGAAGGAGAAAAAAAGAATAAGAAATTACTACTACCTCTCAGCTACTATCTGCCGATTAATTATCATTATTTGCATACGCATATTTGGAATTCTGATTTTGTATGTTATTATTCTACAAATGAAAAAGGAATTGAAAACAAACTTGTGTTTCAAATATCAGACAGGAGGGCAAATCATAGCGTTTTGGGTGAATGATGGCAAATCTTATGGTGTTTTTTGTTTCTTTTTTTACATAAAACGCCTAATTCCAGAGTCTAATTATCATTCGATTGATCATTATAATCATAGATATCAGTTTTTTGATACCCCTTCTTAATTCTGTTCTTTCTTATACATGCATAATGTATCGTGATCATGTCTCTGTCTTCGTTTCCATCTCTCTCTAGCAGTCCACTATCTATTTCTCTCTTCAATAAAACGATCTTAATGTGTTTTTATCTGGTATAGGTAGGTATATAGATTGGTGATTAATATCGATCGTAATGCAAGCTTATGGTTATTGACTGAATCGTCAGAATTATTATATTCTCGGTGATGCGGACAACAATGACGATTCATCTATTAACTCTATACACTATGAGCGAGCAATAATAAATTAGAAATATTATAATATAAAATAAGTGTTATACGCTTTCCAAAAAAAAAAAAAAAAGAAAAACAGAGAAGAAAAGTAAAGGAATGTGAAGAAATAAAACGAAAATAATTGAAATCAACTAACTTTAGATTGTTTTAACTCATGTATAATGAAGTGTAGCAAAACGTCATAATTGTATATTAAAGTGAGCTATATGCAATGCAATGGCATAAATAGCATCGTCCAATGTATTTCCTCTCCCAATCCCCTCGCACATGTAGTAATAGTGATAGCAATAATAACTACATTAGTCATCGTCTAATAATAATCAGCTATGACAAAAAATATGTGGTAATTATGAATATTAATTATACTGAAATGAAATGAAATTTATATAATATTTAGCAAAACACAAAAGTCGGTAGGTGTATGCAGGACATTAATGTCACACAATTAGAATTGGATGGTAAGTTTTCAGCGATATCTCCAGGTTCGAGTACATACACACATAAACGATAAACATACACCTCAATAGTGTTAAGAATAAAATAAATGTATGAATATGAACTTGAACTATGTAAGTCAGGTATAATAAATGAAGCGATTCAAATAGTGAGAATAATAGTTACCGCAGATGGATACGGATACGGTATCAATTATTTATTATATAAATATAATTCTTATGCCTAATTATTGATCGTTCTGTAATACAATTATTATATTTATTATTTTATCAGATTTTCTGAAAATATGAAGCATGGTACTGTATAATCAGTTCTTGCAAATCAGTGTAAGTCGAGGTTTATTCTAGCTTCGTAGTTACTGTTGAAGAAGCGATTTCTGAATTTTTAGAAGTGCAAGCGGTCCGGAATTGCGTTAAAGCCATGAAATAGCTCACTGTTCCTCCCAACATCTGGAATGTAATGATCAAATGTGGATTTATCGTCGTGATGGAAAGAGTTCGTTTTTGCATGCCAATTATATGAAATGTTTGAATCGACGTGCACAACGAAAAAGAAGAGAAGAAAAATGTGGAGATATTCTTTTCAAATGAATAGCGAATTCTGAAACGGTGAACAATATTTGAGAATTTTCGCGTTGTATCAATGATTATCGTCTGGTGCATTTACCGAAAACAGAAGCCTAGAGTCTAATGTAAAACATCCAAAAGCCGTGAATTTCACATCTTCGTGTAGCACTTGAAGAGAAAATTGCATGAGCTGAAAATAAATTGGCCCCAATAAGTGACAGCTCTTCCAATCTTGATGAGAAGAGGAATTTGAAATTTGCTTGAAGATTACTATGTGAACTGTATAATAATAAAACCGAAACTTATACCTCTGCTTTAATTTCTCGGCCAACATTCGGTGCGTCCAATAATTTATGGATTATGTTTCCCGTTAGTTTAGCCTGGATTAAATAATGGTAATTTTGTGAGCTAATCGAAAAATATGAGCTTTTTTGAAAATCTCAATACGTACCTCTTTCTCGGCTAGTGTAACTTTCAGTGCTAAAGAGAGGACGGGGTAAACGTATAAACAAATGATTAGGAATATGTAAGAAATGGTTCGTGTTGCCGTAATACTTTCATTTTCCGAAAATGTTGAGACAACGAAAAGCTCCCGAATCAGAGGAATGAAGCAGCACACAATGCAGAATAATATTGGTAGGGAGAAAAAGTCTGCGATATTTCCACACAGTTCTAAGAGCGTGGTACGAATTTTGTGGAGTAATTTAAGAGAGGATAATTGGCCATTCGAATCTAAATTTGGTGAAATCAAAATTGGTATTCTGAGAGTACCATTTCTAGTGAGCGCTGTTGGGCGGGATAAATAATTTCCGAATTCGTTGAAATTGAGCAAATATGTATTCACAGTTTTGAGATATTCGGCTACGATGGAAACAACGATAAAATATTCAATTATTAACCAATAAATAATATAATCCGGTATTTTGATAAAAATCGTTGATAGAAGGCTCTGTAAATGTAAATAGACGATCCTTCTCACCCAAAAAGTGACCCACAAAAAAACGTTAATAACTACGTGAATTATGAAGAATATAAGACCCTGTCTATTGAAGGGTTGTTGCTTGAGAAGAGAAAGTTCAGCATCGATTTCCAACAATTTATTCAAAATAGAAGTAGCTTCTTTCTGGCTGTTCGCCCAGGATATAATAACAACGCAAGCTGCAAGGATAAAGAGAATAGCCTCCCCCGTAAGGACCAGGGCTTCAACATCGAAGCGAGTATTATTGTCTTCCGAATTATTTTCAGGGAATATATATGGTAGATAAAATTTTATAGCCACAATTATAAGCACTGGGACTAAAAATAGGATATTATAAAATTTTCCGATTTTTGATACTCGGAAAATCTCGACGTGGGAATTCAGAGAGTTAATTTTGGTCGACGATTTAATAGAAACGGCGAACGGAGCGAGTCCGATCATTTTTAGGCCGTAAACTATGATCTTTACAATGAAAAAAAGCTTCGTTGATGTCAGCGAAAACAATACTCTCATTTTTCATGGAACATCCAGGAAAATCTAGTGTTATTAGTCACGTTTGTAGCGTTCACTCCGACTGAATTCGCTTATATTGATCATTGGGTGAACTTCCAGAATTGAGCACCTATCTCAATTATACATACACGCTTCCTCCGCTTCTATACGTGTAACAATTATGCTGATCAAGATAGCTATTTGGCAATTAGTAACACTTCTCTTCCGCTAATATAATCCACCCTGCAATATTTTATATTGGTATGCCCCATGAACCGGCGATTGACGATGATAAATGACCCGAGTACGTATTCAATTATGATAATTGTATTCGATCGAAGAATTACGGGAGTCCACGTAGCCAAGAAAATGTATCCGCCGAATATCATGAACCATATGTATACTGTTAAGTTAACTTACAATATTGAATACAAATATTCTGGAAGAAGAATTGGCATATAGGAGCTTCTGCTGGTAGTTTGGTCGCTCATAACATTCTTTGGACTGGTATATCCGGAACAATGGACATGATTATTGCCGGAATATCATACGAATTGCTTGAGAAATTCGAATCAACAATTATCCAAAGATGTTTTACCGAATGACGTGTAAATGTTCGGTAAACCTTGCATCGGCAACTTCACGATGCATCAGCTGTCAGTAATCGGGATGTTTTTTGTAATAAGCCAATTACTAGGGCCAAGGAGATGAAGACGGATCCACACCAAATTTTACATAAATTACGAACCATAGTAGAATATCTTCTCGGAATCGCTGATACCTGAACATCGTCTCTCCTTAAAGGTTTAGGTAGATTTTTGGAGAAAATTGGAAAGCATAGAGAGTATGGCCTCTTGTTGTAGACCGTTCCAAACATCTCCAAATGCGAGAGTTGCGGCGAAAGAAAATCACCGAACTTCCTCAAGCCGAGCACATTACTACGAAAATGTAGTCGATCATCCCCTGAATCATTTACACGTGAAACGAGAATCTCGAAATGATCTCAAAATTAAAGATATGATAATTCGCGACCTGAATAAAACTTCCTACAATCGTAACTTCGATGTTAAATTTTGGGACGGCCGAAACCCCGAGGATCAGATGAACAGATTTTCTCACGCGAAAGCAAACCTCAAATCATTGCATGAAAAATGTATGAAAGATCCGATAATGCCGATGAAATGCCAGAAAAACACTTCAGGTCCGTTATATATTCCTTGTTCGATACTTATTGCTGATAAATTATATACCACATATATTCCCGATTGGAGGATGTCGGTGTTACATTTTTTTCAATCCCAGCTCAGGCGTATTCGAGCCCCGAAGAAATTAGAGTTCCTTTATCGGTGTCTAAAAAGAGTCCAATCGAAGAATCGACGTGCCCAATTCGAGCCTTGGGTCGCGACGAGTTTCCCTCGGTTCCTGCAAACTCACCAGGGTTCAGTAAGCAGCTGGACATTTTTGTGAGCACAACGCAGCTGGCTCATCCTCGTTTTACCTTGGATCAGCAGAACGGGGTTGCTAGGAAAGACATTAGGACGTTTTACGATATCAAGGATACTCCAAAGTGCCGGGGTTTTGGCCCCAAAAAATCCGTACCTATAGGGTCTTACTTCCACAGGGATAAAACCATCCCTGATAAGATCAGGCTGAGATCGATGTGCAGGGTACCGTACTTTGGAAAGACTAGCGAGTCCAGGGAACAGTATAATACGTTTAGATCGAATTTAGGGCATCAGCCTATCGAGGAAATACACTTTCCGCCGATTTTCGGTATTTCTAAATTCGACGTGTTGTCTGTACCGGCTATGTACTGTACTGAAAACTACCACCTCGGCACTGGATGGTCTGTTAAAGCTTCCGTTGATATCGGGAAGGTCAAAGGAACGTTCTAGGATTGATTATCCGGTGTAATATTCCACGCGGTCAATATTATCGATAGACATTTCATATATGATCATTGCGTGATGTAAAATGTGCGGTGTGGATTTTAAGTTGATCGTGTTTTTTTGTTATGAGGCTGAGCTCGAATTCACGGAAAATGTCACCTGATATTATTTTTCGTGATTTTTGTTGCTCCAGCATTATAAACTTCAACCTCATGAAAGTTTCGTCAAGTTCTATCCAAATCTTGTGAGACATCAAGCTTCGAAGTAATATAAATAATAGGTGGAACCCAATATTCCAATACAGGAGAATTACTTTTGTATACGACCGACAATCGTAAGATGTGAATAAAGGCACAGAATGAATATTTCCAAAAATGTCAACGTGTCAGAATAAATATGCTAGCTAGTAGCGAAAAAGGAGAAACGATATTAACCTTAACGATGTAAATCAAAATTAACGAATGAATATAGTAAACCCTGAAGTTTCATAATTGAGCTGTAAAAAATTATCCACAGAGTACAATAAAGCAGATTCGCAATTCGTAAAGACAGCAAACTGGTTCATAAGTTCCCCGAACGTCCTTTCCTTAAAGTATGATTTTCGGTACCGTATTTATTCACGGAGTAAAGCAATTCTTTTGATATATTTTTCAAGCCTTTGCTGCGGAATCAGAATGCTTTCTTTTGAATTTACGTCGAACAGTTATTCAATTCGATGAAGTATATGCATGATGGATGGAGGTCGTTTGCACGCGCAACTTATGTCTTCGAAGAGAAGCAATGATGAGACAAAAAAAGATGGGCAGATACCAGCTAAGAATGAGCGAATAAACGTAGACGAGCCTCTTTGGGATCAGGAATGTTATATCGGTAGATGGAAACACTTCGCATTTATCACAGACTGTCGAACGATATTTGCTGGAGAAAAAAGACTTCGGGAAGCCAAGAAACTTTGCGAGGATTACAAGTACGAGTCCCTCAAGATGTACCCTTAACTCTTGATGATGATTCTTTCAACACAGTTGACATCGGTGTCATAAATTGTGTACAAATTGCATCATTAATTATAAATTTGAATTATCATCGTTACGATCTAATTCGTCTCTTCACGCGTTTCCAAAACTCACGGTGAAATTAGGGATGGAAAAGAACCCAATGAAATGGAAAGGGACGACGTGATTTGGGCTAAAAAATTAAAGGACAGTTCATTTCATCCGGACAATGGCGAGCTGATGAACCTTATCGGAAGAATGTCATTTCAGTTGCCAGGATGCCTGATCCTCACTGCTGGGATGCTCGCCTATCACAAGTGAAGAAATAACTCACGATATTATACCTACCCACCGTAAATTCGACCAAATATAGATTAAAAAAAGAAAAAAATGGCAAACTTTCATTCAGATCGGTGAGAGCAGTCGTCGGTTGGCAAGTCCTTAACCAAAGTTTTAACGCCATCGTAAATTATACGAATAGAAATGCTAGGAACGAAGATCAATCTGGGAAAATCGTTATTCAAGAAGCTTTTTTGATTGCTACTGCCGTTGGATGTGCGACGGCACTGAGCTTCCGGAAGCTCATGTCTTGCCGTGGAGATCTCATGAAAGTGAGCTCGATATCAGAAGAAAGAAACATTCTCAAATATTTTCATTTGTACAGGAAATAAAGTTCCTGTAGAGTATTCCACATATCTTTTTCTCTCTTTTTCTTCCATTAATTGATTAGACAATTCCTTTAGCATTGGGCTCCATTCGTGGCTGTGGCTGCAGGGAATATAGTAAACATTCCAATAATGCGTCAAAATGAGCTGAAAACTGGTATCGATATTAGCGCAAAGGAGAGCAAGAGCGAGGCGATAATGAAGTCAAAAGTTGCCGCCATGAAGGGAATTTCGGAGTGCGTTATCTCCAGGATCGTAATGGCAGCTCCTGGGATGCTACTTATTCCAGTAATCGTGAACTATGCACTGAAACCATACTGTTTCTACCAAATACGACCGTGGCTCGATCTTCCTGTCCAAACTGCCCTCTGTGGAATTTTGTGAGTCCTCTTCTTTTCTTCAAGTTTTCGTGATATGCACTGCCGGACTGGAGAAAAGTTCATTGCCAAATGAGAATTTATGAATTTATCATACATTATTCGTCTGAAACTATGATTTTGCAAACATTTTCTAATTAGGCATATTTCATTCCGCTGAATACCTTACTCCGTATAATTTTTCTCTCTGATATGAATAAGTGATTTATTTCTTTACAGTTTAATTTTAATGATTCCTACGGCTCTGGCAATCTACCCACAAAGAAAGTAAGATGGAATCTCACGAGCTTTGAATTTTTATACATTGATATAAATTGATTCAGATTTCTTTCCACCTTCATTTTGTTACTCCAAAATAGATAAAACATTCATATATTTTCAATGTTTTCAGTGCAATGCGAATTAAGATCATGAAATTATGTCCCAAAGAATTCGAAGAGTATGAGAAATTGACTAACGGAATCCCAGAAATAGTTTACTACAACAAGGGATTATGAATTCGTGAATATGAGAATAGACAGAAACGATGACAATCAGGAAATCATTGTTAATTCTATTCAAAAAATTTCACACTATGCCGTCATTGTATTCAATTAGTATCGCTGTATTATCTGCACATTGTCTTTTGACATAATATAATAACAATATTAAAAGAAATAAAAAGAAAATAAGACGAAAAGTATCGTAATTATTAGTGAGATTTCCTAATGCTTTATATCGGTAGTTGTATGAGAATTAGGTATATGAGGTACGGTACTGTCGATTATATTCATACAAACAATATGCAATGAAAGAGGAAAAAAATGAATTATAAACTGTTCTTCGATTTATATATAAAATAATTGTACAGAGATATCAATTTTCGATTAATATAGGTATGCTATTACTCATCGTCATGCTATACAGCTTATTATCATTACTTATTATAGTTATAGTTATAATTATATATACCTTAAAGTTAATGAATAGTTATAACGAGACTTGTAAAACTTCAGCTCCATAAATTATCAAGTATAAAAGTTGCATTATTGTATATACAGAAGATAAGAATGTCTTAAATCTCAGACTGCAATATTAAACCATCGATACAAGTAAAGGCGTCTAAATTACAGGGGCGCCTTTATGCCCAGGTTTTGAGGGATCGGATGAAGCTCAATTACGTGTTAAATCGAATCCCTTGAGATTGCTCTCAAAGAGAGAAAGTCAGAGAGAGAGAGCAGGAAGACAACGATGAGGATAAAAATATAGTAGTTATATAAAATTAGGTAATAATTGTAAAAATGGATAAAAATGAAAGGTGATGAAAACAAAGCACGACTTGAAGGAAAAGAAGAAGTATGATTTGAAAAATCAATTAATTTTTTCCCCATAAAGCGGAAGATTATAAATTGTATAGCATAATTATCTATTACAAATCGTACGCATATTTTCTTCTACTTCATGTATAATGGGCTAAACGTACTTATGTATAAATTACGAGAGATTATAGGCTCCAAAAAAGATCTATCTTCAAGAATTTTATCTAAATTAATAATTATACCAAATAAATGGCAGTACAATAGGTCCGAAGCATATAAGTATATTTAGTAACGAGTATTTTAATGTTATTATTATTGTTATTAAGATCGTATTGTGATAATGAAATAGGCGTAGTAACCTATGTACAAAGTAAGAAACGTAAATAGGTAATTTCTACAATAATATTAACTACGTCTTTGTTCCCTTTCATTAATTGAGCATTATTAATTATCGTTCTACCGCGATTATAGGATATCTACTTATCACCGTCAATTTACTCTATTTTTTCCATCATATGCGGAGAGAGAGAATTATCGAAGTTTTTATTTTGTTCGAAAAATACTTGGCTATTTTCTATTTGATTTTTCCTTCTTTTTACCTTTTCATTTCCTCCGCTGTGCATCCAGAAGCATCGATGCCTCGCACATGATCTTGGCGCTTGTGCGAACGAGGAATAATAAATGATATTCATCTGTAACGGCAAGAGGAGCTCTAGCTTTGACCAAAGCATGAAGAACCGTTGCCCTTTCTAGGTCTAACCATCTCTGTAATGTCATTTCTCGATCTCTCGATCCTCCAAGAGGAACGTCGGCTGGTCCCCACAGCGAAAATTCAAGGACAGATTTCACCTGGTGATTTGTGTAACAATTGATTAGCAAAAATCACAGAGCATTGATGATTGGAAGATCTTTCAACAGCTAGATCCTTCTTTTTCTTTTCAATTTTGAACGAAATATGCTCAAAATATTCTTCATTTAGTCACTTTTCTCAACATTACCTGGGACAGAGTCGCTGTTCTTTCACGCTCTAGTAGTTCCGTGACTAAAGGAAGCCTTTCGGAAAGGGTGAACTCTCTTAAAGCATGGAGAACGCATTGGCAGAGTGAAGCTTTTTCTTGTTGTCTTTCGCCCTTCACGTCCGAAGACAGGCTGATGTAGAATAAATAAATGAAAATGAATAATTAGAAATTCAGGATGTTAGGAATAGTTTTTCTGTATGACAAAACGTCTGTTTTCGGTTTTTTTATTTGGACCCCTTATTACCTGTCAAGCATATACAGTCGATAACAAGAATCTTTATTATCTCTGCAGAGAATAGCGTTGTTTAAATTTTTCGGAGCTACTTCAACGCCTCTGGCCTGAAGGTTTTTGAAAGCGTTCACAAGCTGTAAAAGTATAAAGGAAGCTTCTCTCACAAATCCTTCGTCACTGCTACAGTTTTTCGAAGTAGCGGCAAAGGATGCAATCGTGGAAACGTGGAGATAAGGTAGAACAGAGATTGTTGCTGGAAGAATGATATATATATTTCTGATCAAATTTGTCATTAATCAATAACGAAGAATAAAAAAAGATCTAATTTGTTAAAATGTTTTTCTGAAAATCTAAACAATTTTTGTTCTGTAAATTACCTTCAATGTTGTTTTGCTCCCCACAGTTCATTTTTTTCGCAACAAAGTCCGGCATTGTATCTGTAAATTCTATTATCGGTACGAGATTGAATTCCTTCCTAGAAACGTGGAGCGTGAGATCAAGAGCAATGCAAATCGTTATTATATTTTCGTTCCATGTAGCTGTGTAAAAAATTCTTCTGTCAAGAGGAAGAGAGGTATCTTGGTGAAGTTTGAAATCTGAGAGTCTAAGGTTCGCCGTTTTTAGACCCCTCAGTGCTGGTGGCACTCCACTGGTTTGATTCAACTGTGAAAACAAATAGGAATTCATGTTGATTTTTGGTAAAGAACAAGTTCGTGAGAATGAGAAGGGAATACAAATATGTTTGAAATTCAGAAGAGAATAATAACATGCATTGTTTAATCACCTGCTCCAACATCTGTGCCAGAGCCTCGTGATTGGCGACTATAACGGCTCCGTAATTATCTTCTAAACTTCGATGGACTATGCTCCGTCCCCTGCGCTGCCTTAATCTCCCGACTCTGGATTCTTGCTCTTTGCTGGTTTTCCAATCCTGGTCTTCTTCCGGGCCCTATAGAATAGTTATGAATTTTAACAAATCGATCTTATAATGAAAGTAATTATTACAAAATTTATAGTCACCTCATCCCCGGTGTAAAAACTGTAAGGCGAGTAAAGCTCGCTCTCAGTTTCACTTCCGCAGTATGGGAGGGAAGTTGATCTAGCAAAGGGCTGTTGATTATATTTGAATTCTGTGCTACGATCTAAAACGCT
Source organism: Phymatocera aterrima (assembly GCA_963170745.1). NCBI lineage: Eukaryota > Metazoa > Arthropoda > Insecta > Hymenoptera > Tenthredinidae > Phymatocera > Phymatocera aterrima. Next base: position 22,093,383 of record OY720660.1, read on the forward strand.
ACTATCAGATTTCCTCTTTCCATTATTCTCGAAATTAGTTTCTCGATTTGTTGCTCCATGCCGAAGATCTAGGGATGAATCGCACTCCGGTGAACTGGATAGACACTCATAGGCGTGACTGTCGTTGGAGATATTCTATAAGGGGAGGACGCAAGAAAAAGGAAGAAAGATAAACAATGTACATTCCATTATACCTAGATATAGATGAAAGTTAAAGAAAAGGAAATAAAGAGCGATGATGATAATTATATGCATAATTACCGATGAATCTGTTGTCGGAGTACGAGCGACGCCTACAACCTCGTAATCCTGATGTCTGGGGAGGACAGCATTCGGTCTTTTCTTAACTGGTGGTTGGCTGATCATCTGGTCCCTCATGCTGGCCGTACGTTGTGGTTTTGATGGAGCAAGGGAGCTTCGTACTTCACCTGGAACATCCTCCGCTGCTGCAGGGCCGCCCGCCATCGTCAAGCGCCAGTGTTAGTACCACAAGACACAATGCAGAACACAACAGCCTATTTTTTTTTAAAGCTACCGCATACAGCAGACTCGATAATAGATAGATAGATAGGATATTTTAGGTAGTACATACACGTATGTAAAAGTAAAAACAAAACAACGTTCCGCATTCGGGAGAGATGTGCAATGATCACGATCAATAGGCAGTTCATGTTCATTCCTTTTTAGTTTCATGTGTTGCAGGTATTAAAATATGCATATTCTAAAGATAACGTGCAAGTACGAATACCAGTATAGAAATTTGTCCTAGTAGCAGGACGTTTTCTTCCAACATAATTGGCCGATCGTCCTGGTACTGGGGAGCATTCCGTTGTTGTCCTTCTTCTAATCTTAATTAGGATCCTGCTATTGGTACTTTTACGTTACACGGTTCAAAAATTAGTCCAAATTTGATTCTAGGTATTCGATTAAGAATTCAGAGGATTGTGACAAATTGTGATTATAAGAATGAGACTAATGTGTGGGTAGAGAAATGAATAATAAATTATGAATTCTTGTACACCGGTCTGTTTAATAATATCGATAGGCTTGAGTACATTGCTGACGTAAATTGTACTATGTTCTATGTGTTTAAACCGACGAGTGACAAGGGAAAGGAAAAAACTTCAATTTCTTACGAATAACGGGGTCAATTTCTCCTCGAAGTGACTGGCTAGTCTCGATTTGTGAACATTTATGGTATGCCATTTACCTATGTACTACATAATACGTGACTCTCCTATAAAGTGATAAAACTGACCACATGACTATAGATATGGTATATACATACATATGCTATGGTGAATAAGGAGGTGAGAATTTGTCGAATGAAGATGGACTGCTCGACCAATGTAAAAAAAAGGATATCAAAAACGATATTCTGATTTTTGATTTCTGCATGCGGTTGTTAGTTTTGCTCCCTCTGCGCAGCATTTGTTAACCAACGATAAGTTAAAACTACGGACATTTCATTATTTGCCAACGATGACACTGACGAGGAGAAAAATAATATCTTGAGCATTTATTTTTCAATATTTCGACAACTCTGAAGAGGGGAAACATTTGAAATACTCGAATATACTGATGTTTTGGATTTTATCCGAAGATGTTCACATATTTGTCAGAAGTACAATAGAAATTATTATACGTACAACGGAGATGACGTTTTATTAAACGTGATACCTGGCAAAAAAAAACAATGATTTTCATCCATTTTTGTGGAACAAATTTCGTACTATTTTTTTTTTTTCACAGGTCTTCAAACATTTACGAAAGATATCATTTTTTCCAAAACCTTGTCAAGTAAAACCGTGAAAAATTGTCGGCAAAATCTCTGTTATTGCTCTTAAGGAATGTTCAAATTTCAAAATCCGTCTGAAAGATCATAAGCGGAAGTCATGGAATTTTCTACCAGAGTAGATGTTCCGGAGTTTTTCAGAATTTCCTCAAATTATTTGACAAAAAGATCATTATGGGAGTGTTACGAAGTGGAATAATTGAATGCGTACAATGTAAACTCACGTCGGTGTTTCCGTTGGCACCTTCAATAATCTAATAATTTCAACTATCATAATTGCGATGCAATATCTCCGTTGAATTTTATTCATAATACCTTTAATATATCGCGTTATCGCGTTATCGCAAAGAAGTGTTTCAAATTTAAAATGGAAAGAAGTTTCCAGAGCACAATAGCAAATATTGATGCAATATAGTACCTACCTAATATAATTATAATGGAGACGCGGCACACGTACAATAGAGAAGTGGGACGACACACAGTGACATTATGACATTACGATCACTTACATATGCATACATGTACCTAATAGTATGTATATATGTATAATTATGGAAAACAAGATTCTCTGTCAAGCAAAATCGTTTATTTCAAAACATATAGAAATACTATGATTACACAGCAGGTAGTAGTAGTAGTTAAGTAAAATATGTGGATATTCGTTTATTTGATTTACAATGATTTATTTTATGAAATTTTATAAAAACTGCGTAGTAGCCCCGTGTTCCTTTTTATTCCTTCTTTTTTTCTATTTTCCTTCTTTTATTCTAGATGAACGTTTATACGTTTCTCCGCATAGTTACAGCCATTCTCAATTATAATATATTAAGTACCTCCTAAAGTCTTTACGGGGGAAAATATCACGATATTTATAAAAAATACTACGTACTGTAACAGGAATATTAGCAAATCTTCTTTTTCTTTCTTCTTATTCTCCTTTTTTTTGTTTCTATCAACTTTTTCCTTTTGAAGAAAACCGCAAAGATATAACGAAAGCCAGCGAAGAAAATGTACTATTGTATAATAGCGCGTTTATTTATTAAAATTATGCGAGATGATAAGAGTAACTTGATGTAGTACCTACTTCAATGAATCGAAAATATTTCCATCATAGTATTTCGATCATCATGGCAACAATTAACGTCATTTTATACGTGATATATTCATCAACACTACGAAATCACAATTCTTCAGATATAAGAACTTGAATTTGAATTAACGATAAATCTAATGAGACAAGAAAGTAATGTATCACGACAACAAATAATAACGCTTTTGAGATTTTTCTGGATTGAATCTAGTCGTATGATTTATGTATAATATGCTATAGCTGCAATATAATTATAAGGATGAAGTTTAAATTAACGGTAACGCAAGAAAATCACGAAAAATAGATTTCCGGAAGAAGATTTTTTGAGAAATATATCAATTTTCCGTGATTTTTCGGCTAATAATTATAGCATGGTTCCAAAAAAATTGCGAATGCTCGTCTTGGCTCTCTGTATGCGCTATAATGACAATATCACACACCTATACCTAAATCGTAAATCCTAAATTCAGAACGAAAATCGTCATGACGCGTAATCAGGAAGATTCAATTTTACTTAAAAATTATATCCAGACCCGAAATCGATCGGCTCGAAGTAGGTATGAGTAAAAGTAATGGATATATAATTAAACTTGAGGGGAATTTGAACTCGCCATGTTGAATGTACAGAAACCGTTTCAAAAACGAGAAACGTATGTTCATGGAAACGACTCGATCAATTTTGATAAAACTTCGAGAATTGGTTGAGTATGACGGCAGAAATCGACCAAGTATTCACTTTTTCAAAACATTGATCGGATTCGATGAAAAATAAATATCCCCCATGATAGCTAGGTTAGTTTGCCAGCGATGACTCCAAATTCCCCTCAATAGTACTCATGAAAGAAGTATGAATAGTATGACAACGGAATATGAATAATGTATGTACGTATACCTATAAAATATAATAAAGTTCGAGCAATATAATCATCGTGCACCCAAACATTCGTCAATGGAAGCGAAAAAATCGCAATACAGTTTGAAATGTGAAAACAATCCATTTGTCTATTGGTATTATGTGAAACAGGAAGAAGAAAGAACGATTTCTTCTAAAATATGATAAAAAAGACTTGAGATAGTAATAAAAATATTTCGCATCGCAACTTATGTCTGTGACAATTAATTCATGTCATCTAATCTAAATACCTAGATCTATGGGTTTTTTTCTCGAAATTTTGTTGCTTTTTAAATTTCACAAGCTAAAGCATGCATCATCCACGTGTGAGTATGGCTGTTACAGATAGGTATATTATATCATGTCATATCGTATATAATATTAATTTCTACTTTGTTCTCTTTTTTTTTTTTTTTTTAATGTATTATTAGTTACACTGTATTGGCCTGAACTTACCGAGGTTCGCGTAGATCGAATCTGGGCTCGTCGGGCTCGGTGGATGCCACGATTTGCTAGGCGATTTTATTTCAGTTCTTGGCGGCGGAGGTCGAGCCGGTTTATTCGCTGGGTCTAATCGAGCCCAATCATCTAAAGATTGATTTCTAGGAGGTGGAGGCGGCTTGCCGGGTCTCGCTGCGAGTAGAAAAATTAAAGGAAAATACAAAGACTGCAGCAGACAGTGATGAATAAATCAAAGTAGAAAATAAATGTACTCACCGAAAGCATGGTGAACCGGGCTAGTCGAAAGAGAGGAGAGATTCTGTGCCTGTTCGATATCCGCAGCGTCATTTTTCGCGTCTTCGTTAAGTCTCGGGACTTTTTCCCTGCTAACAACTTCAACGGCATTTCCGTCTAGTTCCAAAGGATGAATAATTTCGAGCCGAGGTTTAGACGTGATCTGGTTCAAAGTGGGAATATCTTCCATCCTCGAGCCGATTCCAGGGGGTCCGTCCACTTGATCCTTCTTCGATCCCATCCTCAAGAATTTTTTAAGTGAAAATCTCGAGCGCGCCTTTTTTTTCTCTTCAATTTTATCGGCATTCGCAAGGCTGTCTTGGGACAGTGATATCACTCTCCTCGGTGCGGGGGGTTCTGGAAGCGAAGAAACCTGCGGTTCGACAGCGACAAACTCCGAACCATCGGGATCTGTGTCTTTACGAAATTTCGGGCTGCAAGAAGAAGCTCTCTCCCGTTTTTCCTTTTCCCTAACAACCGGGGAATCGGATTTCAGGTGAACTCCACCTGGATTACGGGCGAAAAGTGAGCCCCCGACTTCGTCACTACCTGAAAAATTCGCTGGGGGTGGTTTCGGTGCCATTCGACGTTTATTCGGCGATCTGACAAGCTCGGAATCCATAATTTCTACTGGAATATCGATTCTCTGTATTCTTTCATCCTCTTGTTCATTCTCCTCGTCTTCTTCTTCCTCCTTCGAGATAATTGGAGTGCTTAAAGCAACATTAGGAGAAATATTCTCTTCTTCTTTAGTCCGAGAATACCTCCCCGGGTTGGCAACGCTTCTAAAACCACTGGGACCTTTGGGTGGTAGTGAAATTGGCTTCAGAGGAACTGCAGGTTTGCATTTCTTCTCAACATTGTGAAGAAAGGAGTTCCTGGGCTCGGATATCCGCAATTCAACTGGCGGAGGACTGCGTGGAAGTGCCGGAGGCTCGGTCATTTCTTCGTCTGCTTTTCCATCCGGTTCACCAGCCAGCTCTCTGCTAAAAGGAGCCGGAGATTCCTTGACCATGTCATCTTTTGACTCCTTTTCTTCAGCCGCTTGGACGGATGTTGTGTTGACGACTTTTTCTCTCGTTGAACTCCACGTTCTTTCTCGATTTTCCAAATTCTTTTCCTGTACGACAACGTGTGGTGCGATCGGCTCAGGTTTTAGATCTTTCTCGGGATAATTCGACCTCGCAATATACTCGTTTTTGTTATTCAATGTCTGTTTATAATTTCCCTGGAGGCTCATGATCTTCGGTTTTTCTACGTCTTTCTGTTTTTTTATCGCCGGCGTTCTCGTGATACCAATTTTTCTCTCGATTCCCGAAGGTTTTGCACCAGCTTTTACGGGCTCTACAAATTTTTGGTGATCCTCCGTCGGCCTGTTGCCCGACGTTTCGATAGAAAGAGAATCGCTCTTTTGAATGACGGATATTAGGTTGCTAGAGGTGATCAAAGGCATGTCGACGATTTTTTCAAGCCCTGGTGCCTCGTCGTTCGACGATTCCTTTTCGCTCCGATCACGTAGGATCTTATCCTCGGAAATGTTGTTGATGGATTTTAACGTGACGTCGGATTTGGAATCTGTGACAATTTCACTGTTCGTTTTATTTGAGTTGGAGATATTGGAAAATTTTTTATCGTTTGGACGCTTGGCCGATGGGACATTTGTGTCCGCGCCGAAAGGCGTGACGGATACTAGGAGGGTTTTCTTCTTTCCGTCAGAATCCTTACGTGGTTTCCCTAGCATCAATGATGCGAATGATTTTTTTGAATCGGGTACTAATGCGGATGATAGATTTGCCGTCACTGTGTTGAAATTTGTATTAGCCCGAGTTAGGTTGCAAAGAGCTCGCTCTTCCTCACCATCCGGAACGTCGTCCTCGACTCCTAATGACTCGCTCAACTCAAATTCTTCAGAATCCGAGAAATCATCACCTCCGTAACCTATCACTTCCGTCAATGAATCGGGAAACGCGACTTTCTTCTTCCCCTTGGAAGACGTCTTTCCCTTTAGGATACCCTGAGACCATGAAAGTGAGAAATAAAAAACTTGAAACATATCGGAAGGGCTCGACGTCAGTATTTTGAAGATCTTCATCTTCGACTATTCGCGGATCTTGTGTTGTTTGTTCAATTATTGTAAATAATTACCTGTGGCTTTGCCTCAAGGTCCCACGTTTTGGCCGTCATCGTTGTTGCAGGGTTGAATTTCGCATTGATGTCAGCCCCTTCGGAATGTTCCTCTCGCGGCTTAAAACAGTTTGAACAAAGCTCTTTCTTCCAGGCATTTTGTACGAAATGGTTACACTGCGACGACATCCTATCGCGGGTCTATTCTAGCACGGCATCTGTGGTGCTGTTGATTACGTGTGCTTCACGTAAGCATTATTCTGGAACATAAAGTACAGGATCTGGAATTAATGATCGTAATCTCATGCTCATTCATTGCATGTAAACGATCGCATCTAAAAAGAATTCTCAAAATTTTCTTATAAGTTTGGGCCTTTTGCTGTATTTTGACAAAATCTTATATAAGATGGATGATAAAGGTATCCCTTAGAGGAGAGTTCTTTGAGATTAATTATCGGTAATTCAGGTATGCAGAGCCGATCAAAGATTCAGAAGTAATTGGCCCACTGCAACAAGAGATTTACTCACTGACACAATTCATACTATTCATCTTTCAGATGGAACAAGAATTTCCAGTTTATACGCATTTGAAATCATATGACATGAATGATTGGGAATTTTGTAGTGCAAGGATTTTTGGAGAATTAAGTAACAGCTATTTACTTTCACGGTCGTGGCAAGTTTCACGAATACTAAGGCCTGAAAGTCGACACGATGAAATTATGATGAGAAATAACAAATCCGTAGCATCGGTGGTTCAGTGGTAGAATGCTCGCCTGCCACGCGGGCGGCCCGGGTTCAATTCCCGGCCGATGCAGCTTTTGCATATTGCGAAGTTGCATCAATATTATGATCTCCGAAGATGTGCTATCGTAACAGATCGTTATCGACCCGATCCTTCGTCATAGCATCGGTGGTTCAGTGGTAGAATGCTCGCCTGCCACGCGGGCGGCCCGGGTTCAATTCCCGGCCGATGCAGCTTTTGCATATTGCGAAGTTGCATCAATATTATGATCTCCGAAGATGTGCTATCGCAACAGATCGTTATCGAACCGATCCTTCGTCATAGCATCGGTGGTTCAGTGGTAGAATGCTCGCCTGCCACGCGGGCGGCCCGGGTTCAATTCCCGGCCGATGCAGCTTTTGCATATTGCGAAGTTGCATCAATATTATGGTCTCCGAAGATGTGCTATCGCAACAGATCGTTATCGAACCGATCCTTCGTCATAGCATCGGTGGTTCAGTGGTAGAATGCTCGCCTGCCACGCGGGCGGCCCGGGTTCAATTCCCGGCCGATGCAGCTTTTGCATATTGCGAAGTTGCATCAATATTATGATCTCCGAAGATGTGCTATCGCAACAGATCGTTATCGACCCGCTCCTCCGTCATAGCATCGGTGGTTCAGTGGTAGAATGCTCGCCTGCCACGCGGGCGGCCCGGGTTCAATTCCCGGCCGATGCAGCTTTTGCATATTGCGAAGTTGCATCAATATTATGGTCTCCGAAGATGTGCTATCGTAACAGATCGTTATCGACCCGCTCCTCCGTCACAGCATCGGTGGTTCAGTGGTAGAATGCTCGCCTGCCACGCGGGCGGCCCGGGTTCAATTCCCGGCCGATGCAGCTTTTGCATATTGCGAAGTTGCATTAATATTATGATCTCCGAAGATGTGCTATCGCAACAGATCGTTATCGAACCGATCCTTCGTCATAGCATCGGTGGTTCAGTGGTAGAATGCTCGCCTGCCACGCGGGCGGCCCGGGTTCAATTCCCGGCCGATGCAGCTTTTGCCTATTGCGAAGTTGCATCAATATTATGGTCTCCGAAGATGTGCTATCGCAACAGATCGTTATCGAACCGATCCTTCGTCATAGCATCGGTGGTTCAGTGGTAGAATGCTCGCCTGCCACGCGGGCGGCCCGGGTTCAATTCCCGGCCGATGCAGCTTTTGCATATTGCGAAGTTGCATCAATATTATGATCTCCGAAGATGTGCTATCGCAACAGATCGTTATCGGCCCGATCCTTCGTCATAGCATCGGTGGTTCAGTGGTAGAATGCTCGCCTGCCACGCGGGCGGCCCGGGTTCAATTCCCGGCCGATGCAGCTTTTGCATATTGCGAAGTTGCATCAATATTATGATCTCCGAAGATGTGCTATCGCAACAGATCGTTATCGACCCGATCTTTGGTCATGGCATCGGTGGTTCAGTGGTAGAATGCTCGCCTGCCACGCGGGCGGCCCGGGTTCAATTCCCGGCCGATGCAGCTTTTGCATATTACGAAGATGCATCAATATTATGATCTCCGAAGATGTGCTATCGTAACAGATCGTTATCGACCTGCTCCTCCGTCATAGCATCGGTGGTTCAGTGGTAGAATGCTCGCCTGCCACGCGGGCGGCCCGGGTTCAATTCCCGGCCGATGCAGCTTTTGCATATTGCGAAGATGCATCAATATTATGATCTCCGAAGATGTGCTATCGTAACAGATCGTTATCGACCTGCTCCTCCGTCATAGCATCGGTGGTTCAGTGGTAGAATGTTCGCCTGCCACGCGGGCGGCCCGGGTTCAATTCCCGGCCGATGCAGCTTTTGCATATTGCGAAGATGCATCAATATTATGATCTCCGAAGATGTGCTATCGTAACAGATCGTTATCGACCCGATCCTTCGTCATAGCATCGGTGGTTTAGTGGTAGAATGCTCGCCTGCCACGCGGGCGGCCCGGGTTCAATTCCCGGCCGATGCAGCTTTTGCATATTGCGAAGTTGCATCAATATTATGATCTCCGAAGATGTGCTATCGTAACAGATCGTTATCGACCCGATCCTTCGTCATAGCATCGGTGGTTCAGTGGTAGAATGCTCGCCTGCCACGCGGGCGGCCCGGGTTCAATTCCCGGCCGATGCAGCTTTTGCATATTGCGAAGTTGCATTAATATTATGATCTCCGAAGATGTGCTATCGCAACAGATCGTTATCGAACCGATCCTTCGTCATAGCATCGGTGGTTCAGTGGTAGAATGCTCGCCTGCCACGCGGGCGGCCCGGGTTCAATTCCCGGCCGATGCAGCTTTTGCCTATTGCGAAGTTGCATCAATATTATGGTCTCCGAAGATGTGCTATCGCAACAGATCGTTATCGAACCGATCCTTCGTCATAGCATCGGTGGTTCAGTGGTAGAATGCTCGCCTGCCACGCGGGCGGCCCGGGTTCAATTCCCGGCCGATGCAGCTTTTGCATATTGCGAAGTTGCATTAATATTATGATCTCCGAAGATGTGCTATCGCAACAGATCGTTATCGAACCGATCCTTCGTCATAGCATCGGTGGTTCAGTGGTAGAATGCTCGCCTGCCACGCGGGCGGCCCGGGTTCAATTCCCGGCCGATGCAGCTTTTGCCTATTGCGAAGTTGCATCAATATTATGGTCTCCGAAGATGTGCTATCGCAACAGATCGTTATCGAACCGATCCTTCGTCATAGCATCGGTGGTTCAGTGGTAGAATGCTCGCCTGCCACGCGGGCGGCCCGGGTTCAATTCTCGGCCGATGCAGCTTTTGCATATTGCGAAGTTGCATCAATATTATGATCTCCGAAGATGTGCTATCGCAACAGATCGTTATCGAACCGATCCTTCGTCATAGCATCGGTGGTTCAGTGGTAGAATGCTCGCCTGCCACGCGGGCGGCCCGGGTTCAATTCCCGGCCGATGCAGCTTTTGCATATTGCGAAGTTGCATCAATATTATGATCTCCGAAGATGTGCTATCGCAACAGATCGTTATCGGCCCGATCCTTCGTCATAGCATCGGTGGTTCAGTGGTAGAATGCTCGCCTGCCACGCGGGCGGCCCGGGTTCAATTCCCGGCCGATGCAGCTTTTGCATATTGCGAAGTTGCATCAATATTATGATCTCCGAAGATGTGCTATCGCAACAGATCGTTATCGACCCGATCTTTGGTCATGGCATCGGTGGTTCAGTGGTAGAATGCTCGCCTGCCACGCGGGCGGCCCGGGTTCAATTCCCGGCCGATGCAGCTTTTGCATATTACGAAGATGCATCAATATTATGATCTCCGAAGATGTGCTATCGTAACAGATCGTTATCGACCTGCTCCTCCGTCATAGCATCGGTGGTTCAGTGGTAGAATGCTCGCCTGCCACGCGGGCGGCCCGGGTTCAATTCCCGGCCGATGCAGCTTTTGCATATTGCGAAGATGCATCAATATTATGATCTCCGAAGATGTGCTATCGTAACAGATCGTTATCGACCCGATCCTTCGTCATAGCATCGGTGGTTCAGTGGTAGAATGCTCGCCTGCCACGCGGGCGGCCCGGGTTCAATTCCCGGCCGATGCAGCTTTTGCATATTGCGAAGTTGCATCAATATTATGATCTCCGAAGATGTGCTATCGTAACAGATCGTTATCGACCCGATCCTTCGTCATAGCATCGGTGGTTCAGTGGTAGAATGCTCGCCTGCCACGCGGGCGGCCCGGGTTCAATTCCCGGCCGATGCAGCTTTTGCATATTGCGAAGTTGCATCAATATTATGATCTCCGAAGATGTGCTATCGCAACAGATCGTTATCGAACCGATCCTTCGTCATAGCATCGGTGGTTCAGTGGTAGAATGCTCGCCTGCCACGCGGGCGGCCCGGGTTCAATTCCCGGCCGATGCAGCTTTTGCATATTGCGAAGTTGCATCAATATTATGGTCTCCGAAGATGTGCTATCGCAACAGATCGTTATCGAACCGATCCTTCGTCATAGCATCGGTGGTTCAGTGGTAGAATGCTCGCCTGCCACGCGGGCGGCCCGGGTTCAATTCCCGGCCGATGCAGCTTTTGCATATTGCGAAGATGCATCAATATTATGATCTCCGAAGATGTGCTATCGCAACAGATCGTTATCGACCCGCTCCTCCGTCATAGCATCGGTGGTTCAGTGGTAGAATGCTCGCCTGCCACGCGGGCGGCCCGGGTTCAATTCCCGGCCGATGCAGCTTTTGCATATTGCGAAGTTGCATCAATATTATGGTCTCCGAAGATGTGCTATCGCAACAGATCGTTATCGAACCGATCCTTCGTCATAGCATCGGTGGTTCAGTGGTAGAATGCTCGCCTGCCACGCGGGCGGCCCGGGTTCAATTCCCGGCCGATGCAGCTTTTGCATATTGCGAAGTTGCATCAATATTATGATCTCCGAAGATGTGCTATCGCAACAGATCGTTATCGACCCGATCTTTGGTCATGGCATCGGTGGTTCAGTGGTAGAATGCTCGCCTGCCACGCGGGCGGCCCGGGTTCAATTCCCGGCCGATGCAGCTTTTGCATATTGCGAAGTTGCATCAATATTATGATCTCCGAAGATGTGCTATCGCAACAGATCGTTATCGACCCGCTCCTCCGTCATAGCATCGGTGGTTCAGTGGTAGAATGCTCGCCTGCCACGCGGGCGGCCCGGGTTCGATTCCCGGCCGATGCAAAATTTTGTTTTCTTATGACATTTTCAGTATATGCATTTCATCTTTTTTTATATCCGATTCTGTGGCACTGAAGATTAATTGTTCAAGATTATTCACTAGCAGATTAAATGACCGAGATATAAGACCAAGTTCATCAGTAGTGGGAGGTGACGGTATTTGGCCCCAAGCTCTGTTATATATAATTAGGTGCTCCGATAGAGGGTTATCAACCTCGTGCGAACAAGTGATTAAAATCCGTCCGGTATCATCGTCTGCTTGAAAGCTATCTTTCCATTGGAATTTTTCTTGTCAATATTTAAATTGGTAAATTGAAACCAGAATATACGTTCGAAGTTCGAATGAAAACGAGGAATAAATGTTTTTACGCTGCAGTATTATTATACTTCAATTGATATTGGAAACAATCAATATAAATCGTAACAAATTAGAAAATTACGACCTACCATACCATAATACAAAGAACTAGACAAAGCCAAGGAAGGAGAAATGACACCAAGTTTCTTTCAAATTTTCTCCTGAATGTGACGTAAGCGACAGAGAATGCGTCATATGCAAACGAACGTGACGCGGCGTAGGTGATGTAGGTATAATATATTTTTCTCCATGTGGCGATATATGGCCCCGTGCAGTAATGAAATCTCTGAACGTTTTCTCGGTTTTTGAGCATGAGAAAACGATATTGGGACATAAAATTCATTTACCTTATCCCAAGTAATCCGATACACTGTTTTTTCCACTCATGATTTTTTGTACCTTCAGATTATAATGCTCAAGGCCACGGTCCCGGTCGAATGACCAAAGACGTTGAGAGGCAAGGCGTCGCCCCTTCTTTTTCATCTCTCTCGCTATATAAGATCGAGTTTGATCATTGTAAAGAATTTCACGGCCTTCACGTGCTCGTAATAATATCCCAAGTTTCCAATCGACCAAGTAGGTATGTATCGTCGTACTACGCAATTATTGCGCGCGTCAGTCGATCGTCAGTCAAGTTTATGATATGTAAGCTCATTACATGTGAAAAAAACGTCCCTAAAATTTGTATGAAAATTCATGAAATAGGAGGATACACATCCTATCTCCGATAATTTATCAACTGTCATTTGCCTGTCAACGACATTCCCTCCGAAAACCAACAAAAATTCTGGTATCAATTCAACGCTCTGAATGTACATGACGTGTAGTTGAGTGTCAAGATTAAATTTCGCTTTTTTGTTTCTCTTTAGTTTCTGCCGCGTGTTAACGTTAAACTGTAGTTAATTAATCACGACGCACTCACCAACATGCCAATATTTTATCGTCATATCAAAGTTTAAAATAAACTAGTCACGTTCTCACTCTACACCAAATTTTCATCCAACGATTATAAAATTTCAGTGGCTTTTCCATCAGAAATACGAAGTTCAATGAAGCTGTATGTGAAAATTTCAAATTCATTTCAAGAACCATCTAATTTATATTTCTTTCCTTCTCTCTTCTTCCTTCACGATCTTCAGGACAGTAGATCGCGTTCCCACGAATGTATGCGCGAGAGAATTCTACTGTAATAAAGCCGCCGTGGCAAGCGAGAGAATTGTTTCACACTAAAACTTGTACATCATTATAATACACATCTAATGCAATGAATTCCTTCATGTAGCGTGAACTTAAACTTGAATATTGAAAATATACCTAACTAATGTAACGTGTGGTGAATGTATATGTATAGCCGCCTGGGAACGAACTTCGTACGCATTTCCCAAATGTTTATTGTTTCTGTTCAACAAATAATTGGCCCGCAAACATAGATAAGCTCGCATATCTTCTCTCCTTAGGCTTCACTCAATACCTATACCTACTATTAGTTTATTATAGTTGCCGACTGCTACATAATATACTAGTATAATGTAGTATCTGAGTGAGATACAACAGGCAACTGCCAACTTCCCTGCTGCACTCTTTGAAAATATGGCTATAATTTACCGCTTATTTATTTTCCATTCGCCTTCTTCGCGAAGCTGTAAAGTATATCTCCGTGGACGTCGGCGGTTGGGGATTTGCGAAATGGCCTAAAATATTAAGATCTTTCTTCGACGAAAAATTTCACCGGATCATATCGATCATGCGTAATTCTAGTCGTGTTAACGATATAAACGTCAGCCTCATATTCAGACAACAATCCGCAGAATAAACGCAGACGACCTCTGTGCTCTGTATAGCCGCAGCCTGGGGCCACAGCAATTACATCACCGTTCTCATCTTCCTGATCATTGCTATGTGAGCTGCAGCTGGACACGAATAGCTGTATAAAAATAAAAAATTGATAAAAAAAAACAAAAAAAAAAATAATGAGAATTCATTTAACCAGAAACTCAGTGAGGCTACTGTTACTGAATACTGCGTATGTATATACATACATTACTGACAGTCGTCCTTTGTCCACATCGCGAATAAAGCAATTACACCAATTAAAGCAGCCCCCTCCCTTCGATCGCTGTAATGTAATGTGGTACAATACCGGCCGCAGTACATGAGCAGTAAGTATCAACTGTCAGGGAAATTGTGCAGCGTATTTTGTCGCATTGTCAATTAAATAGTTATTATACTGTAGTGCGCAATGAGTATAATACTGTACTGGTATATACGTACAAAATTTGTCCATATTCTACGAAATTGTATCGTAGGTACAGTATATGATACGCAAAATGAACAGTATACTACATGTATGGATGTATGTACTACATACAATTATTCACTCTCGGTGAAGATATTTCAGAGAGACTTGACATTTTACTCGGAATATAAGAATTGTCTGAATAAATGTAATATCGTGAGCGACGTGACTTCATAAGGACGTGATTCGGCGTTAATTCTATTCGCATATCAGCAATATTGAGTTCGAGTCAGCACGAGACCGCATAAGAATTTCAGATCAGGATATATGGGTTTAGGTAGGTAGGTAAGTGCGTGATGCAATGTGATGCATGTATTCGTATTAATATCGCGCAATGTAGGAAAAAGTTGAGGATAAAAAAACAGGAACAAAATTTAACTGGCGTAAAACTTTCGGATAATATCGTATTTTTGAACTCTGGTACTCTCGCACTTGACACTCTGACACTTTGACACTCTGACACTCTGCGGCGACGCGCGGAGACTTTCGCGAATCATAAAGAGAGCAATTTTCACAGGCACGGCTGTAGTATGGTACAAGAGACGCCAAGAAATTGTTCACAGTTAAAAAATACACGCAAGTATATCCATTCTTGTATGACTACATAATATACTGACCCAAATTCTGCGGGTAACGTGAAACGATCGTAGAGAATATCTTAGACCTAGA
This sequence comes from Phymatocera aterrima, assembly GCA_963170745.1. NCBI lineage: Eukaryota > Metazoa > Arthropoda > Insecta > Hymenoptera > Tenthredinidae > Phymatocera > Phymatocera aterrima. Next base: position 22,108,825 of record OY720660.1, read on the forward strand.
ATGAATGGTGGATAGCTAGGCTCATAATGTAAGTTACCTATACATTAGTACATTGAGGTATGTGCAATTATGGGTATCATATAGTGTGATGTGGTGTAACGTGTGATAAAATGGATATAGGCGAATTCCAGAACAACTGCTAACTATAGTTTTCGACCACCGTTATTGTAGTATTGTTATATATACAATTATTGATAGAGATATAATTTATTTTAGACACACGGTATAGCTTATCGTCCGTCACCACATTGCCGCGGTAAATCATTCCGCCGTAATTTCTAATACCACATGCATGTTAAAGATACAACAGCAAGTATACGCTAAAAATTACGTAACCAGATATAGTATACAGGGTGAGTAAAATGAAGAGAAATGACCAATTTCGAAGCGTGAATAAAGTCCTCGAAGCGTTGATCAATCCGACCGGCTAGCATTTATTTTTTTGCCCTTTTTTTCTGAAACTAGAAGAACCGGGTTTCCGATTATCGTTTCAGGAGCGCGGCGCAAAGAATCTCTGCCCGTTGCTGAAAAACGAACGGTTGAAAAATGAATTTTCCAAAAGTTACAGACATTATGAAAAAATGGTTATGTCACTGGAGCGATCACGTTCAACTGAATTTCCAAGTTTCTGGGCAATTTCTACGGTCACGAATTCAGGGCCAAGAGAGAGATGAGAGATTAGAAGTAAAAAAAACAAAATGATAACGTGTCAAGATTTTACTCATGTTTCAAAAAATGGGCCACTTCTTTCTTAATCATCTCGTATGCCTGTAATATAATAGCGTCGTACACGATAAATTGCCCGCCATAAATATTATTCGTAATTGAAAGAACAAAAAACAAAAAACAGACGAAAAAACTATGAAACTTGATTGCTGTGAGGCTACTGTAAAATTGCCCCGTAAAAAATCGAGTCAACGTGTGAAAGATATCGAGCTTGGAGACACGAAAATAACCGTTACATTGCATACCAACATTGCGAAAGTATAGCCGAGGCGCAGGCAGGTAGATATGTACGTACTACCAGCTGCTTTTTTCACGAGCATCACTGGAGTGTCGTCAAGGGCACGCATCAAGGGGCTAAAATTTCACGGTTTCATCTCGAGAAACGAAAATTATTTGGGATGGTACCGATTTTTCGTTCTTTTCGTTTGCAAATCAAGCGGAAGCATTAAGCTTCGTAGATGAGAAATTCGAGTATCCATCGCGCGCAATGCGAAGATCGATCGTCGCATGCAAGGCACGTAGATGTCAGACAATAAAACGATGGATCGCAAGCATAGGCATGCATGCATGACACGAATGAATTGAGTTATGAATCGAGCTGATGTTCAATCCAATTATTCACACTCCTATTATACATCTGACGGAGAACGATTCGTGACTCGCGAGAGAGGATTCGATGCATTATTTTTCCGTTTCCGTTGCACATTCAATCAGCTATAGCATCAGGAACAACGCGTTGTCGCATATGCATGACCATACGCTGCGGTACAGGCGAATACACCGATAATACCAAAGAATATCGTGCGAGAATTCATATCGAAATCAATCGATCTCCACCTATTCTCTTTCTCTCTCTCTCTCTCTCTCTCTCTCTCTCTCTCTCTTTCTCACTTTCGATCCTTCCCATAGCACCAAGATCGAGAGAAGAATGATTGAAGTCGAGCTACTGTGCGATCAATGAGTGAAAAGGTATTCCACCTGGATCACATAGATATAGATAGATAGAAAACGTTTACAGGATCGACGCGATGTCTCTGTTTCACAGTAATGCACATAATGACATTATGCGACTATGATTCATTCCCTCTTCAATAACACAAGCTGTATATATATGTATGACAAGTACCTACGTAATACCGATACGTATATTACACGTACGTTAATATAGGTTATGGCTTGAATGATACCAACTTCAGAAGCTCTTTCAACGGTCTTTAAGAAGATGTATATACTTGTCAAACTTGAGAAACGAACGAACGAACGAACGAACGAACGAACGAACGAACGAACGAATGAAAGCACGGCATTGTTGCCTCCCAGTACAAGGAGTGTCAATTGGAATGTTAGTTTGACGTCAACGCGGCCGAACCGCACGTTTCACCAACAGATTTTTAATTAGGCTGATGGACTTTATAATAACGTTGACGCAATTGGAACAAAATCACAAAACAATAATAATGTCATTCGGTTTGACATGAAAACGTGACTAAGGGTGCGGTGCGAATTTGTTTTCTCAAATTTTATGACTTGGAAGAAGAATACGATTTTTCATCCGATTTCGGGAATCGATCATCCCGAAAACATAATCGCAATAAATTTAGTTTTCCTTCGATTACATTCCACGTCACATCTTCGTGTCAAAACAGTTTCGATATAGTTATTTTTACGTCGCGTTGGCGTTGTTACGTTGCGACGTTACATAAACTAGTCAACCTGATTGAAGAACTGTATATCTATACTGTAATAACGAAGTGTACCTACACAATAAGTTTAGAATTGTAGATCCCGGACTAGATTTACACAGGTCTCTTGAACACATACCTATAAATTCCTCTATACTTCTATGCCTACATACAGTATATCATAAGAAAGAATTCAGAGGCGCGGCCAAGGGCAGGGATAGCCGTAGCCGTTCTTCCGAACAAAGAGTTGGGTGACTAAGTATTGGTATATCTCTTATTATTCTTTTAGCGTTTCTCATTCGTTACTTCATTTTTCTTCTCATTAATACCAGTTTCGTTCTCATCTGGCGGTAGCTATCTATACAGGTTGCAGAATATTCAAAATCCTAATTCATAGTATCTAGATGCGTGGCGTGGCGGGGGGCTGTCTCATTTTCCACTCTCTTTCCCTATTCGTACCGAAATCGTCGAAAGTGTTTATTTTCTCCTTCTTCTTTCCGTTTCTTCTTTCGTTCTCATCCGGCGGTATGTTCCTGTCCGAGTCGCGGAATATTCAAATCCGGAACGATGCATCCCAACGAGTAAAGGTAATCTCTGAAGTTCGATTCGGTGTTATAATTATAATAATCATTCATACGCACACGATGGGCATTCTTCTAAGAAATCGAAAAAAAAAAAATTGAAGCAACATGAAAGTAGGATCTGTATGAAAATGCCGCCGAAAGTTGGAAAACCGGAAAACCTGCCGAGTTCTGTATCGTATATAGAGGGGGCGGGAGGGATCGAGGATCTCTCGCGACTCGGTTCTACCGGTCCTAAACGAGGTCGACTATACGAATACGACCCGGCTTCGTAAAACCTGAAACAGTATATATAGATATGTATAAACGGTATTATACAGCCGGGAGGAGGGCAGTAGCTTCGAACCGGATAAACCTTGTGATATGACGAGATCGAGCGAGCCTGCAGGTAAGTATGGAGGTGGAGGCATAGGTTATCTCTTGGCGTTCATGGTATCTCTAGATGTGTGCAGGAGCTGGAGGAGGAGGTGGAGGAGGAGGAGGAGATGGGGGCTGTCTAATTTTTCCCTCTCCCTTTCTCTATTGGCCCACACCGAAATCGCAATACTATTTTTTCCCCTTTCCTTTCTATATATCTATTTTTTTTTCTTCTTACGATCGGTATTATGTTATGCCATTATATTATCCGTGTATTCTATCCACGGTGTACGTGTATATCTAGGATGAAAACTGGAAGTGGGACCCAACCGGCGGAGCCGCGACTTTCTAACTTACTGTACTGTTACAAGCGCTGCTTTGCTTTGGCGAATAAATAAATCGTTTCCTGGTGTGCCTCTCGCAGCTTTATATATCTGGTTTGCTCTTCTTTTTTCTTCATCTTTTTCTCTACAATTTCATTATACTATACTCGCGTTTGTACAACACGAGTCTGCGTAAAGCGCGCTGCCGAGATTTCATGCCGGTATAGGTGATCAGACGACGAGTGAATAAATTAAAAACAGAAGAGATTCACCTACTCAATTGAATAAACAACTGTATTGGAAAAATTGAGAGAACTTATACAGTTACATAGGTGTAACGAGGAGACGCGATACGATTTTTTAACGGTCGTGGTACTTCAATACTCGCCGATCACGTCATTGACCATCGATGACCGGTATTAAGAGTAGCGTAAAGAAGAGAAGAAAAATAAAAGAAACAAACCGCTTCGCAACGGTTTTTCATCGCTTACGCAATAACAATTATTTGATGAACCTGTGATATAGCTTATAATTTATATATGCTAGCTAACGAGCTGCGACCATTTTTATAATCGTTGAGTATAAACCGGTATGACGGAAATGTTTCGTAGGCATGATTTTACATGTATATACCTATGTAGGTATGTGTAATCCACCGTCCACATATCCGATAAATCTTAGCTGCGCCTGATGCACGAGCGTTTTTTCTTCTCATAATCAATGGAATTTCACTGTTTTCATATATCCATTCCGTAGCCGCGCTAACGCCGGGGATTCCCCAAACCGTATATAGGAGAAAGAAATCAACATTTGTCTCCGGTGAAAAACGTCGACCAAAAATTTGCCTGAAAGGGTTAGTTTTTTTGTTTTTTTTTCTGTTTGTTTTCCGTCAAAATGAGAAAATTGCGGCTAATGATATCGCTTCGTGTTATATATTCCATTTTTCCGATATATATACCAATACAATTCAATTTGTTGCGGTTGCACTGGTGCCCGGATGCAATCTCTCTATATATATAAGTATGAATTATTCTACTTTCTATTTCGTGGGTACAACCTACTACACCTCGCCATGCATGCAAGCATGATATATACATACCTGCATGTAGAAAAACGAAGAACAATTAAGGAAGTGATGATTTACGAGTACTAAAGGAATATTTTATTCATTAGGTATCGTATACCGCAATAAATTATATAGATATACACCGGTAGCCCTCGAAAACGGAATTTTCGTTTCTCTCCTATGCACCGGAAGACAAAAAATCATTATGAAATTTGACGGTGTTCATATGCCTATTTATTCTGTTATACATCAAGGAGAGGTCCTGAACCTAACCTATATATATATATGCTACCTACCGCGTGTACACTGCGGCATAAACATGTATGATGTTCTGCTATATAGCTAATATGCCACGCACTATGAGAACAAGAGTCGGTCAAGGTTTGAGTCGGGTTTTGTTGTTGCGCCAAAGTAGCAAAAATTCCTGAACCGTGGCAAACGCACGTTTTCATAAAGTCAGTTAGGCTGTTAGCTCATTGTTTTCAAAGAACAGACGTCGCGGTTGGGTCGGATAAGTGCAGGAACTATAGCCAACTAACTGCTACTGTTCACTTTCTCTCTCAACAACATTTATAAATAGGAAATTTCAAATTTTACACATCATCTTTTACTCCTTCTTTCGGGGTTTTTTTTTCATTTTTTTCATTGTTTTTTTCTTCTCCTTTTTTCTGGATTCTTTTTTGTTTTTTCTTTGTTTTCCTTTGTTCTTTGGGTATAACAACGTATGATCGCACGAATTCCGATGTATAGGTATAGGTACAGAATACATACATATACTGCACGGCCGAGAGCGAGCGAAAATGGCAATGAAAAGAGAAGCTCTGAATGCATGCCTGAATGCCCGTCATTTATTTTCATTTATATAATAAAATCTGAGACCGCACTTGGCACAAATCTTTTTTTGGAATAGCGGATCGATATCTATCTCACAACGAGCTTGCTATATGACGATAGTTAAGAACAACGAACAGAAAAGAAAAAAAAACAAAAAAAAAAACACCAACAACAAGAAGAAACAAAGATTATATAGATAGTTTCTCTTGTACAAAATTGTTCGCGGAGTAGGACGCGTTTCTTGTCGTCAATGAATAAACAACAGATGCAGATGTTGATATTGATATTAACATAAAATAAATCAATCGGTCGATTACCTTCTTCTAGTATCTATCTATCTCTATCTCTCTCTCTCTCTTTCTCTCTCGGATGAAATAACGGGAGAAAATAATATTCGGAGTGACAATTTCTGATCGAGAAGAAAACTTTCTATTATAGTTAAACAAACGGATGATTTATCACAGTAGAAAAACAATGAACATCGGTCAACGCCGTAACGCGATTAACAAGTTACAAATTATCATGCAATATATATATATATATATATATATATATATATATATATATATATATAGGTATGCACATAAAAAAGAAAGAAAGAAAGAAAAAGTCACGGAAAGGAAATGAAAAAAAAAACGAAAAATAAAAATAACCTGTTTTCGCAATCGTGAAGAAGATCAAAGGTATACGTAGATAGAAAATAACCTGGTGAAAATTTCATTACAATTAGTAACAAATTCTCAACTCGACAATTTATATCGGGGCACAACAGAAATAGTGTATGTATATATATATATATATATATATCGATTAGTTTTTAGAAAGCAGCGCCTTGTTTGTACCGCATAATGTATATATTATATGTATACGCATATATACATACGTCTCTGCCAAATAGGTACCGCAATTGGCCATTCTAACGATAACAAGCGAATTTGTTATCCGTAATCACTGAAATACGATCGTCCAATTACTCTGGACTGAGTAATTTCTTGGAGTTCATCCGCCTCCGAATTGATGGCCTCGCGTGGCAATAGCTGGTTGAAAAACGAAAAGTGGTAACATTGACGTAACGCAAATTTATGCTATCGAATCGATTGAAGATTTTTATTTCCCGAATAATGAGAGGCCGGAGGTTTGAAGACGTTTAAGAATTTTAGATCGAGAGAGGAGATAGATTCGCCAAATGAAATATAACGATAGTATATATATATATATATATACACATAGAGCGTAATTATGACACTTTCAAAAAATTATAACTCGCAGTGTGTATATACCTATGTATATAATATATTACATACATATTTATGCACTGCATAAGTGGGCCGATGATTTCACTCTTCAGATTTACACGGTTAAATTATACACATATATATACCTAACTATACCTATACACATAGAATTTGTACATCTATTAGGTACACCCGATACCGATCGTTAGCAGAAAGTGCCAGGCGCATGTATATCTGTGGAAATCATTAATTAACTAGCATCGGAATTAATTTATAAATTGCTATATATGCTATGTATACCGGTTAACGCGAAGTTATCCAGTTATTAGAAAAAGAAACAACTATTCAATTACATACTTATAGATGATAGATGGGTATAGCCGTGTAGGTATAGATGAGACGGTAACCATGCAAGCAATGGAATCAGGGTATTACACATGTATATATGCCTATGTCATAATAATACACAGTCCGCAATAACGATCTACGAGTATACCTACCTAAGTATAGGTACATATTTATACCTATATATTTATGTTACGTATAGAGTACATGATTTCTTGAGACGAGACAGTCCGGATCACACTGTACTACTGGGACTACACCTGCCTGACACGAGGTTAGGGGGAATTTGAAGACGCCACCGGCGATCCGATAACCTAGCTAACATAGAGAAAGTTCATTTTTCATCAAATCCAATCGATGTTTCGAAAAAGTGAAATACTCAGCCACTTTCTGCCATCGTGCTCGTCGAATTCTCGAATTTTCGTCAAAATCGATCCACTCGTTCGCGCGAGTCTTCGATTCTCGTTTTCGAAACGGTTTCTGTACATTCAAGATGGCGAGACCAAGTTCCCCTCAAGATTCCCAAGAAAAACGAAAAACAAAGAATTGAAAAAGAGAAATAACTGTTTCCTGACTTTTTCGAAAGAATCTCACTCACGCGCATCACCTTCCCGCATCGGTTCATTCAAATAGGCAGTAATACAGTAATACACGCATTGTATATATACATCATACATATATGTAGGTTATACCTATGCACGAAATTTGAGGATATATTGTTTTTTTCGTCCTCCAAAGAAAGGAGCAGCAAAAAAATAAAAATTGCTCTCGGCATGTAGGCGTATGTTCGAGGCCGATACATACATCGGCCTTTTTAGTACATAAGTCATGATCGTCAAATCTCAAAAACGTAGGCTATCCGCATATGTATGTGGGCATGTAGTGAAATAGAAAAGATCATACACATAGGTATAGGAAGTATATCGCCTACAACGATACGGCGGATGACGACAAGCTATTTTTATGATCCTCTATACTTTTGGGTTCGAATATATATAAGTACATACATATTAGGTATAATACCTATGTGCATAAGTACCACATACATATCTACGTGTGGGATCAATTTTTTTTTCTCCGCCACTTAATCGAGCTGTCAATCGCATCCTATATATACAATGCGATCTTCCGCGGCATTTATAATTGCGAATTGCTTGGGTATCATTATTATTATTATTATTGTTGTTATGACTTGTCGTACAAATATTGTTATTATGATTATTGACATCGAAGATCTGCCTCTTTTTTTCTCGTCCTTCGTTTCGTATTTTTTCTGATTTCATTATACGAACGACGGCCGAGAACATAACATCGACGCTAAAAAATACCGAAAAATGATATACATATCACCTGTTCCGACAATCATAAACGTTATCGGGGGAAAAAAAATACAATTTTTCATCATCATATTTTTCGACGAAGACAAATTTTTGGGATTCGTGACAACTAATTGTAAGCGCTTCTTAGATATATATACCGAAATTGTAGAATATGACATTTGTTGCAAAAAAATGTATAAAATAGTTTGTCGAAACACAGTTGATTGTATTATTTTTCACGATTTTTTTCTCCTCCACATCTAACCATAAGTTGCAAACGTTCACAGCCTCATCTATATCATATATATATACCATCGAGCGATCGAGTTCGCGGACGAGACCGACGTCATTATTTATTGTATTATTATGATCAAGTTGCGAAATCTACGTTGTACCCGCAGGTAGGTAGGTACCTGTATATGGTAGAAAGTTTATAGTATGATCCAGGAATCTTTTGTCGCCGTGGCCGCGGTCTGCGTCGTTCGTTTGATATTTTGCATATATATATATACAATAAGTTATAATTAATACATACACTCGTCTATATTGACTATAGCATACCGATCCGCAAACGTATTTATATTGTATTTGTTGGAGCCCGCCATTTTCATTCCTTCCTTCTTTCCTTCACTGTGTATATCGAATACACAAAGGTAGCTCCTCGGCTTGGCAAACTCGCAATAAGAGTTAAAAGCACGTACTTCACGTTCGCGTGTCCACTCAATGCGCTCACGTGCGTGTATGTATATGCCTACGTAGATATTGTACAGAGGTGTAGTAGTTGGTACATACGCGTAGCTGTATGCACACATAGATACATAGGATCTATACGCCGGGATATTGTAGTTATATGTACCTATATAAATGAATTTATCGCGTAGACCGCTTCACGTTCCGGCAGCCGATACACTGCTGCAGCTGCAATACGAGCTGCAGGTATGAGGTAGGCTGCACATACATGCATACATCGCGCTCGAAACGCGATAACCAATCCGCTCTCTCGCAATATTTACTTTTTTCTTCTCCTTTTTTTTTTTTTTTTTTCGTTTGCTTTTTGCTTTTTCTTTCTGAACACCGAGGTCGACGCGTGGCTACACTGTGAAAAGCACAATTTATTATAGTTGTTATAATATTCACCTGTATAGGTACTATAGGCCGCATATATACGCTCTGTGAGAATCCGTAACGCCCTTCATATTGCACAATATGTGCAGAATGAATCGAAAACAAAACGAACCAAAAAGTTTACCTATAAGATCGTTCATTTTTTTTCTAGAATAGAATAGAATAAAATAGAATTACGATTTTCCTATCGAATACCGTATACGTATACGTATCCTTCATCTCTTCGATTTTCTCCATTTTTTTTTTCCACTGTATAGGTTTCTGTTTTACCGAAGCCTGCCCAGGTAAGTTTCAACTCACGGGCCAGCGCTGGCCCAGTGCTGGCTACGGCTGGCCCAGTGCTGGCCAGGGCCGGCCCAGTGCTGGCCAGGGCCGGCCCAGTGCTGGCCAGGGCCGGCCCAGCGGTGGTAACCTACTAGGCTGCAGATCGATGTTCAATGAACCATATTGCACGTTGCCAGTTAGCTACCTGTATACTATGTCTACGTCTGCTAGCGTCCGGTTTAACGCGTCAACGCGTCAACGCAACAAAACGCAAGGTAACGTAACAAACTACACAACGCTACCGTCTGCGCGGGGTTCTCGTTTTGCGTGGATACGTTATAGAGATATACTCGTGGTAGGACATATACATACACTATACTGCACATAGTAGGACGTTATTTTACCCATCAATGTTCTCTTCTCTTGCTTCTCGCTCGTCTCTCGTCGTCTCTTTTCTATCTATCCTTTTCTCTATCATTCATATTGACAGTATTTTATACCTATTTTTCGTCGCGCAATGCCGCCGCGCCGCGGCGGATGCCGGTGTCAAACACCTTGCCACCTCTCTTCTTTCAGCCTGTAGTACTTTATTAGTCGTCATGGAGCTGCGATTGTCAATGGAGAATATAATTACGTGTATACAATGTATTAACTAGCCGATCAACGAATCGTTTCTGCGCGCGTCAAAACGAAGAGATCCGATCGGAAATTGAATCAACCTGCGCAGCCGTAATACAAATTTTTTGTGTTTCCCCTTGTGTGGTCATATTGTTTTCAACATTCCTCTTCTCTTGTATCTCCTACTCATTCCAGAATGAAGTGTGACAGATATCCGGATACACGTATAATAGTTACGCCCGTGATACTCGCACGCATATAACCTGGTACTATAGAGTGAAGGAGATGAAGAAAAATACACAGATTTCTAATTCATTTCAAAAGGCATGCAAAGAAAGACGCGTGACGCTCGCCGACATATATATATATCGGGGTGACACTTGCCCTCGATAATTGTATTTCTCCGTTTGAAAATGGGTTGATATGTACGACGTAGAGAGGTATAAGGTAGAAATAGATATAACATACATATATAGGTATCTATACACACATATATATATATGTATAGAGTTCCAATAGCTGCAGGTAACATAGTTAACATAGACGTAAACCTGCCGCATAAGTAGCAGTGATTTCATTTGCACGCGGGACTCGTCTCTGGCGTGAATACACAATAATAATACGTAACAGGTAATACATACGGTTTCTAATTCTCTTTAACAAGTTTTAACAAATGTATAGGCAAATATTCAGAGTACAGTCTCGAGTAGGTATATGTACCCACGTACGTACATACATACCCTGACTAGTATACACTTTATTATATGAACCTACGAACCGTGCGGAACGACAAGAAACGAACGAACGACGGGGGCGAGGCGACGCGGCGCCGGGACGCGACGCCCCGACGACATCGCCGCGCTTGTTTATGTATCATATACCGTGATATAAATGCTATCGATAGATAAATCGCATCGTACTTATGTAGGCATGTGTAACCGCATGATTACTGAAACTTGAAATCTACTTCCATATAGGATAATATATATGCTATGCATATAGGTACATATGTTATATACCTACCATATATAGTATATGAGTGAAAAACTTGAAACTATCGCTTCTCCTCATCTATATGTATACATACATATGGATGCATGTACTACATATATCATACGGGGACGGAAGAAGCGGACTTAGCCGGCTTTAAACTGACCCCATTTCTTTTCTATCTCACTTTTTCGTTTTTGTTTGAACACTTTTTTCACCATTTTTTTCGAGATCGCGACCGACCTACTAGTATATTATATATATACCTGTACCCACGTATATTAACAAGCGGGAAAAGGTATACTAGTTCCGCCTGCAGTTCTACCTAATTCCACCTAATCCTACGCTAATTCGTTAGTTCAACTGTAGTTCCAGAATAAAATTCCCTAATTTTCATTCGGCATCTATATCTTTTCTGCATCATCATTATTGTGTTCTTTTTTCCAAAAATTCAAAGCCGTGAAAACTGTCGTAGGTGGTTAGTACTTAGTATTCAGTTAGGTATAGTATTAAGTAGTAGTTTGCTTATAGTTACAGTAGTGAATTCACGTTTTCCGTAGCTATATTGGATCGATGAATTATACCTGGTACTCCGCGGCGCGCGTTCTAAAGAATTTAAAAAGAGATGAAAACAACATACGAAGGAAGGGAGAAAGAAATGAAGAATGCGAGATAACTCTTCCGTGCACCGAGATCACGTACGGGGCAAAGTTCCGCTACATACCTGCACGTACGATATCGTAAGTTTGTTCGTTCGTCGCATATCACGTATCTATCGTCTTCTTCGTCGGTATCATCGCTCTCCACCCTCCTTCTCCTTCTCGGTCGCAATGCCGTTCGTTACGAACAAAATAAATAAATTCCCCAGGTGCCAACGAGTAGTAGAAGAAAAAAAAAAAAGAAGGAAAAGGAGGAGGAAGGTGCTATTGATTGATCGAGCGATCGATTGATCGGACGAAGTAACTCGCTGAATGCTAATGCTGAATAGCGAGCGTGCATCCACACGAGGCTCGGAGAGCGAGGTTGAAGCTAGCGGTCAGAGTAAGCGATCGAACGTGCTGTCGCCGATGAAGATGAGGCAAAGAAGCCCAAAAAAACAAACAAAATTGTGGATATTAGAGAAAGCTAATACTTTCACGGAATTATGGACGAAATCTGTAGCGCGTCGTCCTATTTGAAAAAGAAGTTCAGAACTTTCGGCAGCTCTGACTCTGGCCGGCAGCTCCAGCTTCGTGCTCGGAGAGTTTGTGTGCCTAAGGTTTACCGGAATAAAATCGTACAAAAAATACAATACAAAAATGTAATTGCGAAATTCTTCGTTGCAGGAAATTCATTCCAAATCCAGCAGAAGGCAGAAAAAATGCAAACGCATTTTTCGTAGACGATTTTCTCGCAGGTTATATAGGTACCGATGTAACGTCGTTACAGACTCTCCAAGCCTCAGGTTTGTTGTTGTTCTTCTTCTTAATTCCTCGCGAGTCGTCGAGCTCGCAATATATCAGACTGTGAAATGCCGCGCAATGTGGATATAACTGTTATATTCGGATCTTGAACGGTCAATGCAGTTAGTTGCATCGCATTCCTTAGCTCATGCTGCTGCTTGCTCTAGTGCACTGAAGCCTGGAGGGCTATACATAATATACCTATAGCTCTTCATACCACACGATTGTTACCATCAACTTGAAAGCTAAACGGCAATCAATCCGCAACGGATGAAAACTTGTTTCGAAAACGGATGAAAACTCGGATCTAACAAAATCTCTTAATTCGATCATAAAACGCCGATATCGTGATACGTGTAATCATTCTTCTTCTAGTTTCTCAGCAAAGAAGTGATCGTTCGGATCACTTAACGCGTTCAGATATTGTTTATATATGTTATAAAATTGCAGGCTGTTCATTCATTATTATTACACGGTTAGAAGTAATTTGTGTAAATGTTAAATTTTTCGCATGTCGAAATTATTGTGTCAAAATCAACCCTTTTTTCGTGTCGATTCAACATCACCTATCTATGTTGAGTACGTGAAAATGTTGAGTTTCAAGTTTAACATCAAATTCCAAAATTTCAACACAATGGAAATGTGAATAAGCTCGCACGCAAGAAAAATGTCAAATTTCATGTCACTTTGCTGTCCGCGTTCTCCACCAGAGGTGTTAGGGTGTTAAACTTTCTCGCGATTGAAAATGTGCAACGTCGGAACAAGAAGGTGTCGGAAATCGCAGATTCTGCGATTACCGGATCACTCGGGAACTCCGAACATGAACCAAGTCAATTCACGTGTATAAATTTTCAATTTGGTCACTGGCCACATGGAAACCAAAGTAAAAAAAATATATATAACTCGGATGTTGGTCAAATTGAGAATTATTTGTACATTGAAAGTTGACAGTACGTTTAGGAAAAAATCCAAGGCAAATCAATTCCGGGTGCATACATACATTATTTCGACGCCGAACCAACTCTCGGAAAATGTGGTTGCTGCGAAAACAAGATGTTACCTTAGGTTCGAACCTTCAACATTATTTTGAACCAAAACTTGACACTAATGTTTCATGTAAAATTAACGTAAATTCTATAGCGGACCTGCTGGGACATGCAAATAATATTGAATTGAACATGTTTTTTCTAACCGTGTACTCATTCGTAGTTTCCTTCACTTTCGAGGCACATATATATCCTCGCCTACTTATATATAGGATATTGCCGACGACGAAGACTCGAGAGAAGAAACGATCATTAATTATGGTATAAAATGAGTATCGATGATCTGAGTCTGCGTTCGAGATAGTTATTTCAAATGAAATAACATTTCGTGCGAAAGTTATGAACTTTTGAATCGTGGGTTTAAGACAAGTATGATGATCAAACTCACGGTATTTGTTTATGCATGATACCTACGCGAAAATGATTATTTTCTACACCCATATACCTATATGCATATTACACATGTACGTATATACATACATATTTGTTCATGAGTAAATAAATTTCCAATGCCACAATATCATGTATATATATATAGTGTTATGATAATATTGAATCCGCGCAATAATCGCATATAATTATAGGAATACAGACTGACCCGCAATTCACGCCGACAATGAGCTATTCGGCGGGATATCGTGCTCTGTTAAAAACGGGATCGAAATTTCCTCGTCAATTCTTTTCCAAAATGTATGTTAGACTTCTCGCTATGGTCCATACGGGGCACAAGCTCCGCGATCTATAGGCGAACATATCCTCCTATCCTATCTGTAGCTTGAAAACCCGAGGTCACAGAAATTTTCGCCGAAGGATTTTCCGTTTCAGAATTTTCCGAACAATCTATCTATCCACAAAATGTGTCCCTCTCCACCTGAATCGCCCTGTATACCGCTGACACTGACACTCGGCAGGCTAATTATCTACGCGCATCTGCCTATGATATTATATACATCGCGCATTATACCTACATGAGTTATAATCCGAGGGGAAAAACCACGCTTTCTCCATATTTCCCACGGCTCGATAAGATTCTCGAGCACTGCAGGTTATATACTGCGTATATAGATATGTAGACGTGTAACATATATATATATGTGTATAATATGTATAATGATATACATATATACTATAATGTAAACCTATAAGTACCTGTATTATCAGATAGTACAGGTATGTAAGGTGCGGCGCGGCCCGGCGCAGCGGCAGCGGCAGCGGAAAAGCTTGAAAAGGATCCGACTCTAAATAAGGTCTACGTATGCGAATAATTCCAATGTACGTACATATCGTATATGTGTATGCATATGTAACGATTCATAGTGCGGCACAACGGTCGCAATCTCCGGTAATATAGACACCACGTATAATTCATTATATTATTTCATATTTGTATGTACGAATATATACCTATGCAATGTAATAACTTGCATGGATATATATATATATCTATCTATATATCTGCTACTATAATAACAATAATGTATTGAGATGCATCATCGCGCGGAATGCTATTATCCTAATGTATTATCTAGTGATTCTTTTTTGTTTGTTTGTGTTTGGTTTCTTTCGATTCTATGCAAATGCATCATCGGCTGAATACCACCTACAGGTGATAATAGTTATAATTTTCGTCACATCGCAGATCTGCGATTTTCAGTTTCCGTTTTGTTCATCGCTAGTCATTTTTCTTCTCTTTTACTTCCTCAAACTTTTCTCTCGTTTCTCATATATACCTGAGTCCTGAAGATTTTGGGAAAAGAATTGGAAGAAAAAAGAAAAAGGAAAACACAAACATTTTCAAATAAATACACCTAAACTTCCATTTCGCAGATCTACTCTAATTCGTGCGGTATCATGTATAGTATATTGCAGCTGCTATCAATGCCGATTCATTATCATTATTATTACCATTATTGGTAGAATGAAAATAAGAGCAGAACCTCGAGCAGAACTAAAAACGAATCCTGCAGAGCTGAGCCTCGATCAATGTATAATATACATTATACGAATAATTACAGATATCCGTTTCCCGTCTGTAAACTACCAAGGTATATACGCATGCGGTTATAGCTATATATCATAGCTGTAGTACAAGCTTTATTATTTTGCGAGGGTCCAGAGGCTATACGCATAGTCGGGTAACACACATGTTTATATGCCTATATGTAGAGTATATATGTAATGCATACGTGGAGTAATTATATATATATATGGTGCGAATTCCGGGGAACAGTAACCTAACCTAACTTAACCTGAGCACACGTATATGCTCCTATGTATTATACCTATATGCAACATATTTGTGTTACCGTCGCGCAAACTTAAATCTTGAGAAAAGAAAATTCGAAGGAAGAAACTTACCTATGAGTGAGTGAAAAAAAAAAATACGTTTTTGGTTTTTGTACTTTTCCTTCATTTCTGTGAAGAAAATGGGGAAGGCTGCCACTGCTGCCGGTGTATAAACTACCTTACTCACTTAGGTCTGAGAATTCGGAACACGAGAATGCGCAGAGCAAGCATCAAGAGTGCAAGAAAAACAGTTAGTTCAATTTACCGGGCTGCTTCGCTGCTGCTGCTGCTGCTGCTGCTGCTGCTGTATGCAGCACAAAATTCTGAGAATCTTGATGCAGGACGCTTCACGAGTCAATATACGTGTGTGTATATATATATATATATGTATACGCGAATATAAGTGTATATCCATGTTCTTAAATTATATATACCTACGTGCAGTAGGTACAATATATAGGAGAATAATAAATACCAATCTCAAACTACTTTTTCATTTTTCCATAAATTTCAATCATTTCCAACAAACATTATTGGAGACAATCGAAGAAAACAAACCCCCCCCCCCCCCCCCCTAACTACTACGTTACAGCGATTTTTACCTGTTAAATTTCATTAATAATTATCAACCGAGTCACGATCCATAGAATTCATTCATCCGTTAACCTTCGAATTTTGACGAGAGACTTTCGAGTCGGTTATAGTCTTTCTTTCTCTCTCTCTCTCTCTCTCTGTTAGTTTTATTTCATGCCTACACATACATTATGACGTATTTAGGCACGTATGTGGTACATGCCTAATACATATGTATTGCGTGAATTGTATGTTATACCGGTTATCGTCGTTTCACAGGCTCTTCATAAATCAGTGGACACAAGACAAGACACGAGACGGACTATACCTGCACTTATCAAACGGTTGCAGAAAGTTCAACGACTCGAGCGCAGTGTGTATAGGTCTAGGTATAATGATTATCACTTTTGCCGGATTTCTTCTTTCATATTGCAGTTATAATTTATAGAATATGGAACGTGGTATCCGTCGTCATTTTCCTATCCTATTCGACTTCTTAATTTTTTTCACGGTACTATCGAAGATCCGTTCGCACCAATTGTTAGAATCATTGTTGTCATTCGGAGACGCGATTCGTTGCACCGAAGAACCGATTTCAATGAACGTTCTTCGATTGGATGCGGTATTTCACGCTAACTGTTTCATCTCACTAAAATTTCGAGTTTTTAGGGAGCTTCAGATTGTTAGGGGTTAGGTTTGATCATAGGTTAGATTGGACGAATTTGAATTTCCCTACAGAACTCTCCAACAATTTTTGGAGATGAAATGCTCAGTCACTTTCTGCCCAGATACTTCATCCGATCGGAAAAGTTTCACCCAAATCGGATATGCGGTGTACGAGTGGCGACCAATCGCGTTTACGAAGTGACAATGGGATCTCTGCGAAGTCCATGAACGTTTACGCGACAAAATTACGACGAAAAATGTATTACCCAAATCTCAATCTTCTCGGTGATCTCATTAACTGCCGCCGAGTAACGCCAGGCGTCGAAAATCATCGAATAATTTCAATCAAAGATCGCTTGAAGATCGTTTTGATTTTTATTTATTTATTTATTTATTTATTTATTCGTTTGGTTTGTGATTATAGTTCGTCGACGTTCACGAACTTTAGCCTGACATCAAAAATTGCGGTTCGAACGAACATCCTGAACGTATACACACAGGTATACAGTCCAATTATATATGCAGACAGGATTCCCACCGTCGTTGAAAAGTCGAAAGCACATAAAACACAAAAACCTAGTACCGTGTACAATAAATTTAAACATCAGAAATGAAAATCCAGATGTTTACCATCTATACCTACATGTAATAAAATATGATATTGAAATCCAAATCGTTACTGGAGGTGTGAACGCAGAACCGTGCAGATAGAAATTCTCAACTTTCATCTTTCTATCTGTATATAATATACCTAATTTTATAAACAGCCGTGGGTGCTGCTATAACATGTAACTATGTAGGTACTATAATAAAAGAGAAAAACATAATTTCTCCAATTAATTAGGTACCATATACACACACATATCAGTATCTATCTATGCACGTATGTACATGCCATCCATACACCGCCGACTGTTATGTATATACCTATCTAAAATGCGCAGCGTGCCATATTTTTTGCCCCCATTTTTTTTTCAAATTTTAAACGGTTTCCCAATACGCATTTATTGGAATCCGTCGTCGACGACGCATAGCGCGCGCGTGCTGCTCCGCACTCTCTATACCTGCTGCACGAGGTTATTTTCATCCGACGACTGAAATTCTTCGCCACTTCCGGTTAACGGCGGCATGCAGCAGTTCTCCTCGATATATGTATACGAGTGTGCCTAATCCCTTATATCATGTATCTATGTGGTGCAGTACGCGCGCAATCCCATATACCAACATATCCCGGAGCTATGTATACGTATAGACATGTATGTACCTATACACGGGCATGATATTTCATACGTATGTATACCTATGTGCCTAAATGAATCACGAAGAATTCTTGGTAAGCTATATCTGTCTCCTGTGTACTCTAAATATAGCCACACTGGAGGAAGCTATAGGACCGAAAATGCTCGTTGAAATTTTTTTCCTTCCCTCTTCACTCTTCACTCTTCACTTTTCACTTTTCTTCCTTCCTTTTTACCTTCTCTGTCTCTCTCATCCCTTGACGCTTCTCCTATGCGTTCCGGGTGCTAAAAGAGAAGTGAGGAGTCTCAACAGTAAGCTCGCGGTTAACCTTCAGACGCTTACAATTAGATTCGAGATCGCAGTCTAAATTCTTAACTTTAAAAGTCTAGACGTAGTCTATAGAGACTTGAAATCTTACGAAACAATGCAGCGTCTATACTGGGTAGACTCAAAGTACTTTTTTGTTTGTTTTGTTCTAGTTTATTCTGTCTTTTATTTGTTGCTTTTGTTCTCAGAGTTGTACTTCTATTTCCAACCTGCACAAGCACAAGCACTGTTCTAGGCTTCTTCTTTTCTGTTCTTTTCTTGCTTTTCTTTTGTTTTGGTGCAGAGCTATATACATATATAAATAAGCCTCGTTTCGATCTCCACTCCGAGTTTATAAAATTGCGTGCTGTCCGTCCGTGTCTCTTCTTTCAGATTATTTCCAACGGTGGACAAAAAAAATGTGTATAAATCAATTCATGATTACCATTATTATTAGTAATTATTTATTATTATCATTCAATAACTCCTGTTAATAAATTTCAGGTGTTCATTCATCTATATTATCTATTGATTATAATTGATAAACTATCCAATAAAATAATCAATAACGTGATCGTCAATTTTGGGGTTATTATAATTTAATGAAGAGTCATGTCACGCGAAATTACAGGTTAATGGATGATAGCTGTGGGAGGCTGTGGTTTCCCTAGCTTCTTCTGTCGCCTGCTCCGCCGGCCATAGAAACATAAGATAACTTTAGAGAGGAAACTCATTTCGGACAAAGTCGAGTAATAGAAGTTAGACGTTAGGGAACCCATTCATGAACATTACTGTACATAAATCGTATATATACATGCATGCAAATGCAAGAAATATGTATGCACAATGCGTACGTATGCGTCTATGCGGTTCAGCGCTCTGTGTCGTTTAGTCTTCTCATGAATTTCACTCATGAGTGTCCTTTTTTTATATCATTTCAGTCGAAGGCCCATCATGGTTCGAACTAAGTATAGATCAGCGAGTGGAAAAGGATTAAGGAGGGCGGAGGACGGGCAGACTTACGACGCGACGACGACTATAATAATAATAATAATAATATAGACTCCTCCGTCGCTTCCTAACCTCAACTTACACAGAGGAAGAAGGAATTAAGGTGGGTCCCGAAATAATAGAGGAAGAGGAATTTTTGTTGTTCTTGTAGAAATTTATGCATCCACGTGAACGCGTTCAAATATTATATGTGCTGGTGCTGCTGCAGCACGCGATGACTATGATGATATACAGTTCAATTGAACAAAAACAAATCGGAAACGAGGAGGGGAGGGGAGAAAACACACTCCGTTTTAATCGGACACCCGATAGACCGACCTTCCTTCCTCTTCTCCTATTCCCATAATATATATATAGGTATAACATACACGAAGAAAGAAGAACAATATACTGTATATACATAAGGCAAGCTGGTATGAGAATATAATTGAGTAGAGTATGACACGACGCAGTACCTATACCTATATAGTATGTATCTACACAGAGATGAAGGATTATAAAGCTGCATGTATATGGGATGTATATACATACATGCATGGATATGATACCTAACCTTAACGATATATAGTTACGAAGTATACTCCATCCGTAATGTGTAAGTACAGACTTCAGTGCGGAAGTGAAAAATTTCTCGCATATAGGTTATATTATACACACGCATATGTAGGATCTAGGTATCTCACTTCACGTGAGAGATATATATATTCACATACCTCTCGAATCCTGATATACATAGGTATACGAGAATAGAAAAATTCCAACTAACTAACTAATAACTTAATCAATTATTCAATTAATCAGTTAGTTGGTTACATATGAATTAATTTTGGTAATTTATTTTTAAACGAAGATTAGATTAGTTAATGTGTATGATGCCGACGTATGGATCGATTGTTTTTTATTTTTTTGGCTTTTGTTCTTCTTGTTTCTGCCCGCGTACGAACAAAATTACAGTAACAGTAGTATTGAACGCGACTTATAAATCCTCGGGGTGTATATACATACCTACGTATATAACGTGTGTACATATATGTACATGCCTGTAGGGTGTACGTGTATGAAACCGTTATATATACAAACATACGTCATCAATATACACATAAACACTACAAGTTCGCTAGATATCTCAGATCGATCTCATCAGATATTGGGCACCAGAACAGAGAAAGAAGAGTAGAAAACAAAAAAAAAAACTACTCTAGTCAAAAACTCTTCGATATATGTATACAGTGTGCGGAGCTCCAGCGGAGGAGAGTAATATGACGAATGGGAGAAAGAAAAGTTTCTACTATAGGTATGTATAGTAGAAACTCAGAAGATAGTAGCTCTCTCTCTCTCTCTCTCTTTCTCTCTCTCTCTTTCCCTCTCGGAGCGTATAGGTAAGAAAAATGATCGTAAAAAAACCGATTTGAGGGACAACAACAACCGGTTCTCTTCTCTTCTCTTTTTCCTTGGACATGTAGGAAGCAGAGAGGGCAGCAGCCGGACCAGCCAGCCTGGCAGCCTGCCTTCCTGCTTGCCAACGAAACATAACGCAACGGAACGCAACGCCGCAACAGCGTATAGTATTAGGTACTAGGTTATACGGAATTGCGCGAGCGCGCGTCTCGACGCATTAATTCTTCTGAGACACGTGCAATCGCGACGGCCACGTGGTAATAAAACAAGCTCATTGTAACCTCCAGCTATGCCTATGTACATATACATACACGTACCAACTAATTATCTTTTTTTTCTTCTTTTTCATCCTCTCTCCCGCTTTACGCATACCTACAATAAAGTTTAATATTTCGAAATACGAAGAAAAATGCTAACGCAGTCCCATATATTTTTTTTCCTACTTTTTCGTGTTTTTTTTCTTCTCTTTTTCGTTCTTCTCACGGAAATAAACGATAACTATTATGATTGTTATTATTGTTATTATTATTGCACTAATATACAACAGAATGTTTGTGCGCGTGTGTATTTTTTTTTTTTTTTCTCTTGTCTTTCACCGGAAGTTTCCTGTATACGCCAGTGTATGTATAAATATAGGTATATTATATCATGCGTATACATATAGCTTAGGCCATCAGCCTAGAGGTATACGTATATCTCTCTCTCTATCTGTCTAGCTATAAGCTGGGTCTAACGTAAACACCAAATATCGTGGTTCGTTCTCAATGTAGTTAAAAATTGGCTCGTAGGTCAGGTACTGCGTACCATACACAGCTCCTTGGACACAATGCAGAATTAGAAAATTTGAAATGGAACGTAAAATTTGAGACGTCGTCTACCCACCTATATAATGTGGGAAAGTATAAATACTAATGTTTGGTAATGCACTGTGATGTAATGGGTACAAGTATGCGTTTGGGGGTCATGAATGATTGCTGTATAATTATGTATTCGGGAGGCCATGATTGGAGTCGGTCGCCGCTGGTAAACTAACCTAGCTAATATAAGGAATATTCATTTTTCATCAGATAAGACCAAGGTTTCGGAAAAGAGGAATACTCAGTCACTTCCTGCCGTCGTACTCAATGAATTCTCGAAGTTTCATTGAAATCGATCAAGTCGTTTAGCAAAATTCACTATTCTCGTTTTCGAAACGGTTTCTGTACCTTTGCGCGCGGCAGCGAGCTGACCCGCCCCGAGAAAAAAAATGA
Organism: Phymatocera aterrima; assembly: GCA_963170745.1. NCBI lineage: Eukaryota > Metazoa > Arthropoda > Insecta > Hymenoptera > Tenthredinidae > Phymatocera > Phymatocera aterrima. The sequence continues at coordinate 22,131,507 of OY720660.1, forward strand.
ATAAAATAAATTGTAGGTAGTACATAATGTTGCAGTGTGTAGTATCTACGTATGTATAGAGACGCATACAACACAGAATATGTAGTATACCTGGTTGGGAAAATGCAATGCAGTATGAAGAGAGAAAATAAGAAAATGCACGCTGCCGCTGCTGCTGCAGGCGCGTGGTTGCATTTTCATTATTTTCCTTCCTTCTTTTTTCCCCTCTTTTGTTTTATCAAACTTCCGGTTTTATTGTGCTATGGCGGGTAATAGGTGTAGGTATACACATCCATCTATTTCTCCGCTCGTAGTCGCGAATCGAGGCCTTTCTTCCTGCCGCCTTAGGTAGGCAGAGTAAATAGGATATGAGGATACAGGATATAAGTGAGTATATCGTATTATATGCACCTATACATATATATATGCGTAGGCAGCTGAGGCTGCTAAGACGGTAGTTTTCACTTCTTAATTGGCAGATCGCATTAAGATTAAATAATACTCTATACCTACCCACCTCTTACTCATGTTAGATATACTGCCATTCTAATACAATGTTGGTACGGATCACACGCATTCATACACACCTACGATAATTGAACAAACGCAGTAGTAGCATGATATGAAAATGATTACGACTCGTTATGAAAAAAATGCATACTTATATGCGTGTTATCTATCTGCCGAACTGCCCCCTCTCTCCATGACATTCCAATGCAGGCGCCTGCACAACGTCGCGATCGCCTCTCGGTCGGCGTCCATCGGTACCTTAAGTTTCGAAATGGAGTGGGAAACTTCTCTGAACGAGATGATGAGATTTTTCAAGAGTTCGAGTTAGATTGGAAACAGAGGACCGATGGACTGATCACTGTAGGTACTCGTAGCTTGCTTGGGTCGATTTAACAATATCAGAGGCAAATGCATGGGCGCGGAAAAGAACAAGGAATGAATTACTTTCTAGTTCCCAGGACCTTTGAAGTGCCCTCTGTAACGCCCCGAACGAGCGAATTACATTGTATAGTAGGAGGTGTATGTATATTATTCATTCGTTCTCCTACACTCGAAGGTGTATTGTTCTTCTGTACTTCTAGATTCTAATTATTATCATAATAATTAATAAATACTAACAAACGTTCAATGGTAGTTACTGGATACCTGAGTATGATGATGAGCCGGAGAAGAGAAAAGAAAGCTCTATTATTTAATCAGTCGAATAATTAGGCTGCTCAAAAATTGAATGCCTACATCGCGCGCTCGATGCGAAGAGAAAAAACTATAATTCGGATAAAGAATTTTGTACAAGCGCGGAGAATATTATCGCTGATTTGTGTCGTTAATGAATATGATTCGAGCCAACCAGACACAGTATACAGCTTTAGAATATTTCGAATGAAAATTGAGAGGGGAAATAGAGAGATTTTGTTCAATAAACGCATTTTGTATCATCGAAATAAGTAACAATTTCTATACCTATAGCTGTGAGAAATTCATATCGTCGAGAGAGATGATGATATTATACAAGTAAGTATTGCTAGTTGTGTACCTATAGACTGTAGTTGTTGTCAAGTTTCGAAACGCACGCACTTATCCACTTACGATAAATCGTAATGCCTTGTGTACGAACGAACGAAGAAACGGCCGAACGAACCGCCTAACCGTCCGAGAGAGACGCTCAGCAGTTATAATATATACTGTTATAGTTATAGTATAGTTATACCCTGCAATTATATCTTTATGTGTTTTTCTATCTATCTTCTATCTTGGTATGTAATTTGTAAAACTCGATCCAGGGTCTCTAGACTAGACTCGAGAGAGTCTCCGGGTATTCGAACGGAAGCAAAACTATGTATAATACGACAAGAGCAACAAAAACGCTAGGCTGGAATTCAACGATGTAATCAATTTTACATATTGCACACTAATGCTAAACACACACGCATGATATGAATAATGAAACTCGAGCAGCACATACATCGACGCCGTTCGGCGCTAGACAATGTTTCGATTCTCTTTTCACAGTTATTTGTCTAATCGTGTCGTTCTTTCGATCTCATTCGATTTCGCTTACCAACATAATAGAAATATCCCCATCCTATAATCCGGCGCATAATATACATGTATGCTCATTAATCTACAGACTGCGTCATTACAGAACCGCGATAAGTTCTTCCATCTAAAGGAGAAGGAGTTCCCCGTAGTGAATTACTACCATAATACGAGACACATACGTACCCTGGATTCTTTGTAGATTTCGTGATAATACTTTTATAGGCATAATTATGCTCTGCGATCTACTACGACGTATGTACAATACAGGTACCGCGGTATCGTTATCGTCGCCGCAAGGTCTATTCGTATTGACACTAAGTTTGAACGTGATATTTTTTCTACGATTTCAAATCCCCCGACATCTCCTTGTGCGATTTAGTTAGTTATTCATACAGTCGCTTCCTTAAATACGATATGCGTTTGGATTGAGATAAGAATTTCAGTACTTATTGACGATTCGAAAATTCATCTTATCAGCGAATTCCTGTTCCTATACCGAAGTATATTATCCGAGCGGTCATTGTTGTTCGTTTTTATATTACATTATACCTATTCATTATTCATTTTCTGTTGCCCCGATGCCAACAGATTATTCGATATCGTAATAATATAGCTGTGTATCGGTATACATATACTTATACTTCTGTATGTATAATAATATTAAGCGACGCAACGAGGTTGGTGAATTGTAAATAAATAAATAATCGATCGTATCATCGTCACGATACGCTGATTCGTTGTTGGAATATAATGCAGCGTATACCACTCGTATGTGATGTATATACATACATCGTGGATGGGTTTTCAAAATCGCAGAATGTGTTCACACGTATTGATTATCATTAATTAGAAACTTGAATATTGCGTACTACATACCTACTACGGTTTACTTGGAACGGATTCGAGTTTCTCTTTCTCTCCTCGTCTCTCTTTCTCTATGCAGTATGTCAGGGTACCTCGACGATGTAGGTAACGCAAGTGAGCGAGAACCGGGGAGTCGTCGTCGTCGTCGTCGTCGTCGTCGTCGTCGTCGGCGGCGGCGGCAGTGTCGTATCCCACGAAGTGAAGTAGGTATGCAGAATGACAAAGTATCGTATCTTTGGTAGCGAGTATGTATAGGTATATACTGTACGTTATCCTTGGAAATCACAGCACAGAAAAATCACATTTACAACGAGTGGTAAACCCGGCGCGGCGTCCCGGAGAATGAAAACAATTTCAATTTTAACTTCAACTTTAAAACCGCAATAATCAGGCTGCGACTTACTTCAAGCGAGTGACAAAAGAATCGAAAGACAACAGACGATTTATTTCATGTATTATCATTTAATTTATCATTAATATGTCGGTACGCAGGAGATCGATATTCACAACAAAAAGAAAAACAGGCAAAACGATTTCAATCTTTCTCTCGCTCTTCTGTTTATCTATTTCTAACCCTTACGAACAGAATATTAATTCTCGATTGAATAAATTAACGAAAAGAAACGAGAACCTCCCGAGTGAGAAACGTCAGGTAATAATTATTGTCATCACACAAAGCACAGTAAATCAACGCAACAACCGTAATGTCAACACACGTGTTTCTTCCTCGGTACGCGCCGCCCGACTAACTGATTCCAGACTCGCTAGACTCGCTCATTCCAGTCTCCTGATCACACGATTGTAATATTCGTGTATAGTAGGTGTAACGGTGAAACTCATACTCATACTACTATGCCGTGCAGTGGTCCGTACTGCGCTGGGCAGGCAATTCCCTCGCTACAATCTCGTCCCCAGTCTCTCGAAGGCTGTGATTAGTTTGTCGTTTATTATACCCCGCGAAACGCGCAACCCGCGATACTTTCATGCGATGCGGGTGTAAACGGTACCGGCGACACGACGACCGTGGAAGAAATCGATCGAACGAACCGCCTTTCTCTGTTTATTTCATTTATTTATTAAGTTTGAAGTTTGACTACGGATATGGGATTCAACATTGCAGAGAAAATGAGAATAGAAGAATAATTGATATTTGCGTGATAGGATTTGGTCTTGGAATTCATATAATGGAAAATAACGAATAACCAACTCTCAACCGTGAGTTCGACGAATTTTTTGCCAAATACGTAGCAAACAGGAAGAATTCGAGCCGGGGGAATTATTTTATTTCGCTCTTATCTACATTATTCTTATTATCATTTGTTTTTCCAAGCTCTAAACACTGAGGAATATTGCAGCTATTTATTTTCCCGCGCAATAACTGCGAAAGACAACGAAACGAATGTTCTCCAAAATCTCTATAACTTATACCCCGACGGTGAAAATTCCCATGAAAGGAGAAAGAGATGCATGGAAAATTGACTAAAATACCGGTTTTCAGTAAGATTCTATACGGTTTTCGGCACGCTTCTATTGTATACTACGTATGTATGGTAGGGTGGCCGTCATTCGGGGGGACGGTGGAATTCCGACCACGACACCCCCTAGATTGGTTCAAAATGATTATACCTATAAAACCTGGATGAAATTTTAGCTCTCTAGCTCAATGGCAAGGGGCGCCTGTAAGCCCGTACTTTTGCGCATCTAATTAACACGGGATTTTTCATCGGAAAAGTTCAATCTTTTATTTCGTGCCTGTATAGTGCGCTGGAAAAATCTGCCATTCCGTCTCTTCATAGCACCATAATTGGTAAGCATGTACAAATTTTTTCAGCCATCTACGATCGTATTTCACAGAGCAGTCGCAGCCGACCAATTCTAATTTTTGAAAAATTTCTCTTTTTGTCGGCTGCGGTTGCACTGTAAAATATGATTGCAGATGGCCGGAAAAATGTGTACATACTGACGAACTGTGGTGCTATAGGGTGACGGAATGGCGAATTCTTCCAGCGCACTACAGGCACGGAAAGAAATAATGAATTTATCCGAGTGAAATATCTGTATACTTATTTTCACAAAGAAAAAAAAAAAGGTTTTTTCAAACTGTTCAATTCTGTGTTCAATCGCAGGATTTAAGGAAATGGAGAAAATAATAACAAAATTGTGATGTATATATGAATTGGATAGAAATGCATGCGATGTAGTATATTTTTAATGTTGTGAAAAAACAGGAAGAAAAATAAAACGCACAAATATGGTTCAATTATCTCATTATTACTAATAATTTTCGTCTTACTATTATACACATAGAAACTTTGTTTTCGCACTTTGCGGGCAAAATGTCATGGCAGATTTATATTTTGTAGTAATATTATTGTAGTATTCGTTCCTTCGTATGCGTGCTTCGCTCCAAGTATTGCAATGACGCAATAATTATAATTATTATCAAATTTTATCTCGCTGGTGATAATGATGCGGGTAATGCATCAACGTCTCGAGATACATTTGACCCATATAAGGAGATTTTAACAACCTACCTACCTACCTATATGCTCACGTGAATTTTTATTTGAAGTCGCGGGCGAACATAAAAAAATCCCATGATGCGTCATTCACTTTATTACGCGTACCTGTACCTATACCTATCTACGATGTATATGGTTGCCTTTTTTTTCTTATGATTGCCATTTACATCTCCGACGAGATTTTATGCTGCAGATTATCTCCAGGTTGATGAAAATCCCATTCTGCCGATGTGAAGTCTGAATAAGTCGTTATCAAAAGTGTTAGATCGAATCCTTCAGCTACACGGGGTGGCATTCGACGTCTGCAGCCTTTCCAGTAGGAGATTTATCTTCGTGGATAAAAGCGTCTCGTTCCAGTCCAGATTCGAGGATGGATTCATCGTCTCGGCTAATCCTCCTGGGCCATCGGGGGGCGCGAATCTTACGAAAGAATTTCTCGCCAGTATCAACTCCGTCAACACATCCTTGAATATTTCCTGTAAGTATTTAGGCATAATGATTAAAACGGTTGAAATTTGCGAAGGTATTGCATACCTACGAGGTCGGCGGCGGAAAAGTGCTTCTCACTGTTCGCAGTGGGATTGAAAAATACGTGGAATAGGCAAAATTGGGAAATTCGTTGAAATTTACGAACCTCGAGACCGGCGTAGTTCGCGATTCCGACGCAGCTAACGCTCCCTTTCTTGTGCGTGTAATAACCCAATTTTCTCTTATTCAAAGAGAAGCAGACAACCGCTTCACGGATTTTAGACGCTGCGATTAATTTGCTCACGAGTTCATCGAGGCCACCTGAAAATTTGAGAAAATTCCCATTTTTTCCTCCTCTCCTTCGCTCTACTTTTTTGTTTCACGCCCTTCTATATTATGCAGTAGATATGATATGAGAGTAAATCCCCGGAGCCATGCCTCACCCGGGTATCCGCGAATCCCCTCGAGATCCGGGGCGATGAAAACGAATTTAATTTTCTTCGATTCTACGTGCTTCAGGACCTCCTTGAACCCCGCGTAAAATCTCCTCTTGAACCGCCCCTTGACTTCATCCCTCTCGTACATACGGCGTTGAAGTCGATATATTTCGGCGAGGAAATTCTCACTCGCTCCAATTAATTCCGAGGTTAAATCATTCGTACAGTATCTGTTGGTACAAGGAAAACAAAAACACGTTTGTACTGATTATGTTTGTCCCTCGCTCCGCAATCCTCCGGTTATCTCATCGTACGTATGAGTTCCTCATATGTATGTAACTATTTTTTTCTCGGTCAAATCTAATATGTAATCCTATAATCTGCGCTGTAGGGACGTGAATATAGATATAGATCACAATATGTGTCTATCCATGATTGAATTCGGCCGGTAGTATAGTATGTCCCCGATACTTAATCCGCTTCCAAGAATGTACCTGTACGGAACGATTTTCTTGGGTTTTTTTTGTCCATCATTTCGCGAACGATTACACGTAGAGTGTTGTGCGTTTTCGGAGGGAAATTATTAGGTATTGATAAATTCATCATGAAAGGTTGCAGTACCTTAGATTTTTTTCATCGTATGTTACATTTTTGTGTTGAGGGGAATATGGACTCGCTATGTTGAATGTACAGAAACCATTTCGAAAACAAGAATCGTAAATTTTCGCAAACGACTCGATCGATTTTGATGAAACTTCGAGAATTCGTTGATTACGATGGCAGAAAGTGGCTAAGTATTTCACTTCTTTGAAACATCGGGCAGATTTTATGAAAAAGAAATATTCCCTATGTTCGCTAGGTTAGGTTCACAGCGGTGCTATGTTGAATGTACAGAAACCATCTCGCGAACAAGAATCGTAAATTTTGGCAAACGACTCGTTCGATTTTGATGAAACTTGGAGAATTCGTCGGGGACGATGGCAGGATGTGGCTAAGTATCCCACTACCTCAAGACATTGATCGGATTCGATAGAAAATAAACATTCCCCGTGTTCGCTTGGTTAGACTTTCAGCGGTTACTCCAATTTCCCCTTCATGTGTATACGAGGTATATATGTAATATCTATAATATACGCATACATATATTAATCATACTTACTCTCGAAAATTTTTAGAGTGCATCGAAAAATTTGGTGTAATCGCGGTGGTAGTTTTAGTTCTAGACTCTGTATCGGGAAATTCTGTACTAAGGTTATCGTTATCTGCGTTCTGCACGGACTGACTGATTCTCATTCGTTGAAATTCCTTGACAGTTTCACCGGTCTCATCACATATTTTTAGTGAAAATGTTTTCTTTAATAGTATATCCGAATCATCGGAACATTCGCATTCGTTATCATCCGGAGCTGGTAAAACGTAATCAATATTATTATTCACTCGGCGAATCGATTCCGGTGCGGAAATATCTTCGCTTTCATGATTACTAGTTATCAACAGTTCCTCCAGTTTGTTAACAACCTCATTTTTACCGCAACTAGAATCCGACCCAGTACCATCCGCATCTGCATCTGCAGTAAAATTATCGCTGCGCGACCCTGATCTTCTGTTTTTATCGTCGAACAAGGACAAGCTCGATAAATTTCCAACTATCTTAACTTCCGGTTTAGGTTCACCGCTTATTTTTAATCGGTTGAAGTCTATCTCACTAAACTCTTTAGTCATGGCTTGTATTTTTTGCAAATCGAATCTCTCCCTTTTCCAGATATTCGTTTGTCTCTTGAATTCTCTCTCCCTGAATATAACCTTTTTCAGTTTCGATATCCTCTTTTCCCTCGGTATTTCTCGAGCCAGTTTGCCTTTGCGGCATTGCATCACCTGCGCCGAATCCAACGGATTTCTTATCGATAAATTCAAATTCAACTCTATCCGAGCTGGTCTTGTTGTACTCGATGTCTGCGATTCGGACAAACTTCTTTGCCTCTGAAAATTTTACAGTTCGTTCATGTTTCGGTATGAGCTCTCGGTTCTTTATACGTTTTTTCCTAATTTATCAAATCATAGCTGACATCGAATATTCATTAACTTAGCTGAGTGTTTCACTGAGAGAGAGAAAAGAAAGAAAAAGAAAAGCAACGGTTGAAGAATATTGAAATTAGAATAAAAAGTTGCCGGTTTGGTAGTCGTACGAAGTATTTTCGAATCGGTTACGAAACGAATCACGTTAATCTCTGAATTTCCAATAAAGTTTCACAGAACGTAACACATTATTCTATTCGGTCTAATGGAAGAAAACTATGGGAAAAAATCGGAAACGAACGAATGGAAAAGAGAAAAATGGGGGACTGTCTCACCTCGAGGACTTTTTCGAGTTCGATGCAAATGAGAGCGGATCTTCTTGACCTTTTTGAAAATTTTCTCATAGTGTTATCGAACTCTTGGTTGTCTCTGTTCTTCATGAGATTCGATTTCTCTCGCGGGTCCAAGTCCAAGTCCTGCGACGATCCTTCGGCCGGTGGATTCCGTGGGACGGGGAACTTTCGTTTGGTCAATTTTCGGCCCAATTTTGGAAACCCTTCGTCGTCGAGAACGGTTGATCTATCGACGCATTCGACTCGGCCTGCAATGATTATCCTTTTGCGGACATCGTGCGGATCAGTGGCGCTGCAGGATCCCGTCGATCCGGAGTTTCGGGGCTTACGTTTCCCAGCACGTTTTTTACTCTGCGAAGATAAATCCGGCCACATTGTTTCCCCTCTGGTTTCGAAGCCCCCCGACGACCGCGGACTTCGCCACCAATTATCCGCAGTCGACTGCATTCTTCACTATAGGTGCTTGCTCTCCTACTCTTCAATCGTATAATATGCTTCTATTGTATTGCAATCGTGAGACCTGGGTGCACGTATATAGGTATACATCAGGAGAATTCGCTCCGTATTGCTGCTTCCTCGATGCTGACGATGGTCGGTTTATCGTTTCATTGCTTCATGTATTCTCTGGTTTATTGATACAGGCCCGATGGACCCACCAGATTTTTCGCTCGTGCAACATGAATGATCCATACTACATTTCCTGTGCCGTTGCTTTTTTCGAGCCACACTCCGGGCTTGAGGTCCGATGATGTGGTGCTCTTTGTTATCTTCTCGATTTTCCAGTGGTGAGGCGCCTAAGGCAATGGATCTTCACTTTTGAGTATCAATTAGTGAAATTCAATTGAATTAGTATATTAGGCGGGTACGACGACGAACAATGTACACACTACATTACACCCGAATTCTACTTCCACGGTTTCACGGTTTCACGGTTCCACGAATCCCCAGCGCTGCAGCTTATGATATTCTACGCAAAATACTAAGTCACGGACGTGGGGATTGCGGTTGTCGGCTTCACTCAGAGATAGCACCACCGTGTGTTTTACAACAGCGTCGCCGATGTCTGGTCATCTCGGCCTCCCGGACGGTTCTGAAATTCCTGTTACCGTCGATCGATCGAAAGAAACGAGCTTTTCATTTCTCGCACTCTTCAAAATTCACAACGCAATGTCTAACTTATACTGCAAATGAATGCAATCCGATTTTTGAATGGCTCCTGAGCTGCACTCATACACGGTTCTACATTTTTCGAATTTTGTAGCAATTTGTGATTATCTTATGATCAGAGCTTGGGGGTGAATGAAATTTGGTGCGAAAATCGAGAATCTTCCTTGTTATTCTTCTTCTCCTTCTTTGCATAATTTTTCATCCGAATGATTGTTATTATTGTACAGCCGCAGTCTGCAATTCCAGAACGGATTATTCATTTCCGTATAGGTTGAATTTTGATCAGAAATTTATCGAATGTGACCGCGTATGATTCTTCCGGAGAATGTCGTTATTGTTTTTTCATTGAAGAAAAGAAGAGCAAATTCGAATGAAATTGAATCCAGTGAATTCTCAACAATTCGTTTTTCTCACTAGACTGAAGTGAAAGATACTGCAGATCTACGATTTCTCGTTCTCTTTTGCGCCACTTCTTTTCTCGCATTTTCAATGCGAAAAACGTCAATCCTCCTGATGGGATTTAAATAATTTACAAATCAATCAGTTGATTGAACTCGCACGCTCGCTACACGGGTCCGCACGTGCAGGCCATTATTTTGCTGAACGCGGAATGGAATTCGCGAATCGCGATATGATTATATGGACATAGGTAAATCCTCCCGTGTATATACATATACAATAAAATCAAAATTACAAGACATAGAAACCTAAATTTCGTTAATATGGAAATAAATTTCGAACGCTCGAATGTAGGTATACCTAAAGTGGTAATAATTGAAACGGATTTTAATTTATAGTCTATATATATAGCATACGATCAAACCGCGATCGTAATTATCCAACGAAAAAGAACTCTAATCAAAAATTATTACATAGGTATATATGCATATATAACACACATAGATATTATATTATACATTAAAAATATGCTAATTATACTATATGGAACTTGATCGGATTTAATGACAGCACATACAGCGAGATATCCCTGACGAGAAATTAATTAGTTAAGCGTAGGCATCTGCATCTCCAAGCTCCGAGCATGAGCAGCGTGTATAACATAGGTACCTATACCTATATATACCAATTTATAGTGTATTGGCTCTAAACTAAACCAATCTCAATCGAATTAGGTATTGCTAAGTAGGTATATGATATACGTGGGATGAAAACTTACGGCCGAAAGATTCTTCGAAAAAATGTCATTAATTATATTATACGTATCACCTATATACGATTCGCCATAAGTCTGCGAATTTTGAAGCAAAGAAACTCTGTTAAACGATAACGAAAAGAGAAGAACGAGAATTGTTGCGATGTTAATTTCATTTAAAATAGGCAGTAAGCGACTGAGAAATTTTTGACTTTTTCCAATGTTTATTGCTCTCATTGCTTTTTTCTCAGAGCCACGGGAATCTTCGGTTAGAATGGAAGAAAATTCTCGATTGATCGCGGAATGCGGGGCGCGGGAATTTGTAACGAATCAGATCCGCGGAATCATCCTTCATCGCAATTAGGCACGTGGCGCGGCGCCTACGCGTCACATGTAGGTATGTATGCGTACGTAGGTCGATGTAATTATCTGATTTCAATGAAATATTCCGCGCCTCTGCCCGTTCTGTTGCCGGCCTGTTCGCGCTCACGCTGCACAACGCGAAAACGCTGAAAAAAAACAACGAAAAACGGTAGAAAAAAAGCGAGAAATAAACAGAAAAATCCCACCACCTGTATACTCGACTATTATACCGATAACGGGGATTGGCTCTTGCGATCTTCACCCACCAACGCACCCTCGGAACTTCGGTCATGCGCCCAGGGGTTCGTCATTTTATGAAAATCGATATTACGACACGGAGCATCAGGTATATAAAGAAGGGAATTCGGCACTTGGATCACATCGCAGTTTCAGTATCCGACAAGTTCGGTATCCCGGTGTTGTTGCATACCTACAATTATATATCCTGCACCCCGGACTCCCGCGTAGAATATCAATCATTCGATTCACTATACATAGTATAACAAATATATTCTGTCTATAATCTGGCTCATTGATTCGCTTTCGAGCGGTACAAGGTATTCCATATTCACATTGATTTAGTTATCGTAATGTTGTTACATAGGCGTAAATAGAAATTAAGAATATACATGTCTATCTATATACAGTTACGTAAGTGATAAACTTATCTCTTCTCTCAATTCTCGTATATTTATACATCGGCTGTTGATCGTTCTTCGATTCCGTTGTTTCGACCCGTCTCTTTAGTTCAAGTGTACTCCGAACGAGACATGAGATACGAGAAATGCGAGTCATTATGAAATTTAATTAGAAGTTAAAGCATTTATTTCGTTGAAATCGCTCTTACATTAACTCGGGCGTGACAAGTTGAGACTCTTGCCTCACACTCGCTTGCGACACTTGTCAGACTCTTCGCAAACGCGAAAAACACTTGTTGCTCGCAGTATGCATAGATAACCTGTTGATCTTTCTGCAACTCGATAAGGATTGATTTGCGCATTTCATGACCACTGCTCGAAATAATTTAGACCAAGATACGTGTATATATATCAAGAACGAGAATTGACGGATGCGCAAAAATATACCTAACCACGACCTTTATTCAGCCCAAAGGACAAACTGATAAATAAAAACGAACCGAAGATTTTGACATACGCAAAACGTGATAAGAATCATCCATGTACGGACGGTATACGATATCAGAATATATCAATCCGTATGTGCACATATAGTTACGTAATATAAAAATATAATAATCGACCATACGGCGAATACGTAATACAGGTATTTTCTTCTTTTTTTTTTTTCTTCTTATTTTCCTTCTTTTCCGACTCAACCGATTCTTCTCCACACATGGGCCATGATCACCGATCAGATCATATTCTACGTGTGGCATGGTGTAGGCCTCCTGGGGATCCCGCCATGTAAAATAATGGGAACGCGTCTCGGCACTGTACCCCATGGGTGACGAGGAAAATAGTGCCCCCCTCTTGGCTTAATTTTGTCCATTTTTATTGACATTTACTATTTATGCAAGCGTTTGTGCCATTTCCTTTTCCTTATTCCTAGTACAGTCAATCTGATTTTGGATGGGCAGCGATTTAGCGGGGCGGGGGGGTGGGGGGGGGGGGGGGGGGCCACGAGCGTAAGTCCGAGTTTCCGAGTTTCGTTCGGCCGCCGTTTTGAAAATCAGGGTGCAATTGTGTTGTTCGATTCATGTCCGTAACGGTGGCCGCTGGGTCTGACAAAAATTTTGTACATAGGATTTTGATATAGATAATACATTAATCATCTATAGCTTTGACGGATAACTTCTTCGGGGAACGTTAAAAGGAAGGAAGGTTATGCTCGGAAAGAGGTGAGGACCGAGAGGATGAAAAACTTTGAGGCGAGATAAATCCGGAGTTTTCGATCCAACGGTAAACATGCTTCCCAGCTTCTGAGTTCGATGCTCCGTAACTTTTTCGTTATTAATGTTACCCGGAAAAGTTGCGGATCGAAGTTGTGGATTATTAAATTATCTACTAAAATGCTATCCGCAAAATTTGCATCTCGAACTCGCGGTTATGAGGATGGAGAGAGAAAAAAATGATGCATCCTTAGTTTCGAAATGGCTGTGGAATGACAACGCCCCCAGTCCCGGAAAATCGAATTTACGCTTACGGCCGACTCTCCCGTGAAAACCCCCCCAAAAAATCGCTGCCTACCCAAAATTCACGATCGCCTTTGTTTTTTAGCCGGATTGACTGGTACTATCTCTTTCCCTATTTCTTTCCGTGTTATATTACATGTATACCAATAGCTACACACCTATAATACTTTATAACATTTATAACAATGGTAAATAAATTCTCTACTTGCTCGCACAGATGTTGTATGTATATATACAACTGGTATCGGTGAGCTCTCGAATTTTCTCACCTGATTTCTTCGTTTCAAATGACTGTTCGAGCCGCGTGAGCGGACAACGTTCCAAAATGTTCGAACTTTCAATCAATATTTGAAACGGAGCTGATGGCATCTTCCATTTCCCATTCCACGCATGCTTCTGCGAAAACCATTTGCCACTTTTCATTTCGAATACATTTTCACATCCCTTCTCATCGAGAGTTTCAAATAGATGTGAAACAGCATTTCACCCAATGATTTTATTTTGGAAAACGGCATCTTTCCGTTCCCCATTTCAAACGCCCCCGCGAAGCACTTTCCATTCTCCGGTTCGAATACAGTTTTTCAAGCATTTTCGATTCACCATGTTGAACAGATCTCTGAAGGCATTTCTCTACCCAGCCCGGCCGCACGCGGAAGAAGGCAAGTCGTTAGAAAATGTGAAAATTACGAAGACAAGAAATAGAAAAGTTTATCGATAACACTGCAGTAAGTAAAACGAAGAATTGAACGAAAGGCGGCAAAGTATTATGATCAAATTATACAGATCACATGAGAATCGAGAGAAGGAAAATAATATGAGGCTCCTACGGGTGTATGCATGTGTACATACATGCCTATGATACCGTGAAGCGCAGTTAAAAAGGAAAGACAAAGATTGACACATTGGCTTAGTTCCCACAGCCGGACAGTAAGGTAGGCCGGTAGATAGGTAAGTATAGTACATAAGTTGATGAACGGCCGTTGCTCTACCTTTCATTACGATGTCATAACACTTTTTGGCTTGCTCCGTCTTTCGTTTCTCTCTCTCTCTCTCTCTCTCTCTCTCTTTATCTCTCAGTTCGGTTGTTTTCGAGACAAGACAAGACTGTTTGTGGCTTTTGGATGAACATTATTGGTAGATTGATTGTGTTCTCCGATCCGAGGGACCGACCGGATTAAAAAAAAAACAAAAAAACAAAAAAAAAAAAGGACGAACAGAACAAAAGAGTATAAAAAGTACTATATGAGGAGAAATTAGTTTCGTACGTATTATCCAATTATCACACGTCTTCTTGTACCTATACGACATATCGACGTATCTTTCTTATTTCCTAATCGCTGAGTGATTCGTAATTCAATAAACTAAACCGTCACTAGTGTAGGCTACATATGGAAATGGGAAAAGGCAAAGAGAAAGAGGAATGGAAAAGGAGAGAGAGAGAGAGAGAGGAGTAACAAAACATTAAAGGCAAGAACATACATATACATAGGCAGGCACATAAATTTCGGTAAAATTATCAAGAGAAACTCGTTTTTATATTAATATGATATACAGCTACGATATATTGTATACATAGGTATATAACCACTGCAACGGCATTATGACGTAGAAAAAGAGCGGAGTGAACGAAAAGAAAAAAGAGGAGAACACGAGGCGTAATAAACATGGTTCAATTTTCTACACGGTAGGTATAAGGTAGGCAGGTACGTACGTTAATATTATCGCGCGTGATACGTATGCACATGTGCGTACACATACGTAGAACATGTATAAAGAAATGTATTATTTGGGATGTGAATATCGAAGCCGTATAAAGAATCGAGGAGCTCCGCACGAAGTGACTTGTTTCAGGAACGACGACTCCTTCTTCTCATCCATTTTTCCGTTTCGTTCTCTTTGCGCCTTCGTTCCTTCTTCTCTCTCTCTTTCTCCTGAATCCTGAATCCTGAATCCCGAATTTCGAGCCGCACACTCTCTAATCTCCAGGCTACGTACCAATGTACATAGATATAGATATATGCAAAGGTATAGCGGTGATTCGGTGTAGATCGCGTACGTAATACATATACTCTATGTACATATGTATATATTGTATATACATACATACGTACGAGCAAGTGTAAGTACAGGCATGAGAACTCTGACATGAGCTGAGCGGATGCGCGAGCGAAATTGAGGACGCTGCTACACTACGCTGCCGCACGGTCGCGGATCGTGTTTGCGCTATGTACTACGCACAGACTATGTACCACATACCACGTGTATAACATACCTACGTAGGGAGGTAAATGAATGATATTAATTGCAATTTTTTCGTTCGTCCCGTATGAAATGCGTGCAGGCATCCGATTCGTGCACGCATATATGCCAGCGAAAAATGAATTCAATTGCGCGGATACTTCGAAGAGTTTTTCAACCGACAATTCATCCGGTAACTCCGATCGGAGGATGCAGCTTATATACAGGCACAACTCCCGTTAATGAAACCTGTGAGGCGAAATTAATGGAATTGTGTAAAATCGGGTGATTGTGAGATCATATATGAAATTATAATTGATTTCTCCGCATTCATAAGTGCGAGCGACCGCGAAGAGATTACTCCGGAGTACTGTGAGACCGTCTGAAATCATTCTTGAAACTACATATATGAAATTGATTCGAAATCGAACAATTTTTAGCTCATGCACACGAGAATTTACTTGAAATTTTTGATATAAAAGGAACTCACCGGATACGACAAGAAATTGGAAATCAATCGAGGCAATGAATCACGGAATTGATTACGTGATGAAGACTCGGAGTTCAGAACTTCCGAGACGTTAAACCGATCGTGCGCGAGTCACGCGGTTCGTTCGTACGATAAACAAACGACTTGGGGCTTTCTTTTTCTTTTTCTCTCAAGAAAACCGGAAACAGCGATGACCGCATGACATATTTCCGTACTCTACGTGCAGAGCGATTGTACGCAATTATGAGGAAATTACAGAAATCAACGCTAAGTCTCTACTCGCGATGAAATTCATATAACCCTACGAAAATTTGCGTTAGTTAGGTACGGCCAAGTTTTAATCAACGTACAATCGTCCTCACATCCACCGTGAATCACCGTTTTTCCGGCTGATTTACATCGGAGCGGATTTCGCACGTCCCAACCGGAAGTTAATTCGATAAACGGCGTAAGGCATGTATACGTACATTCTCGCTCAGGATAATGATCTGCGTCAATTTCATAATGCGTACGCGATAAATTGGCATATGGGAAACACCCACGAGATTTTCCGCGCACGATTTCATGCGCGAGCGTGATACGTGGCAGAGTATGTAGTGCATACCTGGTACTCTGAATTATTCCTCCTCGAAGTAACCTCTTAGGAACAAAATTATTACGCAACTACATCAAGTGCTGTCTTCCTTTTCATATTTTGTATTCTTCATTTCGGCGTTTCTGTAGGAACACACAGCTGCAGGATTCTTATTTAAAATCGTTTTGCACTATTCGGCCAATTTTTCGGTTGTTCAATTAACATGAACGGGGGGGCTGGAAATTCCAAAAGACCAAAAAATAGACGGGCCGAGATTCCGAACGTCGAATTACCGAAAGTGCAACATGTAAAAAGGCCGGAAATCATTACTCGGAATGGACGAGACTACGCGCAGCGAAATATCCGATTGGTAAAAATATCGAACGCTCGAAAACTTCTGTATCCACAATTCGGAATCGTGCTTATTCAGAAAGTTAACGGGTCCGGATTCATTGAATCGAAAGACGAAAAACTCGGAAGGCCAGAATTCTGAAACCCATTGGAATAAAAGGGCTGAGGAAGCGAGAACTCAGAAGACATGAGAAAAACATCCTGTACTGAGAAAATAATCGATTACTATTATCATTGCTTCGGAATTCTGGTCTTTTGACATTTCGCCTGTCGAAGTCTTACCGCTTCTGAACTTCCATGTTCGATCTTGTTCTCTTCGGTTCAATGGCCGATAGAAACGCTAGCCGCTCTGTATTTTCAATTTCGAACATGTTAATTTTCCAAATTTTGCCAATTTGTTCGTTCCGAATGCAAACTATATGAAGATTATACATTTTCGGATAAAAGCGCGTTCGGCTTAATAGCCTCCCGACGAAACAGTCTTTCAATCTAGTAATACATGAAAAATGGAGATTTCGCTGTCTGGATGTTTCGCTACCATAGAGTTTGTATCTCTGAGATTCGAAATTTCGGTTCGTCTACTTTTCGGTCCTTCGGAATTCTGAGCCCCACCCAACTCGCTTCCGCTTTTGCCTGTTGTGGATCGTTCGGCAAATGGAGAACGAATCTTCAGAATGAAAATGTCCAATAGTCAGCTGCCTTTTTCGTACCCCGTACACACATTGTCTCTAATTTTCTTTTCTTGCCTGCGGAATTCTGTTCTAGTTACTGCGTCCTACGCGGGTGCTGCACTGTGGCTGTATTCGGTGATAGAATTCTTACGGAATTTGCTTGAGTTAGAGGTAAAATAAAACAGTAGGATCTTGGTTCCGCAATTTTATACGGTCAACTAACTCCGTCACCTTCTTCTCCGCGGAAACACCGCTATCGGTAATTTCTTACTGACCACAGCGCTGCAACTTGACTGCGGACTTTACCTGTTTTTAGTATTTTACATAACGTTACGGCGGCGGCGTCGCGCCGCGTATCCACGTCTTCACCGAACGAATCCATGATCATAAAATATCTGTAAAATGCATTCTTGAATGTATGGATGTCGTTATACGTGTCGTTTCAGAGACATTTTCAGAAGCATTAAAAAATCCGAAGGTTTTTTTTCCAGCAATTAGACTTTTTGCTCGGTTTCCACATTCGATCGAATATCATTCTTCCATTAAAAAAAAGAAACAGCCTTCTCTTTTTGTATTTTCATCTCCCTTAAAACGCGCCGTAATTACTTTAGCTTCTTTTTTTAGAGCCCGGAATGTATCTCTCACGGAATTGTAATTACTGGGTTCAGGTTGTGCGTGATGCGGCTCGGTTCGATTTATGTATGTATCCACCTACTTACTGCAGGCCAAAATATTCCGGCATCTTTTGCCGAGGTTTTAGGATGAGTTAATTGGGAGCAAATCAATGAATAAAAGAGGTCCAATGAGGGTTCGGAATAATTGGCGGATGATGCTTTCATCCCACCATAAATTGTGCATCGTACATGCAGGATATGAAGAATGAGGTTTCTCACGTGAATAAATCATCGTTCTTCCTTAATTAATTCACGGAGCAGTATACTAAAGCAATGTTAATGAAGTGAACGTGCGGGACAAGGGAATAAACATCGTCTTTAACGGGTTGAATATCACGTTAACATATTCAACATATATGACAAGCTGCAGTTAGGTAAACGGGAATTCAGGAAACAGGCAAATAAAGAAGAAGAAGGAGAAGAAGAAGAAGAAGAAGAAGAAGAAGGCGAGGTGTTTCGTGTTAAATAATCTTGAGGGAAAAATTCATCTCCTTCTTTATTTTCGTCGATGCCTAAAGAATTTCGAAGACGGTGAGCCTCGTGGACAAATTTTCGCCCGTCAAGTGGGCTTTGGGATATCGACGACGCCTATGTATTGTCCACCGAATCTCCGATCCTCGTGATTTTTCATTGGTATTTTTCGGTGAAAAGAAAATCTCGATTTTCGAAGATCTTTGCGGATCCACCGGGGATTTTTCGATGGGTGATTACTTGTACGGGAGATTATTTTCCGATGAATAGGTAATTTCGGTTTCCGAAGATCCCCCCGAGGCAATTGTTCATCGAAGAATATCAACGAAGGATCGCGGGTATAGTGAATTTGGTCGTTAATGTAGAAATCGTCGATATCCCGGAGCCAACTAACTCGACGGACAGAAATTTCCTCGTCTTTGACATTCTCCGATTTTGAATTACAAAATCATGAATTGTTTTAATCGATATTTTGGATAATGGAAGCTTCGAGACAATTTCGTTCAAGCTTCGTGTCAGATGTTTCATAGTTTGGATACTTCTTATCCTCCTCCTTAATTTCGTTAACTGCAGTTCATAGGCTATCGGTCTCATAACTCTCGACTTTCATATCGTATTACATACAACGAGAAAACATTACACCTATTAAAATTCCAGCAGAAAGTTAATTCTGTTTATTTTTCGATCAACTTATGTAACGGTCGTCCGCCACTTTTCAATATAATGCGCTATCTTCAAATAAACGACAATTATTCTCCAATAGCCGCCGCGCAGCGTTTATCGTATCCATATCGTCGTGAGGATGGAAGTAATTACAACCCGTGGTTATCGTCGTGTTACCTCGTTTCGTGTCGTTTGTTACCGTTGTTACCCTCTTATAATACCGCGAGTATTTTCTCCTCTATCACGTGCTATAAAATTCATCCTAATGATGCTAACTCCTACCTACCGATGAAAGGATTGCCGCTGCAAATCCGCAGGGCTAATCTGAATTCGGACAGAATGTAGCTTTCGAAAAAATATCTTCAAATTCGCGAAGAAGATTATTTTGGCAAAAATTAGTCACCGCAAAGTCATGGATGTCCAATACAATACAGAAAAGGATCATCTTATGTCTCTGATTAAATTTGCTAGAAACAAAAGAGAAAAACAAACAAGATTTCTCAAATTTCGGTAAAACGGAATGAGATTCGTCGAAAAATTGTTTGACTCACTCGAAGCGGAGTCTTGTTTTCAGAAATCGTACCCGGTCGGCGGAATCGATGGCGCTGATCAATTACCCGAGTTAAATAAAAGTCGCGCTCGTCATACGCAATATCCGAAGAGAAAGAGTAATGGAGAAAAAAAAACTTCACGTCGGTTACAGCTGCGTTCGAAATATGCCTGGAATTCCGGATTCCAACTAATACCTGTGTATGTATTGTACATACATGCACAGCGTACATACATTTGTGCTACAATAACAGTTTGTATGTATAATACTACCGATATAATTACCTTACAGTGTTTTTTTTCTATACAGTATAAGTATATCCTACCTACGATTTTGGGTAATAAAACGTACTTCATACCTTTAACCTAACCTATGTCTCATGGTATAGCCAGTATACATAGAATATATACATAGATGGGAGTATATACACGTTTTTCGAGGTGCGTACCCGTACCCCGGTTTGTTTGCTACCGTTAACTTTTAGTTTGCGTTATTATATTGACTTTGGGTGGCCGCTGCCGCTGCCGCGGCCGCAATAACTCACGCAATTCTATTTTCCTTTTTTTATTTCTTCTTTTTTTCATTTTCAATAACTGTACGTTGCTGCTGCCGGTTGCTATTACTTAGTGACTTGGTGCATGAACCCGGGCGCAGCAAGACATCGGCACTCAACATTCGTCCATTCGTCCATTGACCATTGGTGGTACCTCCTACATTTATTTAGTGAGTAGCTGTTTCGTTGGTAGTAAAACAAGTTGTCCTAGGTTCGGTCGGGTTGCAGTTAACTTACAGTCCGAGGACTCAGGGCCGAGGGGCCCCCCGAGCCAGCTACAACCACTTCGAGGAGGAACTGGCGCCAAATGACACTAATGGATAACAGTTTGCTTAACCCGGCTTCCCCGCTTGTTCTCGCATCTAGGTAGACACCATATTCATTCCCGTGACATCGGGGTACGCGCATGAAGGTGTAGTTAGTTAGTCAGTTAGTTAGTACTACATTTATACCTGCATCATGGACATTTTTATGCGCATAAAGCTATGCGTGCGTGCGTACCGAGTGTGTGCGCCCGTCCGTCCGTGCGCGCGCGCGTGTGTGTGTGTGTATGCTGACATTATGGCCACATACGAGTACATAGGCATGTATATACTGAACATATATTCACTTCGTGCAGTTAGTACCTCGTACAGGCGTTTCACGTAGCGGGTCCCAGTGACCCACCTGGATGACAATAATGTGCATTATGTAGGTAGGTGTAGAGTTGATTACTGTTTATTTGGAAATGAGTGTCGAAACGAATGGAACTTCTTTTCTTTTTCCTTTTCCTTTCCGTTTTTCTCCGTTTTGATTGTCTTTTTAAATTTGATGTGTACGTACTCATGCGCATACGGTGTGTCCGATTGAATGACTGCTGCAGAAGAAAACCTGCACTATGCTTCTTCATGGGGATTTTATTTTTTAGGGTAGATTCGGTACTAAGAGTGATACATTTTTTGGGTGTGTTTTTTTTCATCCGCTTCAATTGTTAGTTACGTAACACATCGATCCGGAATGAGGATTTCAGGGACCATGGGATTGTATCCCGAGATTCAATATTCCCGAATCGTGGATATCCTCGAAAGGCAATTATAATCGTGACGAAAGGAGCAATACTCAATTTTTTACGAAGCAATGATCATCGATTATCCCTGGATCTTTCATTCCATTTTCAAATTTTAAGTGGAACTGAATTTTCTTATTCTCGAAAATTGCACTAACGCATTCATCAAAAATCAACTTCAAGAGAGTCACGGCGAAAAGAGAAACACAAGATTTCCATTACGGCCCTGGCCTCAGAAAGAACTGGCTCTCTTTTTGGTGGCAATTAGCGAATCTGTGACCTCACATGCGAAAATGAGGACTCTGTTGAATGACCGTCTATATGTATGGTTTTTTCCGAAGATTGCAGGCTTTGGTGCGAGTCCCGCGGCGGACCACACCTCGCGCATGTAACCTATACCTATTATTATGTTGATGTGCGGAAAACCGACGAACGAAAGAAGTAGCGGACAAGAAGTGAAGAAACTTTCGAGTCGGCCTTCCGTTATAGCTGAGGGAGTCCTCGGAGACAATCAGGCGCCTGTTGACTGGAATAAGTATGTAGCATCTATACCTTCACATCTATTCTTCATCTTAAGTTATCTCGGTAGTGGCACTTAGATGTCGGCGCATTGTGTACGTACAGTAATGTTCATGAATGGGTTACCTGACATCTAACTTCTATTTTTCGATTTTTTCCAAACTGAGTTTCCTCTCTAAACGTATCTCATGTTCCTATGGCCGGCGAAACAGGCGACAGAAGAAGCTAGAGATATCACGACTATTGTCTCCCTCAGCTGTCATCCACTCACCTGTAATTTCGCGGCACATGACTCTTCATCAAATTGATACTATTATCATTATTTATTTATTACT
Source organism: Phymatocera aterrima (assembly GCA_963170745.1). NCBI lineage: Eukaryota > Metazoa > Arthropoda > Insecta > Hymenoptera > Tenthredinidae > Phymatocera > Phymatocera aterrima. The sequence continues at coordinate 22,154,164 of OY720660.1, forward strand.
ATCATTCAATCACTCCTGTTGATAAATTTTAGGTCATTATTCATCTATATTATCTATTTATTATACTGAAGCAGCTAACCAATAAAATAATCAATGACGCGTCGTCAATTTTGGGGTTACTAATTTGATGAACAGTCATGTCCCGCGAAATTACAGGTGAGTGGATGACAGCTGTGGGAGGCTGTGGTTTCTCTAGCTTCTTCTGTCGCCTGCTCCGCCGGCCATAGGAACATGAGATACGTTTAGAGAGGAAACTCATTTTGGACAAAATCGAGAAATAGAAGTTAGATGTTAGGTAACCCATTCATGAACATTACTGTACCTACGCACTTTCACCGCGCTGTTCATTGTTTTCGTTACCTCAACTGCACGCGCACGCCCCATCACGCATGTAATTGTCTCGCTCCTCGTTTCCAAGCGCACGTTGTAGCGCGCGCTAAGAGACGCGTTGAACAATTGTTACTTTAGTGATAACAGATACTACTAACGCGCGTTACGCCTGGCGCACAAAGTCCTACGCTACGCTCGCCTACGGGGGCGGTACGAATTCGCTACGTTCGCTCGCAAGCAGCCCCCGTCACTCAAAATCGCTGCGGCGCGGGCGCTGTGTGAGTGCCTGTCCATGTTACGACTCCGTACTGCTCCGTACTACGAAAAGGTTTCTAAACGACTACAATTGAGATTTTGCAGGATCGCTCGTCTTGGACCTCACGCTCTCGCGTACTTCCGATTTTTGTTCGGTCTTCCGACGAAATAAGAACACTCAACGTATTATGCTGTCTGTTGGGGGACACTTGGTACTATATTTTGGCTCGGCGGTAAGCTGAGATAACTTCACCTCAAGGGGTATAGAGACAAGGAACATTCTTGTTATTCTTGTACCATAATTGCCACGGTTGCCGCTACGTTAATTGAACTTAATTCTTTTGCATACAGCAACTTTGAAAACATCATTTGGTCCTTGTCAGGTGAACTAAATTTCGTAGTAATTGACAGTTTCATTTCCCGCGATCAGGACTTTTGTTACTAACAACATTAATATTCTCTAAAAATATCTGAAAAGTGGAGGTCTATCGAGATCGTAAAATTTTGAACGTCAAAGAGAAAGGTTCTTCTTCTGTTTCTCGTTCATGCGACCATATACCACTTTTGTCTATTTCTGTTGTCTGGTTGTGAATAGCTCGATTGTCATCCTTGTTTCTAAGTTTTCCATATTTTCCGTGTTCCCCATACTTCCCACATCTTCCGTGTTCCAATTCACATCCTGGCCATTTTAATTTTTACACATTAGCCAATTACAGATTGACATTCTCATCGACAAATACTCAGCGTACCCTTATACAATGCAACAAAACTGTGTGACAAGTAAAGTGTTGAAGTTCTGATAGTCAGCTCTGACTTCGGTCATTATCATTCATCAATGCTGTCCCGCATTATCCGCCACTCGTTATGGTCCCGCTGCAGTGCGATAATTGTATTGTGGCGGACGCGCAGTTTGTACACCCGGTAGTAACGACTGACACTCCGGTTGAATAACGTGTAAGAACGTAGTCCGGAATACACTGGGAGACTTTCTCTGTTGGCAAATGTCTGAAGCTATATCAAATTAGTACGTTAGAGTTGAAAGTAGGGAAAACGGCGGGAACAAGGTGATCATTCGTACGGTGATATCGAAGTTTGATACTGCCATACCGAACCTTCAACAAAATAATAGCAGAAAGTTAGTATATGGTGAATATTGAATATTATTATACCGCATCCTGAAAATTGACCGTACGAAAAATGATATTTTCCTTACTAAATTGTATATGAATAATAATGTCAATAATAAGTATCGTGAATGTCATAAACTGAGAAGCATGTTCGGAAAATTGCCACGGTCGATATCAGCGAGCCGCGAAACTGCGAAAGAAAGTAGAGATCGAAACGAGGGGTCTCAATGTTTCGTATGGTGCGTATGAAAAGTTTTCCGCATCGCCGCCCCGAGTGATCTCCATCTTCGCCAAAAACGCGCGAAGGCTAGTTTCTGTTTCAGGAAGGAGTTAAGTAAAAATGCCACTAATTCGCGTGCCATGTAAATATGAAGGTTCGTAAATTCGTGAAAAAAGTGATCAATGCATTTCACGGTGAAAGTTTGAAATTATAGTTGTTCGATATTTTTTATATTTGTCGTCTCATAAATCTCAAATTCTAAAATTGATGAAAAATTTGTTATCTCTCAAAATTTCAATTTCTCAGAAATATTTTATTTGAAACGTTTACAACTATGGAGCCCCAAAATTAGCCGCCACTGATACAATAGTTACAGAATCAGAACAAAACAAACTGGATAATTTCTTCAGATTCGAAGAATTCACAGTAGACTCAAAACTATTGAAACTTTATACCGTCAACTTATTTGAATTCTTTTTAAAATGAAAAGATTTCAAGTTTGCACATCAGTTAAAATTCGCAAGTTTCAGATGTAACAATAAAAAAAAATACAAAAATGTTTGAGAAAAAAATTTTAATCGAAACCATTTTCTCATAGGTTATCACATCGGCTTCTCAAGATAAAGCTCACCATTCGAATGAAGCTTCACAGAACAATGTTATGCGACCAGTTATTCAACAAATGACGATTAAAGACCTCTCTTGCATGCACTGGTTTGTTTCACTCATAGTGGCTTAGTATACAGAGTGTGACAAAAAGGGTGGACCAACTACACACGGTCATTTTCCCCCTGAGAGATGAAACTCAATTTTCCTTTCTGAAAATTTCCGCCGAGATTTAGTTGGTGACTTAAAGCCGATTCATGCGCCGCCATCAAGGATCAGCTTTTGAATTGAGCAGACATTGCAGTTAATAATCGGCCTAATTTTTGAAAGCTGAACGAAGATATTTCAAGCGAGTCAATGAATAAACTCAAACGTTGTTTAATTGTAGAAAAGTCTTCAGAATTTCCGGGGACATTTGCCTCCTTACTTCCGTAGTTCTTTCGATACATCCTTAATTTGGTGTTTCCGAATTCCCAACGCTACTGAACTTTATTCAGGGGTTCTCAGGGTTGCCATTCCCCCCGGAGTTTACTCCAAACAAGTGCTGTCTGTATATTTGCGACTAGAAATGTAAATTTAACATTTTTTGTTCCGTGTCCATGCACGCGGATAGTCTCCCAGAGTACAGAGTTTTCAGAACTATTAGTATTGATTATGTTGCACTTGAAGGATCGCCACTAGTAACAATCATAACCGTGTACTATTAACAATCGTTGCGTTGATCAGATCCGATGTGTAAAATATAGGATCCAATCGTAACTGCGACGTTTATAGGATTACCCAACAGTTTGACCTGAGATAACTCCAATGATTTCGCGATTTTCAGGAATGTCTGTAGTAATAGTTATACTACTATCGGATCAGACAATGTAGTCGTTTGGGCTTGAAGCTCTATATCTCAGCGGCAAAAAATCTGAGAGTACTGTATGGGACAGTTTCTGAAAGCATAGAATCTTTCTTGTCCATTTATTATACACATAACTTTTCGACAAACTCCCCGCCATATATATAACGCTCTAGAAATATAGAAAATTGTATCTACATTTTTCGAGGCTTTTGCCGTGGGTCAACTCCGAACGGTCACAAACGCCATTGATAATGCGTGTAAGGATTCGAAATAATTCATACGTGATATATTCATTATCCGTTAACTCTCAGGACGTACTTTTTTCGACCCATATTACAAGGAACTTTTCTGTTCATCCGAAATACGTCCGAAATACATTTGAATGACTTTTATATATTCTTTCTATATTTTCGAAGTTCAACTTCTCCTGTGATGAAATCTTCATGTTCCGATAGCGCTTAGACATATTGTAGTATTTTGTACGATGTTCCCGAATTTTGGCAGATTTCAGAAAGTAGCGTTTTTTTTGCTACTCGACAGGTAGGAGAACAGATGAAAGAATTGGCTGTGTATTTTTTGACAAGAACTTGTGTACAGCCAATTATGGAGCAGATCTAAGACATGCCCGCGATATCTTGATCACGTTGACATGGAATGCCACATATATATGAAGGAATCAATATTTTGAGTGTAACGCAATTCGAGAATTTTTAATATTCTGTGAATTAGAGCAGGGAAGTGCGGTAATAAAAGAAACTGCCATCTCGCACACTAGCGGTCGCAGCCGAATTTGGCGAGTTAGTTAATTCTGTGGAGAAGTTCAGACATTAGGATTTGACGTGAAAAAAATGTATTGGTTCCATTGTGATGATTTCCCAATTACAGTGGGGCGCAGTGCAGCCCGATATTTGAAAAATCAACAACAAATTACACTACACGTCTCCTCATGAGTTGTGAGTGCTTCACGATAAAAGAAGTTTTGTCCTCTTCCGTCTTGCGATGGCAGAAAATTCGGAGACGAACGAAACACGGAGGGCTTTTCCTCGACCGCTTCTTGGTTTTCGCATGAATAGTATAGACTAGCCGGCAGATGATGTGGGTAGATGATAATCTATGACAATTTGAAAAAGCGACCCTATCATTCTATGTATAATTTATGAACACTGGGGGACCAGTAAAACTTGTAATACTGTCGATTCCATAGATTGATTGAACGCTGCAATGATGCCCAGTGGATCATCAATGAGCAGATTGTCGCTCGCTTTCTCACGTTTTCGAGTTGCTAGCCGAAGAACGAGTACATCGGTATTGTCCGATGCAAAGTCACGAGGAACGGTTGATCCAGAATGGGAAAATGCAAAACCTTACGAACTTATTCCCGGACCTAAGCAACTACCGATTCTAGGAAATGTTCTGCGGTATCTTCCGTTTGTCGGTCAGTCAGATTTCTTGTAAGGGAAAATTACCACACGAATTTTCAACTGAGTCAAACAATGGATGTTGAATCTCAGGTGAATATTGGAAGCAGTCGAGCGCAGAAGTAGTCACCCAGCTGCATGAAAAATACGGGGATATCGTGAAACTGGAAGGAATACCAGGGATATCGAGTAGCGTGTTACTTTTCGATCCGAAGGACTTTGAAAAGATGTACCGGAATGAAGGACAATGGCCAGGCAGGGTCGCTATGCAAGTAGCGAAGTTGTACACCGAGCGGAGAAGCGAAATATACAAAGGCCGTAAATTCCTCGGTGTAAGGTTGGTTTAGACGCGGGTGTCGAGTTACCAACGCCTTGGAAAAGTTTCCGATGATTGCATCAAATCATTGCAGCTCTTTTTTAAAATGAAGAAATCGTCCTTGTTTTTCAATTATTTATCAGAATGTAGGGAAATGTAAGTTCAATAACCGATTGAATTATCAATTAGTTAATCCCATGAATTATTACAGCAACGGCAAGCAATGGCACGACCGGCGGTCGAAACTCAATCCACATTTGATGCAGCCCAGAGCAATCCGACCCCACGTAGGTCAAATCAACGATGTGGCGAGTGACTTCATTGACAAAATTCGTGATATTCGAGATCCCGAGTCTCTAGAACTGCCGGCCAATTTTATTAACGAAATGAACAAATGGGCTTTGGAATGTATGTATACTACTTTGGTACTTTTGGCATCTTTCGGGCTGACAGTCAGTTCTTAATTACAGCAATAAGCGCAATCGGATTCGATCATCGAATGGGATGCCTCGAGCCAAATCTTGCCCCGGACTCAGAACCTCAACTTTTTATCGATAGCATACACGTCATGTTCGACCTCATGTACAAACTCGAGATGGAACCTTCGTTATGGAAATTCTATGACACTCCAGACCTGAAGAAATACCTCCAAGTTATGGACAATACAACAAGGTAGCTTCATCTTCCATAGCATAGAGAGTACTCAAGCTGTTCATACTCACGGAGAAAAATGGTCATTGGAATAACTAATAATTGCTGTCAGATGTACTACCTCTCGTAGTTGTATGCGCGACCACTAGTGTATGGAATTATTTGACCTAGCCAAAACTAGCGAATCATTCGTAGTACGGATTAATTGGTGCCGTGGCTGCAACAGATAAGTCAATACTTGCATTCTTGTAAGTTCGATTACGCTCAGAAGGTATGTGGGACTATTTTCCGTGCATGTACGGAGCATCGTGGCTTCGTAAAGTATACTTTACGACGAGTGAATTCAATTGGATAGCATAGTTGAACTCATAACCATAACAAAATGATGAACGAACACTTAGTGGCCCCGTAAGTAGGGCATAGCGAAAACAGTCAAACGATCAGAAAGTACTGAAACGGATCCGCGGCATTCAAACGTTTATCATAACCAAAAAGTCTACCGTAGATCTTAAGGTTCTGAGGTCGTGAACGTGAACGTACGACAAATTGCTTTTCCGGCGAAATCTCGTTTTCCATCAGTCGTACGCCCAAAATGGTTCTACACGAAATTAGAGGTGACAAATTCTTCACAGAAAACTTCCTATTCTTTTTCTTCTCGTAGGACCCACACTCTCGAAGTAGTAGCCGTTCGAAGCTAGGAGATTTTTCACGCAGTCATAGGTAGTCATTGAAAAAATTCACCTTAAATGGTACCGCTCCTCCTATTCTTACATGAAACCTGAAGTTATAGACATTAACGGACATTCGACGGTTGATTTCGAGCTGGCTTGTAATAATTCATTAATGAATCAGATTTTTCCGCCGATGCCTGTTTGTTGCGAGATTATTGATCGGTGACAGCTTTCACGCGGCAGAAACTATCAGCCAGAGCTGGCGGCCACGAATGGCGCGTGGTTGAGAGTCACAGTTGGCACAACCGAGCCCTCAACAGGCGATGCCGGCATATAGCAGATGATTATTTCTCATCCAATAGCATGGAAGTGACTGAACATGAAGAATATTGGTATTTTCGAATTTTTACATTTAGAACCGAATAGTCTCGTACCGAACGCCCGGCTGTGCCAGCTGCAGTGACTTTCAACAACGCGCCATGCGTGGCCGCTAGCGTCAGCCTCATACAGCTCTGTCACGTAGTTCTAGAAATGGAGCTTTTTTGTCTCGATCGAAACCGATATTCGGTGGTGCTCATTAATCGCAATGATCAATATGAATTCCAGTCACGTTTGTCAGCTTCACACTCACTGTTACACTCAATCTCAAAATGATTAGAGGTTTTATGGAGACGTGGGACCTTTGTGCCGAATTCACCGCGGAAACACGCGAAATTGACGCCCCGATCGCCGTGCTCATGAGAACTCAGATTAACCGCAGCTATAAGTGCAGTATTGTACACACGGGCCGGGTCCTCAGCTTCCGGCACCGGTATGTACCTGATTTCGTGGCTCCGCGATTCCGTGGTCGTCAGGTTCCTCAGGCGCGTCTTCATTTCCCATGAATACTGTTTACGTCAGTAAAAATTAAATCGACTATACTATGAAGTAACACAATCTACTGATTGTGAGGTGGAAGGTTATGTTCCACCATTATCACCGCGTTAAGCGGTTCAATTAGATCTCCAGCTTTCTTCAATCAATTTTACTGTACATACAACATATTAAGCCCCAGTTGCAGTCGGGAGCTGAAATATCAAAGTTGCTGTAACTATACGCATTGTCAATTCGGTAATATCCAGTAGCCACAGTTGCCGTTTTCGCCATACTATCCATAGAGAAAATGGTAAAAATGTTCATCCTTCGGCATTGGTCATCCTGATCACAGCGCCTTTTTCCGTGCGTGGAAGATTGACAATCGTTTCATTAAATTACCGATTATTAGTATCACACGCAAGTATGTGGATCTAGCGATGAAACGCCTTGCGAATAAACCAATCGGAGACATAGGGGACGCAAGCGTCATCGAGAAGCTGATCAGGATCGACGAAGAATCCGCTACGATCACGTTGACTGAAATGCTCGGGGCCGGAGTTGACACTGTGAGTGATTCTGCATGGGACAATGTCGACAAACATGATCAAAACTATTCCTTGAATATTCTTTCTCAACATTAGACGGGCAACTCTGCTGCCGCAGCGATGTACCAAATAGCGATGAACTCTGAGGTACAGGAAAAACTGCGGAAAGAAGCGCACGCGGTTCTACCAAGCAAGACGTCTCCCGTCACCCTGGACACTCTCAATAACATTCCATACCTGAAGGCTGTCATCAAAGAAAGTATGCGACTGATGCCTCTGTTTCCGGTAAATGCGAGGACCGCGACTTCAGACATTGTTATCCGTGGCTACAGAATTTCCAAAGGCGTGAGTTGTTGTTTTCAACTCGAAAATGCAAGCTGAAATAACGAAGCTTGTTAGAAATCAATTAAACCTATTACGCCAGGGAAACGTGACGATGCAGCACTCAGTCGCGTGCGGAGACCCCAGGAATTTTCCTGACCCAGATAAACTCATTCCTGAAAGATGGCTCAAAGAATCTTCGGGCACGATTTATTCCGCGAAAAATTCTAATCCCTTCGCATACATGCCGTTTGGTTTTGGACCTCGCACATGCCTTGGAAGACGTTTCGCGCAACTCGAGATGGAAACATTTTTAATCAAGGTTCGGCTTGGTGGATTTTCTTTAATGACAAATTTTGCATAATCTCTCAAAATGCTAAACATAATTCTCGTGTTGTTCACAGTTAGTCCGAAACTTCCGTTTGGAATGGCACCATGGTCCAGTGGAAATTGAACAGAAATTCGTCACCAGGATCATATCGCCGTTAAGGGTTAAAATGATTGATCTCGAATAGTGTTGCAGACAGCAATTCGATATCTAGAAGTATTCCTTGTGAATTGTGATTGGTCAAAAGGCAACATATTTGAGAGATCTTTATTCCGACATCAATTTTTGTTTCGTCTAGAAAATCTCATTTATGACGTCCCAAAGAAGTATTTTTTATGACTTCACGTACGTGCAATTCTGTCTCGGAAGCTTTTACACGCAATTCCAAGTAGCTCAATCCAGCAATTCATTGAATAGTAATCATGAATCTTCTTCAAAATCCTATCAAATTACAGAGGAATTGAACCAGTTCCATAATCAGTGTTCGATGGGCTCTCGGATCGAGCTCGTTGGAATCACAATGAAAGAAATGATGATTAAATTGATTGTATTAGGCGCATCATCTTCGTACATAATTTTCTGAATGAATGACGCACGTATTAGATACCGGTTAATAAATTCTCTAGAATAATTCAACAGAAACCAGAACTTTTACCAGAAACGTGGTATGAGTCATATTTTTGTTGGGATGGAAATGATCACGCATATGAATTGATCACGCAGATTTTAATTGTTGCAAGTTTTCGGATCTGATCTTGGTAAGAAATCCGGCGAGAAGATATTGTTTACAAATTATAGTAGAGCACGATATACATCATCGTTTCAGTTTCATCGTATTGTTCCTGCTAGACGATATCTGACTGTAAAATTACTGAAAATCTACGTTTAACTATTCAAATTATTGCTTGACTGAACATGATCAGTGGCTTAAAACCTCTGCAATCAGCAATTCATTCGATATCGAAGTTGAACCCCACTAATTTCGCGGCAGAATTCATCATTACTTCTCTACATAACAGTCATTGGAATCATTTTGCTACTCCAATTACCTCATGTACGCCCTTTGAAATTCATAACCGTCGCTCATCACCCCAGTTTGCACTTCTCCAGTGCGTTAGTTTTTTCAAGTCTTTCCAAACTTCTCATCATCGAATGACCGTGATTTATCCGATATTCGTACGGAAGACATCTCGGAGATGTCTTCTTCATAATTTGAAAATTAACCTTTGAGAAGAGTTTTCGGGAATCACATTCTGATTGTCATGCTGTCGGGATTTCATTTGTTCTCAGTATCGTTCAAACTTCATATTTATTTACACGTGATTCGAGACTATCGAATGAATGCCCGGTTCATTGAAGTGTATAACTAAATATTCAGCCTTCCGCACCATATCCAAGAGACGGTACTTCAACGGATCTACGAGGCGTGCATGAAATTCAAGCGGTAGGGCACACCTGTATCCCCCTGATAGACTAGAAAAACCCTTTAATTCTATCATTTCATCATCTCATCATCATTACATTCCATCTTAGGCTAGAACCACCTCTAGAACATGATAGTCAAATAATATAAATAAGTTGAAAGGCAAACAAAAAAGAAAGATCGACTGAAACCAAAAAAAAAAAAAACCTTTTCTAAGTAATAAAAAATGCTTTAGAGACCCTAGGGGCAATGCTAACAACAACACGTATGTGAAGCAATATTTGAATAAAGATACCTGAAATTGAATTGAGAGCACACCTGTAAGGATAGTTCTGACAATGAATGCTGAAATAACGAAGCGAGGTCATTCCAAAATGAAATTTGCGACAACTGTATACCATCATTTAAATTTTCCTCGTGGAGGTAGGAAGACAATAAATACCGCCCCATGCATTATTACTGTCTGATGATAATTGTTGGATTACTCTCACGGACGAAGGTATCAGATTTATGGGTTCAGTATGCATTGTATCTCTCCCCTGGAACTAGAATAGTATATTGTCTGACAAGCAGAGAGATTGTATAATTAAAGGCACTTTCCGCCCGAGGGACGAAAGTGGAGGAATTGTGTACTGCGCATGCGTGAACCGGACTGCCGCACGAGCGGCCATTTTCCTCCCGTAAAACTGTAAGTAAGATGTAAGATGAAACTTTGTACGCGGTTTGTCTCGTCATTTCCCTCACCTAATGGAAATCAGCCATTATATACAGAGATGAATACATGAATAAATGGGGTCAGCTGGTGAAGCATGCACTACAAGGAACATCCGCAAACAAGGGGCCTCCTCTGATTTTTGTGAAACTCCTCAGAAATGTTGAGTACCACAAGATAATTTTTCGCTGTCAAACGGGAGCTGATGTTCACCCAGAGTGTATTTGCAAATTGAATCAGCATTGATCCGAGTTGAACACATTTAGTGGTCCACATCGTTCGATAAGTGGCTCCACATCATTGACGAAACGCCGACACCGCTCATTCAAGTTCTGCTCCTGATCGATGCTCGTCCTCGTTATGCGCTTCGTGAACTTTCAGGGTACCGCGCACACATTCCTATACTTACGTGTACAGATATGTGCGTGTATAATTAGAAATTTCACCTACCAATTGAGATACACCGTCGTTAATCTCAAACCTTAATTTCTGCATGCATGAAATGGATTACATTTTTGCGTGATTGAATATTTTCATTCTCGACTGAAGACAGAAAAATGTTATCAGAATCACGCTATCAAATAAAAACTTCCAATTATGAAACCTACGTACATTATACTAACAGTCCAATCTATCTCCGATTCCGTAAATACTCAATCCGAAGATAATTACTTTGTTGAACAAATTATCTTATCAGTAGAAGAGTACAAGTTGCACAGCTTCACCGAATCCGGCCCCCCGTTCACAGATTCTGCAGAGGAATATTTCCTGATTCCGAAGATGACTCCGTGATCGTGAACTTCCGGAGCAGCGTTATTCTGTTTTGTTTAATCGAGCTGATCGATCGGTTCTACCGCATTTTGATTTCCGCCGCTTCTTTTCGTCGAGAGAAGGTGCTGAACAATAATATCACAAGCTGGCGCATCATCTGGTGTTTTGAGAGTTATGGCACTTTAAGAAAAAGTACATTTTCGAAGTATGTGAAGATGTGTACTTTCTTTTCCAGCAAATGGTAATGGCCGTGGGGGAGGACGACAAATTAGGAAAACGAAATAAAAAATACGGGTCTACTTGAATTCGCCTAGAAAACATGTATATCATGTCTAAAACGTTTGAATTTTTCGTACCAATCTCGCTGGGCAAGAGGACATGGAAAACCGGCCAATACTCGCAATCAGATAAAGTCGTATGAACGCCATAGCAAAGATCCGCGTCATTTCCGGCACTACTATTTCGATAAGGTGCGATAAATCCACTGAAATGGAATAAACAGCTCGGCCATGGGGTAATTATGGTTCGGCAAATACATCGGAAGCTCGTCTAGAGCTTTTACAGAAAAAATTACCAATTTGTTGTTTGTTGGATCTTTCTGTCTGAAAAATAATTACTTCGGGAGAACCATCCGGATATTGCCATAGACGACGCATTGTAGGAGGAGCGGAGTGGAATGGTTCTGCAGGTATACGTAACGGAAGTTCTCGATCTTGCTGTCTCTTTCAGAATTCGAATAACAGAAATTGGTTCACCGAAAAGCAAACACGAATTCGGAATAAGAAAGTTAGAATTATTTTCCATCCAGCATTAAATTATGTTTTTCTAAAATGGACGTGTCATTGGCTAATTCGCCGCTCTAGCATGATGGAGCCTAGACCCCTTGACCAACTTCCATGACCTTTCAGGAACGGTGGAAGCGGCTGAAAAAGAAGGATGAACAAGTATTTTAGGTTTGAACCAATCGGAAGGCGTTGAGGTATCCGGCTGCAGCGCTGACCCTATACACTAGTTCGGCTAAATAACAAAGACGTTATTTTTGGACCTCACGCTCTCGCGTACTTCCGTTTTTCGTTCGGTCTTCCGATGAAATAAGAACACTCAACGTATTATGCTGTCTGTTGGGGGACACTTGGTACTATATTTTGGCTCGGCGGTAAGCTGAGATAACTTCACCTCAAGGGGTATAGAGACAAGGAACATTCTTGTTATTCTTGTACCATAATTGCCACGGTTGCCGCTACGTTAATTGAACTTAATTCTTTTGCATACAGCAACTTTGAAAACGTCATTTGGTCCTTGTCAGGTGAACTAAATTTCGTAGTGATTGACAGTTTCATTTCCCGCGATCAGGACTTTTGTTACTAACAACATTAATATTCTCTAAAAATATCTGAAAAGTGGAGGTCTATCGAGATCGTGAAATTTTGAACGTCAAAGAGAAAGGTTCTTCTTCTGTTTCCCGTTCACGCGACCATATACCACTTTTGTTTATTTCTGTTATCTGGTTGTAAATAGCTCGATTGTCATCCTTGTTTCTAAGTTTTCCACATCTTCCGTGTTCCAATTCACATCCTGGCCATTTTAATTTTTACACATTAGCCAATTACAGATTGACATTCTCATCGGCAAATACTCAGCGAACCCTTATATAATGCAACAAAACTGTGTGACAAGTAAAGTGTTGAAGTTCTGATAGTCAGCTCTGACTTCGGTCATTATCATTCATCAACTCGGTATGGTCCCGCCGCGCTGTAGTGCGATAATGATATTATGGCGAGCGCGCAGTTTGTACACCCGGTAGTAACGACTGACACTCCGGTTGAATAACGTGTAAGAGCGTAGTCCGGAATACACTGGGAGACTTCCTCTGTTGACAAATGTCTGAAGCTATATCAAATTAGTACGTTAGCGTTGAAAGTAGGGAAAACGGCGGGAACAAGGTGATCATCCGTACGGTGATATCGAAGTTTGATACTGCCATACCGGACCTTCAACAAAATAATAGCAAAAAGTTAGTATATGGTGAATATTGAATATTATTATACCGCATCCTGAAAATTGACCGCACGAAAAATGATATTTTCCTTAGTAAATTGTATATGAATAATAATGTCAATAATAAGTATCGTGAATGTCATAAACTGAGAAGCATGTTCGGAAAATTGCCACGGTCGATATTAGCGAGCCGCGAAACTGCGAAAGAAAGTAGAGATCGAAACGGGGCGTCTCAATGTTTCGTATGGTGCGTATGCAAAGTTTTCCGCATCGCCGCCCCGAGTGATCTCCATCTTCGCCAAAAACGCACGAAGGCTAGTTTCTGTTTCAGGAAGAAGTCAAGTAAAAATGCCACGGATTCGCGTGCCATGTAAATATGAAGGTTCGTAAATTCGTGAAAAAAGTGATCAATGCATTTCACGGTGAAAGTTTGAAATTTTAGTTATTCAATATATTTTATATTTGTCGATTTATAAATCTTAAATTCTAAAATTGATGAAAAATTTGTTATTTCTCAAAATTTCAATTTCACATAAATACTTTATTTAAAACGATTACAACTATGGAGTCCCAAAATTAGCTGCCACTGATACAATAGGTACAGAATCAGAACAAAACAAACTGGATAATTTCTTCAGATTCGAAGAATTCACAGTAGACTCAAAACTATTGAAACTTTATACCGTCAACTTAATTGAATTCATTTTAAAATAAAAAGAATTCAAGTTTGCACATCAGTTAAAATTCTCAAGTTTCAGATGTACCAATGAAAAAAAATACAAAAATGTTTTGAGAAAAAAATTTAAATTTAAACCATTTTTTCATAGGTTTTCAAATCGGCTTCTCAAGATAAAGCTCACTATTCGAATGAAGCTTCACAGAACAATGTTATGCGACCAGTTATTCAACAAATGACGCTTAGAAACCTCTCTTGCATGCACTGGTTTGTTTCACTCCTAGTGGCTTAGTATACAAAGTGTGACAGAAAGGGTGGACCAACTACACACGGTCGTTTTTCCCCTGAGAGATGAAACTCAATTTTCCTTTCTGAAAATTTCCGCCGAGATTTAGTTGTTGACTTAAAGCCGATTCATGCGCCGCCATCAAGGATCAGCTTTTGAATTAAGCAGACATTGCAGTTAATAATCGATGTGATTTTTGAAATGTAAACGAAGATATTCCAAGCGAATCAATGAATAAACTGAAACGTTGTTTAATTGTAGAAAAGTCCTCAGAATTTCCGGGGACATTTGCCTCCTTACTTCCGTAGTTCTTTCGATACATCTTTAATTTGGTGTTTCCGATTTTCCAACGCTACTGAACTTTATTCAGGGTTTCTCAGGGTTGCCATTTCCCCCGGAGTTTACTCCAAACAAGTGCTGTCTGTATATTTGCGACTGAAAATGTAAATTTAACACTTTTTTTTCCGTGTCCATTCACACGGATAGTCTCCCAGAGTACAGAGTTTTCACAACTATCAGTATTGATTATGTTGTACTTGAAGGATCGCCACTAGTAACAATCATAACCGTGTTATATTAAAAATCGTTGCGTTGATCAGATCCGATGTGTAAAATATAGGATCCAATCGTAACTGCGACGTTTATAGGGTTACCCAACAGTTTGACCTGAGATAGCTCCAATAATTTTGCGATTTTCAGGAATGTCTGTAGTGATAGTTATACTACTATCGGATCAGACAATGTAGTCGGTTAGGTTTGAAGCTCTATATCTCAGCGACGAAAGATCTGAGAGTACTGTATGGGACAGTTTCTGAAAGCATAGAATCTTTCTCGTCCATTTATTATACACATAACTTTTCGACAAACTCCCCGCCATATATATAACGCTCTAGAAATATAGAAAATTGTATCTACATTTTTCGAGGCTTTTGCCGTGGGTCAACTCCGAACGGTCACAAGTGCCATTGATAATGCGTGTAAGGATTCGAAATACTTCATACGTAATATATTCATTATCCGTTAACTCTCAGGACGTATTTTTTTCGACCCATATTACAAGGAACTTTTCTGTTCATCCGAAATACGTCCGAAATACATTTGAATGACTTTTATATATTCTTTCTATATTTTCGAAGTTCAACTTCTCCTGTGATGAAATCTTCGTGTTCCGATAGCGCTTAGACATATTGTAGTATTTTGTACGATGTTCCCGAATTTTGGCAGATTTCAGAAAGTAGCGTTTTTTTTTTGTTACTCGACAGGTAGGAGAACAGTTGAAAAAATTGGCTGTGTATTTTTTGACAAGAACTTGTGTACAGCCAATTATGGAGCAGATCTAAGACATGCCCGCCATATCTTGATCGCGTTGGCATGGAATGACACATATATGAAGGATTCAATATTTTGAGTGTAATGCAATTCGAGATATTTTAATATTCTGTAAATTATAGCAGGGAAGTGCGGTAATAAAAGAAACTGCCATCTCGCACACTAGCGGTCGCAGCCGAATGTGGCGAGTTAGTTAATTCTGTGGAGGAGTTCAGACATTAGGATTTGACGTGAAAAAAAATGTATTGGTTCCATTGTGATGATTTCCCAATTACAGTGGGGCGCAGCGCAGCCCGATATTTGAAAAATCAACAAGAAATTACACTACACGTCTCCTCATGAGTTGTGAGTGCTTCACGATAAAAGAAGTTTTGTCCTCTTCCGTCTTGCGATGGCAGAAAATTCGGAGACGAATGAAACATCGAGGGCTTTTCCTCGACCGCTTCTTGGTTTTCGCATGAATAGTATAGACTAGCCGGCAGATGATGTGGAGAGATGATAATCTATGACAATTTGAAAAAGCGACCCTATCATTCTATGTATAATTCATGAACACTGAGGGAAAAGTAAAACTTGTAATACTGTCGATTCCATAGCTTGATTGAACGCTGCAATGATGCCCAGTGGATCATCAATGAGCAGATTGTCGCTCGCCTTCTCACGTTTTCAAGTTGCTAGCCGAAGAACGAGTACATCGGTATTGTCCGATGCAAAGTCACGAGGAACGGTTGATCCAGAATGGGAAAATGCAAAACCTTACGAACTTATTCCCGGACCTAAGCAACTTCCGATTCTAGGAAATGTTCTGCGGTATCTCCCGTTTGTAGGTAAGTCCGATTTCTTGTAAGGGAAAATTACCACACGAATTTTCAACTAAGTCAAACAATGGATGTTGAATCTCAGGTGAATATTGGAAGCAGTCGAGAGCAGAAGTAGCCACCCAGCTGCATGAAAAATACGGGGATATTGTGAAACTGGAAGGAGTACCAGGGATGTCGAGTAACGTGTTACTTTTCGATCCGAAGGACTTTGAAAAGGTGTACCGGAATGAAGGACAATGGCCAGGCAGGGACGCTATGCAAATAGCGAAGTTGTACACCGAGCGGAGAAGCGACATATACAAAGGCCGTAAATTCCTCGGTGTAAGGTTGGTTTAGACGCGGGTATCGAGTTACCAACGCCTTGGAAAAGTTTCCGATGATTGCATCAAATCATTGCAGCTCTTTTTTAAAATGAAGAAATCGTCCTTGTTTTTCAATTATTTATCAGAATGTAGAGAAATCTAAGTTCAATAACCGATTGTCTTATCAATTAGTTAATCCCATAAATTACAGCAACGGCAAGCAATGGTACGACCGGCGGTCGAAACTCAATCCACATTTGATGCAGCCCAGAGCAATCCGACCCCACGTAGGTCAAATCAACGATGTGGCGAGTGACTTTATAGACAAAATTCGTGATATTCGAGATCCCGAGTCTCTAGAACTGCCGGCCAATTTTATTAACGAAATGAACAAATGGGCTTTGGAATGTATGTATACTACTTTGGTACTTTTGGCATCTTTCGGGCTGACAGTCAGTTCTTAATTACAGCAATAAGCGCAATCGGATTCGATCATCGAATGGGATGCCTCGAGCCAAATCTTGCCCCGGACTCAGAACCTCAACTTTTCATCGATAGCATACACGTCATGTTCGACCTCATGTACAAACTCGAGATGGAACCTTCGTTATGGAAATTCTATGACACTCCAGACCTGAAGAAATACCTCCAAGTTATGGACAATACAACAAGGTAGCTTCATTTTCCATAGCATAGAGAGTACTCAAGCTGTTCATACGCACGGAGAAAAATGGTCATTGGAATAACTAATAATTGCTGACAGATGTAGTACCTCTCGTAGTTGTATACGCGACCACTAGTGTATGGAATTATTTGACCTAGCCAAAACTAGCGAATCATTCGTAGTACGGAGTAATTGGTGCCGTGGCTGCAACAGATAAGTCAATACTCGCATTCTTGTAAGTTCGATTACGCTCAGAAGGTATGTGGGACTATTTTCCGTGCATGTACGGAGCATCGTGGCTTGGTAAAGTATACTTTACGACGAGTGAATTCAATTGGATAGCATAGTTGAACTCATAACCATAACAAAATGATGCACGAACACTTAGTGGCCCCGTAAGTAGGGCATAGCGAGAACAGTCGAACGATCAGAAAGTACTGAAACGGATCCGCGGCATTCAAACGTTTATCATAACCAAAAAGTCTACCGTAGATCTTAAGGTTCTGAGGTCGTGAACGTGAACGTACGACAAATTGCTTTTCCGGCGAAATCTCGTTTTCCATCAGTCGTACGCCCAAAATGGTTCTACACGAAATTAGAGGTGACAAATTCTTCACAGAAAACTTCCTATTCTTTTTCTTCTCGTAGGACCCACACTCTCGAAGTAGTAGCCGTTCGAAGCTAGGAGATTTTTCCCGCAGTCATAGGTAGTCATTGAAAAAATTCACCTTAAATGGTACCGCTCCTCCTATTCTTACATGAAACCTGAAGTTATAGACATTAACGGACATTTGACGGTTGATTTCGAGCTGGCTTGTAATAATTCATTAATGAATCAGATTTTTCCGCCGATGCCTGTTTGTTGCGAGGTTATTGATCGGTGACAGCTTTGACGAGGCAGAAACTATCAGCCAGAGCTGGCGGCCACGAACGCCACGTGGTTGAGAGTCACAGCTGGCACAACCGGGCCCTCAGCAGGCGATGCCGACATATAGCAGATGATTGCAACAACGCAAGTCCTTTTAGCGATCGAATTGAGCAATATTGATTTCTCATTCAATAGCATGGAAGCGACTGAATATGAAGGATATTGGTGTTTTCGAATTTTTACATTTACGATTAGAGCCGAACGGTCCCGTACCGAACGCCCGGCTGTGCCAGCTGCAGTGACTTTCAACAACGCGCCATGCGTGGCCGCTAGCGTCAGCCTCATACAGCTGTCACGTAGTTCTAGAAATGGAGCTTTTTTGTCTCGATCGAAAACGATATTCGGTGGTGCTCATTACGCGCAATGATCAATATGAATTACAGTCACGTTTGTCACATTTACACTCACTGTTACACTCAATCTCAAAATGATCAGAGGTTTTATGGAGACGTGGGACCGTTGTGCCGAATTCACCGCGCAAACATGCGAAATTGACATCCCGATCGCCGTGCTCAAGAGAACTCATCGTCAGATTAACCGCAGCTAGTGCAGTATTGTACACACGGGCTGGGTCGTCAGCTTCCGGCTGCGGTATGTATACTTACTGCGGCTTTTCGCGGACGGTTTTGTCTCAGTTGTTTTCTGGTTGGGCAATTTGAGACAATTTATTTTGACCACCACTGAACGCTGACGGCAGCGCCGGTCAAGTGCCAGCGAATGGAAGTAACCGCACGATCATCTGCTGTCTAGCGTCCGATCTCCGAGTCTCCGATGACAGTTTAATACCGATACCTAACCTCGTAATCTATTTCGTAACTGTATTTTTCTATACAACGAGTATTCATTATTCATTGAACAACAATTTTCTGAACGATTACCACTTTCGAATGACAACTTTCAATTTGCCGAAATAGATTACGAGGTTAGGTATCGGTACCAAACTGTCATCGGAGACTCGGAGATCAGACACTAGACAGCAGAAGATCGTGCAGCTACTTCCATTCGCTGGCACTTAGCCGGCGCTGCCGTCAGCGTTCAGTGGTGGTCAAAATAAATTGTCTCATATTGCCCAACCAGAAAACAATTGGGATGAAACCGTCCGCGAATCAACCGCAGTAAGTATACCTGATTCCGTGGTTCCGCGATTCCGTGGTCGTCAGGTTCCTCAGGCGCGTCTTCATTTTCCGTCGGCGCAGGTTTCATTTGTGAAGCGTGGAGTTTTACATACATACCACGAACGTTGGTTAAACTCTGCGATAATGCCGTGATTCACGATTACTGTTTACGTCAGTAAAGATTAAATCGACTATAATATGAAGTAACACAATCTACTGATTGTGAGGTGGAAGGTTATGTTCCAATATTATCACCGCGTTAAGCGGTTCAATTAGATCTCCAGCTGTTTTCAATCAATTTTACTGTACATTCAACATAGTAAGCCCCAGTTGCAGTCGGCAGCTGATATCAAAGTTGCTGTAACTATACGCATTGTCAATTCGGTAATATCCAGTAGCCACAGTTGCCGTTTTCGCCATACTATCCATAGAGAAAATGGTAAAAATGTTCATCCTTCGGCATTGGTCATCCTGATCACAGCGCCTTTTTCCGTGCGTGGAAGATTGACAATCGTTTCATTAAATTACCGATTATTAGTATCACACGCAAGTATGTGGATCTAGCGATGAAACGCCTTGCGAATAAGCCAATCGGAGACATAGGGGACGCAAGCGTCATCGAGAAACTGATCAGGATCGACGAAGAATCCGCTACGATCACGTTGACTGAAATGCTCGGGGCCGGAGTTGACACTGTGAGTGATTCTGCATGGGACAATGTCGACAAACATGATCAAAACTATTCCTTGAATATTCTTTCTCAACATTAGACGGGCAACTCTGCTGCCGCAGCGATGTACCAAATAGCGATGAACTCTGAGGTACAGGAAAAACTGCGGAAAGAAGCGCACGCGGTTCTACCAAGCAAGACGTCTCCCGTCACCCTGGACACTCTCAATAACATTCCATACCTGAAGGCTGTCATCAAAGAAAGTATGCGACTGATGCCTCTGTTTCCGGTAAATGCGAGGTCCGCGACTTCAGACATTGTTATCCGTGGCTACAGAATTCCCAAAGGCGTGAGTCGTTGTTTTCAACTCGAAAATTCAAGCTGAAATAACGAAGCTTGTTAGAAATCAATTAAACCTATTACGCCAGGGAAACGTGACGATGCAGCACTCAGTCGCGTGCCGAGACCCCAGGAACTTTCCTGACCCAGATAAACTCATTCCTGAAAGATGGCTGAAAGAATCTTCGGGCACGATTTATTCCGCGAAAAATTCTAATCCCTTCGCATACATGCCGTTTGGTTTTGGACCTCGCACATGCCTTGGAAGACGTTTCGCGCAACTCGAGATGGAAACATTTTTAATCAAGGTTCGGCTTGGTGGATTTTCTTTAATGACAAATTTTGCATAATCTCTCAAAATGCTAAACATAATTCTCGTGTTGTTCACAGTTAGTCCGAAACTTCCGTTTGGAATGGCACCATGGTCCAGTGGAAATTGAACACAAATTCGTCACCAGGATCATATCGCCGTTGAGGGTTAAAATGATTGATCTCGAATAGTGTTGCAGACAGCAATTCGGTATCCAGAAGTATTCCTTGTGAATTGTGATTTTGAATTAAGACGTCTCATTGTAAGCTGAGAAAGGTTTCATAAATATTTCGGACAAAACTCCGATGCCTCGCTTTCGGTAATATTCGAGATTTCTTCAACAAAATGTTCAAAAGGCAACATATTTGAGAGATCTTCATTCCGACATCAATTTTTGTTTCGTCTAGGAAATCTCATTTATGACGTCCCAAAGAAGTATTTTTTATGACTTCACGTACGTGCAATTCTGTCTCTGAAGCTTTTACACGCAATTCCAAGTAGCTCAATCCACAAATTCATTGAATAGTAATAATGAAACTTCTTCAAAATCCTATCAAATTACAGAGGAATTGAACCAGTTTCATGATCAGTGTTCGATGGGCTTTCGGATCGAACTCGTTGGAATCACAATGAAAGAAATGATGATTAAATTGATTGTATTAGGCGCATCATCTTCGTACATAATTTTCTGAATGAATGACGCACGTATGAGATACCGGTTAATAAATTCTCTAGAATAATTCAACAGAAACCAGAACTTTTACCAGAAACGTGGTATGAGTCATATTTTTGTTGGGATGGAAATGATCACGCATATGAATTGATCACGCAGATTTTAATTGGTGCAAGTTTTCGGATCTGATCTTGGTAAGAAATCCGGCGAGAAGATATTGTTTACAAATTATAGTAGAGCACGATATACATCTTCGTTTCAGTTTCATCGTATTGTTCCTGCTAGATGATATCTGACTATAAAATTACTGAAAATCTACTTTTATAAGTTGCACAGCTTCACCGAAACCGGCAACCCGCTTCACAGAATCTGCAGAGGAATATTTCCTGATTTCGAAGATGACTCCGTGATCATGAACTTCGGGAGCAGCGTCATTCAGTTTTGTTCAATCGAGCTGATCGATCGGTTCTACCGTTTTGATTTCTGCCGCTTCTTTACGTCGGGAGAAGGTGCTGAACAATAATATCACAAGCTGGCGCATCATCTGGTGGTTCGAGAGTTATGCCACTTTAAGAAAAAGTACATTTTCGAAGTATGTGAAGATGTGTACTTTCTTTTCCAGTAAATGGTAATGGCCGTGGGGGAGGACGACAAATTAGGAAAACGAAATAAAAAATACGGGTCTACTTGAATTCACCGAGAAAACATGTATATCATGTCCAAAACGTTTGAATTTTTCGTACCAATCTCGCTGGGCAAGAGGACATGGAACCGGCCAATACTCGGATTAGATAAAGTCGTATGAACGCCGTAACCGGCATTATCCGCCACTCGCTGTAGTGCGATAATGATATTATGGCGAGCGCGCAGTTTGTACACCCGGTAGTAACGACTGACACTCCGGTTGAATAACGTGTAAGAACGTAGTCCGGAATACACTGGGAGACTTCCTCTGTTGACAAATGTCTGAAGCTATATCAAATTAGTACGTTAGCGTTGAAAGTAGGGAAAACGGCGGGAACAAGGTGATCATTCGTACGGTGATATCGAAGTTTGATACTGCCATACCGGACCTTCAACAAAATAATAGCAAAAAGTTAGTATATGGTGAATATTGAATATTATTATACCGCATCCTGAAAATTGACCGCACGAAAAATGATATTTTCCTTAGTAAATTGTATATGACTAATAATGTCAATAATAAGTATCGTGAATGTCATAAACTGAGAAGCATGTTCGGAAAATTGTTACGGCCGATATTAGCGAGCCGCGAAACTGCGAAAGAAAGTAGAGATCGAAACGGGGCGTCTCAATGTTTCGTATGGTGCGTATGCAAAGTTTTCCGCATCGCCGCCCCGAGTGATCTCCATCTTCGCCAAAAACGCACGAAGGCTAGTTTCTGTTTCAGGAAGAAGTCAAGTAAAAATGCCACGGATTCGCGTGCCATGTAAATATGAAGGTTCGTAAATTCGTGAAAAAAGTGATCAATGCATTTCACGGTGAAAGTTTGAAATTTTAGTTATTCAATATTTTTTATATTTGTCGACTCATAAATCTTAAATTCTAAAATTAATCAAAAATTTGTTATTTCTCAAAATTTCAATTTCTCATAAATATTTTATTCAAAACGATTACAACTATGGAATCCCAAAATTAGCTGCCACTGATAAAATAGTTACAGAATCAGAACAAAACAACCTGGATAATTTCTTCAGGTTCGAAGAATTCACAGAAGACCCAAAACTATTGAAACTTTATACCGTCAACTTATTTGAATTCATTTTGAAATAAAAAGATTTCAAGTTTTCGCATCAGTTAAAATTCTCAAGTTTCAGATGTACCAATAAAAAAAAATACAAAAATGTTTTGAGAAAAAGATTTAGATTGAAACCAATTTTTCATAGGTTATCAAATCGGCTTCTCAAGACAAAGCTCACTATTCGAATGAAGCTTCACAGAACAATGTTATGCGACCAGTTATTCAACAAATGATGCTTTGAAACCTCTCTTGCATGCACTGGTTTGTTTCACTCATAGTGGCTTAGTATACAGGGTGTGACAAACAGGGTGAACCAACTCCACACGGTCGTCTTCCCCCTGAGTAATGAAACTTAATTCATCACGGAGCAGCTTTTGAATCAAGCAGACATTGCAGCTCATAATCGGTCTGATTTTTGAAAACTGAACGACGAAATTTCAAGCGAGTCAATGAATAAATTCAAATAATTTTCAATTGTCAACAACAAGTCCTCGGAATGTTTTGGGGCATTTCGCCCCTTTCTTCCGTAGTTCTTTCGATACATCCTCAATTTGGTTTTTTGCGAATTCCCAAGGCTACTGAACTCTTTTCTGTTCATCAATTTTGGAAGCGTAAGAGAAATTTCCAGTATTGCCCATTTCGCCCGCTCCTTCCCTACATACAGTCTAAGAGGATCTGAGGAAACTATAATAGCGGAAGCAGTCATGATGGCAATTCCTGTGTTAAAAGATCCCGCTCCGCCGTCATGATTGCTCTGCTCTTATAGTATGGATTTTCGAAGTCCATTGAGAGAGCGCGTTTTCAGAAATCTAAAATCAGAAGTCTCAATATCGAACAAACAGCTATTATCTAGAATGTGGGAAGAAATTTATTATCATGTTTCTCATCGAAATACTTGATGAATTTGGTGTAGCAGAGAATGAACAAATGGATTGACTCTTATTTGACGCTTACGATTTGATCCATACGATCCCACTCATACGATTTTACCCAAATCTACACAGAGTGACACGGTCAATTTCAGTTTTCAAATTTTCCAAATTACGACTGGGGTGAAAAAAGAATAGAAAAAAATGTTTTCCACATTTCTGTTAAAGGGGGCTATTCTGAGTCATCCACTAGGTTTATTCCGAATTTGTCCGATTTTTGAGATTGTTTGAGAATCCTCCTCCTCAATCAAGTCCGAAAATTCATAAAAGATAAACGGCTGAACAGAAAAATCGAAAAGAAGGTCCGGACGCATTTTTCATTGAGTTATAGATTGTTAAAAAATATCTAGAATGATTTCGAGATGGTCGGCGTTTAACGCTGGTCGAGTTGGCGTGGGATGCCTGCCGCATGCATACATACATCGTCGTCCAGTTTTTAAAAAATAGCACAACGATCAACTTCAACGATCAAGTTATAAGTGTATTGTATAGTATAGCTGTGTAAGGTGCATATATGTATACAGGGAATATCTTATCCACATGTCTCTATCATGAATTCAGTGCGTTTGCGATGGCCCCGGCTCTCACGCCTTTTATTTTGCCACGCTGGGTCATAATTTTTGATATGCTGCGTACCAAAAGGCTGATATTTATTCGAAGTCTTGTGAAACGATTATTCCAATCTCCCTTATGCATATTAGATTCATGTTGAATATAATACACAGACTATCCTTCATTTACCGATTTATTCGATAATCTCCATCTCTTTCAACGATCTCGAGCTATTTTAATTATTCACAATCCCGACGCCAAACGATCATCGCTCCAGCATAATTTCTAATGCCCTCTGCCTCTTCGAGTTGTTCATAAATTCTCCTCTTTCTTGTTTTATTACATCTTTTGTTCCACTCCATCGTGGATTGCACCGCAATTCAGACAATTGCTCTAACATCCACGATTACCGTGTTCATCAAATCGCTCGCTAACTTTGAAACGGTACGTTACAAATATTTCCATAGTTCATATTAAACAAATTGAAACATGAAAATATCAACTTCACCCCACTAGTATGCCCCGTACGAATTCTTGATACACAATCCCGGGCTTCCCTATTTCCGAACGCTGACATACTAAACTTTCATGGACTCAGAGAACAGAGTTTTCACAGCCATTGGTATTGATTATGTTGCAATTGAAGGATCGCCCACTAGTAACAATCATAACCGTGGGATATTAAAAATCGTTGCGTTGTTCAGATTCGCCGATGTGTAAAATATAGGATTCAATCGTAACTGCAACGTTTGTAGGGTTACCAAACAGTTTGACCTGAGATAACTCCAATAATTTTGTGATCATCCGGAATGTCTGTGATAACAGTTATACTACTATCGGATCAGACGATGTAGTCGGTTGGGAATGAAGCTCTATATCCAAGCGGGAAAAAATCTGTTGTGAGAGTATTGTATGGGGCAGTTTCTAAAAGCGTAGTATCTTTCTCGTCCAGTTATTATACACATATGTTTTCGACAAATTCCCCGCCATAGATATATATAACGCTCTAGGAATGTAGAAAATCGTACTTGCATTTTTCGAGGCTTCTGCCGTGGGTCAACTTCGACCGGTCACAAGTGCCATTGATAATGCGTGTAAGGATTCGAAATAATTCATACGTAATATATTCATCATCCGTTAACGATCAGGACATATCGTTTTCCACCGATAATATAGGGAACTTTTCCGTTCATCCGAAATACGTCCGAAATACATTTGAACTACTTTAACATATTTTTTCTATGTTTTCGGAATTCAACTTTTCCTGTGATGAAATCTCCGCAAGTTCTGATAGCGTTTGAAAATATTGTTATATTTTATTCGATTTTTTCGAATTTTGTCAGGTTTCAGAGTAATTATTTTTTTTTTAATCAACAAACCTTATGTCTCCGATACGACACGGGTAGAAGAACACTTGAAAAAATTGGCTATGTATTTTTTGACAAGAACTTGTGTACAGCCAATTATGGAGCAGATCTGAGATATGACCGCCAGATCTTGATCGAGTTGGCACGGAATGCCCCGTCTGAAGGATTGAAATAATCTTTACTCAATCTCCATAATCTTCGGAGTGGAACGCAATTTGAAAAATGTCAATATTCTGTAAATTATAGCAGCTAAGTGCGCTAAATAATCGTACTGCAATCTCGAACAGCTGGTCGCAGCTGAATGTGGCGAATGAGATAATTTGGTGCAAAAATTCATACATCAGGATTCGATATACGTGTAAAAATGTATTGCGTTTATGATTTCTTCGTGAACGCAAGATACTTTATGATGATTTTCCCACTGCTGTGGGGCGCAGCGCAGCCCGATATTTGAAAAATGATTGCAGATCTTTGTTTCTTGTGGAGAATGGATCAGTTCCATGACGACGATTGCACCATGTTCGACTCCAGTAAGGGAACTACGACCCGCCACGCGTTGAAATAGTCATAATGTAATTTATGTTTACGAGAAAACCGTGGATGCAATCAAATCTCTCTCATCGGATCAACATTGTTGTATTCTTTCACAATATTGTCAAACTGACCACATACAGCTGAGACTATCAGTGTCTGAGATAGCTTCAAGCTGCTGACTCATATAATTATTCTTTCGAAACGAAATATTCTCACTTTGCAATTTTTGCCTACTTTGAACTTCAGCATCAGAATGAAACACTCAACGTCGGAATTATTACTTCGCCGATTCGGCGTGTATCAAATTTCCCGTCATGTCTCCGTATAAGTTCTGAGTGCTTCACGATGAAAGAAGTCTTATTCTCTTCCGTCTTGCGATGGCAGGAAATTGGAAGAACAACGACACACGGAGGGCTATATTTCGAACACTTCTTGGTGTTCGCTGGAATAGTATAGACTAGCCATCGGAAGTTGTGGAGAGATGATAATGATGATGATTGTGGTCTATGATGATTTGACGCAGTGACCCTGTTATTCCGTGAATAATTTATGAACACTGAGGGTCCAGTGAAAGTTATAATTTCGTCGATTCCATAGCTCAATTGAACTCCGCGCCGCAATGATGCCCAGTGGATCATCAATGAGCAGATTTTCGCTCGCCTTCTCGCGTTTTCAAGTTGCTAGCCGAGGAACGAGTTCATCAGTAATGCCCGATACAAAGTCACGAGGAACTGTTGATCCAGATTGGGAAAATGCAAAATCCTACGAACTTATTCCTGGGCCTAAGCAACTTCTGGTTTTAGGAAATGTTCTGCGGTATCTTCCGTTTTTCGGTCAGTGAGATTTTCGTAAGTAAAAGAAGACTACACGAAGTTTGAATTCAGTCAAAGACGAGATGTTGAATCGTAGGCGAATATTGGAAGCAGTCGAGAGCAGAAGTAGTCACCCAGCTGCGTGAAAAATACGGGAATATTGTGAAACTGCGAGGAGTACCAGGGATGCCAACTACCGTGTTACTATTTGATCCAAATGACTTTGAAAAGATGTACCGAAATGAAGGTCAATGGCCGGGTAGGGTCGCTATGGAAACAGCAAAGTTATACCACGAGCGAAGAAGCGACTTTTACCAAGGCTGTAAATTCCTCAGTGCAAGGTTGGTATGGGCGAGAGTCGAGTTACGCATGCCTTACAGAAGTCTTCAACGATTACAATACATCATTATCACTTTTTTTTTTGAACGAAGAAATTGTCACTTCGTTCCATTCATTCATCAAAATGGAGGAAAATCTATGTTCGGTAACCGCATAAATTGTCAATTAGTGAATCCCATAATTTACAGCGACGGTAAACAATGGCACGATCGGCGGTCGAAGCTCAATCCACATTTGATGCATCCCCGAGCAATCCGACCCCACGTAGGACAAATCAACGATGTGGCGAGTGACTTTGTGGACAAAATTCGTGATATTCGAGATCCCGAGTCTCTAGAACTGCCGGCCAGTTTCAATAACGAAATAAACAAATGGGCTTTGGAATGTATGTATACAAATTCGGTACTTCTGCCGTCTTTAAGTTGAGAATGTAGTTTCTAATTACAGCAATTTGCGCAATCGGATTCGATCATCGGATGGGATGTCTCGAGCCAAATCTTGCTCCGGACTCAGAACCTCAACTTTTTATCGATACTATACACGTAATGTTCGACCTCATGTACAAACTCGAGATGGAACCTTCTTTATGGAAATTCTATGACACCCCAGACCTGAAGAATTACTTCCAAATTATGGACAATACAACAAGGTAGCGTCATTTTTATGGCCTAGTTAGTACTCAGGCTATTTATTGGCACGGAGCAGAACGGTCATTGAAATAACCGCAATTGTTTTCCGATGCGAGGAGTGACCGCGCTGACCGCTGAGAGGTCACGAACGTACGAACAATCAATTTTCCGACGAAATCTCGTCTTACACGAGTGTTGCGGCCAAAATGGTTCTATATGAGATTAGAGATGAGAAATTCTCTACAAAATAGCTACGATTCTTTTTCTTTCGTACGACCGATATTTTCGAAGCGGTAGCCGTTTGAAGTTGCGCGATTCTGCCCGCAATCATTCATTGGAAGAATCCAAACAGAGTGGTACCACTCCTCCTATTTTTACACAAAACCGGAACTTATAGGCATTACCGAACATTATGCGGTTGATTTTCAGCCCGTTCGTCATAATTTATTAACTGATCATTTTTTTCTGACGATCCTTGTTCTCCAGTCAGTTATCACGGGCTTTCATGGGGCTGGAATTGGTGGCCAGAGCTAGCGACCACGCACGGCGCGTGGTCGAGAGTCATTGCAGCCGGCACACATGCACAGCCGGGTCCTCAGCGGGCGATGCCGGCCTATACGAGAAGATTGCTCGTCAACTTACAATGCAAGTCCTTTCAGCGAACAAATTCAGCAAACTTGGTTTTTTATCCAGTTTAGCTTGGAGGCAACCGAAAATGAAGAATACGAGTGTTTTTAAATTCTTACATTTAGACTGATTTAGAGCCCCATAACGTGACTCCCAAGTGACTCTCAAACCCGCGCCGGGCGTGGCCGCCAGCTCTGGCCTAGCGAAGTGAAGTGGCGAGCTTTAATATAGCTTCTTCAGTTTCAACCGAAACCGACATTCGGTTTGCAATCAATCTTAATGATCAATCTAGATCACGAACCGGCTCTTGAATCAACCGCAACTATTATACAAACATACCACAAACGTGGCTTGAACTCTGTGATAATGTCGTGTTCCACAGGTACTCTTTACGCAAGTGAAGATCAGAATAACTATAATATGAAGCAACACAATCTACCAAGGTGGAGGGCTATGTTTTACTATTTTCAATTAGATCTCCAGTCATCTTCAATTATTCCTACTACAGAACATAGTAAGCCTCAGCACAGTAGGTAACTGAAATATCCAAGATGCTGCATCATTTTTGCGAGTTGTATCCCATGTAACGTTCTCTTATTGTGTGTCAAGTTTGAAGTTGAAGATTATGGATATTTCCTCGTTGTCAAGTTGAAGTTGGGGTGTAAATTAGTAATGCAGTAAATTCGTCGTTCAATCCGCGATCAGAGCCATAACAGCTTCCCTCGCGATGACACATTGGTAACACATTATTTAGGGGAAAAAACTTATTGTCGATTTCCTTGTAAAACTCGGTCATAGCGCGAAAGGAACTTGATAATGTATTTGGTATTGGAGCGAAAATTCAATCCTCCACTCTGTCGTGAAATGGATTGTAATTCCGTTCGTGAACCACGGTCGGTATTCCGACGTGTCCTCAATCGGAAAATGGTATAGACATGTCCACTGTTCGGCATTGTTTGTTCTGATCACAGCGTTGTTTTCCGTGTGCAGAAAATAGACAATTGTTTCATTAAATTACCGATTATTAGTATCACGCGCAAGTATGTGGATCTAGCGATGAAACGCCTTGCGAATAAACCAATCGGAGACATAGAGGACGCAAGCGTCATCGAGAAGCTGATCAGGATCGACGAAGAATCCGCTACGATCACGTTGACTGAAATGCTCGGGGCCGGAGTTGACACTGTGAGTGATTCTGCATGGGACAATGTCGACAAACATGATCAAAACTATTCCTTGAATATTCTTTCTCAACATTAGACGGGCAACTCTGCTGCCGCAGCAATGTACCAAATAGCGATGAACTCTGAGGTACAGGAAAAACTGCGGAAAGAAGCGCACGCGGTTCTACCAAGCAAGATGTCTCCCGTCACCCTGGACACTCTCAATAACATTCCATACCTGAAGGCTGTCATCAAAGAAAGTATGAGACTGATGCCTCTGTTTCCGGTAAATGTGAGGTCCGCGACTTCAGACATGGTTATCCGTGGCTACAGAATTCCCAAAGGCGTGAGTCGTTGTTTTCAACTCGAAAATTCAAGCTGAAATAACGAAGCTTGTTAGGAATCAATTAAACCTTTTACGCCAGGGAAACGTGACGATGCAGCACTTAGTCGCGTGCCGAGACCCCAGGAATTTTCCTGACCCAGATAAACTCATTCCTGAAAGATGGCTCAAAGAATCTTCGGGCACGATTTATTCCGCGAAAAATTCTAATCCCTTCGCATACATGCCGTTTGGTTTTGGACCTCGCACATGCCTTGGAAGACGTTTCGCGCAACTCGAGATGGAAACATTTTTAATCAAGGTTCGGCTTGGTGGATTTTCTTTAATGACAAATTTTGCATAATCTCTCAAAATGCTAAACATAATTCTCTTGTTGTTCACAGTTAGTCCGAAACTTCCGTTTGGAATGGCACCATGGTCCAGTGGAAATTGAACAGAAATTCGTCACCAGAATCATATCGCCGTTAAGGGTTAAAATGATTGATCTCGAATAGTGTTGCAGACAGCAATTCGATATCCAGAAGTATTCCTTGAGAATTGTGATTTTGAATTAAGACGTCTCATTGTAAGCCGAGAAAGATTTCATAAATATGTCGGACAAAACTCCGATGCCTCGCTTTCAGTAATATTCGAGATTTCTTCAACAAAATGTTCAAAAGGCAACATATTTGAGAGATCTTCATTCCGACATCAATTTTTGTTTCGTCTAGGAAATCTCATTTATGACGTCCCAAAGAAGTATTTTTTATGACTTCACGTACGTGCAATTCTGTCTCGGAAGCTTTTACACGCAATTCCAAGTAGCTCAATCCAGCAATTCATTGAATAGTAATCATGAAACTTCTTCAAAATCCTATCAAATTACAGTGGAATTGAACCAGTTTCATGATCAGTGTTCGATGGGCTTTCGGATCGAGCTCGTTGGAATCACAATGAAAGAAATGATGATTAAATTGAATGTATTAGGCGCATCATCTTCCTACATAATTTTCTGAATGAATGACGCATGTATTAGATACCGGTTAATAAATTCTCTAGAATAATTCAACAGAAACCAGAACTTTTACCAGAAACGTGGTATGAGTCATATTTTTGTTGGGATGGAAATGATCACGCATATGAATTGATCACGCAGATTTTAATTGGTGCAAGTTTTCGGATCTGATCTTGGTGAGAAATCCGGCGAGAAGATATTGTTTACAAATTATAGTAGAGCACGATATACATCTTCGTTTCAGTTTCATCGTATTGTTCCTGCTAGACGATATCTGACTATAAAATTACTGAAAATCTACTTTTACAAGTTGCACAGCTTCACCGAAACCGGCAACCCGCTTCACAGAATCTGCAGAGGAATATTTCCTGATTTCGAAGATGACTCCGTGATCATGAACTTCGGGAGCAGCGTCATTCAGTTCTGTTTAATCGAGCTGATCGATCGGTTCTACCGTTTTGATTTCTGCCGCTTCTTTACGTCGGGAGAAGGTGCTGAACAATAATATCACAAGCTGGCGCATCATCTGGTGGTTCGAGAGTTATGCCACTTTAAGAAAAAGTACATTTTCGAAGTATGTGAAGATGTGTACTTTCTTTTCCAGTA
Organism: Phymatocera aterrima; assembly: GCA_963170745.1. NCBI lineage: Eukaryota > Metazoa > Arthropoda > Insecta > Hymenoptera > Tenthredinidae > Phymatocera > Phymatocera aterrima. Next base: position 22,186,328 of record OY720660.1, read on the forward strand.
AATGGTAATGGCCGTGGGGGAGGACGACAAATTAGGAAAACGAAATAAAAAATACGGGTCTACTTGAATTCACCGAGAAAACATGTATATCATGTCCAAAACGTTTGAATTTTTCGTACCAATCTCGCTGGGCAAGAGGACATGGAACCGGCCAATACTCGGATTAGATAAAGTCGTATGAACGCCGTAACCGGCATTATCCGCCACTCGCTGTAGTGCGATAATGATATTATGGCGAGCGCGCAGTTTGTACACCCGGTAGTAACGACTGACACTCCGGTTGAATAACGTGTAAGAACGTAGTCCGGAATACACTGGGAGACTTCCTCTGTTGACAAATGTCTGAAGCTATATCAAATTAGTACGTTAGCGTTGAAAGTAGGGAAAACGGCGGGAACAAGGTGATCATTCGTACGGTGATATCGAAGTTTGATACTGCCATACCGGACCTTCAACAAAATAATAGCAAAAAGTTAGTATATGGTGAATATTGAATATTATTATACCGCATCCTGAAAATTGACCGCACGAAAAATGATATTTTCCTTAGTAAATTGTATATGACTAATAATGTCAATAATAAGTATCGTGAATGTCATAAACTGAGAAGCATGTTCGGAAAATTGTTACGGCCGATATTAGCGAGCCGCGAAACTGCGAAAGAAAGTAGAGATCGAAACGGGGCGTCTCAATGTTTCGTATGGTGCGTATGCAAAGTTTTCCGCATCGCCGCCCCGAGTGATCTCCATCTTCGCCAAAAACGCACGAAGGCTAGTTTCTGTTTCAGGAAGAAGTCAAGTAAAAATGCCACGGATTCGCGTGCCATGTAAATATGAAGGTTCGTAAATTCGTGAAAAAAGTGATCAATGCATTTCACGGTGAAAGTTTGAAATTTTAGTTATTCAATATTTTTTATATTTGTCGACTCATAAATCTTAAATTCTAAAATTAATCAAAAATTTGTTATTTCTCAAAATTTCAATTTCTCATAAATATTTTATTCAAAACGATTACAACTATGGAATCCCAAAATTAGCTGCCACTGATACAATAGTTACAGAATCAGAACAAAACAACCTGGATAATTTCTTCAGGTTCGAAGAATTCACAGAAGACCCAAAACTATTGAAACTTTATACCGTCAACTTATTTGAATTCATTTTGAAATAAAAAGATTTCAAGTTTTCGCATCAGTTAAAATTCTCAAGTTTCAGATGTACCAATAAAAAAAAATACAAAAATGTTTTGAGAAAAAGATTTAGATTGAAACCAATTTTTCATAGGTTATCAAATCGGCTTCTCAAGACAAAGCTCACTATTCGAATGAAGCTTCACAGAACAATGTTATGCGACCAGTTATTCAACAAATGATGCTTTGAAACCTCTCTTGCATGCACTGGTTTGTTTCACTCATAGTGGCTTAGTATACAGGGTGTGACAAACAGGGTGAACCAACTCCACACGGTCGTCTTCCCCCTGAGTAATGAAACTTAATTCATCACGGAGCAGCTTTTGAATCAAGCAGACATTGCAGCTCATAATCGGTCTGATTTTTGAAAACTGAACGACGAAATTTCAAGCGAGTCAATGAATAAATTCAAATAATTTTCAATTGTCAACAACAAGTCCTCGGAATGTTTTGGGGCATTTCGCCCCTTTCTTCCGTAGTTCTTTCGATACATCCTCAATTTGGTTTTTTGCGAATTCCCAAGGCTACTGAACTCTTTTCTGTTCATCAATTTTGGAAGCGTAAGAGAAATTTCCAGTATTGCCCATTTCGCCCGCTCCTTCCCTACATACAGTCTAAGAGGATCTGAGGAAACTATAATAGCGGAAGCAGTCATGATGGCAATTCCTGTGTTAAAAGATCCCGCTCCGCCGTCATGATTGCTCTGCTCTTATAGTATGGATTTTCGAAGTCCATTGAGAGAGCGCGTTTTCAGAAATCTAAAATCAGAAGTCTCAATATCGAACAAACAGCTATTATCTAGAATGTGGGAAGAAATTTATTATCATGTTTCTCATCGAAATACTTGATGAATTTGGTGTAGCAGAGAATGAACAAATGGATTGACTCTTATTTGACGCTTACGATTTGATCCATACGATCCCACTCATACGATTTTACCCAAATCTACACAGAGTGACACGGTCAATTTCAGTTTTCAAATTTTCCAAATTACGACTGGGGTGAAAAAAGAATAGAAAAAAATGTTTTCCACATTTCTGTTAAAGGGGGCTATTCTGAGTCATCCACTAGGTTTATTCCGAATTTGTCCGATTTTTGAGATTGTTTGAGAATCCTCCTCCTCAATCAAGTCCGAAAATTCATAAAAGATAAACGGCTGAACAGAAAAATCGAAAAGAAGGTCCGGACGCATTTTTCATTGAGTTATAGATTGTTAAAAAATATCTAGAATGATTTCGAGATGGTCGGCGTTTAACGCTGGTCGAGTTGGCGTGGGATGCCTGCCGCATGCATACATACATCGTCGTCCAGTTTTTAAAAAATAGCACAACGATCAACTTCAACGATCAAGTTATAAGTGTATTGTATAGTATAGCTGTGTAAGGTGCATATATGTATACAGGGAATATCTTATCCACATGTCTCTATCATGAATTCAGTGCGTTTGCGATGGCCCCGGCTCTCACGCCTTTTATTTTGCCACGCTGGGTCATAATTTTTGATATGCTGCGTACCAAAAGGCTGATATTTATTCGAAGTCTTGTGAAACGATTATTCCAATCTCCCTTATGCATATTAGATTCATGTTGAATATAATACACAGACTATCCTTCATTTACCGATTTATTCGATAATCTCCATCTCTTTCAACGATCTCGAGCTATTTTAATTATTCACAATCCCGACGCCAAACGATCATCGCTCCAGCATAATTTCTAATGCCCTCTGCCTCTTCGAGTTGTTCATAAATTCTCCTCTTTCTTGTTTTATTACATCTTTTGTTCCACTCCATCGTGGATTGCACCGCAATTCAGACAATTGCTCTAACATCCACGATTACCGTGTTCATCAAATCGCTCGCTAACTTTGAAACGGTACGTTACAAATATTTCCATAGTTCATATTAAACAAATTGAAACATGAAAATATCAACTTCACCCCACTAGTATGCCCCGTACGAATTCTTGATACACAATCCCGGGCTTCCCTATTTCCGAACGCTGACATACTAAACTTTCATGGACTCAGAGAACAGAGTTTTCACAGCCATTGGTATTGATTATGTTGCAATTGAAGGATCGCCCACTAGTAACAATCATAACCGTGGGATATTAAAAATCGTTGCGTTGTTCAGATTCGCCGATGTGTAAAATATAGGATTCAATCGTAACTGCAACGTTTGTAGGGTTACCAAACAGTTTGACCTGAGATAACTCCAATAATTTTGTGATCATCCGGAATGTCTGTGATAACAGTTATACTACTATCGGATCAGACGATGTAGTCGGTTGGGAATGAAGCTCTATATCCAAGCGGGAAAAAATCTGTTGTGAGAGTATTGTATGGGGCAGTTTCTAAAAGCGTAGTATCTTTCTCGTCCAGTTATTATACACATATGTTTTCGACAAATTCCCCGCCATAGATATATATAACGCTCTAGGAATGTAGAAAATCGTACTTGCATTTTTCGAGGCTTCTGCCGTGGGTCAACTTCGACCGGTCACAAGTGCCATTGATAATGCGTGTAAGGATTCGAAATAATTCATACGTAATATATTCATCATCCGTTAACGATCAGGACATATCGTTTTCCACCGATAATATAGGGAACTTTTCCGTTCATCCGAAATACGTCCGAAATACATTTGAACTACTTTAACATATTTTTTCTATGTTTTCGGAATTCAACTTTTCCTGTGATGAAATCTCCGCAAGTTCTGATAGCGTTTGAAAATATTGTTATATTTTATTCGATTTTTTCGAATTTTGTCAGGTTTCAGAGTAATTATTTTTTTTTTAATCAACAAACCTTATGTCTCCGATACGACACGGGTAGAAGAACACTTGAAAAAATTGGCTATGTATTTTTTGACAAGAACTTGTGTACAGCCAATTATGGAGCAGATCTGAGATATGACCGCCAGATCTTGATCGAGTTGGCACGGAATGCCCCGTCTGAAGGATTGAAATAATCTTTACTCAATCTCCATAATCTTCGGAGTGGAACGCAATTTGAAAAATGTCAATATTCTGTAAATTATAGCAGCTAAGTGCGCTAAATAATCGTACTGCAATCTCGAACAGCTGGTCGCAGCTGAATGTGGCGAATGAGATAATTTGGTGCAAAAATTCATACATCAGGATTCGATATACGTGTAAAAATGTATTGCGTTTATGATTTCTTCGTGAACGCAAGATACTTTATGATGATTTTCCCACTGCTGTGGGGCGCAGCGCAGCCCGATATTTGAAAAATGATTGCAGATCTTTGTTTCTTGTGGAGAATGGATCAGTTCCATGACGACGATTGCACCATGTTCGACTCCAGTAAGGGAACTACGACCCGCCACGCGTTGAAATAGTCATAATGTAATTTATGTTTACGAGAAAACCGTGGATGCAATCAAATCTCTCTCATCGGATCAACATTGTTGTATTCTTTCACAATATTGTCAAACTGACCACATACAGCTGAGACTATCAGTGTCTGAGATAGCTTCAAGCTGCTGACTCATATAATTATTCTTTCGAAACGAAATATTCTCACTTTGCAATTTTTGCCTACTTTGAACTTCAGCATCAGAATGAAACACTCAACGTCGGAATTATTACTTCGCCGATTCGGCGTGTATCAAATTTCCCGTCATGTCTCCGTATAAGTTCTGAGTGCTTCACGATGAAAGAAGTCTTATTCTCTTCCGTCTTGCGATGGCAGGAAATTGGAAGAACAACGACACACGGAGGGCTATATTTCGAACACTTCTTGGTGTTCGCTGGAATAGTATAGACTAGCCATCGGAAGTTGTGGAGAGATGATAATGATGATGATTGTGGTCTATGATGATTTGACGCAGTGACCCTGTTATTCCGTGAATAATTTATGAACACTGAGGGTCCAGTGAAAGTTATAATTTCGTCGATTCCATAGCTCAATTGAACTCCGCGCCGCAATGATGCCCAGTGGATCATCAATGAGCAGATTTTCGCTCGCCTTCTCGCGTTTTCAAGTTGCTAGCCGAGGAACGAGTTCATCAGTAATGCCCGATACAAAGTCACGAGGAACTGTTGATCCAGATTGGGAAAATGCAAAATCCTACGAACTTATTCCTGGGCCTAAGCAACTTCTGGTTTTAGGAAATGTTCTGCGGTATCTTCCGTTTTTCGGTCAGTGAGATTTTCGTAAGTAAAAGAAGACTACACGAAGTTTGAATTCAGTCAAAGACGAGATGTTGAATCGTAGGCGAATATTGGAAGCAGTCGAGAGCAGAAGTAGTCACCCAGCTGCGTGAAAAATACGGGAATATTGTGAAACTGCGAGGAGTACCAGGGATGCCAACTACCGTGTTACTATTTGATCCAAATGACTTTGAAAAGATGTACCGAAATGAAGGTCAATGGCCGGGTAGGGTCGCTATGGAAACAGCAAAGTTATACCACGAGCGAAGAAGCGACTTTTACCAAGGCTGTAAATTCCTCAGTGCAAGGTTGGTATGGGCGAGAGTCGAGTTACGCATGCTTTACAGAAGTCTTCAACGATTACAATACATCATTATCACTTTTTTTTTTGAACGAAGAAATTGTCACTTCGTTCCATTCATTCATCAAAATGGAGGAAAATCTATGTTCGGTAACCGCATAAATTGTCAATTAGTGAATCCCATAATTTACAGCGACGGTAAACAATGGCACGATCGGCGGTCGAAGCTCAATCCACATTTGATGCATCCCCGAGCAATCCGACCCCACGTAGGACAAATCAACGATGTGGCGAGTGACTTTGTGGACAAAATTCGTAATATTCGAGATCCCGAGTCTCTAGAACTGCCAGCCAGTTTCAATAACGAAATAAACAAATGGGCGTTGGAATGTATGTATACAACTTTGGTACTTCTGCCGTCTTTCAGTTGAGAATGTAGTTTCTAATTACAGCAATTTGCGCAATCGGATTCGATCATCGGATGGGATGCCTCGAGCCAAATCTTGCTCCGGACTCAGAACCTCAACTTTTTATCGATAGCATACACGTCATGTTCGACCTCATGTACAAACTCGAGATGGAACCTTCTTTATGGAAATTCTATGACACCCCAGACCTGAAGAATTACTTCCAAGTTATGGACAATACAACAAGGTAGCGTCATTTTTATGGCCTAGTTAGCACTCAGGCTATTTATTGGCACGGAGCAGAACGGTCATTGGAACAACCGCAATTGTTTTCCGATGCGAGAAGTGACCGCGCTGACCTTCGTGAGGTCACGAACGTACGAACAATCAATTTTCCGACGAAATCTCGTCTTGCACGAGTGTTGCGGCCAAAATGGTTCTATATGAGATTAGAGATGAGAAATTCCCTACAAAATAGCTACGATTCTTTTTCTTTCGTACGACCGATATTTTCGAAGCGGTAGCCGTTTGAAGTTGAGCGATTCTGCCCGCAATCATTCATTGGAATAATTCAAATAGAGTGGTACCACTCCTCCTATTTTTACACAAAACCGGAACTTATGGGCATTACCGAACATTATGCGGTTGATTTTCAGCCCGTTCGTCATAATTTATTGACTGATCATTTTTTTCTGACGATCCTTGTTTTTCGGTCAGTTATCATGGGCTTTCATGGGGCTGGAACTGGTGGCCAGAGCTAGCGACCACGCATGGCGCGTGGTCGAGAGTCGTTGCAGCCGGCACACACAGCCAGGTCCTCAGCGGGCGATGCCGGCCTATACGAGAAGATTGCTCTTTAACTTACAATGCAAGTCCTTTCAGCGAACAAATTCAGCAAACCTGGTTTTTTATCCAGTTTAGCTTGGAGGCGACCGAAAATGACGAATACGAGTGTTTTTAAATTCTTACATTTAGACTGAGAGAGTCCCATAACGTGACTCCCAAGTGACTCACTGACTCTCAACCCCGCGCCGGGCGTGGCCGCCAGCTCTGGCCTAGCGAAGTGAAGTGGCGAGCTTTAATATAGCTTCTTCAGTTTCAACCGAAACCGATATTCGGTTCGCAATCAATCTTAATGATTAATCTAGATCACGAACCGGCTCTTGAATCAACCGCAGCTATTGTACAAACATACCACAAACGCGGGTTGAACTCTGTGATAATGCCGTGTTCCACAGGTACTTTCTACTCAAGTGAAGATCAGAATAACTTCAATATGAAGCAACACAATCTACTAAGGTGAAGGGCTATGTTCTACTGTTTTTAATTAGATCTCCAGTCATCTGCAATCATTCGTACTACAGAACATAGTAAGCTTCAGCTCCATATCATATCCAAGATGCTGCAGCATAATTTTTGCGAGTTGTATCCCATGTAACGTTCTCTTATTGTGTGTCAAGTTGAAGTTAGGGAGTAAATTAGTAATGTAGTAAATCCGTCGTTCAATCCGCGATCAGAGCCACGACAGCTTCCCTCGCGTCGACACATTGGTAACACATTATTTAGCAGAAAAAACTTTTTGTCGATTTCCTTGTAAAACTCGGTCATAGCGCGAACGGAACTTGATAATGTATCCGGTATTAGAGCGAAAATTCAATCCTCCGCTCTGTCGTGAAATGGATTGTAATTCCGTTCGTGAACCACGGTCGGTATTCCGACGTGTCCTCAATCGGAAAATGGTATAAACATGTTCACTGTTCGGCATTGGTTGTTCCGATCACAGCGTTGTTTTCCTTGCGCAGAAAATAGACAATTGTTTCATTAAATTATCATTCATCAGTATCACGCACAAGTACGTGAATCTAGCGAAGAAACGTCTCGCGAATAAACCAATCGGAGACATAGGGGACGCAAGTGTTATTGAGAAACTGATCAGTGTTGACGAACGGACTGCTACAATCACGTTGATTGAAATGATAGGGGCCGGAGTTGATACTGTGAGTCATCCTACATGAGCAAATTCCGAAAAAATATAGCAAATACTAGTTCATGAATATTCTTTTTCAATATTAGACCGCGAACTCCGCTGCCGTAGCGATATACCAAATAGCGTTGAACTCCGAGGTACAGGAAAAACTGAGGAAAGAAGCGTACGAGGTTCTACCAAGCAAGACGTCTCCCGTCACCGTGGACACTCTCGATAACATTCCATACCTGAAGGCTGTCATCAAAGAAAGTATGAGACTGATGCCTCTGTTTCCGGGAAATGCGAGGCGCACGACTTCAGACATTGTTATCCGTGGCTACAGAATTCCGAAAAGCGTGAGTCGCCGTTTCCAACTCGTATATTTGAGCTTCCTTTCAATAATGTAGCTTGTTGGAAATCAATTAAATCTATTCCGCCAGGTAAACGTGATAATGCATCACGCAGTCGCGGGCTACGACTCCCAGAGTTTTCCTGATCCAGAGAAATTCATTCCCGAAAGATGGCTGAAAGAATCTTCGGACACGATTTATTCCGCGAAAAATGCTCATCCCTTCGCATACATGCCGTTTGGTTTTGGACCTCGCACATGCATTGGAAGACGTTTCGCGCAACTTGAGATGGAAACGCTTTTAATCAAGGTTCGGCTTGCTTGATTTTCTTCAATGACTAATTACTCCAAAAGCTGAACATAATTTCCGTTTTCTTTACAGTTAGTCCGAAACTTCCGTTTGGAATGGCACCATGGTCCAGTGGAAATGGAACACAAATTCGTCACCAAGATTATATCACCATTGAGGGTTAGAATGATTGATAACGAATAACTTCTCAGACAGCAATTTGATATCCTATTCCTCGTGAATTGTGATTTGCAATCAAGACATCTCTATGCAACTAAAGAATGTTTCCGCAAATGATTCAGAAAGAACTCTGATGCACACTTTTGGAAACATTCAGTATTCATTCAACAGGATGTTCAGAAGACAACATATTTGAGACATTTCTATTTGGACACCATAATTTTTTTTTCCAACAGTTCTCATTCACGACGTCTCAAAGACGTCTTTTTATGACTTTGCGTACATGCAATTCCGTTTCGAAAACTTTCACCAACAATTCCTAACAGCTCAATCCACAAATTCATTGAATAGTAATTGAAAAACTCATGAGAAAAGGTCTTAATCACTACAGCCGAGTCAATGGTTCAGATAACTGCCCTCAACAGAGGCTTACAACTGGACTAGGCTATGATGCCTCGTTCGTTTTCGCAAATCTTACAAAATCGAGTGTCAAAGTAGTTGTTTGCAGATAATCTCATTCGAAAGTAGTTCGTCGAACTAGAAATGTAATACAGCCAAAGTGGTTTCTCGAAAATCGCCCATTGCAAACTTTCGTTAAAGTACAGTACTTCAATGCTCTTACACAAGTCAAAATAGTATCGATACGTCAATAAGAAGAAATGAAAAAGAGTCCAATAAGAAGTTCAAAGTTTTGATAAATTATGTTACACTAACGGCGCGGCAAATAATTTTCATTTTTCTATGTGTATTCTATAAGTTCGGTTTTTAAAACGTATCAGATTTCCATCGAGTGCCTCCATTGCGTTTTGATTTCAATCGATAAAATTCGTGTGTAAATTTATGTTCACCATAAGAGCTTGTGTTAAATTTACAAAATTTTGGTATCGTTTTTCACAAAATTTGGGTGGTCAATTTTAATCGAAATAGGCTCGTATGATTTATATTTAATCAAAGAACTATCAAGAGAAGTTTCGTCAAACACGTACCAACTACCTCAACTTCAATATGGATAATTATAAGACTGGTTCAACATCCCAACAAATCATAGAGGCATTGAGCAAGTTTCATGATCAGTGTTCAACGAACTTTCAGATCGAGCTAGTTGGAATCACAATGGAAGAAATCATGATTGAATTAAATTTATCAAGCTCACCATTTTCGTAAATTCTTTTTTTCTTTACGCGACGCATATTGGATGGATGCTAATAAATTTCCCAGGTTCATTCAACAGAGACACGAAGACATTATAATTACAATTTAACTCATGTATTTTTACGAGAAACGATATGAGTCATATTTTGATTGGAACGGAAATGATCCCACATATTTATCCAAGCAGATTTTCATCGGTGAAACTTTTTCGAATATAATCATGGCGAAAAAACCAGGGGAGAAAATATGGCTCGCAAATTATAGTCAAACGAAGTATAAGTTTTTATTTTTGTTTTAATAAATTATTCTTGTTAGATGACATCTGACTCTGAAGTTGACAAGAATATACTTTTCACGAGTCAAACTGCGAATCCGAGAAACCCGAGTGGTTGGGTCTTTGACAGGCGTTAAGTTAGTTGCGTAACATGGAAAAAATACGAATCGACTGAAATGAATCAATCTGTCTTAAAACGGTCTACCTATCGATGAACCTAATTTTTGATCCGTCTTTGCAAAGCCCTATACAGGCACCACGCGACTACCTGAACTCCTCCTTCTTTCTCGATGATGGATAGAATACAGGATTATGTATCATGCACAAACGAAAGATTGTATAATTTGGAATTAGGCTGGTGAAATCAAAGTATATTCTGTAAGCGATTTGTGAATGAAAGATTATCAAAATCAAGTAGGGATTATAACAATGTGAAAATCACAAATGACACGAAAACGGACTCTCTTCCTCTCTCTCACGTAACTATATAATACGGAAAATTGCCATCGGATACATGTACGTGACGTACAAAATCGGTCAAACTCTAGTTGGAGCAACCAGTTAGCATAAGGATTGAAGATTTGAGTTTCGGTTCGGAATTAACAATAGTCAATGATCAATAATTTATGTTGCAATCGGATTGTACAGTACGTCAGTTTTTCGAGTCACCGAGACTTTTGATGCCGTCACTTATTCACATCATCCAAACACCAACTCTAGCTCTGCATATACGTAACTCGGGCTCACACCGAGGCTCTATGCGATTTGACAGACGTTAGCACAAACTGAAGTATCTAAAAGCTTTCCAGTAAAAATCATCAATTTTTGTTCGATTCATTTTCCTGCCTGAAAAATTATTACTTCGGGTGAACCACCCAGATATTGCCATAGACGACGCATTGTAGGAGGAGCGGAGTGGAATGGTTCCGCTGGTATGTAACGGCAGTTTTCGATCTCGCTGTCTCTTACGGAATACGAATAGCAAAGATTTGTTCACAGAAAAGCACACACGAATTCGGAATGAAGACGTTAGATTCATTCCTCATTCGGCATTCAATTATGTTTTCCTGAATTGGACACGTCATTGACTAATTCACCGCTCTAGGCTGTTGGGGCCTAACCCTTCGACCTACTTCTATCACCTTCTAGGGACGTTCGAAGCGGCTGCAAACCGAGGATGAACGAGTATTTTAGGTGTGAACCACCCGGAAAGCCTTGAAGCTTCCACAAAAGCGTTATTTTTTTAGCCCAAATCGCGATTAGTGAAGACGAATCAAACACTTGTTTTAATGTCCTCGTAATTGCACTCAGTTTTCGACTGACGAAAATGATCCTGACTCATTCCAATTTCCGGTGTCGAAGGGTCAATCAAGAGCGACCACCGAATTGGGCTGATATCAATGTCATAATCGCTGTTATTGGCCAAATACTTGAATCGACCCCAAACATTGTCCTGTGTACTTCAATGTTCCTAATTCAGAAAATTCTTAAAAGAATTCTCATATCGAGGAAAATTATTCCCGAGAACTTCAACAGCTTGAGACGTGAAAAATCCTGCTACGATAACTGACCAGATCTCCGGCTTGAATTATACATTGCTAGGTCACAAGGTCTTCAGTCCGGAGTCCTTTTCATTGATGTACATCAGGGCGCATACGACACCGTCAGTATTTGACTGCTATTGGAGAAAATGAAAACCTTCGAGATGCCGAGTTCGATACTAGAGCTGTTACGATAAATGTTATCATCCAGAAAATGATATGGGTCTTCCGAAGGCATACCGATTGGCTGTAAAAGCACGAAGAAAGGCTCACCCGAACAAAGCTCAATTCTCCCTGCTTCATGACTTAACCTATATTCGCATGACTTGATACAGAATCTTTAGAGTGCTATTAACTTTCCGTCTTTTACGGATGATCTCAGAATAAGCGCACTCGCTAGTGATTATAGACACGGTGGTCAGACCGAATGAAACAAACCTTAGTATAGGATTTACTCAACTGAATCATTGCTTCTCAATTACGATATGGTCATGTATACACCGAATCGATTCGATGCGAACCAAGTGATGTCACCGAAACAAGGCGCCAAACTACTCAACATAATGTAATCTACTCCAAAAGTTAAATGGAGATTGTCTCTGAATCTTGGAGCATTCGAAAAATGCAGTCTTCAGTATAGATATGAACGTCGTTCTTTTAGCCATCAAAGATGCAATTACCGATCGGATGCAAATCCATGAAAATATCCTGATATGTACCGATTCTTCTGTGTGCGCGATCTCGACAAATTAGGCCTTGATTCAGGGATGACTGGAACTGGCGCAGATATTGAAAAACTGTTACAAACAGAGAGACTCGCCGGAGAGATATCTCCATAGTTTGGATACCTGCGCATGTTGAGACTGAAAATGAAGGGGTAGATGGATATTTTCATATTTTTATAGATATTTTCAGCCAATACGACAGTGAAAAATAAAATTATACGACAGCTGTGGTGTTTGCGCTGAGGCGCGCGTCATCGATATTGAGAATCGCTGATAAATAAATATAATTAATAATCTCAGCGACATTCATGTGTTCAATCAACGCCGGAGCGCAATTCGTTATACTCCCAAGGAAGACTTCATACTCATCCCAAAAATGATTAGAGCTTTTACGGAGTTCGCTGCACCAAATTCACCGCTAAAACACGCAAAATGTCGTCTCGACTGCCCCCCCCCCCCCCCCCCCCCCCCCCCCCTAAAAGATCCTTAATATCTGCTGTATTGTTGGAGGCGATTTTGAGACAACAAACGGACGATGATGTGCAAAGCGGGATCTAGTAGACGCGTGAAAAGAAAAGGAAAACAGGAGCTCGTTTCCCAGGCGTCATCTTCTCGTTCCTTCGTTATAAATCTGACATTTTCAATCCATTCCGTTTGCACTGATTCATGCTCAACTGCAATTCTATATCCTCGGGGTACAAGACGTCCTCACCGGTTGATCTCGATGACTATTTTCAACGATTGTAAGAGCCCTCCTGCAAGTAATCTATGGAAATGAATCAAATAAATAGTCGAAAATCCCACATTTTGAAAGTTACCGTAGGAAACTTGAGGAGCCTTTATCGTGATTGCTCGAAGAAATGCCTCCTAGACGCGGAAACGGAGCTGACGCTGGTGCCGGAAATAACTCACGGCGAAAAAACAGACGGAAGGATCCAATTTACAACGCCTACATCCGCAAGGTTATGAATCATGTAAAAATCTTGCAAAAATTTGATGTTTTCATTGACGATGCCATTTTCAACCGAGCAGATCAATTGAGTCCACGAATTTGAATCATTCCGATGAAAGATAGACCATAATTCTCACATCCTCACACGATCAGAGAAATAATCGATAATTCTTATGCAACCGCTTCGCCGCGCAGGTACTCAGAGAAGTTCACAACGGAACAGGAATCTCTGGCAAAGCGATGGAGATCATGAACAGCTTCATGGACGACATGTTCAGTCGCATTGCTGGGGAAGCTTCGCGTCTTGCGAGGTACAATAGAAAGCCGACTATGACAGCGAGGGAAGTTCAAACCGCGGTGAAACTTTTGGTGCCAGGAGATTTGGGAAAATATGCTATTTCGGAGGGCGCTAAAGCCATCATGAAATACAGCATTTCCAAAAGCGGGTGCACCGCGTGAGGCGTCTACAATGAAAATAAGGAGTTAGGAAAATGTCTTCTTAAATTTTTGTGTGTCCATTTTTTTTTGGGAACTTTTCGTGTCTTCCTATTCATGTTTCTTGTATCCACGCTTTTGCACTTTTCGGTACGAATAGACATCGAATAATAAACGTATACATATTTCATAAAATGACCTCAATGAAATCCCTCCGTTGCTGAACTTTTTCCTGCTGTTCCCTGATTATTTATCATAGCAATAGCTTTCTGGAAGTGAACTAAGTTATTAATTATAATAATGGCAATCCCGTAGCGAAAAATGGAGATAAATAGCTGCCGTTGCTGCTCTTGCCGGTGTCGGCATAACAAGCAGATTTGAAAAGATTTCAAAAATTACGACTGTGCAGCTGTTTTTAGTATAGGTTGGGAACGAGAGATCGTTAAATTAAGCCCATTATTTCCGCCAGTCAGAAAACGTCCTCGTCGTTACAAGAGAGAAAATTATGACCGTGCGATAGTTGTACTAAAAATATTTCACAATATATATATTGTTTCTACCAAAGAGAATTACAATTATTGTAATCTTAATTTCTTTCCTCATGTTTCATTATGAATTATTGTTATGATATCTTTCTGTTTCGGTTTTGTCTTCTCCTTCTGGTCCGTCACACACGCGACAGAAGTCCAAATTCACGGCCGTGACGAAGATTCGTATCCATTATACTTACGCTTGTTCTATTCATTTTTTTATTTTTTATTCACGCGGCGTCATCATTCTTACGCAATGCGGAATTTTCTGGCGCGGGCTCACGTAGAGCGTGGAAAATTCGAACGGGAACTTATGCGTCTCGTATCTTAACAGAATTTCGAATCGTAAGAATAAAACGAGAATGGAACAAACCGGAGCAAGACAAAATTAAAGACTTTCCGTTTTCTATTCCACTCATATTATCTTTCGCGGTAAGATAATCGGGCAACGAATTTTCCGCTCATTGGTTACTTCCGAATTGCGTGAAGATCAGGTCAAAAGTTGCGCGACGCATGGGCAGAAACTAAACGGTCAGAATTCATCTATTGATAAACGTAAAGCTTCATAAGACATGAACCATAAGCCGCATGCCATGAGCCGAGAATGCAGAAGCCATGGCTTTCGCATCTTTCCTTACGGCTTATGGAGCTCCTATGGCTTATGACTCAGGCGAGCCAGCCTTCGAACAGTTTGTTGATACGCTCGAGTTAACATACCATATATGTATATACGTGTACGTATAAAGTACCTGTAACTAGTAGTCTAAATTTAACGGAACGTTGGCGACGCAGCGCTAAATTTTAATTCCAATTTTTGTTGTTTTTTTTTTTTTATTTTGTTACAAAAGTAGTGAATTCTGATTTCTCACAGAATACTATGATATCTACTGTACTGTAGGTATTGGTATGGAAATATGTGTATCTCTGTTATTTGGTATGTAAAACTATGTAAAAAAATTTTTCAGAACGGAACCGCGCGATTGCCAGGAACCTTGAGACTTCAGTCCTATGTATGTATGTACATATGTATGTGCGAACTGCATCTTGATGTATACAATTTTTATAACCAAGACGTTGCTCCTAATTGGGTGCAGTAAATATGGTATAAAATGTGCGATAAATAAATCAGTTCCACGCCGCGTTAATTGGACATAAATGTAATTGAATTGAAGACACAATCCGAATACATTTTGAAGAGATACCTACATCTGAGTATCTATGTACCTCGACTATACCTACTTATCCCACTAGCTACAGGGTGTAGTTACGAATTGGCGCGTAACGTGCGTTCCTAATCTACTGCAGCCCAGGTTATTGGTATGAAAATAATCACAACGATTAGATTACGGGCAGCAAAATTGAAATTCGGCCATTTAATTCAAGAATCGGTAGCTGAGTATTTTAACGCTTGAGAAATGATTCTGTTTCTTCTTTTCAGCTCTGAATCATAAATGGGATTCTTGAATCGGAAGTCCATACTCATACTATACTGGGCGGATGTGAAATGGCTCGGCCGATTAGTATACTAGCGGATTACGCGTAAAAAAAACGTGTTGGAAATTTGATCACCAAATTTTATTGATTGGTCATAGATCTCCTCTGTAATAGCTGATGGGAATGTGGCGAATCTGGCGCGTTGTATGAGCGGAAAAGCTCGTCGGCGAGCCCCGCGCGTGTCGTATGCGCGCCTCGCACCGTAGCGTCGCTAGGCAGGCTCACCGATCAGCGCCTGCCCAACGGATCCCTCTGATTGGCTGCTATCTGCCTAACCATTACAAGAAATCTGTGACCAGTCGAAAATTACGGTGAAGAAATTTCGAGTACGTTTTTCACAAGGAGTCCGCCGGTACCAGCCCGGCGCGCCATTTCAGATTCACTCCGTACGTATACCTGGCGCACGAATACGCATAGATATGACACGGCGGAACAACGCGCGTTTCGTTATTCCACGTGGGCGGAGCACCTGTGCGCGGATATACGGTCGGAATTACGAAAAACACGAAGTACGAGAAAATACGAGAAACGAGAAGAGGAGAGAAGAGAGGAAGTCGAGTCCACTGTCTCGCATTCGTAGCAGGCGCGTGCCTACGCCACGTTTGCGGCGTATCAAGACGACCGCAATTACCGGGCATTCGAAATTCGATTCATCATCAGGAACAATCTTTGCGTTTCTCATGGACGACGACGAAGAGCCGTGTCCCGCGGAGCGAGTATAGGTCATACGCGCGTCCCACTTGCCGCTGGAAGTGTTTACTTCTTTCTTTCTTTCTTCCTTTCTTCTCTTCTTTATTTTTTGTCGTCTTTTTTCGTTTCCATTCTATGCGATTCTTTTTTCTTCTGCTCTATTGTCCTTTGTTCTATCCATGCAAACACCATCGTCGTTCAAATTCATGTACCTCTACCGATAGACGTATTATACATATACATATTATACCTATGTTTCGTATATTTCGTACAATGCCTATCCCGTACGTCCTCTCTGCACAGAGTCTCTACATTATATCTACCAGTGCAGGAGAAAATCTTGAGAAAAAAAGTCAAATTATCATTACATATATTGTACTACTGACAGCAGCATGTATGTGTCTGCCTACTGCATACTTGATAGGTACAGGTAACGGAGTAAGAAATTTACAAATCAAATTTTCTCCCGCAGGACACGTATGATTATAGTTGAAATTTTTGCGCCACTCCGCTCCGTGACGCAGAGTGAAATCTGACTCCTAATAAACACCGAAAATTCATACTTTGACAAATTTAGAGAGATCATAATACACATATATCACATATATTCTTCACAATTTTTTTTCCATCTTTGTATACCCCGCATAGAAATCTAAGCGCTCCAAAAACGCAAAGAGAGAGATAAAAAGACGTGATTCATTGCTTATTAATATAGGATACGCTGCGAAACTGGAATAATATATCATCGCAGAGTTACTAAAATTATGAATTCTTAGCGGGGCACTCAGGCTACGGGATAAATATTGTACCCATGTGCCTTGTATACCTATATACTAATATACCTACTAATATACATTTATGAAATATTGCGTTAGCACGGTTCTTCGAGCTGCTGTGCAGCCGTCTCCTGATTTCAGATAAGCAAATATGAAACGGCCCTTCATCACACGATTCACGACGACCACTGTGTGACTCCACATGACGTAAAAAACACAAATACGAGTATAATTCCGCCGAGACGGAGAATATGTAGAAGATTTGGGTCTCTAATTTTTCCATCGCTGATTCCATTCGATGTATACTCATACCAGCTATAGCGAGCGGAAAAAATCGCGTACCAAAAAGATTTCTTCAGTCATCTGCACCACACGAGCTTCGTTCCTCCGAACGAAAGCTCTGCCCCTGCCCCCCCCCCCCCCCCCCCCGCCTTTCGCTCGCCGAAAGGTCGATACTAATTTTCACGGTTTTCTACGGCGAATTTGTGCCGTCGCGGTCGCGGGGATGGCCGCGGCTGTAAGTTGTACCTATTGCGATGAGTAATAATTTACATTAATTGGCTGATCTCCGATGGACCGTAACGAAAAGTCTACAGATTTCGGAAAAGAATTGATGAGGAGGTTTTCGATACCGTTTATAACAGCTAGGATACCTCGTTGAGGATCTCGGCGTGAATTCTGGGTCACTCAGCTGTGTGTGTATAATAAAAATCTCAGTTTCGTTTGCAATTTATATGTGCAGCATATTTCCAGTCTGAATACCGCAGAGAGGTAGGCACAGGTAAGTAGATAGGTACTAATCTGAACACGAGCTTCCGTAACATCTCTTCCTGGTATGTGGTACAATGCGATGTATCTTTACCTTGGGATATAGTTGCACGCGCTCGCAATTAGCTCTTGAATTCTTAATAAGCTTACGCTCGTCTCTAATTAACTTTACGAGAGTCACACCATCCTGCGGCTGCAGCGCTGTCCCACCCAGATTTTCGAGGTTTCTTGCAACCACGAGTTTCACGTGGAAAAAATAAATTTGACGCTCAAAGTCACGGTGTGAACTAGATTCATAGATTGGGTTCAATTCTCGTTTATTGTTCATAGTTATTCGTCTTAATTGAGTACGATCGTAACCCGTGATCCTATACAGCCATGTGCACCAACTGCGATAGATATATACACAGGGCGAGTCTGGAATTACGCACCCCGCTGGTAATATACTAGCGAATTCCTCGTGAAAACGCGTATTCGGGAAAAAAGAAATACTTCCAGCGGCAAGTGGGACGCGCGTATGACCTATACTCGCTCCGCGGGACACACGGCTCTTCGTCGTCGTCCATGAGAAACGCAAAGATTGTTCCTGATGATGAATCGAATTTCGAATGCCCGGTAATTGCGGTCGTCTTGATACGCCGCAAACGTGAGGTAGGCACGCGCCTGCTACGAATGCGAGACAGTGGACTCGACTTCCTCTCTTCTCTCCTCTTCTCGTTTCTCGTATTTTCTCGTACTTCGTGTTTTTCGTAATTCCGACCGTATATCCGCGCACAGGTGCTCCGCCCACGTGGAATAACGAAACGCGCGTTGTTCCGCCGTGTCATATCTATGCGTATTCGTGGGCCAGGTATACGTACGGAGTGAATCTGAAATGGCACGCCGGGATGGTACCGGCGGACTCCTTGTGAAAAACGTACTCGAAATTTCTTCACCGTAATTTTCAACTGGTCACAGATTTCTTGTAATGGTTAGGCAGATAGCAGCCAATCAGAGGGATTCGTTGGGCAGGCGCTGATCGGTTAGCCTGCCTAGCGACGCTACGGTGCGTGGCGCGCATACGACACGCGCGGGGCTCGCCGACGAGCTTTTCCGCTCATACAACGCGCCAGATTCGCCACATTCCCATCAGCTATTACAGAGGAGATCTATGACCAATCAATAAAATTTGGTAATGAAATTTTCAACACGTTTTTCACGAGGAATCCGCCAGTACCAACGGGCTGCGCCATTCCAGATTCACTTAAGTCCCAACGATATCTCTTTGACTATGAGCGAACATCGATACGAGTCGGTAGAGGTATAAATTATAAAACGATTACTGCTATAGATAGGCGTTCGCTTTCGTTGATTTCGTACATGCCTATACAGCGCGCGGCCCCAGCTCCGCGGTGCGAGTCTGTCACTCGAATTTCGAGGTACATACCTAGCTATAGTAGGCAGATGCCCAACTATCTTTTACTTATACCTACCTACCTACAACGTCTATCAACCGGCAACACTATTATATCCAAGCGTCTTAATTCTAATGACTTACTTCTTTTGAGAACGGGGTCAGGCAGCCGCGAAGCACGCGTTCAGGTGTGCCGCGCGGCGCGGCGGAGCGCCGAAAACTATAATCAGAAAAAAACCAAAGTGAATGAAGAATAAAAAGGAACATGAATTAAAACCTGAACGTACCGGACGGTTTAGAATCGCGTTTGTTCGAAATCGGCCGAATCTCATGAATTTCAAAGAGATTTCAATCTCGATCCCAGAAATTATTGGAAAAAGGTGAAAATTTTCATTCAAAGTGAAAATTTGCGAATCGCGGTGATCTCTGAACATTCCTAGCCTCCGGAAAGTGGAGATTTTTTTCTTTCATCGACAAATTTCATTGGAACTCATCGCATCCGGCTAATTTCAAACAGACAAATGCAATTCTAAAATAAATTGAGATTTTTGGAAATCTTTGTCAGTGAATTCGAAGAGATCTTATCGAATAAAGCTTGAAATTTCAAAATCGAGCCGTTCGTGAAGAGTGTTCATGTTTTTTGCAACGTTTGTCCGTAACGGATAATGTGAAGAAATAATGAAAATCTTTCTCAAACGATCCGATTTTGAAGTTTCAAGGTTCGCTCCAATCGGCGACAAGGTCTCCTCAAATTCACTGAAAATGATTTCCGGAAGACGCTTCCATATGTGAGAAAAAAGGAATTATTCGACTGCAGAACCAACTCCTGCAGCAGATTGAAGGACCGATACATCCTGAGGAGTTTTGAAGGCGGGGTCGAGTGACCGATTTTACAGTTTTCAGAACGTCGCGGTCGGTCTCATTATTTTCCGCAAAACTTCGAATCGATTAGAAGTTTTTTTTTTTGCAAAATAATTTCACAGGTGTGAGGAAGTGCGCTCTGGCCAACTAGACTCTTACCGATCGAATAATTTGTCGAATATACATAACCTCAAATCCCGTCTCGCAGCGAAATAAATATTTCCAAAATTCGTACGATATTTATTTCGACCAAGCTGGCCATCGCCCGATTCCTGACACTTGCATAATTATTTGGCAATAAATTGCAAACCGATTCGAAGTTTCGCGAGGAAATGAGACCGCGATTCGTATAAAATACTGAAAAATCGGTCACCTCACACTGTGCTCAAAGCTCCCCGATATCGCTTGGATTGCATAACTTATACACCTTCGCAGGGAGGTAATTCTCTCGATCGACTCTGATACCGAGTACACGGAGGCTATCGGCGACCTAGACCCGCTGACGGCGGTCCGCGTCCTCGTCGAAGACAACGACGATCGACCCACTTCCTTCCTTGAGCTGCACGAGCACGAGGCACCAAGTCTCCTCGAGTCCTCCACCTGTCCACGGCGACGGGCCCCGCGGCGTCGTGGCGGTGGCGGTGGCGGTGGCGGTGGCAAAAGCCCGTCGTCCAGCCTTAAGGCCCGAGTAACGTCCAGGTTGCAGTTGGCGATCCACTCTCCGACGAACGCGGCGTGGTCACCGCGGTCACCCCGGATTTCGTTGCACTCGTCGATATTGATACACCGATTTGGTTTCCTTCTTTTTTCATTTTCCTTTTGGTTTTGCTCGTTCTTGAATCACGGGAGAGAAAAAATAATCGCGTGTGCTCATCAATTTTTGTTCAATCCGAATTTCGCGCGGTTCGAGGTGAAAATTGAACGGCAGAAAAAAAAAACGAGAGATAACTTGCAAACTATTGAAAATCAGAAACAATTTTTTTTTCCCTCCATCCCTTTTGCCGTAAACAGCGAAAATTTCAATACGCACAAAACTTCGGACGTAAATTTTTTACCCTTTCTACGAGTGCTGCGATAAAGTTACCCACCTAATGAACTAATATCGCATTATTTGATGATCGTATAATCAATCGATGTATGAAAAACTTTCATAAACTTAGTTATTCAAATATATACCGATACGTAGTATCAGTCACGTTTTAATATACAGAAAAAATGCTAATTTCAAGCTACATATACATACTATATACTATGTAATGAAATTCTAAACCGAAATCGCTGCATTCTCGAAATACTGTATACATATATGTATAGTATGAATATAATAATACCTAAAACTGGATCGAGAGACGTGAGAAAATCTGATTGTGAAACAACGTCTAGTGTATATCGTTTAATTTCATTGACGGTAATTGATCAATTAATTAATCGTTTGACTAATTAACGAGATAATTTCTTACATCTCTGCAGTATTATACGCAGCTCTAATTATATTGTGAATCATATGCATATAGATATATTTGTACGCATATGTGTGTACATGCAAAAAAAGTAAGCCGGCAATTTCTCTCTAGAATGAGGAAAAGATAATGAACTGGTATTAGTACCTAATATGCTATAGCTATACCGATACCATTGAAAAAGCGAGTGAGGCATGGAAAGCAATTAATTGCACGCAGTTAATTTGCAAATAATTTATCGATCGATTGTTTTAAATGTCAGTGTTACACCAGTTATAATTTATATTGTTCGTTGTATATTATTATAAAGAGTGAAAATTATCGTGCTGCGGTGACTGCGTCACGGTCCAAAAAATCCCACGATATGTATACTATAGTATATAATATTGGGACAAAAGATCTGTGTCGTTGAAAGTAATACCTAAATTTCCTTTTCCGGGTTACGTACGATTTTCGTTAGTTTTCGTTCGAAAAAAGAAAAAGCGAGGAACAAAGATACAGGTATACCGAATAACTTGGCTCGCAATTTGGTACAGAGAAAAATAAGTGAAAAACTAAAAACCAAAAACCTGCGGAAAAACGAAAACGCGTGAAATTAATCACAAAGTTCGTTCAATCCTACGGCTGGTGCACATAATTATTTGAAAATAGCGATTCGTAGCAAAAGGTGCGCAGATATATTAATCAAAATATCGCTAATTACGCGAATTCCTCGAAAGGCGGGGTACGACGTGTATATAGTCGAACTTTGAAGCGCAGCGACGAGAGACTGGAATTCAACTCGAAGCTATACTTACCTGCATAAATTGAAGAGGATAATCGTTAACATGAAGTGGATCGGAATTTCTTGAAACCATCTCACCGCGGTCAGGATTTATTCAACGAAATTCTACAACCCCTGCACTCGCAATCTCTTCGACAGAGCAAATCAGCCACCGAGACACGTGAGTATCGTCATTAAAAGTAGAGGGAAAATGAAAATGGGGGTGATGCGAAAAAAATCGAAACCGTCTACTTTTGTCGAGCAAAAAGGAGGGAAAACAGAAAATTTCGAGCGATGAACATGAACATTCGTTTTTTGATTTCTGACCGTTCTCCTTGTTTGCACGTTTAACCAAAAAAAGAAGAAAAAAAAAAAAAAAAACAGAAATGAGAAAACCGCCAGTCAAAGATCAAGATACACCCTCGATCGACCGCGACTATTGATTACGACGATCGTCTCCTCGCTCTCGATTATCGGGATATAGATGTACATATCACATCTACTTTAATCACGGTAAAATTCTCGTCATAATAAAATGACCATTCTACCTATATTATACCTCCGTGTATCATTAAGGTGCACACATGCTCCCCATACATATGTGTAGACACGGCACGAACGGTCATTTAGTTGGAGCAGAATCCTACCTCTTTCTACTGTACCCTGTACCCTGGTACCCCGTGCTATCTGTACGTACGCACTATATACTTGGGTACATACTATACACACCGCCGCAGCTTTCGAGAAAATTTCTTTTCTCAGAAAGTCAGAAATGCGGTTATATACCTACCTACCGCGTATAGCGGTATATAAACGATGCGACGACGCGACGAATGCATCGATTCATTGCTCTCCTCCCTCTCCCTCCTCGCCCTCTACGCCCTCCGGGTAATCGATCGCTGAAAGCAAACCTGGAAATGTCCGAAAAGGACCTCGTTATGTATGTACTGCGTATCGACGACTGTATATGCAGGCATGTAGTTTCGGTAAGTGGGAACGATTTTCGTGGATCGTAAGTACGCATATATAGGTCAAATAACCAGTCGATATTTTCGTCATGGGTACGGGCACGGGCACGCGCGGGTACATACGCAAAATACGGTGCATACAGATATAGGTATGGGTGGATGCTACTTTCGCTGGTTGGATTGTAAGTATCGTTCCGTAAACCTAATTTGTAATCTAATTACATGGTGTACCTACCTTAGCGTATACCTTACAATTAGATACTGGCATGTGAATCTACTTGGGAGAGACGAAAGTTCGGATGCGTGTACGTACGCGGATACGTAACGCACTGGAGAGAGATTGCTCACACAGGTGCGATATGGATTTGCAAAAATTTCGAAATCGTGTGGCTTGCAGAAAACAAAAAAGGGAAGGTTAAAAACGAGGGATTGTGCGCGCTGAGATCAGAGATGAAATCGGTGCTCCGAATTCTATACCCGACTGGAAGAAGGCTCCGGTTTATAACGCAGACGCGAGAAAATCGAAAGAAAACGGGTAAAAATCGATCTCTCATTATTTTTTTGCTTCGATGTTGTGATCTTTGGCCCCACGCTTTCGAACGGATTCGAAATCGTTCGAAGTTTTCGTGAAATCGTTTAAGAGTACGAGTTTCCTTCGTAGAGGAAATGGTCGCGGGGCACTCGTGCTCAATGAAAATCGTTCAGAACTGTCTACAAAATTATCGGTTCACCTGTAAACCGATAAAAGGATTACTTGGTCGTTTAGCGAAACGGTGTCACGCTCAATTTCCGGTTTCATGCGATCCCAAGTGATTTCAGATATGATTCAAGCATTTGGAGAAATCTGCAGTCATTCGGTATAATTATCGCAAATCGATTTTATGGGAGACCGCAGTGATCTCAAGACCGCAAGAAAGTCAAGTGTCGCGCCAAACGAGTACCTCGAGTGCCCGAAGATCCTCGCATTTATATGAAAATCGGAACGAAAAATCGCACGATTCGTCAGTTGATCCTCATTTTTTGAATTTCTTGCAAAACGATTGTCAAATTCAGAATGATCGTCATTAATTATTACCATCATCACTACGATCATGCCTCTGCGTCAGTGTTTCACCTATTAAGCCAGGCTAGTAGTGTTATGAGTTTCTCGTTGGTTTACAGTTACCGAACGAACGCCAAGTGAAATGAAAAGTGTTCGCCCAAGTCTGAATCAGGCTAAATTCCACTTCGTTTGGAATTTCCGTCTCAAATGACTCCGCGCAGTCCATTCCAGAGAAACGATGACTAACAAATACATTTATACAGCTAGCCATCACCTATCATCGATGATACAGCGAAACTTTGCGGAAGAAAAAATTCTGTCCTCCATTATCTGTTTTGCACAAATTAGTCCGTCTCGAAATTGAATTGGGATAATTTTAAGTACTACATTTCGCCGCAAGAAAACTGCAGACGAAGATCGACGCTTCGAGATAATTTCTGGCAAATTTGTTTCTCTTTCTAGCTGATTGGCGAATCGCCGTACAGGTATATACCTACTCATACAGGTTCGCGACTCGCGCGATGGCGAAACTGTCATCGGGATCGGGGTTCATTAATATTTTTCAATTAAAATCCCCTCCGTCGAAACGAAACTGTCGCTCCGACCCAGTTGCCGCGCGTTACCCTATTTGCGAGTTCGCTCGACTTGACTTGATTTGATTTTATTCGATTTGATCCGATCCCATTGGATGTTACTGCGGGGAACGAACGGCAGCTTCATTGAGATTTATCGTTCTTTCACTTCGTATCGATATCTGGTGCTCGGAAATTGCGGTTAAACCCGGGCAACCTAGGCAGCAATTCGTACAGACCTCGCAATCATTTCCACAATGATTGCCGGGAAGCTTGCATGTGCACGTATACAACGAGCTTGCACCGTACGAATATATAAGGCGAACTCTACCTGCCTACGTAGTTATACAGTACCTACATAGGTGTGCGCATACCTCCGCGATCCGTCGTAATCTTGGATGCTGTATGCCGGATTATGACAGCGGCTCGTTATAATATACTTAGGTGTATGCTTTCTACTGAAAATTAACGTGGAAGCACGAACGTTTATTACACTGTATAACTACACGGTACATATTTTGTACTCATATCTGGACACTGAATATATGTATGTATATATGTACCTAGATATACCTATGTACATTCGTACGTATATTGTAGTATAGTGAAAATATGAATACCTTTCGACGATTCTGCGTTGAGCACGATTATATTAAGTAGATCGAAAGAGCCGCAATATAGTCGCGTTTTATCCGAACGGAACAACTCTGCCCTAGTATTAAAATCATACAAGGTTATATTGTTTACGACCGATTTCACAAACGAACAATGAAGAGAAACGTCTGTATGAACCTAGGTGGAATCTAGAGGTATAGCTGGCAATGTCGGAAATGGAAATTTCGTAAAATAGATCGCTGCTATCGGGCCGATCATTGTCTTTGCACGAAAAGATTCTGCTTTTTTTCTGTCTTCAAATTTGTTACACTGGCTTTCGTGTTCGTTGTTCGACCGAAATTTGGGAGGAAAATGTGCAGACATTTTTTTAACAAAACGTAATTATAGGATACTTCACAAAAATTTGATGTTCAGAAACAGGAGAAATAAAATAGCGAATTTATTTGAAATTTATGGTAGATTTTTGCAAACAGAAAAATGAAGATTAAATCAATGCGAATTGTTTGACACGCGGGATCGCGATCAAAGTCGGACGTCGATGCACTGCGAACCCAATCCGTACGGCGAGAAGGAAAAATTTTCTTCACTATTTCGAAATTTTTTGGCGAAATGTAATAATTCGAGGTGAACGGTTGTCTCGAGAAACAGCTCCCGTCCCCTGTTCATCGTTGATTTACGTAATGTAAATATTTTCACGTGTCTCGATCGGGAAGTATCGTTACTCGTTGTCAGGTGTTAATTACTTTTGATAAGATCGTTCGAGCGTATACTGGCACGTTCCACAATTACGGCAGGATATGTATGTACGTATACGAATGCGTACTTACGCGAGTAAAATCGGACGCTCGGGCGTTTGCGTTTGCGTTTGCGTTTGCATTCGCGTTTGCAAGTGAATAGCCTAATAAATCCTCGATGGATTTGCTTCCCTGGCCGAGTGAGGCCTCGATCTTGCTAATGGGCATATCAGAAATCACTGCACACTTAGTACGACGTACCATACATACGCGTGTAGGTATCTTTGTACGTAAGTGCATAAGCTAACCAGGGAATGGATTTGAACATGCGCGGAGCGCAGCGCTTCGAAGCGATATACACGCCAACACGTCGTTTTCCAGTATTATGTATATAGGTAGGTATCCTTAATCCCTCGTGATTCAAAGATGTGGATACAGCCGAGGCATGCTGACCTCGCCTGGCCGCGCGAGCTGAGGCCAAAGTGTAAGGAGGAGGCGCATTAGAGAAATTATCGTAGGATTGAAATAAAAGAAATTAACCCATCACCGAAGATCCTTGTTCACGGCCTCAAGTAGGTAACTATACCTAATAAAACGATTTTATCGCGGAGTGGAGTCGAGCTGAACTATCGTATACATAGCTTTTTACCGATCGGCTATCTATACACCGATTCAAGGCAAGATTTTAATTGAATAAATAATCAAGATTCACCTAATTCGATAAAAATCTGTAAATACTCCATTAATCTGGGCGAGGAGGATAGACGGTAGAGAAAGAGCAATTGTTTTTGCTCTTTCTCTTCACTTCACGGCATGCAATGCGACGCATGAACGTGACTCTAGCCAGTAGTTAGGCGGGTATACCTGTATACATGAGTCCGGACACGATCGTTGGCTGTCAAATGGTAAAAATCTTGAGGGTAATAATTCAATGGAAATATAGCATCTAGCGCCTTCTCCGCCAAAGAACCGTTGCGTCTTGCCTTCTTGCCTTCTTGCCGTCTTGCCGTCTTGCGTTGCTCCGAGCGCGCCATGCTGCACCGCGCACCTCACATTAAATATCTATATTCCATTACGTGGTGCAGAGCGAGGAGCGTCCTGGAAAACTAACACCCGAAGCGATCGGGTATTCGAGTCCAATCGAGTCTATCGAGGGCCATGATCGCGGGACTTGAGAAACTCCGAGAGAAAGAGACATTTATAGATCGTTATTGCGGAGGCCGTGCACGCACGCACGCACGCACGCACGCACGCATTCTTCCACTCCGCGCCATGTCATCCGCGGCAGTATCTGCCTATTTACCTACACGCGATTACAGGCGAGACATGCGCAAATTTGTTTTTCAAAAAATCTGCCATTCCGGATGCAGGTGAAAAATTATCCTCCGTAACCGTTTCGATCAATGTTACAGCCGATTGCCGATAACTGTGCGTACCTGTATCAACGACGTCGAATTTGCGGAGAAGACGTAAATGAGAATTGGATCCGTTCAGTACGAAATTGCTTCGGTATAATGGATACGCGCGTAGATTTCGTCAACCTAATTTCCGGGCCAGTGTATAGTGCGTTCTCGTGGTGCACACTGCATGCGAAGCTATAGATCCCAGCGGCGCGGCGATATCCGTTGATCTCGAAGTGTGCGCGATCGGCCGCGTTCACCGCGATTGTGAAAACATCCGAAAGAAAAGTACGTACGTACGTATATACGTATATAGGTACATACATAGTATGTGCACAGTGAAAGAAAAGAGAAAGAAAAATCGACCATTTCTAACCGTTGTCTATGTATTTATAATGTACAACATACATGTAATGTAGGGATACTATGTCTATCCTGGCGGCAGTGCTGCAGCGATAAATTTCACCAGACTACCAAGTTGGTCGATCTCAACGGGTATCAGGCATATATGACTTTAAATGGTATAAAGAAAGATTTCTAATCTATAGACTATACCGCTGAAGAAGAAAAAATGAAATGGCGAGGATCCAGAACGCGATCTAACCTTGCCAATCACTAATTCAAATCTTCGTGCGTTTCCTCGGGGCGCTCGGTCGGTTTACAATCCCGTGTCATGAAATCGGTACCCATATGCGCACGTAGGTACAGCGCAGTCCGACATACCTATATTCCAATTATTTTACCAATTCCCGATACTTATATACCCGGCGATATTTTCTCTCCTGTGTAAGTAGGAAATTCTTCTCAGGATTCGAGTGATTCGAATGAAAGAACGAGCCAGGGAAAAATGGTGATTGAGAAGCGGCACCGGTGCCCCGAGAACGAAATTTGTGAGGTAATAAAAATACCTCATATACCTATATATCTAGCTACTCGAACATATCGAATATCAAGGTGAGCGTAGGATAAATCTGAGCGATTGACCGACCGGGAGAAAGAGAGAGAATGAGAGGCGGAAAGGAGGAAACTCGGAGAAAGGGGATATCAGGAGGAGGAAGAGGAAGAGGACAATGACTCGTGCCCTTGACACAGTTCTTAGGATGCACCTCGTGCACGCGCGCCTTCTCGTTCTTGCTCTCGTTCTAGTCGTGGTTTTCGATGAGCAACTAAGGTAGACTCACGTGCATATATATGGTCGGACGTATTACAGGTACGCACACACACACACACACACACACACGCATCCGTATCCTCTTTCACATGGGAATTATATATCGATACCGAAAAGTTCTGCAGCTCCTAATTCTGTCTGCTGGATCACAGTCGCGGAGGATGCATCCGAAAAAATCGTCCCTTCGAGCAGTTCGCCTTCTTTTCTTTCTTCTTCTTCTCCTTTCCTTCTTTCTCAATTTTATTCCACGGGATTTCACCTATGTGGGTACACATACATGCCGCGGATACTCCGAAATAATAATGCGACCTGTTCCGATCTCTCTTTCCAATTTTTCACGATTCGCAAAACTATTTTTGACGATTTTTCCCCGATATCCTTGACCATCGATTACCATCGGCCTTCAAGAAAAAATCTCGACCATTTTTTGCCAATATCGACGATCACCGTCCAAATTAGACAATTTCCCAACGTTTTTCCGACTATTTTTTCACCGTCTTTTATCACATCTGACGATTTTCGAGAACTTTCTTTACCGTCGACCCTCTCCGACTGTTCGTTTGGCCATTTTCAACGATCGATGACCATACCTGACAATTTTGAACCATCATCTTTTCCGAGCCGGGTGCTTCACTATTTTCGGTCACTTTCGACCACTAACGATTATTTTCGACCATTCGTGACCTACGAATTTGACCACTCTCGACCATTCGTCGATACAGGATAACAATAAAACGGGATAATGGTTAATAAACGAACAACAAACGATACGATAGTCGTCGGTATAGCTGACGCTTCTGTTTACGAATACACGTACATAGGTATACCTATGTATAGCTGTAAATTTAACAAGGTCTCAGTAAACTTTCTACTCAAGCAGCTACTTTTATTGATAAACCTACTTTACACGATTTTTTGTTTTTTCTGTTTTCTTTCACGCATCGATGCAATAACGATGATAATCGTGGCGTGACCAGAAACAATCGTGAGCTATTCTTCACGGCATAATTGATAGCTGGGACTAATATACGTCCGTGTGGCGACAACCAAGTCACTTTTAGAGGAAGAAAGAAGAAGAAAATATGGAATCAGAATAAGAACCGCGTCGTGAACTATGACCGGCCTCTGAAAGATTGAAATCGAGAAGAGAAGAGAATATCGTGGGCAAGTTTAACCAGCTGTTGGAGTCTCAGTACTTTCACCTTCAGAACGAAGTGAACAGCGTTCGCCTCTTTTTCTTCTTCTCCTCCTTCTTCTTCTTTCTTTTTTCTCGGTTCTACATATTACACACAAATTTCACGTTCTTCGAAAGGTCGCGAGGGGTTCCTTCGGGCCTACGGCGTTCACTCTCTAGCCGGTCCACGGTATCTCAGTCGGATAGGCAGGTGCTTTAATTATATGCTGCAGTGCGTGGCTGTTGTAAATGTGAACAATTTATCATTATAACAACTGGCAACTCGACTTCACGGAACTTCCATCTCGTGTACATATCCTACCTACCGGACTATCACAAAGAAGATCGCATCCTCCTCCTGGTTGTGCGTTCACCGGAGGGCATCGCGCGAGCGCATCTCCAACTCGGAAGTTAGAATGAAGAAAGGTGCTATTCTCTATTGTCGAACGAGGAACAAAGCCAACAAAACGGAACTAACAAGCACGCGATCTTCCTCTTCTTCTCGTTCTTCTTTTCCTCCTTCTCTCCCACGCGCTCTGGCTCATTGTCACTAACTAACCGACCAACTGCCAGAAAAATGATCCGGAAAAATCGATCGATCTCTCATCACGCCTCAGGGATCTCATATTCCCGCTCCACGCGATAATTGATCATGAGTACGGTGGATTTTTCACGTACAAATGGGACAGGAATATCGCAGTATCGCAATATCGGCTGTCGTACTTCATGCCTACGCAGAGTGATTCTACTTGCATTATATCACAATACGAAACACATCGTTATTATCATTCATGCTCTTTACTTTCTCCCAATTATAGGTGGTAAACACCATAATAATATATGCACAAGGGCATTAGATGGAGCAGCTTGCGCTGTCCGCGTGTATAACTATGAACTTAGTAAGTATATAATGCGCAATGCGAATAGGTCTAACAGCTAGTCCGTAGGTTTTACTTTCAAAACGATTACCTGCGCGCAACTTACGGCGACAATTTTCCCATCTCAGTTGCCCGCGTGCAAGTATATGATCTACGAGCATGCATACTCGCATAACTACTTATGTACGCGTACGTACATACATTCGCGCCGAAAACAAATTTTCTTTATCACTCTACATCCCACGTAGGTAACGGTTATAGTATCGCTCAGGCTACGGACACTGTGGAATAGAATCCGTACAGAGGATGACAAGATATCCTCTTCCTCTATGGCAACGATTTTCCAATCGATGAGCATGAGAGTAGGGAAGGATCGATGAAATTCCAATCATCGCGGGGCGCCGCGAGGTCCGAGGCTTGCCTGGTTACTCATTACTCAAAAAATCGTTCACGATCATATCGCGGGAGGAGAATTTTCAACTGTAACGACATCCGCACTCGGCACTCTCTTCGCCCGGAGCTTTTCAGTAAGGCGCGAAGACAGACGATTTTCAGGCCGTAGCTGCAGGGTTACATATGTATATATGTAATACATATATACCAGCCTGTATCCCACTTGGGAATTATCTGTCATCAAAGTGAGCAGCCATGACCGAGTCTCGAGCCTTTCTTCTCCGGGCAGGGTTTCGACCTTTCTTCTCTACGACCACGACCGGCTGGCTCCTAATTTTTCTCTCCTCATTTTTATCCTCCATTTTTTCTCCGTAATTTATGTGTGTACCTTTCATTGTACGGTGACGCCTGGAACGAAAGAACGTTGGCATTTGTTAGTTAGCTGACTAGCTGCAGGTATGTACTCAGGTATGGTAACATACTGCATAGTGTTTAAAATTCATCCGTGCTAGTTCCTCGTCGAGGCCCGTGCCAAGCCACGCTCTATAGGAAAGTAAAAGCGAGCGCTTCGAGTTGAGTTGTTGAACGGTGAATCGTGAAAGTGTGACTCCGACAGAGACATGCCGCCAACTTTGGAGGTCCCTTTTTCTAATATAGCTGGCCAAGTTGAGTCACATCCATCTCGTAACCCTCATCCGCATTATACAGTCGTATCAGCCAGCTATACTTGAAATTTATAACACGGAACGGAAATTCGTAACGACGCTCTTGGACGAAAGGATTTCCCGCTACTTGATCGAGCTTCGGGAATTCCCTCGATGCTCCGAATAATTGTGACGAACGGTTGCAATTAAGGGAATTCGGATTCACGATGCAAATTGCGCGTAATCTTCCAATCATTTTCCGGAGGAGAACCGCATCTCCGAAGATGTCGATTGAGAGCCGCGGTTCCAATACAGGAAATTTCTATGCAGAGCAATTGAAATTTCGGCATGATTTATCGTATGTCGCTGCAAGATCGTCAACTACACGCACGGGACGGGGGACGTTGCTCGGGGCAAAATTCGGAGGCCGAAACTTTCGAAGATGAGACATAGGGAAGGATGGGTCCGTCGTCCGGGCGCAGGTGGACCCGTGGACAGGATCTTTCCGATCAACGTTTCGTGGGAAGAGCTGCGGAGCGCGCGCGGTCATCTCGCCAAAATTCTATACAAAGCGAAAAAAAGGAAGATGCCGAGAAGCGGAGAGGGGAGGAGGAACTGCAGGAGGAGGAGGAAAAAATCGACGAGAATTAAGAAGCTCGTTTCGCCAGTACAAAAATCTTCAGATTTATTTCTCGATAGGGCTGCCAGACGGCCCTTAACGAGGCGAATGCCTCTACTTAATTGCGGGCTCGCGTATCTTAACCCCAATATTTTTTGTTCCTCGTATCTCTTGTTTTTTTTTGTTTTTTTTTGTTTTCTTTTAATCCACCGGGATCGCAGCTTCGCGCACAATTCGTATTCTTCCGGGCGGATAATGGGACCACCTATCCCCCCGAACCCCCGATTTTTAATTACACACGTTCTTTTTCTCGATCGATGATGAAAAATAGAGAAGGGGGGGGGGGGGGGGGGGGGAGGAGGAGGAGCAGGAAAAAAAAACGTCTACAAATTGAAATCTGTAGGGCAAAATTGTACAAGAGATTGAAATAATTGGTCGAATATATTACAGGTATGATCAGTTGGAGGCTGAAAGTAATCTCGATTTGTTTAAGACGCGAAGCCAGATTTAGCTACTAACGATGATGAAATTCATGTCGAAGTTTTGTAAGGAGAGAGAGAAATTAATGATGCATTCAAAATGAACATCCGTCTAAATTCTATGATGTCGGCTGCACGAGAATCAGCTTTCGAATTATTATCCGCATTATGATTATATCATTCTTCTATTCATCTTTTATAATCTGGATAGGCTCTGTGTATGATCCATGTCGACTGTTATCAATACACCGGCCACATATGTATGCACGCACATATTTGACGCAAGGTGATCTGTGATTCGGGAATCTCGCCAAGAAATAAACGTATCTGATTTCGATGGTTTAATTATACATACGACAATATCTCGGGTTGAGTCGAGCTCTACTTGTGATACTGTAACCTGTACGTACAAACTTTACAAAGTATATATAACAGGTACGTGAAACCTAATATGTATGTATACCTATGTACGGTTTAGTAGGTCTAAGTAGTATTTGTACTAAGGTCGCTTCATCGCTTCATGCTGCAGGATTAATTAGCTAGCGTTCTCCTAGACACGCGAGGTATGCGTAAACTCATTATACACATACCAGCAATTAATGAAATTCCATTCGAGAACGCGAGAGTGCAGATATACCTACGACGACAGATAACCTGTGGCTCATTTATACTAACTGATCGTGAGTCAATCGAAGCGGAATCGCAGATCGCCATTCACTAATTAACTTCAAACAAATCAGATATGTACATGGGATGTGAAATCTCGTCACCAGGATATACTGTAGAATATAGCGAATGGAAACAGAGGAAAGGGAGGGCTTTCGGTAAATTTTGTCCAGTTTTCAAAATGGTTTTTTTTTAATTCGGTAAACTCGGACGAATCCATTTTCTTCTGAATCTTGATACGTACTCGTACTCTAGACTTGGAAAATTCACTTTTTTCATTATTGCAAAAATCAATTCGATCAAATTTCATGAATTTTATGGAAAATTGTGAAAATCTCTGTACGAAGATGAGTCTTTAATAATTTCCCGATTCTCTGTGAGAATCGAAGATGAATTCCATTATTTCTTTTACAGAATCGAGTTACAATGAATATCCGATGTTCTTTTCTTCTTCATTTTCTGCATTGTTTCATTTCATGGCTCAACGACAAACCACGAGCTTTCTCACAACTGCGGCATTCATAATTTTATAATTACACAATTTTATAACTTCATGGTAACATACAGTACGAATAGTGACGACGGCTGGCGAGCGGCATTTTGTATAACCCGCAAGCTTTCATACGCCCAGGTATAGGATCTGTATGAGATGCGATACGGTATCCTCTTTACGTCATAATATAGTGAAGGAACTAAACCTGCGAATCGCTGATTCTGTCAACGCGGCACGTGAAAAAGCGTAGAAAATCGTCGAAGATCGGCGACAGAAGACCGAGAAAAAACGACGAAAAAATGAAAGAATCTGCAAAAGTAAAAGCATTTTTGTTTCATTCTAAGAGCAATCCCAAAATACTTATTTCCCGTACTAGTATATGAGTGATACATCTGTACGGGGCGAAAATGGATTCTTCGTGAAAATTCAATAATAAAGTTCCTTTACCAAAAATTCGTCGGACCAATAGTTTCCGAGTTACAGAAGATTTCAATTGACCAATCATCGAGCTTCGGCCTCTGGGGCCTCGGGCCCTACTCCGGGGCATCGGGGCCCTGCAGGGAGCTCGACGATTGGTCAATTGAAATCTTCTGTAACTCGGAAACTATTAGTCGGACGGATTTTCGGTAAAGGAATGTTATTCTCAGATTTCCACGAGGAATCTATACCTAATTCTGGAACTTGCGAGCGGTGGGACCTGATCACCTCCTAGCATAAAAAAATCGTGTCTTGTTGTTTCGATAATGAGAAGAGGGGGAGATTGAATACCGATCAGAAGATCTTTCAGTTGTTCAAACTCGCGCACAACTTGCTACTGCCCCTACGCGCATATCCGCACGTGTAACCAGGGAGGCTGCAACATCGGCTAAGCGCGAGTAGGTATACCTCTACAGATTAGCGGTAACTCTCGGTGAGCACCGCCAATCCTTTACGATATTATAGTCAAGACCGATTTATACTACAACGTTAATTATTATCGGGAATCGAGAGAGAATTTCTAAATGACTGAAAGTATTCATTTTTTTCGGTTTCCTTTTTATACCTATAATAATAAGGATATGTACTCCGATCGCTGTATGTATATAGAAATTTTGTGTGTGCGGGAACAGCCATTTTTTTCTTTCACAATTCTACAAATTTTGGTCAATCAATTAGCGATTCAATCGTC
This sequence comes from Phymatocera aterrima, assembly GCA_963170745.1. Lineage (NCBI taxonomy): Eukaryota > Metazoa > Arthropoda > Insecta > Hymenoptera > Tenthredinidae > Phymatocera > Phymatocera aterrima. Next base: position 22,222,015 of record OY720660.1, read on the forward strand.
CAATATGCGTACTTGTCGTAGTCTAGAAAGTCAAAGATTGACCCCAAATATGACAAAAAAATAAAAAACTAGTTTGCTCGTTGATAATAATCAATGGATTCTAATCAAAATTTCGATTTCTATCCCCTCCGCCTCCCCCACCCTTCCGCGCTTATCCCTCGATCAGAAATTCCATCGCAGTTTTTGCGAACTACATAATTTTCCTCTCACAGATCCTGCAATACGCGGATGCGTGCAGAAGCGGAGTCTAGAATATTTTTTAATTGACACGGATCGTTGGCATATTGTGTCTTTGTCTTCTAGTTTTCTGTTATGCCTTTTTTTTTTTTATCTCCAGTTTTCTTTCTCGCCGCCGCTCGTCACTGGCGTACCTAGGTATATAGTAGTATGTAGTAGTTTGAAAATGGAATGTCGATGTTCTATATAGACGAGATTTCTTCAACATGTGCAGTGAAAAAGGAAGTCTTAAGGCTTGCACGCCGGTTGCACCGCTTGCGCTCACGGTTGTCTAGAATTGTATATGTTACGGTCTTGCGCTACTATGCTAGCTGCTAGCTCTTAGCTAGGTCCTAGCTGCCGGTTTTGTTGGCTTATAGAGTCTCCGGGCAGCGCATAACTGCTCGATAGCGCGCGCACTCGTTTGCAATCAGTAGAAAATAATTTGACGCTAATTACCTCGCTACCAATTGTGCAGTTATATAGGAAGACGCTGCAGATACACGTATTTTCTGTTGTTTTTTCTTCTTTTCTTTTCCATTCTTTTATTTCGCAAATTATTGATTACTTCAACGTAACGTACGTTACGTTCACGTTTACGTTTACGTGAAGTTTACTACTTCACGCAGCTTCCATTATTACCATCCATGTATCTTTCTGTTTATTCGTTTATTTACTTAGTTATTTATTTATTTATCTATATAGTATGACCTCGAACGAACGGGACTGAAGATTCTCATCGACGTATGGTGTTTAGTGTCAGTATAATTAAGACCTTGGCGTACGTATTTCTTCTCGCTTATAATCGTCGTATGAGTAACTCATCAGTATTCAAGAACCTCGGTTTTATATTATATAATAAAATAATACGGGGATCAGGACGTTCGCGATGAGGAAATGAGAATAATGCAGCGCTCGAACAATCCGGTGATTTGATTTCTGAAAAGATCATTCAAATTACTCCTCGCTGCAAATTTTCTTCCATATATAATCATTGTGGTGAAGAAATATAAATAGACTTCAATCTGATTTTGTCATTTCCTATATTCTTCTCATGTCCCGATCTACTCCGTCGTGTCGAAGTGCTATTGGAATATGCCCCGTTGTTCTTGGCGCCTCATAAACGCAATTTGCAACCACTCTTACGCGACGTAACCTGCAATCGGAATAAAAGTTCGCGGATCGATGGAGCATTCCGGCATAATATGGCCGAGCGTTTCATATCTTTGAAACTTTGAGAGAGTTTCAATAAGTTTTCCAAGTTAGTTTTAGGTTAGATCGAAAGATGTTGAACTTTTGATAGAACCACTGTCCAACGTTCTGAATACAGACAAAATACCTACTCAACTGTTTTCTGCCAAAACTCTGCATCAATCGGCGAAGTTTTATCCCGATCGGTTGTACGCTCTAGGAGTGGCTCCAAATCGCGTTCTCGAGGTGATAACAACGGGTCTTCGATAGCACCTTGAGTTACGCCGTTATAGATGTCTGATATGCATAAATTTGCATTTGAATTTACCGAGAGGAAGCCGTGGTGCGACGGAAAAACTTTTTTTATTTCCAAATTCGAAATATTGTGAGAAATCTGAGGATTGTCGAGATCCTAAGTCTATGACCTTGAGCTCCGTTACATAGTAAACTGCAAATGTAGTTTGAGGATCGAGAGAAAGAGGATGAGGAAAGGATACGGAATATTATCCGATGATTCGGTCTTGCAGTGGCGGGAAAGAGAGAGAAAGAAATTGAGAGAGAAAGAGGTGGTGTCCGTTAAGCCTCTAGCTCTGGTATAAGCCCGTTAAACAACCGTCTTTGCAGTGAAGGCTCAGTGTCCGCGACGCGACGTCTTCGTACAGAACGAATACTCCCGCGGTTTAATCAAAGTTTTAGAAGAACATCGAACTGTAATGTAAAATGTAATAACGTCGCGACATTTGCCCGCGCGTCTCTATGCATGCGGTTGAAAATTTGCACTCTCTATTCTCTGTCTTCTCTTTTCAAATACTCCAAATTGAGAATCGGTGCGTTTTTCTTCCTTCTCTTTTGCGTTAATTAATTTGAAAAATGTCGTTCAGATTTTTTGGTACCGGTCGAATTTTCCTCGGTGCAGTGTCGACGTCCGGCGAATTATTGTAAATCGTCGACCATCCTTTTTTCATTGTCTTCGACACGGAAGAGAGAAAAAACTGTTATTCAAGCCAAAAAATGACTCGGAGGTATTCGAATTTCGTAACGGATGATTTTCCGCGTCTGGCTTATCACGGAAATCAAATTTTTCGCAAAAATCGTATCGTAGCTGGATAGCGAAATACAGGTATTTAATTTCATTTAATATATACATACATTACGGTATACAAATATGTACATACGTACGCACGTGGTATATACATACATACGATTGATTTTGTCAAATATGTATGTACTCAGAAATTGGAGAAAAAATATGTACCAATTGAAAACGCGAGAATTATTATGCGGGAATCGTCCGCGCATTTACATCAGTAATCTTCACCGAAAGAGTCGAGAACTCCTGAGAGATAAGATAACATTAGGCAGAATTAGGAAAAAAAGTCAAAGACGAAGAACAAGAACAAGGAGAAATGCAAACAGTTTAACCAAATACCGATACCCGGCTGTTGGCAAATGTTTACAGGTGTATATACAGATATACACAAAAAAGACAAAATCTCGAATAGTAATTTTGATTTTTTTCACGTTTATCAGCCGAAGTTGGCAGTTTTTTTTTCTTCTTCTTCTTCTTCTTCTTTTTTCTTCAATTTCAACTTTTAACCGTTACGTAATGAATTTCTCTTACTCTGTGACGATAATCGAGGTAGGCTGACTAATTTAAAGTACAAACACGATCAAATATGACCGATTTAAAATCCGCCTTTCTCATGAATAGAAGAAAAAGGAAGAAGAAGAAAAATGAGAAGAAGAAGAAAAAACGAGCTGAAACTTGATTAACTGACGAATGCGGATGGACCGAATGCAAAACCGCGAAAAAATTTGCATTTCCCGCATATTTTTTCAAACATTATATACACCGCCCGGTTGTAGTCGATTCCTTACTTTATAAGTGGTAGAAGATAAGAAAAAGAAGAAACGAAAAAAAGAACGGCGACAGTGGAATATAACTCTGCAACTCACGATTATAGGTACATAACTTGATTCTAGAAGTTGACCTAATTTTTTGTTCACACGATATGCGATAAAACTCGATTATATCGATTATTTACTCATTTATACATACCTAAATATTTCCGGATTTCTTGAAATTTACGAAAAAACACAATTTTACGTTCCATCCGATCTCAGCTTTATAAATTTATTGAAGAAGCAAATTTGAGAACAAAATTCTTTCATCGTGTAAGCCTATACGAGTGTGTGCACAGGCGATTATTAAATCAGGTGTAATTTCAATTCACTTGATGATTTTTACCAATTTCACGTCACGTTGTACGATGTTCATTGCGATTGCGATTGCATTGACGAGTTTTCCAATTTTCCCGCCGAGCTCGGAGTACGAATAAAGTGACATTTTGCGTTTCCGTTGGCATAATGTGTAACTTCGATGCACTTGTACTTGCGAAACTTTGATTTACAATATATTAACTGCAGCCTATCTGAGTCGTCTTTTACAATTTACAAGCTTTGCAAGAAAGTCAATATATGTACGTGTGACGAGAATAAACTTTCGCGACGAAGAAGCAACTTTTACTTTGCAAAAGTGCTGCAGTAGCTGCAGATAAGTAAATAAGTAATTACATGTAGTCCCCGACTGCACGAATCTCCTGACTGCAGTTGGCAAAATTATAAATTTGAAATTTCAACGCACGAAGCTCGAGTTTATTTACTTCATGACCAATCAATTGCAACTCTGAATCTGTAGCTGTGTATTATAATTGTACAACAAAAATCGGGATTCTTTTTTCCTATCTCTCCTTTTCGTTTTCTCATTTTGGTCAATATTAAGACGCGAATAAGGAGAGTCGAGACGTCTAGCTATAATAACGGGGGTTCCGAGGCCATCTCGCGTAGATATAATTCATAAAAAGACGAGAAAGACAAGAAAGACAAAAAGAGAAGGAAAATGAAAAGGAGCTAAAAAAATAATAATGAAAGGTCATTGACGGAGGTGATACTGAAAACAGATGTTGGAACACCTGTTTAAGCGCCATTTGCATCTTCTTCATTTTTGTTCTCTCACGATATATAGGTACCCCAGTAGGTTTCTAGCTCTGGGCCGGCCTTGGCCAGCCCTGGGCCAGCCATAGCTAGCTCTGGGCCAGCCCTGGCCAGTGCCGGCCCGTGAGTTGAAACCTACCTGGGTACGTATACATACTACGGTAGGACTGGGACTAGGTCTAGGACCAGACGAGATGAAATATCCTCTCATCAAATCGGAATGGAATGAGAGCTTCGTGAAGTTAGAGTATGTACGTACGCACCTATGATACACATACCTACACAGGTATATACATTGGCGATAACTTACTCGCGATATTTGAATCGACGAATGAAGATCGAAAGGCACGTAATTCGCTACGAAATAAGTTACCGTTCTTCTTACTGTACTGCTAGATACTGTTGTCTCGAATTTGCCACGTTCCAGGAGTCCCGACATAGTTCGATACGGATACAAAAAACGTTAAAGTGATTCTCGTTGCAGTCGGTCCGACAGCGATCACGCTTGCGTCCGGCTCACAAGTTCATCGTACAAGCCGAAGCAAGGAAACGACGTGGAATAATATCAGCTGTTTCGATGCTGAAACCGATGCTTAAGCGAAAAGATTCCGTGTCCGTGAAATTGGCGTCTCATTTTCGAAAATTCGACTTTTTTTTAGAGTTTCGTAATCCTTTCGAATAGTTCTGGAGTTCAGGATAGGTTCAGAGAATGGTTCCCCGTGTTCATTTTCCGAAAAAAGAGCGTTATTTTTTTTTTTTAAGGACAACCGGAACCATTTTCGAAATTTGTCTGAAACTCCGAAACTATTCGATAGGATTTCAGGACTCTGAAAACAAAATCGCCGCCTCACAGACACAAAAATTTTTGCGGTTCAGCCGGGCAACGACGACGTCGTCCCTGGTCCCGAAAATTCGTTTCCATTCAAAGAATATCAGCAAAAATTGCATTCTTCGAGAATGCAAATGGTTTCGGTGTCGAAAAAGCAGATATTATTTTTCGTCTTTCTTTTGCGCCTTGAAGTTCTAAACTTCAGCCCCATACCACGCCGCTGCTCTTTTTCTCTTCCGTTTTTCTGATTTTCATCAATCAGCTGAAGGGACGCGTGCCCCTCGGATAACTCGATTTACCGAACTGAACCAAACCGTGGCACAACTAATTATCGGTATTCCCAACCACCGCAACTTCCACTTCACACTTCTTCATTCCCTAGATCTTGGCGATATTATCAAACGATTTTACCCTCTTCAAACTGGCTCTTCGAATTCGTCAAGCAGAAGAAGACGTCCGCTAATTGTATAAACCAAAGAAGAAGAAGAAGAAAAAACAGTAGAAGAATCAGAACATTCGCAACCACCGCAAAATCGGCAGAGCTGGATAGTTGAAATGATAATCTCAAAATATGAAGACTGTATTTTGACTTCTGTCGTTTTCAACAAATTTTTTTCCAAAAACGGTTAGCCGTGGTTATGCCGTGAGGAGAATCACTCGTGGAGGAACTATACTGATTCATAGCTCGAATGTTTTCTCTTCTCGGTAGAAATGATTGAACAGGCGTTACTCAGGCCTTTCACAATTCATCGTATCAATTAACTGTGTAAACTTAACACCACGGCAGTCTGTTTCGTATATGAAATGGACAAATTTCCGGTGAGGATTACAATTTCACTTTGTTTTTTCATATTTGAAAAAAACTGTAGGTACATCCTCGTCGAAACGGGGAAAAAATCCACAATTTCGAAGGAGAACGAAAAATGTAAAATGCAGAGCACCGACCTCCGGAACGCGTACAGTTTCTGCAATTTGTTAATACACTTTTGCTGGGATTGAATTTTCAACAACAATCGAACTCCTTCTCTTACACCTCGAACATTGTAGCCGCAGCAGTAGGTAACGGCTACCTAGGTAGATGTCGTCAAATTTAATTAATTGTTAACTCAAACCACGTACGACAAGAGGACCCTATGCACGTGTTCGCGGGTCGTGAACTTAACTACGGAGTCACTCCGGTAGTAGCACTTACACAGTTATACTTAAACCTGGGCTCCCTGTAGGTAGAGTCGTTGAGAAAACCTCGAAATGACTACGAATGTCAAGTACCGTTTGTCTCGCACCTGTAAAAAAATGTCTACAAAATTCTTCACATAGGTGTACCTATCCTATACATATGTGCATTATACGTGGTTGCATAATCCAACTATTCAGTATCACGGTAGACTGAAGAATTTTTAAGACCGCCACGAGCCTAACGAGAATACTTTTGCCCGGGGAGAGGGCCCGAGGTATCAGCGATTTCTCTATTATCGACGGAATTCCCTTCCCCGCAGTGGCGTCATCGTCGATAACACAGTGACCATTCGTATCGCTGAATCTCGAAATATTCCATTCATTAGCCCTCTCAGTTTTCTCTTATTCTATCTAATTCTTGGCTATAGGCGAAATCGAGAATCGGGGTTCCATAGGATACCGAATCAATGAATTGCATCGCTTCATAAATTACAAGCCCTTCATCGTCGTGTCTTCGAAGATTGTCCTTAGTACGAAACTGTCGCTATAATTCGATCGATCGATCGCTCGCTCGCGTAGGCTTCGCGTTCGTTGACTCTGATTAGATTTCAAGGTGACGCCGAATATCTGGCGCATCTTGGTCGGGGCCTGCATCATCGTGTACCCGACTCCCTGCATGCTCCGTCGAAGAGGCATTTATGAGATGTAGCTACGTACTTAGTCATGCGAGCGTAGGTACTACGTGATAATTTTCATCTATGTACAGGGTGGAACGGAAATCCAAATGGACACGGAAATTTGACTCGAGCAATTCCAGCGAGCAGCGAAGTACCAATCAGCCAGCTTTTCTCGGTCCCGTCTTTTCTCGGTTTTCGAATAACGTGAAGCAATCTCTGTCTCGTCCCAGTAAGAATTATCGACGATCATCACATAGAGATGAAAATGAAGCACGATTTCACATCCCACAGAGCCTGCAGCGGTCATCCAGAATTATGAATGATGGTTAAGTTGTATCTGAAATTATACATCGAGTTCCAAAGTGTGTGCAAGAGTGAACTTACCACACAGCTTCCGGAATCCTGAGTTCACTCTCGGAGTACCTACTTAGAATCGCATTATCTCGTAACTAGATTGACGAAGTGATCATGCAGTAGGTCGAATGCGGTCTACGATTCTACGAGCCTCGTCCATATATCTTGGCACTTTAGATGATGAGGAACGAATCTATTTCCGTTATTCATACTGGCTACGGAAAGCAGAAATTTTACATTCCCGTTTCTTTCCTCTCTGCACTTCGTGCTTCGATCGCGTCCATGCGCATATCTATCCACAACTAGCTATCGCTCGAAAATATCTGCGTGTCCGTGCGTACATCTCTGTGTAATCGAGTGCAGCGGTGGCATGAACTATAATACTTTTACACATATGTGTCAGTTTTTGCCCATGCATTGCCGTACGGCCTACAGGTAGCTCGTAACCGCGTGCGGCCCACTTCCACTTCCATTTCCACTCATACAGTCTGCAATTCTTCGTCCTCCGCGGCGTCCCATCGCTTACTCCACTTGGGTTTTACGTGGTACGTATCGGGAGCGCGGAGATGTTACGTGATACCCAAGCCCGATGGAACTCTGTATCTAAACACGAGACTAGCGGGGGATACGTGCATGCAACGTCCAATACATTTTCGAACAAGAAAACCCGAGAAACGAGTGCAGTCAGTGAGTGTCGATAATGTATGGGCTTGGCCGTGCTCTCCCTCCTTCTGCCACTGGAAAGAAAACTTCGAAACGATACGAAGAAATTTTCTTCCACTTTTTGCAGGTCGGGAAACCGCTGTAAAATTTCTTCGCAATTCGGAGCCAGATTTGATTTTCGAGATTTTTTCATACCCCGCCGCGAATGGTTTGTACGACATTCCTCCCTCCGAATAATATATCAATGGAAAAAGTTGTATTTGAGTTACGAATCAATTTCTCAGTTCGTATCTCTCGCTGGGTTGTACACGAGTATACTGGGCTCGAGAGAATTTCGCAAAAATATATTCCAGATATGTCTCTGCGTGAGTAGATGCGTTCCACGCGCATGTTAGAATGCGTGCATGTGCATTCGCCGAGGACAGCAGCGGGAGCTGCGAGAGCCGGTAGCGTTGAAGAGGATCTGTGAAACGTACTCAAACTTTTCTTCTTCTATCCCATTTCTCGACGTTCTCGTGGAATAGTTAGATCGAAAGCCGGCGTACACAGTATATGCCCATATCTCCGTACATTTCTATGATATACGAGAGCTAGCGCAGGTGTATAAATGCAAATGTAGGAAATGTAGGCAGGTATATCATCGGGCAAACGAAAACAATATCTCAACTAGCTGCAGAACCTCCTTTCTCGCATCTCCTCTTCGTGTTCGGATGTAGTACTCCTCATGGATTTCATGCCAACCGACCTGCCGCTCGTATAGGTAGTAGTACGTGCCCGGTACCCACCTACCTACAGGTGTTTTGAATTATAGCTTCTCTCCGTCCGCGGGGCTCCAGCCGTGGCATTTCCATAACTCTATTACCTCTGCCCACATCTGTTTACGTATGAATTTATATCCGCGATTATACCATCATCGTACGTCCCGCGACGCGCGATTCGCGTTTCGGTTACACGTAGCCGAAGTTACGTTTATTTCCTCGCCATGTTTTCAACCCCTTCGAATCTGATCCGGTTTTTTTTTGGTCCTCGTTTACGCTCGATCGATCTTATTCTGTGGATCGACGAGATCAATTTCTCCGACTCACGACGTATCGCAAATTCGGAGTCGATCGATTCGCAATTCAATTCAGTTCACGATGAAAGAGAGTATTATATCTACTACGTGGGAGACTAGAAAGAGAGAATGTGAAGTTTGAAGAGAGTGGTCGATGAATTAGGTAGTTATAACGAGTATGTGGTTGGTTATCTTCATTCTTCGGTTAGAGAGTAGCGTGCGTGCGCGCGTGCGTTCGCTCCTCTCGAGAAACAATCTCATTCGTGCCCTCACTTTCGAATTTTGTCTGGTACACCGTTACGCGCGTTATTCGTATGAACGTAGGCACACGCATACGAGTATGATAGCTACAGGCGCGCGCAAATCACACTCGCTATTGCAAGTTGAACAAAAAATAAAACAAAAATACACATCTTTCGCAATTCCGCGCGTTTCCTTCAAATTCTACTATTCCGACAGCGAAGTTTTTGCCACGTTCACGAATCGCATCAAGAATCGGGGAGTTGAACGGTTCCCAGTTTTCGTTTTTCCTCTCTGCAGCTGGTCAGATTCGAACGAAGATCATTGATTGACCATTGATTGACAATTACGCGCCACACCGGACTTCCTCACGCAAAACGTGAGGCTTTCTACAAAAATCACTGAAACCCAACGAGCCTCTTCACGGTTGTGATAACATCGCGAAGTACAAAACATAGACATCTACTACGGTTAGATAGCTACGTCGCGCCGCATAGCCTAGGTACTACATACATACAACACGTATACCTACTTAGTAGTTTCCCCCAGACGGCATCCGGTTCCTCGCTAGCTTCTAAACGGAGCAATAATCAAACACAGCCTTCGGCAACCCGTCTGTCTTGTGCCCGCCCATAAACTAGTTCTTTTTGTTTTTCGAATACATCTTTTCCCGTATATATATGTACGTGTATATAGGTATGTATAGGTATCGAATCATATATCGGGCCTATAGTATTCTTTTCCGGAATTTCATCTTGAACGATCTAGCAGCGTATAGCACCTCTTTCTGATTTTTGTTCTCCCAGGTGCTATCAAAGACATATTCACCAGACGTAAAGACCGATTGTTACTCATTCTTGGAAGCATTGTTATCACTTTGGAAACGCGATTCGTCGCCACTCCTACACCACGGAACCGATCAAAACGATATACTTCAAAGATTAGATGCAGAATTTTGGCAGAAGGTGGCTAAATATTTCATTTTGCTGAAATTCTAAGAGAATTCAAAGTATTTCGGGGATCTCTGAAAGTGAGGTCAGGTTCGTTTATAGGTTAGAATGGAAAAATGTTAACTTTTGATAGAAGATTCAATATTTCGTAGTAATATGAAATACTCAGCCACTTCTTGCCGAAATACTGCATCCACTCCCCAAAGTTTCATTCCGATCGGTTGTTTGGTGCAGGTTTAGCAACGAATTCTATTTCCGAAGTGATAACAATGTTTTTAAGAATGAGTAACAATCGGTCTAAACATATGTCTTCAATAGCACCTTAAAACGGGAAATTCGAGGCTCGCCAATGAGAAAAAATACGAACTGTTATCTTGAAATTGCGGGCCTGGGATAACAGGCGTATTATACTATATCCTATAGATTTCCGAAGAGTTCTAACGGTAGTATCGAAGAAATTCTAGAAACCGCATACGAATTCCAGGTACCAGAACTCCGGAATTCAAACACGACTGCTGCACGTTAGGGAATAATGTGGTATACCTGTATGTACAAATGTGTCTGTTTATTTATCCAGCATGTGCACACACTGTATTAACTAGGAGCACCTACTCACCTACACGTAATCACGTTGGCTAGATTTTTATTTCCGTCTCACTTTTGCGCGTTCGAAAGCCGCCCAGAGGCAGCCCAACGTGGTCCAAGAATAAGAATGAAAAGAATGAGAAGAGTGAGAGGCGAATAAGACTCGAAAGACAAATAAGACGAAGAAGTTGGAAAAAAAAGGGATAAATAAATAAGAGAGAAGTGATAGAGATGGCATTCTTGACCTAGCCATGCGTGACCGAAGGCTGGAGAGCGCGATCGGTCCATGTCGCAGGTACTTATGCTATACTCGGCCAGATGCTCCGTGCGAACTTGAGACGTGAGATTCCTTATAACCTGACGCTAAGCGGTCGCGGGTGGCGCTGTTCAACAATCAGAATTCGCCGGTGTCCCCCAGGCCGTGCGAGTTCTCGAACGAGCTCTTTTTTCATCTTTTCATCTCCTCTCTCCCCGCTCCTTTTCGTTTTTCTCCTCTCCTCTCTTCGTCTCGTCTCTCCGCTTCTATTCGCCTGTTCGCTCGCGGCTCGAACTCTCACGCAGCCCGACGTTCGCACAGCCCGAAGCAGGGCATCGTTTTTCGGTGCATATCCACCAACTAGGTACCCAGACTCCGTACCGGGGCGGCGGACGCGAGGCGACGACTAACGCAACTATATAAGAAAGAGCTTGTGGTTGCATGGCGGCTTGCTCGGGCTGTGCCAATTTCATCGTCCATCTCCCACAGTGCGGAAAGCAGCCACGTGCAACCGATACCCGCGGATGCTGCAGTACGGCTCATTCTTCACTGCACTCTCATACCATGGCGGCTGGATAATATAAATTTCTGCGCGGTAGGCAATTGTTTCCCGTGGACGCATGCGTGCATGCAATTGGTTCTAGACCATCAGGGATCTCCAATTCGGCACCCAGTTATTCCGAGAGAATTGTGAAAAGGAATCGCAGCTGCAGCGATATCCTGCGTACCAATCAGTGAAATTCTCTCTTCGTAGCTAATATCCATTTCACATGATTGTTCTCCTTGCGTGCACGCGGCATGCAATGCAGTGAAATTGGCTCCCTGGACCTCGAGGGTCCCTAATTTCGGTGCAAGTCTTCGAAGAAGAGTCGGACAAAGGACGCACTGCAGCTGCAATGTACCAATTTTCCAATATTCCAATGTTCCAATTAGTGAAATTCGCTCTCGTCATTGAATTTCGAGTTTCGTTGGGGGATTCCTATCGCCGCACCGGCGCGGCGCGGCGCGGCGACCAAATATTTCCCTGATCGCGAGGAGTAGCCGCTGGCGGAGAGGATTAGACATAGATTATAGCGGTGAATGCGCGTTGCTGCAGGTACAGACGTAGGGAAGTTGGATTCACTCGGACACGCAATGATAATAACGTTCCATACCGTGCGCTGATGCAAGAATATAAAGAAGAAGAGATAGTAGGTACCCAGCTCGGAGGCATAGCTATGTATACATAGCAGCAAATAGCAAAGAGCAAACAGCAAATAGCAGATGAGCGGTATCGCGCGGCTAGACTGCCGGAGACTCGCAAGTTGTGACGTCTTAAGTAACGGCGGAGGCAAGATCACAGCGTAGCGTTACCGGCCGCGTCGGCGTTCTTGACCACCGGTCAGTTTCCGTGATAGGATTATAACCGTTTGCTCCCATCTTCAAACACCCGGCCTGTACCCGCCTACCTACCTAGCTATCTTCACCTATACTCGCAATCTTCGAACATGCTCGTTTAGCAAATCACGGGGTTACGCGTTACACTATCCACCGCGCGGTGTCTCGTTACCGTATTTTGCCTCTCGGACTAGTAGTGGTAGCCGGTAGCATGTATGTATGTACCGGTCACGTCTGTGACTCGTAAACTTGTTAGCCAAAGCACACACCCGCGGCCCTGGCTATATACCTGCTGTCGTTGAGTATCGCCCATTAATTAGCTGCGGGGCGTGTAGAATTATCGTAATCAGTTTCCTTGTTTCTTTTTTTGTTTTTTTTTTTGCTCCGCGGGTCACTTTCTACGGGTATTATATCTTCTGCGGGAGGACAGAATCGGTGTATCGCAAGCTAGGAGAGCCGACCACCGAACCTTCTTCTCTCTCCGGATAGTTATTCGATAAATACCAACTACTGCCCTGAATTTCCATTACCGAATTATGAGGAACGTTGACCCACGTCAAATCGGTCATCAATCATACCGCCGAGTAATTTTTCATCTCGTTTTATGCTTTATTCTACTGTTTCAGGGTGCCAGAATGCGGTGGCTCGGATACGTGGCCACGATCCTGTGGTGGTCAGGCATCGCCAGGTCCCTCAGCACGCTGAATCGAGGTCACAGTTAGTATCATCGTGCCGCCGATGCTCGTCTCTTACATTATAGTTAGGCTTCTCGGTTGGGTTAAGGAGTTGCGACGCGACTGTAGATGTATATACGTACTATACGTACGTATGTATTACGTCGAGCGTGTAAGCAGACAAAAAAAAAAAAAAAAACGCAAAAAAACATGGCAAAGTAAACGAAAAATGGGAAGAGAAGAAAGATTAAACGGGGGGTGGGGGGAGAGAAAAAAAGAAAAAAATAAGTAACAACACCGGCAGCGGGGGGAATAAGTCCGTGGAATACCGTCGAGTACCGCTTTGATCTCTCCGCTTAATTGGCTTTTGTGACGAGCTCGAGCTCGAACTCGAGCACCGAGCGAAAGCTGTGCCGTGTGGATGTATACCCGAGTACCTAGACCAGGTCCGGAAGAGAGAACAGAATTCATACCTCAGTTACATGTAGTAGTGACTAGTCCCGGTACGTGGCTCGCGAGATATCTTGAAGCCGAAACCCGCGTGAAGCCTAACTTTAGCCTAATCCTAATCTCGTCTCGGTTGACCCGGCGCGAATTGAACTCGTTGACTTCGCCTCGGCTAATTGACAACCGTGTCCAACGGTAAAGTAAACGTACGTTTATATCCCGGCACGACATCTCGCGAGATCAAAAGATCTCGCGATATTTTTCCACACTCCGCAATATGTAGTACATGCATGGCTACCTATATTAATATCAGAGCGAAACTTTCCCACCTCGGAACTCCGCGAAGCTCGTTATATAACTTAGCTCGGTTTATGAGAATTTGTAAAAATTTATGAACTCCTAAATTATCCACCAGCACGGGACCTGAGTAATTCTAAAGTTGTTGGTCTTAGTTGTTTGAAACAGTTGAGAAGATATTAATGGCAAGTTTGTAGGATATCGCGTTTCAACCGGAACAATGAAAGTCTGGGCTTGTGCGTTCGCGTTGTGAGCACGTGTATAGCCCCGCAAGTCACGGTTTAATTAACCTATATATGTGCTTAGCTAATAACGCGCCCGAGTTTCAAACGTCTCTTCTACCGGCGCGGCGCGGCGGTCACATTTTTTCCGCTTATGCCTACCTCGGCTTTTAGTTTATCGTCTCGACGCAACTCCCTCCATCCTCATCTTCGGTATCATAAACTTTCTCCATATGTACGTTACGTACATACATACATACATACACTTGTATACCGATAGGTGAAAATTCCCCGGCTGCAAATATGTTCGCAACGCGATCTTCGCCTTCGATTAAATTCCGGACCGGACGGCCTACTACTGTAAGCTACTCTCAAAGACGCTCGTTCGTCGTCCTCAAAGCAAACCGTGGATTCCAAAAGACAAGACCTTCGCAGTTCGCGTCATTCGGGTCGGATTCAACGATTCAAGCTTTGCAGACATCCGCCAAAAATTCCGTTCTCCATTTCGTTCTTTTTTTATTGTTTCTCTCCATTTTTTTTATTCTGACCCGCAAACTGTGGAGTGTGGAACGCGTGTGTATCGTCGAGTGCTCCAATTCACAATAGCCAACGTTCGAACACATATACACAGCTATAAGCGCACATCGGAATCACACTTTTGAATTATCATCTCGGAACGAATAGCTTGCTCATTCTACCCAACTGAATGTCACAGGTTTTCGAATGACTCGTGGAATTCTTTATCCGATCGAACATCGTTTCATTCAATTATGCGGCCGCCCCCGCACTGAGATGGAAACATTGATTAGAATTTACTGAAATCCAAACAGGCTACAAGATCAGCCCAAAGCCCTGCAAAGGACCTGGAACTGTTACGACAACTGGCGGCGAAGAAGGCACCTGCATGTTCGTCTGGGAGTGTATAAAGTCTGAGGGAACTCACGTGGGCGTCTGCGTGGATACGTTCATGTTCGGGAGCTGCTGCGTTCACAATTCGACGACGAACAACGTCAACGCTCCGGGATCTTCGGTAAATTTAGCTCCGAGACCGTCCCTGTCAGAGGCCTTGTCAGCCGCACCTACGCGGCCGACGTCTATCAGCTCGACACACCCTTTGCAACAAACTCACCACCCTACAACTTCGTCATCTAGACCGGGAAGCTACGTGAGCACGTCGACCGGAAGTGTGTCACGACCGCAGAGACCGAATACTCAGCGACCAAGGCCTCCAGCCGGTGGTATGGGACCTGGAAGACCGGCTCAGAAGAGACCCCACTTCAAACCGAACGCGAATCAAGACAACAGGCTCGATCCAGAGTCTCAAGGCAGTCGCCCAATCGGTATGAGGAATCCCTCCTTGACTAACGGTCTACCAACTCTGTCAGGAAGCCTGATAGTCACTCAGAAGGAAGACTCGAAGACGAAGACGCAAAGTCCCGAGAATTCAAGTCAGGAAATACCCGTGGGATCAATTGACAAAGTCGACAATGGTCACAACACACTCATAGTCAAACTTCCTAGCAGAGTACCGATCCAGCCTGTCAGACCGCATAGACCCGGGTACAATCAGAAGCCATCCACCGCTCAGAGACCCTCTGAATCAAGACCGGATGACAGTAAACCGGAAGAATCTGATCTTGTAGTTCAAGCAACTATGCATCGACCCAGCGTCGACTCGGCGAGCGAAAGTGTAAGTTGAATATCATGAAATTTTAACAGTTGTACCTACTTCTCTTTTCCCGTCTGGTCTGGAGCGTCAGAATTCTTACGAAATGTTTCATAACTTGTTTTTATTTACGTTTTGTCTCCCTTATTAGGAGAACGGAGTAGGCCTCCAGCAGCACAATCCAAACTTCATTCACACCGAACGTCCGCAGTGGGCCACGAAGCCCGTAGCATCTCACAAACCTTCCTCCGACTATTCCAAGCCTCATTTCTCTCAGAATACCACCACATTCCGCCCTGGATCGGTTTCTGTTCAACAAAGTCATGCCGGTGTTAGACCAAACTCTGTTCTCAAGCCGGAAGCGGACAGAGTATCGGTAAAAACTACGAGCACCTCGAGACCAACGTACTACAGCAGCCAAACGACTGGGTAAAATCATTTACTCCCTAGAACGGATTTTTGTTAGAATTTTCCTTCCGATCGTGGCCGAAGGCTCATAGTCTCTTTCCCCGTACGTTGCGAGTCACATTGAAAACTTGATTTGATTGTAGCACAGCCGGATTCACGCAGCAAACAATTCATTGGCAAGTCACCACGGAGCCAGCTTTTGTCACGAAATCGAAAACCTCCACTTCGAGACCTCATACCGTTCTGGAAGCGACGAAACCCACTTCCGCCAGTCCTCAGATTTGGTCGGAAAACAGTTGGACTCCTCCGCGACCGTCGCCTAAGCCCCACTGGACGGACAATCCATCCTGGATGGACGATGGACCTGAAAGATTCCCTCCCAAACCTGCTGGGCCAACGAGACCGACCAGACCCAACAAACCACCCCACGAGGTAAGTGAGCTCTTTGATGATTTTTCGAAGGAATGACGTCTGCCGGATGGCTTCATGATTGCAGTTCACTTTCTCATGCGGCGGTGATCGATCACTGTGAAAATAACCTCGAGGTTTCATACGTTTCAGAGTACAGAGTACGTGAAACCGCTGGGTTCCGCTCACTACATTACTACGTCTTACGTCGAGACGTCGACGAAGTCCAAACCGACGAAGAAGCCCGGTCCAACATCGACGCCGACAACGAGTACCAGCACCACTCCGAGAACGACTACTTCGACAACGACGACGACGACGACGGACAAGCCTTCCACGACGTCTTCGTCCTCTTCGGCGGCAACCACGACGACGAAAAAGATTCTTGGCAACGTAATGACGGTATCAGCAGCATCAGAGAACAAAGAAACACAGTGCGGTGTTCCAGCTCTATTCCCACGACCCGAAACTCGAATTGTCGGCGGTAAAGATGCACCCTTTGGTAGATGGCCGTGGCAAGTTTCTGTCCGGAGAACTTCATTCTTTGGATTCTCTAGCACACATAGATGCGGAGGTGCGGTTTTAAACGAGAACTGGATCGCCACTGCTGGGCACTGCGTCGACGAGTGAGTGGTAATTAATTAGTAAACCGATGAATTGACTCCTTCAAGGTGCTTACGTGCTTCCACCGTTGATACGTCCAAATCATTTACCCGGCGAACAGCGTCCCCGTTTCTTCGATAGGTATTCGTCAACTTTGAAATCTAACCATCCACTATTATTTCTTTCTCTCTTCAGCCTGCTCACCTCGCAGATCCGCATCCGCGTAGGAGAGTACGATTTTTCTTCTGTCCAAGAGCGGCTACCATTTGTGGAGAGGGCTGTCGCCCGGAAGGTCGTCCATCCAAAGTACAACTTCTTCACTTACGAGTACGACCTGGCCCTTGTGCGACTCGAAACTTCCCTCACCTTCGCTCCCCACATATCGCCGATCTGCCTACCGGCTACGGACGATCTTCTGATCGGTGAAAACGCGACCGTCACAGGTTGGGGTCGCCTCAGCGAGGGTGGAACCCTTCCATCCGTTCTCCAGGAGGTAAACTGCACCTAAATTTCGACCCGAAGCGCTATTCTCAATCCAATCATCGAGGAGACTGTTTGATCGAATTCGTAAATCACTATTTCCTTCTCGGTTCGCAGGTTTCCGTACCGATCGTCAGCAACGACAGATGCAAATCGATGTTCCTGAGAGCTGGAAGACACGAATTTATCCCGGACATTTTTCTCTGCGCTGGTCACGAGACCGGAGGCCAGGATTCCTGTCAGGTATGTTCAAAACAGAATAATTGTACGTAACCGAATTAAGGGTCATAAACGAATGTAGGGGTTTCCTTTCTCCATAAGCAGCCGACTGCAAATTGCACACTTGGGAAACTCGAATTCCGGAATTCCTTTTTTTTTTTGAAAGCCTCAATTGAGAAAATATCCAAAAGAGTTCTGTCGCAAAAAAATACATACAGAACCCGGAGGAGCTTTAAAGCTTTTTTCAACAAATTTTCAGGGAGATTCTGGAGGTCCTCTTCAAGTCCGTGGGAAAGACGGTCGATATTTCTTAGCCGGTATAATATCCTGGGGTATCGGTTGCGCGGAGGCAAATCTACCTGGCGTTTGTACAAGGATATCAAAATTCGTTCCATGGATACTGAAGAACGTGACATAACCTCGAATCGATCGAATTAAGCTCTTCGTTGAATCTGATTTAGGCGGAGGACTTGATTTCCATCCTGACATGCAGTATACTATAAATATATATATATATATATATATATATATACGATAGATTCTGCGAATCTGAACTAATGGAGGAGGATATGCAATGAAACGATGTATTACATAATCGTAATTATGTATATACTTGTGTATCGAACGTTTTCTGCCGCCGGATGTACCGTCTCCGAGAGAATCCGAGACACGACTGAAAAAGAAGCTTATCAATATTTTCTCAATTAAAGTATATAAAAACGAGGGAGTGAAAAAGTATGAGATTAAGTATTAGAAGGTGCGTCGCTGCTCGTTAGCGCGACCATCGAGTGTGCTGGTGAGAAGAAAAACAAACTGAAAACTGGAAACTGTGACAAGAAAATACTCGATGACGTACGGTAATCAAATTTATCGAATTTCGGCGTCATTCGCTGTAAGTATAAGTATTAAATGCGAGTACCTACGTTACAGCGGCGTTGATGAAAATGTAGGGGAAACTCGAATGCCGCGTGTCTTCGCGCGTACGGATTGTATTTATATATAAATAAATAGATAAATGTACGGCTAAATAATAATCTCAGAAGGGCGTATAATGTAAAGCGATAAATTGAACAGAATTATCCTATTATACCTGTATACACATACGTTCTGGAAGCAACCGGAGCGACTGCTTTGCGACAAAGAAACAAAAAAGTGAGAAAAGTGGAACGAGAACTGGGAAAGGAGAAAAATGAGAGGAAAATTGACCCGTTGAAAATTATGATTTATACATATATACACGTATCATGAGATGTATATTTGTGTATTTTTGTATAGTGACAGGTATATCGAAACTGTTTTACAATTAGTATGTAACTGGGTATACATATGTATATTATAATATGAGTTTAATAAAATGCTACGTTACGATCTTGCCTCGGTATGTCAACGATAATTTATACGCATACGTACGTATACATAGGGACGTACGTACACACGTATGTACTCATATGTACGATAATTATATAGGATAATTATATAATAGTTATATAGGTGAATAATCATAGGAATTCTGTCGATCGCGTCGTAGAATTTGATCGTACAACGCGATTAAATATACTATATATCATATATACTGTATAACTTATGCGACTAAATTTTAGAAAACAATATATATATATGTTTTGATTAGTCTATTGTTATTTTGCCCTACAATCGTTATAATTGGCGATCAATAATTTACATTTCGTTATACATAAATATTAAGTGTCTCTTATTCCAACCAGCTGTGTTTTAATCGTGATTTACTTTACTTTCTTATCGTTTATACTCTTTTATTTATATATTGGTATACATATTATAACATACACATATTTTTGTACAAAGTACTGTTAATTATGAAAAATTTATAATACATCATATTGAAATTTGCGTACCGCGTAACCTTCCTATTATTTATGTCAACTTCATCTTCGTCGTAGGAGAGATTTGGATTTATCGGCGTCCTCCGACGCGTATGGCGTAATCGAACTCGGACACGCAACGTACGAAAGCTTGCCCGGGGGGCCCCATACCATGTTTTTCCAATTTTCTTCCAAATTTCGTGTCCAGTCAAACCTCGTGGACCTTAGCACGTGCGAGATCTTTACGAATACATTCGTATTCATTTACGTTCATATCGGAATGATCGCGATGCGATTCGATACGCGTCAAGGGGCGCAATCAATCGCGGAATATTCTAGCAGATAATAATTATAGTATATAAATAATATATATATATATGTATAGGTAGGATACATAATTGTGTTTATAATATGTCGTATATATGGATCCGTTATCTATATAAGCTGTGACAAATAAATATCATTTTCCACTCATTGTATTCACATATAGGGAGTATATGCTTCAATTTAATCATCCTACAATCCTCATGTATCCCTGTGCGCGGTTGTTGAACGTTGAAAGAAAAAAAAAAAAGAAAAATCTTCTTTACTTCTCTATTTCGTTCTATATTTTATATTGTTAATCATGCTTCGGTTACAGGTTCGCATATGCTGTTCCTCGTTTTACTATTACTAAAAGAATCTTTTATAAAAAATGATATCGAACCGGATTCGGATATGAGGAGCGTAGAAAAATTCGAAAAATAAATTTGAACGCGCGCAGCATAATACTCGACTCGATATAACTGGACGCGATGTACGTGCTCGTTTTCATCCGCTTCTGTATTATGTCATTACGTCGCCGAGAGCCTGATGATGAGAAGCAGGAGATTATGAAGAGGTGGCACTAAGAGCTCAATTAACGTGAATTAAACTCAAAGGATTCGTGAATTCAGAGGATTTTCGATCCGTCCAGCGATCAAGGACACTCCAGTTTCCGCGTCGATGATGAAAAATAGGAATGGATGTTCTGCGACGAAACTTACCGGTCCGGCGCGTTCGAAAAGACCATTTCCTGAAAAGTAATTCGTCAGGGAGTGAACGAACGCGTAGTTTCATCGCACAATCGGCACGATCTGAGGAAGTTTCTACTGGAATTTAATGCTATATATATAGGTATATACTATACGTCAAGTGACACAAAAACTTGCAGCTCTTACACTCGCCAAAGTCTCGAGTTCAAGATCGAGGTAACGAGTCCGAGATAAAAGAGGATGGAATATGGAATTGCGGTCCATTAAATCTATGTACTATATATACATATAAATCGGCAGATAATTAATGGAAACGGAATGACGAAGTTAGGAAATCGATTAATGGAAGTGTAGAAGAATCGGAGGATATATAGAATTAACCCGTGAAACTCCGTCGGCCGTAATTGATTGGATAATTCAAATAAAACAAAGATTTCAGAGCAGAGAGGGACGACCGGATGGATGATTCAACGAGTCACAAGTTGTAAGGAACAGGTAAAATTATAATTTATAGGTATGAAATTCTTAGCCCATAGCTCCCCGCCCGGGGAAAATTCTTTCCAGTCTGTCTGTGCCGTAACGTTCACGTTTACGTACATACCTACCTATATACGACAAGTGGAATCGCATACGTACCGATTTCTTGGGGCAGGATATCAGCCATTAAACTCTACCGAGATTTACAACAATAGTGGGAAATATATTTAATCGGTGCTATTATCGTATCCTATGCCCGAGTCCGTCGGAAATCACGCTGCAATTATCGGGAAAGTGATCATTTACTGAGCTATAGAAATAATAACAGAGATTTTCTTCCGTCGAAACGATATAAGCGGAATAAAATAAAATCGAAAAATATGACCTCGCCTCGTATTCGCGTTGGCTATGCCATTTTTGGATTAATTGATTTTTTACTTTTTCTTTATTTTATTTTTTTCACTTTCCTCCATTTTTCCCCCGTCACATCGAAACGGCTCTCCCTTTTTGAGCGAAACAATTCCCCCCCCCCCCCCCCCCCCCCCCCCCCGTCGCACGTAGATTACTATAAATTATTCAAAATTTAATAAACAATTTTTGTTGGCGTTAGGGGTTGGAAATTTGTTGATCAAGGGGATATCCAATTTGCGATGTCCGCATGCGTCGACCCGTTTCTTTTGTTTTTTTTACCCTTTTTGTCGTTACATGCCGCAGAGAATTAGGTTAATTGGTGGAAAATTGCTCCGGACTGATTTTTTTTTCCTCATTTCGGAAAACGTTGATGAGTCATAATCGAAAGAGGCGAAAACGAAACAAAAAAACGGAATGAGAGAAAAAAAAAGCCACGGCGGGAAGCTGCGAAAGCCGTAACCAACTTAAATTTAAACTCGAATAGAATGAAACGACGGATGATTTGAAATAGGAAGAAAAAAAAAAAAAAAGAAAAAAACGAAATGAGAAAAGAATCATGCGATGAAAAAGATGGACGAAAGATGTTTAGAGAAACCTGGTAAAAATAGAACCTGGGTTAAAAGATTGGTAAGAATTCCGCCAGCTTGGAAGCCATGCATCATATCGTTCGTTTCGAAATGCCCTCAGACGTGGCTCGGGGGTTGGAAGATATCGTGGAGGCGTAAGTTCGGCTTGATAATAATTCCACTCACTCGAGTGCGTCCTATCCGGTTTCATGTAATTTCGAATGCTTACACCGATGCTCTGTTGCACGTCTCGGGCGTAGATACCTTCCTCTTCGGTCATGGGTGATAAATCAGCTTCCCTAGGCTCGAAGACGTCTCTGATCCCGAGCTGCGGCCAAAGGAAATCTCAGAATAGAGGTATATTACAGGACGAAAATCTCACGAAATATCTGCACTATTTCAGTGTCTGAGAACTTTTCAAACTATTTCTAATTTCGAAGGATGTTTCATTGCACGCTGAAGGCCTTCCAAATAGCTCGAGTCGTAGCTCGAGTCCTTTTCCTCTGGAAGATCTTTCGGAAGATTATTTTCTCGCTTGTATTCGTCGTTGAAGGGAAATCGCCGGGTTTGGAAAAAAACTTCGCGAAGGATATAGTTACCGATTCACGGAAAAATCGGGCCCGAAGAAAATTGGGGATGAAGCATCTTCTCTTCTTCGCGCTTTAGGTATACCTGTATCCCTGTATCCCACGCGAAGGCGTAATTAGCATACCTAAATCTGAATTGCAAAAGTAATTTGGACAATTGAGTATAATGGACGAGATGTGGCGACGAGGAGGACGGGTCACTTAAATTTAAGCAATTTGCTGTGAACATTGTGCCATGGTCAGAGGTCACGAGGCATGACGATTGCAGGATAATCTCTATTCTTCACCTTGGCGATGTACGTGATAATAGTCGTGATGAGTTTGGACATGGAATTTAAGTGGCAAGTCTAAGTCTCGTGTGCAAAGTACTGAATTCAGGCAACGGGTAATCATATTTCACATGAATTCTCACGTAGTTTATCGCAAATGTATTCGCAAATTGTATTCGTTTCGATTGCCTCGACTCACCCGTTGCAGGAATGGAGTTAGAGTGACGAATCCCTTGAGCATGAACGAGGGTATCATTGCTCTGACCCAAGCGGGTTGCAATTCTCCCCTCAATTCCCTTAGCTCGACGTTACCGAGGTCTCTGGCCAATCGGCGAGTGCCATCCCTGTCCGTTGGCAGGAGGAGGAGAATGTTGTATCTCGGATCCTAGAAAACAAAGTTGGGGGATCGTGGGAACGCGGTGATTCAAGCAAATCACTCTCCAGTGTCCAGTGTCGAGTATAGTAACATAGAATAACAACAAACAGGTTGTAGATAATTTGTAAACTGACGTCCAGTGGAAATTCCAACGCCAAAGCCTGCAGGTTGGGCAAAAACGCGAATGGCAATACCACGGTGTAAGTCGCCGCCGATACTACCGCCCCCTCCTCGCCGTTGACGAAAAACGGTAACTCTGACGAGTCCTCAGAGCCCTCATCTCTCTTTGGCGAATGGACTCGCCATCCGCCGATTTTACGAGTCCAGGAAGTTTCCTCTGCGTAAGAAAACGGAGGGATAATAAAACTTGCCGATCATTCCCGCTGCAATTTCACACAGAGAAGCAGACAACCGTAGATTTTCGTCCGACGGTTTTCCGGAATAAAGGTACCTGGGTATCCGGGGAAGTCAGGGTAAACTGGGAAACTTGGAAAGTCCGGGAAGTTCGAAAAGTAACCCCTAGGACTCCGTGTTCCACGATCTTTGGCTTCGTCATCTTCACTTTTCTGCAAAATAGTTATAGTAGTTTGTTTCTTCGTACCGTAATCGGTGTTCTGTCCAGCGAATGGACAATCCGTAATTATGTTGATCCGAACTTCCGATTGAGCGAATCTGATCTAGCCATTACCTCGATTTCCGTCCTCGGCTCCGTCGATCCTGCGTCCAGTAAAGTCCTGACGACAGGATCTTTGATCCTGATTCTCCGAGTTCTCCGCCGCTCGGAAGGTTCCGTAGCAATAGATGAAGAGGTCGTTGTAGTTTCAAGGAGATTCTCCGACCCTGAGCTGACCGAGTCCACGTTTGCGATCGTCTCCACTTCGTCAGCTTGATCCAGAGTCGTTGTATCGATCCGAACAGTCGTTGAATCAGAGGAGACGACTTCGTTTGAAGACGTTTCTTCCGGTTCTAAAGTGGGGACGCTTTCCGTACTGGTCGTTGTTAATTGTTCCTGGCTTTCTTCCGGGTTCAAAGACGACGATTCCACCTCTGATTCACTTTCAGACGTCTCCAAAACCTCGATCTTCGATTCTTCTTCTTCTTCAGGGCTGAACGTCGTCGTGCTCTCAGTCGTAGTGGTCGTTTCAGAGATCCTGGATGTCGTAGTTTCAATGGAAACGACGTCTTCAGACTCCACAGTCGTTGATCCTGGCTTCGTCGTCTCCGTCGCTTCTTCCATACTGGTCGAAGTAGTTTCCGGAACTTCTGGCTTCGCTGTAACCGTAGTAGAAACTTCAAGCATCGTCCCCAACGTTGTTGAATCCACAGAAGAAAGAGGCTCCGTGCTTTCTCCGACGGAAGCAATCGTTGAAGAAGCTTCTGTCGATCCTGATGATATTTCTTCGCTCGTTGCTGCAGATTCTGTTGTTTTCGGAATCGGAGTAGTACTGGAAACTGCGGCTACCTGGGCAGTAGACATTTCCATTATCGACGATTGCTGTTCAGTGATCTCGGCGATTTCTGTCATTGTCATCGTTTCGGGAATTTTTTCAGTACTCGCACTCTCTTCCGAACCATCGCCGCCCTCCACCGCCGTCGTCTCTTCGGCGCTGGTACTCGTCGTCGTCTCCTCCGGAGCTTTCGTTGATGCTTCGGCGACTTCTTCGGGAATTTGAGTAGTCGTCGTCACGTCCTCGGCGACTTTCGAGGTCATTGTGGATGCCGATTGCTCGGTAGCGGACGTTGATGTAGCGATGGATTCTGACGCTTCGGTCGTAGTCGAACTTGAAGAATCTGAAGTTGGATTTGACGCGGTGGTCACCGCATCAGGAGTAGTCTGTGGAACTGACGTCGAGGAGTCTGTGGCATTCGTTCGGTCGTCTTCAAAGGGCAAATCGAACCCAAGGAATTTCAGAACGTCTTCATACTCTGGTCTCAACTTTGTGTTTTCTCTGTTCAGAGTCAATCCACCGAGGAAACCATCCGGGCTGAGATAACTCTGTGCAAATAAATTAAATTCTATCTATCTACCTTCAGAAGTGAAATGCTGTGGGACAATTCGATCTCGCCGCGATATACGAGTGTGTGGAGGAATTCAAAAATTAACGCGACTCGAGTGACCGGAAATTCAATCCGTTCTTACGGAAAGTGGACGAAACGATATCCACTTCGGTAACAAAATATGGGGAGAAGCACCTCCCTCGCTCACCCGTCCGCAATATTTCACAGATATGTATCTCCACGAGTAAGATTTCAATTTCCTCGACACAAATAGAAATTGGAAAGACAGTATATTGAAGGGTTTTCCTCATAGATTGTCTGGTTCGGTTCGATTCAAAGTCTGATATGTTACACTCTGCTCACCCTCAACCTTCTGTGAATGTCCCGGAGGCCGATTCTAGTTATATCTCTGTCCCTCGGGAGCCCGAGCACATGTGCGATCTGTTCGTTTCCCGGACCCGCCGATCCCTCGTACAGGGCAGCCAAAACGAAGCCAATTCCTGTTGGAGAAAATGCCACGTTCCCGGCATTCCTTGTCTCTCCATATTCCTGCAGGATCCGCACCCCCAGTGCGTTGATTACGTCTGTTAAAATGTCGACAGGACGTCGAAACGGTGGAGCCTGAGGAGGCGGGAGGTCGACCCACGAGCCGCCGTACCTTTGGGCTCGGGTTGAGGCAACTGAAAGCACAAACAGAGGATTTTTGCATCCGAAATCAGGAATTATAACAGCAAGAACCTTTCCTCGGATCAACAGAGACAATGATGTTGACGTGATTCCGAATTATCGTCGATTCTGACGAGGAAACGTTCGAAATTCAACGATAAATGTTCAATTGTTGAAGATTGTTCATGGAATGTAGTTCATGATGAACGTTGGAGTTTGAAATTTCTGTACTCAAAATCTTCGACGTGGTATAAATTTGTCAATCGGATTTTACGTGTATGTGCGATAAAAAGTTTCTAGATCACGATCTATAGCTGATGGTAATAACGATCGATGTCAATTGACGTTTCCTGCGAGTTATCCTAATTAAAATAGTAAACTTGATCCATGGTTCTGGGTGAACGAACGTACTGTAAAGAAGAAGAGGAGTAATAAGAAGAAAGGCCGGCGATAATATCCTCATGTTTAGAACTCGTTTTTAAAACTTGTTTCGACAGCCGCACGATACACGCGAGCCAAGTGTCACTCGTCAACTTGAAAGAACCAACGAACTCACTGACTAACTAACTAACCAACCAACTAACTAACTATCTGTCTAGTTAACTAACAAACTAACGCTCGGTAAACGCGTTTTGAAAAAAATACGCACACATCGCGTTTTCAATTCGGATGAATATGCGATTCCGAGTCTAACACTGCAGCCGAGACACCAAGAGGCACAACAGCCGGACTCTACTGCTGCTTCGCGTCAGTTACTCGATCAGTATATACCGCAGGCATACTCTTCCACCTGATTCTACACCTAGTAGTTGCCTAGTGGTCAACGCGTTGTTCGCCAACACGGAGGGACGCTGGGCACCTTGTCGGACCCTGAGGCCTGCACGGGTCGGAACTTCGCGGAGGTGGGAGCAGGCTAACTAGTAGCTAAGAACGTAATGGTCAAGGGGCGGGAGGGGAAGGGGAAGGGACTTTTTACAGAGGCGCAAGGTCGTCAGGTAGATAACCCCGCGGCATCATCTCTCGTTCGAATCCCCCCCCCGCCCCCCCAGCTCATCTTCTTCAATTATTTTCGGCAAAATTCGGCCTGAGACTGTGATAAGAAAAAAACCAAGGTCGAACCTGAGTCCGTACTGGATATAGGAATGTACTCGTGTAGGTCTGAATTGTATGAACTTATACCTTGATGAACTTATACCTATATACGCATCACGCAATAGAAGACGTGATGAAAGGACGCCGCTCCAGGTATATGTACATATTATAGAGTGCAAGCGTAAATTCATGTAAGCCGGGATTACTCAATCCGCAAATTATTTATTTGTCTGCTAGTGAGTGAGTGAGCGAGCGAGTGAGTGAGTTAGTGAGTTAGTGAGTTAGTTAGTTAGTTAGTTAGTTAGTTAGTTAATTCTCGTACTCAGCATGGCGTGGCGAATGAAGAGCAGGATATTCACTTGTTATAATCCGTGGCTGAATTAATGAGTCCGACAAAATGCAAAACTGACTGACTGACTGGTGTACGTATACACGTATCTACGAACACACATACACCCCTTTCCGATAATGAATGACCCAAAACGCAATGCGGATGATAGATCAATTCGTTGCAATATGTATAGGTGCGTGGTACGATTGGCAAACTTTTTTGTCTGAAACTTGGACCAATTTCAACAGGAGTGGGAATCGTGAAATTCGTTGTACATACATACAGTTCTATACAATTTTCAACGGTTCAGACTTACCTATACCAGAGATGATACAGTAGAAGGTATAACTCATGTATATTCATTGCATACGTATCTATGTTTATCTTCAGTACGTATATATTACCGTTACAAATAGCTGTGGTTCAGCTGTACTACCTATATTGTAAGCTGTGCGGACGATCCCGAGACGCCGAGAGCGCTGGATAGATTGATCTCAAAATCGAACCGAACTCGATGAGGATGACGAACCAGTTTCGGTATCAGTAAAATTCTTTCGCTCATCCACGCATACAGTGCAGATGGGAGTAATAATTTTCTCTCAAATTTCCTGATAATTCCTCATGCAAAATAACGTCAGTTATGAATACGTATACGAACGTATATCAGAGCTTGAATTTTGTTGATAAACTGCAGAGGATATTTCACATAATGGAAATTTTTCTTTCATTTAATTTTTTCACTGTTTTTACGGACATTTTTACGGGCAACTCTACCTATCTTGTAGTGGGAGGCGAACGGTAATTGAATTTAGAGCCTAGCTTGTTACGATTTGATTATCTCGACTGTGTGAATAATTTTGTTCCCTCATTCGGGCATACATCTATCTCCTTCCATCTCTCTTTCTCTCTTTCTCGGCGGGTTAAAAGTGATTAATGATTTCCACGGTTATGCGCGGTTATGCCCGCAGTATTACGGTTACGCAAATTGAATCGCGTCGCGTAAGAGATCGCGTCGATCCACTGCATCGTCTGATATAATTTGATCCGTGAGAAAATATGAATGAACGTTAAATGTATAATATATATATATATATAAGCATGAAAAGTTACTCATCTATCCATTATGTATGCCTACGATACGATAACATCGGCATTCCAAACGCTTGCTAAACTTTGAACCACTCCGTAAACTTTCTCTGCGAATAATGTGATACAAGGTATGGTGTATGCATTATCAGATCTGCAACTTCGAAACTATACCGGAATTCGTACGCGATCCTTCGTTTCGAATTTTCGTATTTTTCTCACCTTCCTATTTCGTCATTGGATAGTGAGGGAAGAATAAATACAACGTTTCGAAAATTGCGGAACATTTTTATTATATCTTCATACAGAATGGCGAATGATAATGTTGCAAATGCATGTACACGGGCTGTTCCACGCGAAATTGACCGGTTTCTGGCCCATGGTCACCGAATTCGAGGCCCTTCCGGAATTCAGTTCCCTTTCATCGCGGAAAATACTCCCGGCGGTTATAGGCGAAAATATTGACTGGTTCAAAAGATGTCGCCGGTTTGGAAACACGACGACAATTTGCAGATCCCATTTTCAACTCCAAATATCTCGGCTATGCAGGAACCGAATGTTGACTCTGTGCAGCGCATCTCACGCGGAGAAACGAGCTCTTTCGAAATATCTGACTCTCGAACTATTTCGCAAATTCCCAAGCACGCAAAATCAACGAATCATGGGATTTCGTTTATTTGCCACCAAACAAGGGTCTAATCGATTTCCTTAAAATTTTCACCGAATATACTTCGAGGTGAAAGGAAAATTTTGGCGTTACGTTTCGCGGTTTTTTCTTCTCCAAATGAGTAAGGAAAAAAAATTATTTTCGTAATTCAGAAAGCAAAAAAAATTACCGATTCTGATCACATGACCAAGATTATGGTACCGGAGAACCTATGAGTGAGAACGAGTCACAGTCATTCGGTTCATGCGTAGCTGACAATGAGATATTCCGAGTAGAAAATGGACTTTGTGAATTTTTTCGAGTTTTCAAATCGGGGCGATATCTCTTCGAACGAATTTATATTTTGGCCTCGAAGCCGGTTCGTTTCGCGCGGAATTACCCGTTGGTACACGTATGTACATGGTAATTAGGTGCCCCCCAGATTGACGAAATCTCGAAAAGTGCAGGTTGCGATAGAGTATATTGCATGTACACCTATAAATACACCCAAGTGTGTATATTTCGAGTGCGGTAAAGTGCAGGACACAATTTTATGAACAAACGAATACTCCGCAAATTGTCTTCTTCCGTTCCGTTAAATATGATCGTTACCCGCGTAATCTGAAAGATACTTCGCAATTATTTACTTCGTGGTGGTTATTCGTCGTAGGTAGATGCTCACAGCTACGTATACTATACAGTATACAAGACACCACGTCCTTCCTTCTTTGCAGCGGGCAACTGTTTCTGCGGCAGACGTAGGTATACGGTCAAAGAATCATTATATCCGTTACGTAATTGAACACAACTTTTACCTCCGCGCATCGTATGCACGTACGTATGGGGATGTAGGTATAGGAATATGTAGGTACTGTGTATTATTCTTGCTAAATATACTATAAGTCGCAATGAGAGAACGACAGCCGAACACGATTTCGTTTAGTTAATATAAGAATTCTGAAAGGGCCTAAGTCACGAGAGATACGGGAATAAGATTCGGAGCGACGCGAAATTCTAATTTCTATGGCACTTTACATTTTCCGTTTCATTCTACTTCGCGCTAGAGGTAGGTATAGCGAATGTGTATGTACCTACTTCCCGCATCTTCACATTACGAAAGGACGAACCAGTTTCCGTTCTACGATGATCTTTCGTTTTACCCAGAAGAATTCGCAGCTCAGCACGGAAACGGCCAAGATGAATCCTGGAAGGAAAAATCTCTGGACACTGGAGTTCAAGCAAAGAATGAAGAAAAAGAAAGAAAGAAAGAAAGAAAAAAGGGAAAGGAAAAAGGAACTGTACGGAATGCTGCGAAACGAGCTGAAAAAAAGAAACGATTTGGCTAGCGATAATTATAACTGCCTGTGTTACCGGATCTACTCGTTTGGGATGTGGCCAATTGTTGCAATACCGAATTCGCGAAGAGCGCAAGGTCAGAATAATATAATGACACGTTGTAAAATTGTCACACGAACCGTCGTACAGCGTGTTACAGCAGCATTCCCAGACCTTTACGCAATCCGGTGAAGCTCACCTATAAGAAGAACGAAAAAGCTCCCCTGCATGTCGTCCATGTTCACTTTATGATTATTCGTTTCCTGGCCGATCCCGGGTCCTTCCCAGCATTTATCTTTTATCGGCATTCTCTCGGCCGTCCATTTATGGATGAGACCAACTTGCTGCATTCTTTTGATCCTGGTGGCGACAGCCGTGACATTGCAATGCGACAGATGTACGTGAATACGGAAGAAGCATATTGCGAGGGTTGAAGGCCCGCGAGGGACATCGGAAGCATTCGTATACAGGTGAGTGGGAAATTAACGAATGCTCAGATTCAGACTTTCTACAAGCATTGTAATCAACGGGGAAAAAATAGAAAGGCGAAAATCAGGCAGCGGTGATTCTGAGGTGGAAAACATTCACAATGCGATTCAGCGCTCCCTGACTAGCGGAACAAACGATTAAACAAATCCAGATATGCAACGTTGGCGTGTAGAAAATCGCGGTGTTACAATCATCGACTCATTATATTCCGTTCTGAAACCTTTCCAAATTTGATCGCGCCACCGCGCCGCGCCGCCTCGCCGTTACCTCGTTTCTTCAACCCCCACGAATTGCCCGAAATTGTGAACATGCGTTTGTTAAACTCACTCGAGATCGATGATTGGGAGATACGGACTACCCGGAGCAACGATCATGGCGATCGGTTCCTGGGCGAACTCTTCTCCGCTCAGAGAAAAGTCGCATCTCCCTGTGGCGAGGAGTTCCCTTCTCATGAGGAACCTGAGCGAAGTTCTCCAGTCGACTACAACGTGTTTCCCTTCCTTAACGCGAGCTATGGTGTCCGCGTGATTGCAGGTACCGTTGTATCTCTCGGCTCCGGAGAGAAATCTTCGGAACTTTGGCTCGTCCGATGAGCCGAGAACTTCCAGGAGGTGACTTCCGTTCGGTAGAGACCATGTGAGGTCATTCT
Source organism: Phymatocera aterrima (assembly GCA_963170745.1). NCBI lineage: Eukaryota > Metazoa > Arthropoda > Insecta > Hymenoptera > Tenthredinidae > Phymatocera > Phymatocera aterrima. Next base: position 22,253,832 of record OY720660.1, read on the forward strand.
CCCTAGCCAGGACATCTTCGATGGTCGAAACGGCGGCGTCTATCCTCGGGAATGTCAGGAAAGCAACTAAATTACCGCTGTAAGTTGCCACTATCACCACCACCACCAGCCACCATGCTCCAACGATTAATCTGCCGCTGTCAGCACGCGGCAAATGCATACCACCTGGAGATTTTCACTGTTTACTGCAATTTCGGAAACGACTGCGACTCTGGCAACGATTTTCAACACCCAATTCATACCTTGCTGAAGCACCGCTCCGTACACGTACCACATGCAGTCCCAGGTCGAATTCAGGCCGGGCGACAGAGGCATGTTTGAATAAAACGGGCTCCACTTGTGAATTATGTACAGTATTGGTCCCATCATCATTATCGCGGCCGCCAGACATCCCCAAGTCTAATATTGTCGCGAAACATATAATTCATAGTTACGTGGAGTGGAACTGGCGGCAAGTGTGTGAATTCGCCAACGTTCAAGTTCTTAGCATTTTTCGCAAATGGCATCTGCCTGCAGATTACAAGAAGAATCTGCCGTTCCAGGAGTGTCAGTTCCGTTTCTAATTTCATGACTTTTTTCAATCCAGAGACAGAGAGAGAGAGAAAAAGAGCTGTCTCAACAAAAGAAATGTCCTACACCTATTCTGACTTCTAATGACATCCAGTTGAAGTGACCTACAGACCTCCTTAGTGTAGGGAGACATGAAGAGAAGAGCTCTCGAAAGGTGTTTCGGCCTCGAGGCAAGCAGACTGTAAGCCTGGACCGAAACTGGTCGAGTAAAATTAATGAGATTTTTCTTTTGCTCGATAATTGTGAAGGCGCATGCTGCCATGAGGACCTTCCTTGATCTTACGAGCTCGATCACACTGTCAGGAATGTAGTTCGTGATGGATAGCAGCTCACTGTCCGCCGCCTGCTGGTGAGATTGCGGTGGTTTATCACTGGACACACGGTTTTGTTTAAAAATATACTCACGCGAATAATTATTGTCCTCGTCATCGTCGTGACTCACGATCAGATCCCACACGCGGTCGGTCTCCGTATCGCGTTCGCGGATCCGTATACCACTTAGAATTATGTAGGTATAGGTATGACAAATGAATAGACAAACTGTTCTTTACCTTCCTGGGGGAGAAGTCAATCGGTGATCTATCCTTGCCATTGTCGTCCCCTGCGATTACAACTGAATAGGTGAAGTTCAGACGGAGACTGAGCTGTTTCAAAATGTCGAAAATCAGACCGTCGTAGATCGCTGGACCAGTTCTATTACGACGGATTATTTGCCACGGAGGATTCTGAAAGGAATTATTTAGTGTTGCAGAAAAGTGTGTCAGAGATTCGCAACGATGTATAATTCCCGGTTTTTCGGAGACAATCCGGAACCAGAACCGGAGACGACGACTACTCATTCGTACATGGAAAGTGACGACCGGCAGAGTTTTTCCCCTGAACCCGTGTTCCACGTGAGGAAATATCGCATCAGTTAAAACGGCGCCGGGGCGAGGTGACCATATGCCGATATCAATGAAATGCCCGCTTCCGTCATAATTATTCCCGTCACTATTTTCCCCGGCGATGAAGGACTCGCCCCAAGTTATTGCGGTTGTTATCGACCAGGATAAACATTTGTCGCATCTTTCGCCGGACCCTGAACGTCCGGCGAAAAGTTCTCGCTGAAAACGAAAAAAATATTATCCCAAAAACCGGGCGGACATCGTGAATAACGAATCGCAACGAACCTCCATCGTGTCAAGAACGTCTCGTCGACGTTCCCTCTTTGTATATCTTATTGCCTCGAATTCTTCCTCGGTAATATTTTTTGATAACTCGATTTCTCCGGCCAGTGAATTTTCAAGAGCCACTGCCAACGCTCGGGTCAATTCACGGACGTGACAAGTCAGTCCACTCTGCGCATGTGGGAAGAGGAATTTTCACGTTTCTTTTCAAAGGCATGTGAAAATGGAATCTGATCATTCTCGTCTTACGTGGCACGTGCTCCCTGTGCTCGTTCCGTTGTAAATAATTGCGATATTTTCACCTTCTCCTAAGATGTCGTTAAAAGATGATATGTTTTGGTCTCGAGACGTCGCCTCGCTCGCCAGGTAAAGCCATTGATTACCCGGGTGAACCATCTTCAACGACTTGGCCTTCAGAATTAGTGCGAAAATTATTCAACGGGAGTTGGAAACGAAGATCGTGGGAATTGGGACGAAAAGCCGAGAGCGAAAGGAGTAAGCCTTCAATAAAAGCGAAAGAATATCATTTTTCTTCGTACCACTTCCATCGTCACACCAATCATGTCACGTGTCGCGATTACAAGGAAACAACTGCCGAGACTTTCCATCGGAAAGTTCGAAAGGATTTTTGATAATTCAATACGTTTTGCGCGGTCAGATTTCGCCGGTTTGATACTGAAAACTGACTTTGACGCCAAGGTTAGCCCCGAATCTGGTAATTCTGTTGACAAAGCCATTAAAATCCTGCCGATGGTGTCTCTACCTGTAAAAATAATATCTTTCTGTCTCGGCATAATTATATCGCGGACACGCGGTATTGTTATCTATAATATTATAGAAGGATATCATGCGGCAGTTTATACTGCACTCCGTCGTGTTTCTTATCGAAGTGTTTCTTTTTTCTCCTTGAACACCGATAAGGATACCGCGCTGTTAGAAATATCAAGCCAGTGCCTACGCAGCTCGCCATCCGTTCGCTTGTATTTAATTGTCATTAATTATTACATTCCACAACGTATCATAGGTTTGTACTATAATACGGTACGATTTCATACCGAAGGTCGCGTCGTGCAGAACGTTTATTTTGCTCCACGAAAGAGCCGATCTTGTTCGAAGATCCAAAAACATTTGTGGCAATTCCTCGCCCGGAATTATCAAAGGAATGCTTATGCCTTCGTGGTTGGGAAGTCGCGGACAATCTGTATCTTAAAAAATCAAAATCCGGATCTCAATATCTCATTGATCAAATATCGAGAATTATTCACGCGCGATTACCTCGACATCTAACATTCGTTCATACCTGTCACTGCGACGTGTATGAGATCTTCTTTCTTCGCTTTGCGGAATAATTCCCACGTCTCGTAGCAAGGTGTGATTGACAATAAAATGGTGTAATCTGTACAATTGGGGGGAGAAAAGAAATCGGGTGTATAGTTGGTCGATGACATTTATAAGTCACAGACGCGTAATATTTCACTCGTTCAAACCTCTTCGCAAGTTGAGATTCGTATCTTTGAAAAGATGCGCCTCGATTCTTCCGAGCTTCATATTTTCTTCGACGGTTTTACCGATCACCCGAAATATTTCGTCTAAGGCTTTTTCGTGGTCCGTTTTGTCCCGGAATATGCGATCGTTGAATACGATAGCTGGTCGGACACGAGTAAGCAAACGGAAATGTTCTAATTGAATACGCGACGATTGTTACAGTATCTAAAATCGTACCCATTGTTGCGTTGGCTGTTATCAACGATGGGAAGTCACTGCAGAGAACAGTCGCCCAAGCAGTGATAACAGAAAATATGAAACACGTAATAGTACGCATCTCGATCGACGCAATATACCTGCAATAGAAACTACAGTCTATCTGGCAAATATAATTGAATTCAGATCCCTCGAAGTTTGATGTTTAAACTCTGTGAACTATGATATCTCCTGGAAAAGAAACTCGCGACCCTTTCCGTTTGGACTTTGTAACGTTTCACGAGTAAAATGATTTCGTCTAAGCTCCGTACGACCGCACCGAGACTTGCGGTCTTTTATTCTACGAATCGTGACCAAAGGTTACCGGCTCAATAAATAATTACATCATGATCGAAGTTCATATAAAATCCCATTTCAATGGAACGAGGTTACAGGCGGAATTGAAAAGGAATTATAGATGATCGCGTGTTAGACGCATCAATGCGCATTCGTTCTTCGCCCAAAAGTTTCTACCATATTTCCCTAATCAGCTACCGCGATATCCGACCTATGAATTCCGTCCTAAAATCGGTCATTCAAATCACGTGTTCATTTCAGCCGCTGGAAGTCTGAACTGTACAATAGCGATTCAAATCGAAGAGCGCGTTGATTTTGAAATTTGCCGCCTCTCGTTTTCTCTAATCCTAGGTGGCAGCAGGAAGCAGGGACTCGAGCGTAAGATCTTATTTACATCGATAAAGAAGAAGTGAGTATGGCATATATCTCCAAGACGCGAACGCATGCGAGTATTTCGAATGTTATTCCGCACGGATTATCATAGCTGGTATATAAAATACAACGGATTCATGTTAGATTCGTCGATTCATTTCTATCTCTCACTGTAGAGGTGTAAAGCGAAAAAACAAATAGAACGATGAATAATAGAAAGATAAATGGTCGGATCCGGGAAAATGGGTGATAAAAATCCCAGAACGAATTACCTTATCTATGGCAGTGGCAGTGGAATTTCCTTACCCGCTACGCTAAGCGTGCGGCTTATGGAGAGGGGACGCACTAAAAACTTCGAGGAATCCCCTCGTCGAATATTTCGTACGCTATTGGTCCGACCGAGTAAAACATAGATCAAAACTTGTAATATTAGTTTCATATTTCTCGTCACGCACATAGCGCGCCGCGATCCGTAGAGCGAGCCGCGAGTGAGCGTGAACCTGCGAGCACACGAGTATAGTAGTCGAGTCGTACAAACTACAAAGTTAGAGTATACTATACTCGGCGTATGGGAAACGCGTCTTTTTTTTCTTCTTTTCACATTTAGTTTCGATACGCATACGCAGGAGGAGGAAAAGTTTCATGTTATATTGTGGCACGCGGAGATTGAGTTCACGTTCAATTCAAATGACATATTTTTTCCCGTATCATGACTATTGATTGAAGATTGATCAGCGCGGACGGAGTCGAACATATCCTCTCGTCGTCGGGCTACGGAGCTGATAATCTCGTAGGCATTCAAGTAGCTGTATAATAAAACAAGTGATATAATCATAATGATAGTTATTATTATTATACATAAAAATAGGAGGTGTAATATCCGTATGTAACGTAGGTATAACATGTCGATTTGTTAATCTTACAGCTGACAGCATGGCTATAGCTAATAGCTCCTAGCTAGTTGGCGAAACGGACACGCGTTAAACATAAAAAAGTGATACCTGCGAGCGCAGGAGAAACTGAAACGTCAAATGTTCGTGAATCGTTCGAAACATTATTCATGCGTGTAAACAGTTGTTCAATTATTGTTACAAGTGTTTCAAAAATTCCGTGTAATGGGTTAAAGCGAAGAAGTAACAAACCGTCGTTAAATAATCTCGTTCAGAAGTATAATACACTCTGTAAAGATAACATACTGAGCGGAAAACCGAAATAAAGGAAGAAAGCTAAAAAACCGAGTGTACAGTGTCTGGTGTGTGATTAGAGTTATTGTATACAATCTTTTGTTATTTATTTATTTATTCTTTCTCTCGGCCATTATTGTATTCTCCCACCAGAATCAATCAATAATACTAAAAAATAATGCAGCCCGACCTCATGATACAGGGTAACCTTTTATTACCACCACAAGGAGTGCTGGGACAACTCAAGGTTAGAATGTATACGCTATCGTCAATAATTATCAGATTATAATTATAATACACATATTATAGTATGTAAACGCGGAGCAGAGGAAGTGTCAGCATCCTCTATATCAAACCGCTACAGTCGCACAGCTGCGTTTACAGCAGTCTACACTACTTTACAGCGTAGCTTTGTTCCCTTCAGCTACAATCGTACGACGTACGTATATTCATATACACCAACGATAAGTGCATACAATACGAAATTCTATTAGTTCATTCAAATTACTGATCAATACAATTTCAAATTCTCCGCATCCAATGTATGCACGAGTGTAACTGAGGCGAACAAAGCTAATGTTTGATCAAATATTTATAAACTACGAGAAAACATATTATTTATCAATTATTTTTTTTCTGCCAAGTATTTTTACGGGCTATACTAGTATAGCGAATGCTCTCAATCGCGTTATGTCACAATTGTAATTATTATTTATGAATCATTCTATGTACATTACAGAAAACTTGGCACAAGAAATTTTGCCAACTTTTCAAATCTAGCAAAGCTGGCCTCAAACGAATCGAGATATTTGATAGTCAAGACGATGCTTTGGCGCAACCACATTCTCCCAAGATTATCACTTTGGAGAATTGCGTTAAAATCACGCGCAGTCATCAGCTTCATGTTTTTACAGTGAGTGACCCTATTTTCTATATGATTCAAGATTTATTCAAGGCGCTCGAATCGCCAGATATATTTCACGAAATTATTGCGCAGGCTGTAGTTTCACGACGTCAATGTAACAAAATCACAATATTTTTTGTTGTCCTGTTGCATTATCGTTGTAAATTTCAGCCTCATGCATTTTCGGCGAAAGTGGAAAGATTGATAACTTCTTGATGACCAACGCAGCAGTCTGCATGTATTGAAAAAACGACGAGTCCCCGAAGATCCAAAAACTCTGTTCTTCTAGACGAAAAATAAACTATAGCCACAATTTCTCTTCACCCAATTTCCTAACGATTATTCGTACTTTGTATCAGGTCATCACGAAAACCCACACTTATGATTTTGGGTGCTCATCGGAAGCCGAAATGTCCGGTTGGATAAGCGCCTTCCAAACAGTAGCATTTGAGGATACTGTTTCACCGCGAACGATCGAAGAGGACAACGATTTGTATTGCACAAGCGGAGAAGGTGTCTTTTCTGTAAAACTGGTAGAAACAGATGCGTCGAAGAAATGTGGCTTACTGGAAAAGAATTATACTCTAATAATAGCGGTTGCGGATATGAAGCTGATGGACGGAGACGAAGTTCTTTTCACTTGGCCTTATAGATTCATTAGGAGATACGGTTACCGGGATGGAAAGTTCACCTTCGAAGCTGGTAGGAAGTGTAATTCTGGCGATGGCTCCTTTAGCCTAGAGCACAATAATCAACAAGAAATATTCAGGTGTATATCAACCAAGATGAAATTTATGAAGAGATTATTGAGCGGAGATAATAGCCCGAGTATCGAATTCAACGACGCTCAATATCATGCTGCCTTGTCAATGGAAGCCGGTTCCAGGTCGCCTCTACCCCCGTCTCCAAATAGTTCGGGAAATTTAGGAGACATTGATTTTTCAACGATATCTCAAAACTCGCAGAAGCATTCCACCTCGTCTTCTTCTAGTTTAGATTCGATATCGTTCATAAGACCACCGCCGCCGATAATAAAACCAAAACCAGCGAAACCCCCGCGAAAACACATGTTCACTACTCTTTTGGAGAGAAAATCATTAGAGCAGGAATTCCCTGAGGCTAGTGCGTGCGGAAAGTACACTAAATTAGCTTGCCACAACTCTCCGGAATTCGTGAAAAAAATTGATGACAATTTTTTAATGAACGATCCGAAGAATCCCTACGATAGTATCGAGGTGAGAAATGACGCGTGGAAAACTCATGGAGTAGACAATATTCCGCACACTGAAATTACTAATTCTAATACATACGGCCCTGAAGAAGCGCATTATGAAACAATGGAGGCAGTTTCCTTCGCTTCGCAGAGTTCCAACAAGAGTAAACCCGGCGTAAACGAAATGGTGATAACGCCGACTTCCGCAATAATTCACAATAACATATCCAGCAGATCGGATCCCCCGAATTATGATAAATTGCAGCATTTTGGATCCACCCATAAACTGAATAATAATTCTGGATACAGAACTCCAAACATTATGAATAATTCTTTTCAGGTAAATTCTACCCCTTCGGTTCCTCCCCCTGTACCAGCATGTAGCGTAAATAATTCCGATCCCTCATCGGCTTCGCAATCTCAATACGACGATTATGAATTTGTTGGAGATATGCGAGCTACGGTTAGATCAGTGGATGATAGTAGTCATGGCTATGGAATGATTAGGAAAAAATTAGCACCGCCGAATATACCAGGTCCAAATCACAAAATATATAATGAAACTGAATATGCTATTATATCGAAACCGAGAAGGGTTTGAATCTTTATTTCCTGATTTTTTAATCAATTCATGTCTCAAGAAAGTTAAGATCATTGATTAGATAAACTCTCTTTTTTCTCTTTTCTCTTTTTGAAAAAAAGGATAAGTAAATTTTGTATTGCTTATTCTATTTTCATCTTCCTTCTTTTGTAATTCATCGACTGATCAAAACTCCGGACCCTAGTGCCTTATTACTATAACTATAATTATTATTATTATTATTTTAGAATTACAAACAACGTTTTCAAAATAATTTAATAATCGAAATGAAGTGAGTGATGATAAAAACCAAATTATATAAGACAAATTGAAAAAAAGAAAAATCATAAAAATTGCTAAAACAAAGACAAACAAATATCTACTAAATCCCGTTGATTTTAGTAAGTTTCATAGAAATAATAATAATAAAAATAATCATATCAACGTACTTAGCTACTTTGAATTCAATTAAAAATTGTGGCATCCTTGCGGGTACTATAATATTTTGCATAAGATTAGTTTTTATGATTAATAATATTATATACCTAAGTAATGGTTATTTTGAGCTGCTGATGATATAGATTTTCAATTTATCGACTGTCGCACTGTGTTGTCTTCAGTGTTAAGTCGAAGAAAAGAAACAAAAACTCTTGTCTCTCTCTTTTTATTTACGGTTTTATCACAAATGTGATATCCTTCAGTCTCGACATTAAGCCATATACCTATATCGTAGTAGAATTAAGTGCAGAAAGAGAGATACTAAAAATGTACTGCACATATTATACCATACACATAGTATAAAATATAATGAGTTGAATAACGAAGATGCCACAATGATTTAGAATAAGATTAATAATGATAACGCTATAAACACGATTAATTATAAAAATCAATATACTTTTAGAGATATATTATTATTATTATTATTATTATTATTAATATTGTTATGATTATGTTGATATTTTAAACGTTGAGAAAATAATATTTTACTATGTGATATTCTTCACGTGGTTTGTAGCAGCGTAGTATATTATTATATCTATTGCCTAATCGAAGATAGAGTGGTGCATCACATTATAGCTTTATAAAATACTAATGTGGCTGAAGTTTATAATGTTAACTCATATAAATGGTGAAAACAATATCAGCCGTTTTGGTGTCAAAACAGTTGATATTATTTTCGTAATTTTGTTGTGTTAACATTATAAACTTCAGCCGCGTGAAAAAAAATAAAAATAAAAAGTATACTAGATTATATATATGAATGGTCGAAAAATGCTTATACAGCGAATAGAATTACATAAAAAAATTTTTTTCTCTTTTATATTTTATTCTCCTACAGGAATGACCAAAGAAATATACGATTATCAGAATCAAACTCGCGGAGTAGAATTTAGACAGACTTCGATGCTTCATTGTTGTCTTTTTTTTTTCTTTTTCTTTTTTTTCTTTATAATTCTTTCTTCGTCGCCCGATGAAATCCTCGCTTTGTAATCATAGTGTGTGCACGAAAATATGTGTAAACTTTGAATAATTCAGTCATTACTTTATTTTATCTCTTTTGTTTGTTTCTTATTGAAAAAAAAAAAAGAAAAGTCAAAGAACCGCATATAATTAATAATAATCAAACAAAGATTAGATTTACGTTCTCTTACTGCCTTTTCTTATGTTCTATACCTATATACCTATATCTTTCTGTATATCACTCAGGAAATATAAGGAGATAATTAATTATGATTATATCTTTTGTTTTATCGTTATAAATAATTTGAAAGTCATAATAGATAATATATTCGAATATGCATCACATTTTCAATAGCTGATTTTATTTCAAATATTTATTCAGACAATTTTTGTCTCATTCGTCCGAGTTAATAATTTTCCCAAGGCGCAAGTGGCGAGCGCATCGATTAATTAACTAATTAACGTTTTCATTTGAAAATTATATGAATGAAATATATAAATTGAATATAAATTTTCCAACAATTTGCAGCTGCAATTTCTCGACAAAGGGAAAACAAAGAGTGTTCACGGCTAATTTTATAATAAATCAAAACAATTCTTAGTCTTCTGAATCGCTATTCGCAAATTATGTTTTTTTGTCTCATGAATAAAGTCTTGATCTTCACTTATAATGTTCATGTATTTCAATAATAATCATGCTTGTATAATGAATGTTATTAAATTGCAGTTATTATTGAGACATACATATACAGGGAGAGCAAACAACGAAATAGGTAATTTTCTCCTTTGCCTAATCGAATTGTGCCAAGCAATGGACGAGTTCTCTGAATTGTCTAATAAAAAATCAAACCCTGAACTCGTTAAGAGAAAAAAATAATATATATCAGTATCGCGTTTAATTATAATATAATACATCGGTATACATACATTATGTATGTATAATCGCGCGTATGCATTTCTATTTGCAAAACATATAGAAATAAAACGATTTACATTATACCCATGTTATATTATATTATAAATAATTCTCTAGGTAAGATATTAGGTATAAGGATATTTTATATTTGTCAAAAATTCGTAATAAGATGATTAGAATTATATAATTATACATATTTTACAATCTTTATTTAACGAGTTTCCTAATTCAATCGATCCCTGTTTTATACACAGTCATTTGTCTAGCTATACTAATTCGCAACGAATAACTGTGTTGCTTATCGAATTCGATCCAGATGATCCTTCGTTTCTTTATATTTTGGAGAATCGTGTTCTCGTAGTTTCGCGTGAAAATATGCAAAATTCAGAATCGAGCTAGTCTTCGCTCTATTTCAAGATTTTTCCATGTCTGTTGGAGTTCCTACTTTCTGGTATCTGACTTTGGGAGACTCTTCGTCCCCGTTTTCTCGTTCGCTTTCAGCTTTTTGGGAAATTTTCTCATTTTGTTTCTCCATTTTTGCTAATTCTTCCTCTGCAACAGCCTCAAAATATCCGTCATCATAGTTCATAATCCTACGAACATTTTCCCCCATTGTAGACAGTATCATTTCGATATTTTTTTTTCCTTTTAGTTCGGGAAACCATCCGAGATTATCAGCAATTAAATGATTATTTTTACACCCATCGCATCGTACTATTATAACTCCTGTATCGTAAGCGATTTTAGATATTATTTTTGAATTTCTTGTCTTACATTTTTTACAAGTGAACATCAATCGCATTTTTCCTTCTAATTTTCCTAGAACTTGTTTCGAAGACACGTTATCATCTTGATCAGATTTTCCGACGGAATGTCCGGTCTCTATTTTTAATTCAGAACTTAAATTCCTTATTCCCGTACGAAACAATCTACGATTCTCAATCATATGATTTGACGAAGTTGCTCCATTCCTCCCCAAATATCTCGTCGATATTCTCATCCCGATTCGCAACACGTTTCTAACAGACATCATTTTCTCTTATATTTTAATTCCGATTCAAACGCAATCGTTTCACTGACAAAATCAGATTTTCTTTCTTTCACAAAACACGAGACTTATTAAATGTGCTAGCATCACATAATATAACCTCAAATTTTTGACACATGGGGTCCAAGAACCAAGGTTCAAGGAGTCGGCATGTGAATTGTGAAAACTTATGGGCAGGTGGCGCCACAAGTTTTAATGGCGACTCACTGAACACTTGAATGTCGTTTAAACTTGCCGTGAAATATTTTACACATAAATGAAACATCCACAAGACGTCTTAATACAAACTTTGGTTTGGAATTGTCGAAGGCAGATAATTTGATCAAAATTAAATATGATCAACTATAATCGTACTTCCCGCTGAGAATTATGCGTCGGAATATGCTGAAAAGTGACGTCACGCCGACAGTCATAGAGTGAACACTTCGATCCAGTACAATTGCGTCTCGCAATCAAGTCAAAACACAAACATTAAACATAGGTAAAGAATTGGCCGACGTGTAACAGAGTTCGGTTTTTTATTACAATAAACGATTTGAAGTGACAGTTTATAAGAATAAACGGTTACATTATGTTTTAACCGATTTTTAAAATTCGACCTAAATCCTAGATAACAGTGTAACAGTACGGACACTCACTTACATTCGTATTTCTAGTCTAGGTACATACATTTTGGCCTACGTTTTCGGTGGTTGAAAAAACGATACGGAACAAAAGAAATGGAGAGCCAGCAACAAGACCTGAACGAAAGTCTTCCTCTGCCGAGTGACAAGATGCCTGAATGTTGGGAGAAGGATGACAGAATGAATTCCCTGTTTGCTGAATTTAGAAACCGATCCGTAAACCCGCAAGACTGGGATTCCAAATACAGATTTTGGCGAACAATGATATCAGATTGGTCAAAGCACAAAATGCGATGCAGTTTCTCGTTGTCAGATTTGAAGAAGGCCTTCAAGCGAAACGGTAGAACGCCAGCCTGCCTTGCCGTCGTACTTCGAGAGCTGCATAGGTAAGAATTAGCACCAGCAGAAAGTTTTACTCCTAGAGACAAAATAGAGAGAATTTTGGTTACTAAGATCCCTAATTTTTTATAGAAACGGTGAAATAGTTCCGGCTATAGACTTTGTACGTGAATCACCGAGCTCCTGGGGCGGCTGGGCCGTTGATACATTAGTGAAACGTCCGTTTTTCTGGTCATTTTCGGTTTTGAAAAGCACAATGGTCGAGCCAACGATAGACGCGGAGACAAAATACGTGCAAATAGACACGGTGAAGGAACTAGGAGAGATAATTTTATCAACAGTTGGAAAAAGCGACGAGAATGCTCTTCGGTCTTTGTCTGAGATTTCTGAAAATTGCGCGTCAAAAATTAAGGGGAGAATTACTTCGGACGAGGATATGAAACTGGCTTTGATATGGCTAAGACACAACAAGAAAGCTGCTTTTAGGAATAGTTCTATCGGCGGTGACGGAAGCGAGATGTTGATAAAACTGTCTAATTCTACAGTAAAGGAAGTAACGGAGGTCGAGGAAGGGTTGTATAATTTAGAAAAGCAGGAAAACATGCTGATCAAAAGTTTGGAGTTATTGGAACTGGAGAAAAAAACTGTTATGAAAAATGCTAAGGCGTATTTAGCCAACGGCATGAGGCAAGTGGCCAAAAGTTGCCTGAGGAAAAAGAACGAGCTTGATAAAAGCATCGAGAAACGTGCCGCGCAGCTTCAAAATGTTCAAATACTAGTCGCCAAAGTCAAAGACGCTCATTCTGATTCAGAGGTAGTTGAAAATTCGTATATCTCATTTTTTGAATATGGAGAACGACTGCAGATTCTTGTAAAGGAGCTTCACATGATGTTTATTAATATGATATTCTACAGGTATTTAATTCCTATAAGACTGGAGCTGCTGCCTTGAAGAAAAAACTAGACAGAGACAGCCTGACCGAGGATAGCGTCATAGATACAATGAACGATCTATCTGAGGTGAGAGAAAAATATTCCTTCAGCTATAAATCTGAATCTAGTTTGCTTTGCTTTTTTAAAACTTAACTGTTTTTCTTTTTTAATGTGTGTTTTTTTTTGTTAATTATTTCACAGGTGCTGGAAGAATTTGGCGAGATACAATCAGTCCTAACGAAACCGGTCGATGCTTACGACTCCGAGCTTGAGGAGGAGCTCGCCGAACTATTGGCCGAATCTCCAGAAGTCAAAGAAACGACTGAAACGCCTAGAAACACGCCAGTCAAGCCGAGTAGCGATGTCGAATCGCGTGGGAATAAACCATTACCGGATATAACGAAGGATTTATCGTCCCTTACTGTAAAAGGTGATTCTTTATTGAAAGGGTAGAGAGTACTTACCTTTCTTTGGTATTTCTTTTTCAGAGATTCAAGTTGTGTAATTTTTATTTTTATATTTGTTTTTACAGACTTACCTTCTCTTCCAAAATACTTACCGTCGATTAAATCCCCGGTTCCTTAGCAGAGGGATTAGGTTTCTTATACTACCTTTTTGCGCACAGTTCATGTAAGTAGATTCTGGATTTGATTGATATTTAGATTGCGTTGTATTGTATTCTACTTTGTTTCACTTTATTTTATTCCATTCGTAATGTTTCATATATATTGTTTTTCGTACGTTTTCAATCGACTCGGATAATATTTTGATTTCATCATCTTGGTAAGCTGAAGTTTACAAGCTTCCGTCTACTGTCTTGTCGTTATTCTTTTATGACCTTTAATTACGTCGATCGTGATTTATTTATTTTTTAGTTCACCGTCATGCCATGTGTTCAAAAATACTAATTATGTACTATAAACTTGGAATTTTATTATAACTTAAAAAAAAAAAAAGTAAAAAATATTTATATACTAGGAGGTATTATTAATGTTTTTATAAATAGCATAGATAAGACATATGATTATTGATTGAGCTTGTCCTTGAAAGTTATGAGACTCAGACAGAGAATTCTGTGACTCCTCATTCTTCACGCAATGCATAATTGCGAATCGAATTGCTTGAGGGATCGATAAAAATTGTTAAAATATTACGCAATGTATTTATTCGGAATTATAGATGTAGTTGAAAGTGAACTACGTATCGAATAGTTCCGTAATTAATCGATTAATGCCTTTTCAGGCTCAGAAGTTGAAACCTCTTGATTTTCGATACCAAATTAACGTTCATCAATTCCGATGTAAAGTTTCAAAGTTCTTTTTTGATAAAGATATGACTTAAAATGTAGTCTTGTTAAAAATCTCCGCGTGTTGTTACATTGGAATTGCAGGATGGGTATGACTTGTAGCGCTCGAGTTCCAACATTATTCTCTGTATCCAACCCATGTAACTTTGTACTCTGGTGTAAAGCGAGTAGGAGAATCTGTCGCACGTTTTTTCACCATTGTCAGTGTCCACCCCTAAGCCCACACTGACAATACCCATTACGTACCATAGATCACCTTTTTTGAACACTAATCCGCCTCCGCTGTCACCTTCACAGACCGCTGATCCTAAAATTTTTAAGCACAATGAACATTAGATCAATTCTATTCGTGTAATTCAGCGATATTTTTGTAGCATGGACGTACCATTGTTGAAACCAGCGCAAAACTTGTCAGTTCCAATAAAAACTACGTTTTGGGCAGCATTGTTAGAGTTTTTACACTGGTTATAGGGCACGTAGGGTAGCGTTAGCGTTTGTAGTATACCGCTGGAAGCGCCTGTGGCCGTTCTTCCAAATCCAGGGACTCGTCCAAATGCACCAGCATCCAGAATTTGTGCGCTTTCACCCGCAACATCCAAACAAGCGGGCAAAAGTATTTCAGAAAGTTGGAACGGCTCTGTTAATTCAAGTAATGCGATGTCTGATGCGTAGTTTCCTGTAATTCCATAGTACTGACAATGGCGGTAGACGTTTTTTACCTGGAAGAAAAATGAGCATCTCTTGAAATTAGTGTGATTTTACACGAATTAAATGAAATTCTATACAATTTTTGTAGCCGATTTGTAGGAATCTATTGGCGAACAGATTAAACTTCAAGCTTCATGGTACAAGAGTCGATAGAAAGGTTTAAACGAACTCTACGCTTCCTAACGGTCACAGGATTGTGCAATGGGGAATTGAAGTCGCGGAAAGTGTTTCCGGTCATGACAAACAGTTTCTTTGGATCTTCCGTGGTCGTAGTTCTTTCGTCGTAGATGCAATGAGCAGCAGTGAGCACAAGGTTTGCTTGTATGATGGTAGCGCCGCATTGAAAATCCTTCGTGGGTCCCATCGATGTCTTCCTTTCAACGTACAGAGTTGCGTGCCACGGAAAGTCACCGAGTTTCGCCACTTCTCCATTTATCACAAACGGCTTTTGATGGGTGTTTGGCTTTCCACAAACTAAAATCACAATTTAGAATTTTCAGTTTCGGAAGTTGTTGTTTATCAGAGTATTATGAACTTCACTATCGGAAAACATGCTGGAGTGTGCGTAGTACTTGAAATATATCACGACCATAAATAATCTGGCCCGAAAATTGACATGGAAATAAGATTTGTAGCGAAGATATATACGCATATGTCACCAATCCATTTAAATGTTAGAAATGTTCATTGATTTCGGTAGGAATTAGTAGGAATTTCGAACGTATGTTTGGATTAGTATGAAAATCTTGACGACAGATTGTTCTTGGAGATGATATAAATGCTCTACATGGACCTATGACGAATTGTCAATCGAGATAATTCACAGTCCTGAACGAGGTAGCTGTTTTATTCTAATAATTATTCAAATTTCAACTAACTTTGTTGATCTTGTCTTGCGAAGCCACAGCTGATCGGAGGGGTGTAGGTGGATAATGGAGATGGATATCGTGCGTTGTTTTTTTAATATCTTCATTTATTGGAATCAATTTTCTTGTCACAATATTGAATATAGTGCATTTCATAGCAGCCGTATATGAAGTATAAAAAAACCTACAAATCTAGAACTATAAATGTATGAGAAATGAACGGTATGTATACCGAAACTTCTGCTGGTACTCCGAACTAGATAATAAAAAAACAATTAATATTCCTAGACTCCTCTGATCGCTGGGACATGATTATAATATGGCCCGTTGTCATAATACTTTTTGTTTAAAGCTACGTGGGTATAAAATTCATGATCATCACCTCATCACCGGTTATACTCATTAATCCACCAACGAAAGTAATGCTCGCGGAATAAATTAAATTATAGAATATGGAATAATAAATAGTAATGAGCGTTACACTGAATCTTCCGTAAATTGTATCTAAGAAACTTTGAATATAGCTGCCCCCACCCCCCTCCCCCCGGCGTCCCCGCGCTCTTGAATTCTACATTCCCTCCTTCAAGTCCAAGCCCAAGTTTCACCCGACATGCGGGAAGTCCTTTCCTTGAGACCTGGCACGAGCTTGACATCGATGTTAGGTTCAATTTCGCTGTTACCGCGGCGACCGGTATAAACGATAACTTTGTCGTTGGTAACATCAACGATATTAACGCCAGTGGCGTTTTCAGAGACCTTAGCTTTCACCCTAATAACACCCCCCTCAATTTCAACGTAAACCGTAAGCGGACCTGGTATGCATTTGATGGGATCCGGCTCCCACTTCCCGCTTGGATTACACTGCACAGATTCTCTTTGGGTCGTTATCGCGTTCGTGTCCTTCCTGTATCCCGAACGACACATCACTTCGGCCCGGGTTCCTGGTAACGGTGCGGAATCGCAGCTTATCCAATCGCCGGATCTCGTAGTGCAGGTTGCACTCGTTGACGGGGAGTTCAGGAGGCTGCATTTTATCTCTGGAACATGTTCGACCAAATTTAACCATTGTTAACATCTACTAATTACACATTGGCAATTGTCAGGCTCCATGAGCGCTGCTGTAACGATTGTGTAACATTCTAAACTAGGCTTCATCGATAAAGCCACTAAAATTACTCGGAAGCATACTCTTCCGCATAGTTAGTCTGAGGATCAGGAAATCGCTTCAACTTACGGATGCACACTGGTATTGCTGACCATTTTCCCCCACGTTGACAGAAGACCTCGGCATTTCCTCGGAGCTTGTACCCTGCGGAACATCTATAGACCAGCACACTTCCAGGTTCGAGTTCAATACCCTGAGAGATATCACAGTCCACGTTGCCACCGTCAGAACCACCGCAAAGACTTTTGTCAAGTTTCCAGTGGCCATTGTTCGGCTGTGTTGGTACCACGCAGGAAGATGGCCTCGGGAGACTCGGGGTTGGTCTCGGAGTAGGCTTCGGCGTTGGTCTTGGCGTCGGAGCCGGTGTCGGCGGACTAACAGTGACCGGTTCTGGTCCCGTACGTCCACATAACATAGGATCTTCGTCTGAACTATCGGCGCAATTACTGACATTGTTGCATGTTAGATCTCCGTCGATGCAGGCACCGTAGTTGCAGCGGAATACCAGCTGGCTACACCTTTATTTGGGGTTCAAGGTCGTTAGATCCTCCGGTGGTTGTTACATGGTCTAATCAATAAGACGCGAGAAGAATTATGCCAGTTCGGGGTCAGAGAAAGGTTTTTCTGACAGTAGTTGCTAGAAAGGCGGATGTGATTCGCGGACAGAGTATTAAAATCTGATGGCATAAACGTATCCATTAATTATAACCGTAGGTTCGCAAGAGATGTGCTATTTTTCGCTTGTTTTTGTTCCGATTCATGCCGGTCATGCTTAAATCTAGCGGCCGGGAGACCAGCTCGAAAGATCGTTCAAGCTCACATATACTTCGGACGGAATTATGAAACCGAATTTGCAATCGGTTATTTATTAAGGTGCCCGTAGTTATTAAGGTAATAAGCGGCGATCTTTCCAACTTCCAAAAAAATTGAATAACCGGTAGAATAACGAGGAACCAAAATTTCAAATACGCAAGCAAGGTAGACGGGATTTGACGGGTGTTTGCGCCAGTTTTTGTGTCTTTATAAAAACTCTGTCAAACCGTATACGGAATTCAAACGGTCTCAGCCGATCACGATCCTCATTGCCGATCTGTTCGAACTTAGCGATCGTTTCGCAGTGGGAAATCCTTATCTTATAATTCCGTCACGAATAATTCATACTTACGGAAAAGATCCACAGTTGACGAAAGTTTCGTCGGAGCCATCCGCACAGTCGATGGCTCCGTCACAAAGAGATGTCACATTTATGCATTGACCATCCCGACATCTGTAGTCCTCGGGGCCGCAGCTCTCGTCAGGATCGGCAGCGGAAATTCCTGGACATTTTGACAGTGTTTCGTCGCTCCCGTCGAAACAATCTCGCACACCGTTGCAGGTCGCATCTCCGTTTACGCAGGCACCATAATTACAGCGGAATGTGTAATCCGGACAAGTTAATTCCGGCTTTGTGCATTCTACTTGAGTCTCGTCAGATTGATCCGAACAGTCGACTCTTCCATCGCAAAGAAGTTCACTCTGGATGCATTCACCGTTTCGGCATGCGAATTGGTTCTCACTTGATCGAATTTCACGGATTATGTTTATTATTAGGTATAGGTTTATGTGTAAACATGACCAGTTCCAATGATATTGACACTCACCCACAAACTCGAGCGTTGATATCGTTCAGTTGCGAATCTGAGACGCTCTGAGCCGATCCGGACGTGAAGAATGCTGTTATCCGAGAATTTGAAGAAAAATAAATAATTCTAAAGCGACGGAAATATTTTTCATCGTTCTTTTCTCTAATCTGCTTAATGCGTAGGGCATAACGGTGCTAATCGTAGCGTCGCAGGCATCTCCAGTTTTACTGTACCGCGATCTCCCAGTAAATTCGTTTCTTCGAATCGGTTGATCACCAGAACCGATCAAACCCGGTAATCGGTAAACAAAAATTAGGTCATATCTTTCGTGCCTTGTCATGTGAGAGCTACGTTTTCTACGGTCAAACAAAGTTACCGAATGCTTCAGAGACAGATCTATTGTCACAATACTCCCGCGGGAATCGGCGGAGGTTCAAGGTTAGTTTTTTAGCCTGCAGCATGGATGAGTGTATGGCGTTATAACCGAACGTTAACCGGTTTCACTGGTTCTCAGTTGGATTCTTATCTTTTGCGAAACTCTCGCTACAGAAGAAGAAGAAGAAGAAGAAGAAGAAGAAGAAGAAATCAGGATGAGTATAAACGTGCCTCGAATGTTACAGGACGCAGTCTGTCAAATATAAGACACACGGAAGTAATACTATTCCCGAATTCGTACGAGGTGGAATAACGGAAGAGGAGGCTGTCCGAAATCTTTCGGCGACGAGGTCATCGATAATCTATAGAATTATCTGCTTGAATTTATCTACGTGCGTTTTCAAGCCGTTGAGGACGCGGGTCTTTCTCTCCGGTTATTTATTCCTCAGAATTGCCAGTTGACTCAAGGCAAGGATCGACGACATCGCTTCTTGTCCGGGTATTTCCCATGTATATACATACATCTATGTATACGCGATATTATAATCAGTTATAAAAGTGAACGTTTTTCTGTTATTGAGAAACACTGGGTGGTATTAAGTCCGTTCCGACATCTCCGCGATAACCTTTCGCACAAAAATATACGAATAGAAGGAGAAGAAGAAGTTGCATATTCGAGAACGCAATTTATGGCGAATCGATTTTGGGAACAAGAAGCTGGCTGCATGGGATCAAAACGCGATTTCCTTATAGACAAGGATTATCGAAATGCATGGTCTAGTTGAAAATTTGTGGAAGGCCAATTTTGAGTTTGTTTCAACGCAATGGCGGGAGGTACTCGGCGAAAAAAAAAAATTTCCGAAGTATGAGAATGCAGGTGGAACAACTTTAGGAAGATGTCTACATCCGGATGTACACAACACTCGTACGCAAATAGTTATTCAACATTCTCACTCACCACAAATCAATGTCACAGCCGCGGCATATTTCACGGCTAAGTATGCCGTCATTATATCCCACAATCAGTCGCGAACTAACAGCTCACGTCCCGCGTTTCAGTAATCACAGCAATACATGTAATGGTGAATATCAAAACAACACCTCTATGTTCTTGCGCGTTGACCAACCAACCACAGCGGTCGGCGTAGACTGAAGAGCCGAGAGGAAAAGTCAGTCGGACTATCACATCCTCAGAAGTAGAGAAAAAGAATGAACATACATAGGTATAAACAGCTATTACGAATACTGAACTGAACTGAACGCATTTGTGTATAAGCAACTATGGCGCACATTCACAAGCGGTGATCACGTTGCCCGTTTATATACGTGTAAGCGAGGGGACTTTATCGATGTGATTCTCATTATGCGGAGAGCTTAAGTCATGGATATTCAAGAGAAAAATCATATTATCTCGTCTCGGTTGCTGATTGCAATATTCGATGAGATAATTATGGCCGGGGAAACGATTCGGAATGACCGTAGAATTTTTCAAAGAAAAACCCGTGAGGAATTACAGAATCACTGTAACGCGATGCCTTCGTTTCATCACACGGTGAAGTACACTGACTTCAGTGGTTATAAAATTAATCGACCGTTTCTCTGATTCTTGCGGTAGAAAAAAATATCGTCCCGAAGTTCAGAACAACAAATATGGCGTGTTTCATAATTTGAATACATGTTTGGGTAGAGACGACAGAATTCTTGTCTCGGATATTCATTTCCAATATGTGCAAGATCCTCTTCGCGATGGAAGAGGGATCAACAGAATTTTGATAATCGCGCACATCAACTTTCCATCATTTTCACCACGCGGAAATTTTTGGAAATTTCAAGATGGCTTTGCCAACATGGATGTAGAATATACGTGTGCATTGCAATGATCACGCACAACCGGTTTTACTGGTCTCTGCATTTTGTTTTTGTACCTTTTGTTAAGATCTTGAAAAGAGGAAAGGAAAGAATCAATAAACGTTGTACTGCAAGCTGACGACAGGATTCCTGCAAGTATTTAACAGACGAGAAGCGTACGAATGTTCGTTTGCCATCTCATATATTTCGATGTTCTAACTGAAATGTCCACTTCGCGGCTCGTGGACGCCGCGCCTATTCAGTTGATTCCGCAGATCATTCTTCTGCGTGCAGAGAACTACTTGTACACCTTTACAACCTGCAGTGTTTGTTCGAACTGGAAATTGTTCATTTGAGAGCAAATATTCGTGAGATTGTATGAGAAAATCATCTGACCATAATCATGCAGATTTTCGTGATCAACTTCGTAAGAGCTTGGATTATGAAGGTGAAAGAATTATCGTCAGTTAAATGTTTCTACTTTCCCTTTGGTCAAAATTATATTTTTACATCATGAATTTACAAAAAATATGTTATTGGCTGCCGCACGACGGGTAAGTTTTGCCGCGTTCCAGGTGTGACATAACGTTTCGGATCCACGCCATGTGATTGGACACCTTGGTGTAGAGCGAGAAAGCATTTCCATCGCAAGTTCTTTCTCCCGTGGTAGTATCCGCGCCTAAATTCACGCTCAGAATACCCATAACGTTCGAGACTCCGGCACTGTCGAATGTTAATCCTCCGCCGCTGTCGCCAGTACAGACAGCCATCCCTATAATTTCGAACAATATGTATGACAGAAGGAGTGGAACAGAAAAATTGAAACTCACCCTGAGTGGTTCCGCCGCAGAATTTGTCCTGCACAATCAGAGCCACGTTGCCACCAGGTTTTTGTGACATCTTGCACTGGCTGTAGCTCACGTAGGGAATCATTGTTTCCAACAGAATTGCGCTTGACATGCCCGTTGCTGTCCTCCCAAATCCGGCAAATTGACCCACCGATCCAGGCTCAAGGATCTGCTCATTGTTACCCAGAACGTCTAAACAAGCCGGTAAAAGTATGTCGGACAAACGAAAGGGCTCCCGCAATTCGATTATGGCAATATCCGAGGCGTAGTTGCCCTCCAGGCCGTAATAGTCGCAAGGGACGTAGATGTTCTTCACCTAGAATTGGAGAGCGGAAGTAGAATCTGTAGATTAATGACGGAAGGAAAAAGGAAACATCGCATTTCACAATCTGATTGTGAAACATTGTACGATAAAGATTGCGTGGCAATATTTTGGGAATGGCAACGGACCGCCGACTTCTGGACAATCCGAGGATCGTGCAGTGGAGAATCGTAGTCGCGGAATCTATTTCCTGCGGCGACGCTGAATTTGTCGGGTATCTCGACCGCCTTGAAATTATCGTCATAGACGCAATGGGCGGCTGTGAGCAAGAGGTTATCTTGAATAATCGTCGCGCCACAAATGAACTCCCTGGATCCTTGCGTCGCGTTCATCTGCCTATAGAGAGTGGCGTGCCATGGAAATGCCGTGATATCCGCTGCGGTACCGTTTATCACGGTTGGTGTTACCCGGGTATTCTTCACGCCACATACTGAAACCACAATATTCTCATAAATTTTTCAGTATGCCGCGTCAGCTCACCTTTCCATAACTCACTGTATACCTACCCGCTGATCTCTAGTAGGGATACCTGCCCGACTTGTTTATATCATCTGACCGATTCAAGGTCAGCTTGAACCTTGAATCATTTTTACGGGTTGCAACAAGGCGTCAAGGAAATTGTTCACCTTGGATCGGTCAGATGTCATCCGGCCAAGTCTACGAATGAAATGATAAGCCGGATTGAACCACTCTCACCTGGGAGACACGTGATGGGATTTGGCTCCCACTCTCCGTTCTCATTGCATTCCACAGTTTTGTCACCAGTCTTCAGGGAGTTCGTATCCTCTCTGTAACCGACGCGACACGTAATCACAACTCTGGTTTTCGGTAGTAATGTAGAATTGCACGGCGCCCAATTGTTCGACCGGTAACAAGTCACCATCCTCGATAGTGATTCCAGAGAATTGCATCTTATTTCTGTAACACACCTTAGGAATTGTTCACACCCGAAATCGTGCTGAATTTTTGTTTCGGAACGCGTTATTCAATGAATTGACGTCGGTCGTTTTTCGTCTGTCCATCCGTAAGTCCTTAGAGTAATCGGTTCTTTCGCCATTTCACTATTGTCTTGTCCAAAGTTTGTGTAACGGACCGGGCGATTTCCAAATTTACAATTTTGCAGATCATAGAAATGAAAGATCTGCATGTCAGGTTGTATGCGTGACTTGGAGGAAATTTATTTCAGGTGTAGCTGACAGGATTTTGATCAACATTTTAGTGTTATTTATTCTGATACCGTTACCACTTTTACAATAAGATTTCGAAGGACTTTATTCGTACGTTATATTTCGTTGGAAGGAGAAGAGAAAAAATATTCTAGTTGCTACTTGACCCACCGATGCACTCAGGGATGGAAGACCATCGTCCTTTGGCTCGACAAAAAACATCAGGGTTTCCTTTCAGACGAAAGCCAGGAGCGCAACTGTAGACCAGTTGACTTCCTGGTCCTAGAAGGACACCTTCAGGAACATGGCAGTTTGTACCATTGCACAGGTCCTGATGGAGCTTCCATTCCCCGTTGGCTGGCTGTCGTGGTACTAGACAAGAGGATTGTGCAGTACTTGGAGCCGTTCGAATTTCTACAGGCACTGCCGTCGTCGTTTGCGTAGCGTTATCAGCTGGCGACGTCTCGGTCGTCGTCATACTCGGTATTTCGGTCCGTTGTGCCGATGTAGGTCTTGACGTCGTCGTCGTCGTCGTCGTCAGCAACACTCGTCTGTTTCGAAACATTGCATGTGTATAATTACTAGCTGATCTCTTCTCGGGTTCTGCATTGTTAAAAATATATGCATCGTCGTGCGTAGAGTAGTACTCACAAGTCGAAGCTGCATACAGGGTACGATTGGTAGCGTTTCGACTGAAACATCACGTCTTGAATCCACGCCATGTAGGAAGACACCTTGGTGTAAAGTGAGTAAGGATTTTCGCCGCAAGGTCTTTGGACGCCCCGACTCCAGCCGAGGTCCCTGATGAAGATTCCCATCAAATGCCAGAGTCCATCTTTTTGCGAGACAAATCCACCCCCGGTGTCCCAATTGCAAATAGTTGTGTCTGAAATTCGTGCGTGTATCGTACTATATTGCCTCTGTTCATTTCGTCGTTTGCTCCATTTCTATTTTACTCTATATTCCCTCGAGTTCATCCATCAGACTCACCGTTGGAGTAGACACCGCAAAACTCGTCGTTTCTTATGACAGGAGTTGTTTGAGAAGAATCGTAAGGCATTCTGCAGTCCCTGTTAGACACATAACTGACTTTGGCAGTCTGCAGAACAGGGCTGGGCGTGCTCGCAGACCTTCTGCCGAAGCCGTCGATTCTGCCGATTGTGCCAGGTATGAAATTCTGCGCACTCGTACTGGAGACGTCCAAACAAGCGGGGAGAACCACCGTGGAGAATTCGATCGGGTCTTTAAGTTCGATCAACGCTATGTCCGAGGCGTATCCATGGGTTAGCCCAAAGTACTCGCAGTATCTGTACACAGTTTTCACCTAAAAGGACGGGGGAATGAGAGTTTGACAGTTCGGCGAACATCACGAAGAATCATATTCACGAAAAGTGATAATCTGGATTCATATTCAATTCATGCGGCTCGAAGACTTGTGCGATGCAAGTTTGCGCTGAAATTTTCGACGGAGCAGCATGCACGAACCTTTTGCACTATCAATGCAGATGATTGTACAGCATCCGATTCGCCATTGGATTTTTTTCCTGAAGTAACGCGAAGCCGGTTGGGATCTTCCGCTAGTCCGGTTTTTTCATTAATCACGCAGTGAGCTGCAGTCACCACGAAATTTGTTTGCACGATGGTAGCGCTACATCGGAATTCGAGTTCGGGTCCTCGCGGAGTGCGGATTTCTCTCCAGAGATTAGCGTGCCACGGGAAGGGGCTAAGATCCGGTGGGATACTGCCCAATGTCGGACTTCTCTGACCAGGAATGTTCACCACGCCGCACACTGGAAACACATAATTCATTGACGATTTGCCAAAATTGAAACGACTTCCATGATTTGTCTAATTCGAGAATCGTATGCATAGACCAAATGAGACCTGGACTGCAGGTTATAGGCTCTGGCTCCCATCTTCCGTACTCGTTACACTGAACATCCTGTTCGAGGCCGGTTGAGAAGGTCCCCTCGAGCCCGTAGTTGATCCGACATGTTACTTTTGCCCTTGTGTAGGGGATCACCGGAGATCTGCAGCTGACGCGATCACCGAACCGGGAACAAGTGGCCGCCCTTGAGATCGAATTCAAGGGGGCGCACGTCGTCACTGTAACATTCGCCAATATCAGATAAGTCAAGGAGCACATCTTACTCCGAGGTTAATATTTTCGAATGATGCTTCACGGAGATCGAACATTTGAAACCGTTCTTGATCTTCGATCTCCTGTCACTCAGAAGCCATCAATAATTCAAATGAATCTCCATAATTTGTGGAAGTATCACAACGCGTTTTCGGCGATGGGTCGAGCACTTTGGCCTCTTCCGCAGCAAAAATATTATTGAGGAAGTTCAATCAACGTACCGACGCAGATTGGATTGTGCGACCAGCTTCCTCCGTCCCTGCAATAAGCGTCACTGCTTCCTCTGAGCGTGAAACCTCCCGCGCAGGAGTAAACCAGCCGGCTACCGCGCGGTAGCGCAATACCCTGCAGAATCTCGCAGTGCTGGTCTCCTTTGCAGAATCTCCGATGAAGTCTCCATCGTCCGTACGAAGGCTGAGGTGGAGCGACGCAGAACTCGGATATCGACGTTGACGGCGGCTCAGGTGTGAATGACGAACGAGACCCGACAGGCCTCGATGGTCTCAGTCTACCAGGGACTGGCGTCGACGCTTCCGTCCTTGGTATTGTTACCCTATAAAACCTCTGACGTGAAGAGATTCTCCTTTGATCCCTAGAAAGCAATGAACCGATCATGACAATTGTTTTGACTACGTCTACCTGCGCTTTGAATGTCTTCAAGTATACGGAGAACTTTCAAATAGAATGATTATACCTATCATCGTCGTAGAAACTGATTAATACTGCAGAAGCTATGCGTGACGGAGTTCGCGGGCATTCGGGAAGAAGCTCGTCGCTGTTATCCAGGCAGTCCTTCACTCCGTCGCAAGTTGCACTTTCGTGAACACAGGCGCCATAATCACAGCGAAAGGCTCGATTCGAACAAGTTAACTCTGGCCTGGTGCACTCTGTGTGGGTTTCGTCGCTCTGATCTAAACAGTCGGCTCTTCCATCGCACAGCAGGTCACTAGGGATGCACTCGCGGTCACGACACTCGAACTGGTTCTCGCTATATCAAATTGCGAAGAAAATTTCAGTATTGCAATCGTTGAGTCATTTCAAAGTATTGAGAGGTCCGAGGAAATTTTGAATTCACATGCAAACAACAAAACTGATTGTAAATTTAGAAATAATTCCGAATTCACTAATATTCACCGAATACTGCGAAGATTTCCGCGTCAAATGCTTACCCACAAGCCGGAAATTCCTCATCTTCGAAATCAAGAACTCTGCTCTCGGCTACGATGATATCAGTGCGATCTTGAGACGCAAGACTGAGGTGGAACACTGCATCCAATCATTGTAAAGAGAGATCAGACGAAAGTTTGGTTAGAAGACAAAGTTCGTTTCGCAAGAGCATGGGATCAATTTTGCACGAAGGTGGGCGAGGGAAAAATGAAATATCTGTTAGCCGTAACGAGCAAGCGGGGATAGAGTGCGGTATTGCAATACTGTGAAAGTGTCGTCTTCGTACGCATTTTCGGAAATTTATTCAACGGACCTCAGCGCAGAACATATGAGGCATACGGTGATTACGACGTGGATATTTTCTCTAGAAGGGTGTGGGTCGACACTCCGACGGACCGAAAAGTAGACGAGTCGAAATTCCGAATTTCAGAGATCCGGATTCTAAAGTAGCGGAAGATCGAGACAGCGAAATTTTCATATCCCGTGTATTACTCAATTGAATGACTGCCTCGTCGGGAGGATATCCACCCAAACGCGTTGTTATCCGAAAATATGTTTTCGGATAGTTCGCGTTCGGAACGGATGAAGCGTACGGATTGACAAAGTGTCGAAAAGTCGTATGTTTGAAATGGAGTATTCAGAGTGGCTGCCGTTTCTGTCAGCCGATGAACCGACGAGAACAAGATCGATAATAAAGGTTCAGGAACGGTAAAACTTCGATGAGCAAAATGTGGGAAAACCAGAATTCCAAAACGATAAACGTTTTTCTAATGTATCCCGAATTTCCGCTTCGTCGGTCCTCTTATTCCAATGGGTGTCGAACTTCTGACCTATCGAGTTTTTGGTCCTTCGATTCAATGGATTCGGATTCGTTAACTTTTGAAATAAGCACGATTCTGAATTGTGAACACACGACTCATCGAGCGTCCGATATTTCAACCAATCGGATATCTCGCAGCTCGTAGTCTCGCCCATTCCGAGGAATAATTTTCGGTGTACATTCATTTCCCTGTTCCTGTGTTCTGAATTAGTTGCTTCTCCTTGATAGCCTTTCGGGATCTCGGCCCGTCTATACTTTGGTCTTTCAGGATTTCTATCCCTATGAAAGATATTGGTACTAATGTAATACTTTTCTGCCGGGCGGTCGAGTTTCCAGAAAGTGAGTCCGAACGATTCCGATCCGATCATTGAATATCTGATCAAGGTGGATACTCAATATACTTGCAGGGAACATTTTAGACAGCTAGCGTTTTTCCGCTTTTATTTCCTTACGGACGATCCAGATGCACGAAACAGGTTAAAAAGATAAAAACAAACGTTCCGAAACATACTAAATAGCGTTTTGGCCGAGCTACTCGTATTCGCGTATACGTATACTGTCGAGGAGACGTTAACCCGAAAAAATGAATGCAGTCGAGCGTTGGCATTCTGAAAATCGGAGAACAACACCCAGACCTTGAATCAGCCTTGACATTCTCTAGTGAACAACCCAGCCGAAAATGTTTGGGATCTTACAAAGGCGAGACTTTCGGCAAACATCTGTTTCCGTCGAAGCAATTATTTTTCAGTTTCGGAGAAATATTGCGATCATTAATTAGCTTCGGATTGCGGCGGGGAATAAAGCCCGTGGACAGAAAAGGCTTTTGGGTCCCCTTCAGACAGATATTTTCGTTCCGTTCTCTTTTTCAAAAAATATCCCAACGCTGTTGTAGGACAGGGCATGTACTTGAAGGTGGGAACCGTGAAAGTTATAGCCTGGGGGCACTGATCGCAAGAGTAATTACAGTTCCATGGTGTTGTCACATCTATTTGCAGACCGAGTATGAAAAACAGACAAGACTGTACGCAATATATCGTTTTGACATCCTAATGAGCAACAATTGAACCGCCGGCGACACAAACGGCTCTGTTTTAGAGCTCGGTATTGTGTCCCCCGCCGCAATCCGTTATCTACGTGGAAAATAAATTGAGTGAATTTCTATGAGGTAATGGCAAATGATGCAACATGTCGTCCTAAAAGTGTGCAACGCTGTCCATCAATAAGCGCACTTTGCATCCCATTTACAATTGCAAGAGCAAATATTGCGAGAGACGAGAAATAAATGAATTATATTACGAAGACGTGTTAGTTGGTCGGAATTTATTCACGCGCGTATCCACGTACGTGCATACGTAAATACATACATACTTGTATTATGAGACAGCTTCCAGACTTCGACGCAATGTTTGCTCGTTGTATTATTGATGTTGAAAATAGTTTCATAGGAAAAATTTGCATTTTTTCGTTTTCTCGGTCTTTGTTTTTTTACAAATTTCGAGTTCAGTTGACGAGAATATAGCCTGCTAACCCAGATTTTGAACTGCCTCACGCGTCAACCTACCGGTATTTCGACTAATTGTAAATTGGGCAATTTGTCT
Source organism: Phymatocera aterrima (assembly GCA_963170745.1). NCBI lineage: Eukaryota > Metazoa > Arthropoda > Insecta > Hymenoptera > Tenthredinidae > Phymatocera > Phymatocera aterrima. Next base: position 22,283,132 of record OY720660.1, read on the forward strand.
GACGTACGTACGTACGTACGTGTACCTACGCAAAATTGATTGGCGAACAAATCAGAAGTTAATAACTTTGTCATATGTGATTATTCCGTAGAAATTAGAAGGGCAATTCCCATGATTCATTCATAGGAGAAGGAACGCGCGGGTAACCTTGCTTGGGGATATAATCTACTCCAATTTAAGCTTCACCTTCGATATTGGCGATCTGGTAAAATTAATCTGATTATTTTGAAACAGCGGCACTGACACGAGCGATAGATATCTTCAGTATCTATTCATCTCTATACCTACATGCGATTACGAAATAATTCGTGAAAATTTCGTGACATTCGCATATAGCCCACGTATGTGCTTCGTTACAATGTGTGTATGCACCGCGGTAGCACATGATCGCGGAGTATACGTGCGAGCGTGTAAACTGGTTTCATAAATGTCCTTTGGTTACATTATTTGTTAACTCGTTTGTTCATTATGATTATTTGTTCTTTTCTCTCCACACCGTAACCTTATTCCAAATAATCGTTATCGTATGCATATCAATTTTGGCTAACCCCGAGGCTCATTTTTGGAGAACTTCTTCATTTCGTCAATGAAATTGAAGAGAAAAACGAGAGAACAATAAAAATTAGGTGAATTATCAATGTCGCCAACTCTGTGTACCTGATGCGATAGCTGTTCAGTTTTTCGATTACAGTTTTCGAAAGATAGTCCATTGCCAATTGAACTATGAAAATTCTCGCTATTTGCGGATTTTTTACATTTTTCGAACATCTTTTTAGAATAAGATCAGTTCTTTTATGCCAGAGGTCGTAAATATAGAAACACCGTAATTATCGATGACTGATTTCCGAGTTGATTAGCGAGCCTCTCGACTCAAGTTTTTCAATATTTCTTTTCTTCTACTGTTTAACCAATGGAACGCAATTTATTTCAGGCGCGTAGCGATTGTGTCGTCTCAATTTCTCACGTCAATTTTTTACGACTAGAATCACGATGATCAGTAATTAAGGCATATACATATTATAATATATGACCCTGCACCACAGACGTGAGACGTGATGCGTCTCAGATCAATAGAAAGTATGAACGATAATTATTCGTCGGCTTTCGTTTTCCGCACAGCGAAATTCCGAGTGAACATCTATTGTTCCACGGTTTGAAATTTCACTTCGTAATTATGCCTCAACTGATGCTTCCGATCGATCAAACATAATTCGTATTACGTAATGTCCGAAGGACCGAAGAAGATGAGAAGCGATATCTTTTCGCATTTCTTTTTTTTTTTTTTTGTTTTGCTCCTTTAGCCCAATTAAATTACACTTACTCGTGCACAAGAATGCGGTTACACGTATGTGTATACCTTCAACCCGACTACCGATGGGACCCAACTCGACTCACCTGCAAATACGATCGTGAAAGCAGCAAAAAATTTCACCGATATGGTACATAACGTCATTGTGACGTAATGGAAGGCAAACGGGCAGCGGTACTCCTTCAAGTTTCCTTGGACTGGGACGCGATTGAGAAAAGAAGTTCGGGAACGGAACCATAACCACGTGTCCGCGCGCGTTAAGTGATCGAAGCGGACTGGCGAGTTTGGAGAAAATTCACGCGGGTAACTATACCGGTCAGAAGTCAGATGTTGAATAAAAGTAAAAATCATTACGCACGTGGGGACATAAACCACAACGCTGAAGCTGTCTGTGCTGAAAATTTACAACTCTTGGTGAAAGTTCATCGTTTGAATAGGTACATCGGCGCGATTTTCTTCTCGTTCATTTTCCAGCCTATTATTATCCTCCTGCGCGAACGTGCGGTCGGTGAGTTTACGGGGACTGAATTTCACGCTGAAAAACTCCGTCCCATTGGTTGTGTCGCGAAATGTCTGGCCATTTCAACAGCGCATGTGGCTCTTCAATTCCATCTCGCATTGCTGATTGCTCTTCGGTCGACTGCAAGGAGCGAACATTCATTTTTCTCGTACCTGAATTCTCGATCTCGAGATTTTGCAATTGCCTTGGTTTCGAGGTACATCATGCAGCGGGGCTGGGGATCAGGTTTTTGGTATGTTTCATTTTATTATAGGACAGAGAGGATTCCGGTCATTTATATTTCGATGCATAACATCCTATGACACAATGGTATAGCTACAAGGATGCGCAGAACATCTGGATTGAACAATCGAACAGACGAATCATGAGCGATCGCCATCGCGTGATCCGAAGTAACGAATATGATCCGAACCAGTAGACAAGGCGAATAGGTATATTGAAACGGAAAAATTCCAACCCCATATATCAAAGGACATGCTCACCGATTTATGTCCTCTGCGAATATTTTCAATCTGCGATTTTATTGGTAATCAAAGTTTGACTAATTGTGAACTGGATGTGGCGCTCAGGCCGGAAGAGAAATACTCCGTGGTACGAAAATCTGAAAGATACCCATAGAAATGAAAAATACACATGTAGCGCCGGTTAGATCGCGAAAGATCATATCGCTGTTGGTCACGATCTTTCGGATCTTCTCCATAGCTGGTAGGTGGGTACCCCGCACTAGCCACAATATGAGAAGGATCCGTGCTGGTCCAGATCTCTCATGGCTGCCTGTATCCAATCCATGTAGCCAGACACTTTGGTGAAGAGTAAACGAGTATTCCCGGAGGGCAGTCCCTCGCTGTTCTCTGAGTCGCCGCCGATCGTTACACTCGCGATCCCCAGGACGTACCATCGCCCATTATTTTCAAACATCAGCCCATTGCCACTGCCACCTACGCTGACAGGAGCTCCTGGAATTCATATAGGCGACTACTAACTTGCTCCTAGCGTCAGGGTCGATCAAATGAGAGCACATTGGCCAGTGGCGTTACGTTTCGAATCATGATGAATGGATGTTCGGAGATGAAGAGAGAATGGAAGGAATATATTCATGCCCACATACCGTCGCCGCGTCGGTCGGTGCGAATGGTACAAAACTTGTCGCTCAAAATCAAAGCGGATTCTTCGGCGTGGCCGGTTCTGCACTGACTGTAAGTTATGTAGGAGAATGTCGAAGTCTGCAAAGTCCCGCTGGAAGGGCGCCCAGCTGTTGTGCCAAAAGAAGATAATTTCCCGCTCTTACCGGCATGGGCATTGAAAACTTCCTTGGAGATCGCACCGTCAACGTCTAGACAGGCGGGCAGAAGAGTGGGGGATAGTTCGAACGGCTTCTTCAATTCCAGTAGCGCGATGTCCGAGCCGTAGTTTCCATATAAACCATTGTACGTACAATGTACGTAGACATGTTTTACCTGCAAGTAATTAGCAATTTTTAAACCGCCTGTAAAGAAATCGACTGGGGCCCGTCGAAACTCATGAAAGTTGGTATAGCTTCCCGAGTAGGTGCCCAGCACTGGGCCGGCCCTGGCCAGGCCTGGGCCAGTCTTAGCCAGCACTGGACCAGCCCTGGCCCGTGAGTTAAAACCTACCCGGGAATTGCTATGCAAAATTTGATCTGGACACGAAAATCTTTGCATACAAAGAGTTTGGGAATGCAACCGTCGATTCGAAGGCCTGTTTTAAGAAAGGGGATAAAACGAACCGCGCCCTGCTTAACGATCCGGGGATCGTGCAATGGAGAATCATAGTCGCTGACGATGTTCCCCGTCGAAATGAACAGCTTTTCAGGGTCCAAGCTGGCCTAGGCCCGTTCATCGTAGACGCAATGAGCAACCGTCAGGAGAAGGTTGGCCCGAATAATCGTAGCTCCGCATCTGAAATTCTTAGTAGTCCCATTTCTCGAGTTCCTTTCTTCGTAGACGGCTGCTTGCCAAGGAAAATCTGGGATCCCGGAGGCTCCGTTTGACACGGACGGTCCTTGACGAGGTGATACTATACCGCAATGTTGGGCGCATCCGAGTGTGAAAAGAATCACTGCCGAACAAAAATTGACTCTTCAATAAGCGGGCGATAATTTGCGTCATTCCCGTGGCACAGCTGTAATGAATTATTGAATTACGTGCAAGTTTTGTATGACACGCAGTCGACTCCGTCGTATAACCGGTTGTTCGTCAATTTTTCATTCGCATTTGTTATACCTTCGGAAAGTAATATATGCGATCGAGGTCCCTTCGAGCGTCTCCAGGAAGAACGGAGCGATGGCGATAGTGGCGACAGTTTTATCGACGGGAAAGGGAGTGCGGCGGCAAAATCGGGGACTGCGGTTAATCGACGCCCGAGTGCCATTCGTGACACGTCAAGGAAGGTTCATATTCAACCCGAAGATTATTAGAGCTTAAGGGGAGACGCTGGACCAAAACACGCAAAATTGTCGCCCGGATCGGCGCGCTCAAAAGCCCCCAAGCGATGCTAGGACCACACAGGGACGATATTCACGAGAAAATTTCCATGCCAGTAAAATCGGTAATAACTGAAATTTTCAATCCAGCTGTAGATGCAATGCTGTATCGATAATCGTGGAGTAATTTTCGGCACTCACCGCACATCAGCGTCACAGCGGGAGCGGATCTCATGTTGAGAAGGCGACACATTCTACGATTCAATGATCGCCGGTAATGCGACGGACAGGCGAAGAACAACAACAAGAACAACAAATAAACGGTGAAGAATTCTCGCTTCTTCCGCTCTGACCGGCTGACCACAGTGATCAGCCTAGACTGAGGAGGCGAGCGTGAGGATCAGTCTATTAATTCTCATTGCACGACACTAAGTAGATATGAGTTATAATTTATTGCGTGTACGGTCTGCAGCTCGAGGCGATGGTAATTCCTTGATGATTATCACGGAAGTAAACCGAAACATTTTATAAGAACGTGAGAATAGTTGATGCTTTTTCCTCAAACAGCGGTTCGGAATACTCAGACTCGGTACACGAGGAAGAAACGCTTACGGAATTATTAATTCCCGATATTCACAATAGACTGCAGTTTAGATGCACCCTTCGTACGCACGAGGTTCGTGTTACGTGCGAAAAACTTTTATCTCAACACAAAATATCTTTCGGTCGTTGTTTGCAGCGAATACGATGCATCGATCGCTCGCAAATCGGTGACTTGAAGATATTGGAAAGCGGAGATGGAGCAGTTATCGTTTCTGCGGATTGCTCTTCCATCAAGCAATACATTCGATAACACATTTCCTTTTTTCCGTTCCATTTACATTCTCCTGCAGGGTCCAGCTTCGTCAATATTAGGTATGTTCAATATCATGTTCTCTGTTGTATCAGAACTGGAGCAGAGAGCTTACGCAATTCGTGGGGTGAAGATTCATTTGGAGAGCTACGACGAACCGTGATTTCCAATCCATTTATGGCAGACTTTGTAATTTGGCTTTCTGTTGTATCATTGAGAACGAAGTCCGGTCGCTCCATGCTCACTCGGAAGTGAAATACGTCAGTAGTACGAGTCAACGTTGCACGAGACTAGGAACTATCGTGATCGCGATAGTCGGGAGTTATTTGTAGCTGTGACGTTTCGGTTCATAACTACAGATCAATTTGAATTTCGTTTTCTAGCGCTTCAGCGCTGGAGATTGGGGTGAGAATGTCTGTACTAGGAGGATGCGAGTAAGAATCGAAGACACAATTTAACAAGTGTTTTTCATGCAGGCAATACATGGAAGAATCTTCGGCAAGATTGCGCAAAGGGTGAACAATTTTCTCTGCAATTTTGCTCCCGCGTAATGAAATATGACCGTAGCGATTCGAGAAAGTGGAAGAGCGTGAGTTGATAAAGTTACCGCTAACGCGCATCGTCCGTTTGACCGATACCGATCATGCATTACGAAATTTGATCTCCCGCTCGCTTTCGTCAGTTGATAATGAAGATAATTTTCGAATTTTATCAAAGCTGCGGTGAATGAAATTTACTTACTTGTCCGCAACACGATTGTACAATGCCATTGGGGAATCGCTAGCATCGAGCATTCGCAAAACGATGAATTTCACGAATATAGTTTTGGTTTGAATTATTTCTAATCTGGATAAAATACAAATGTGACATTCGGAGGAACTGACATTTGCGACCATTTGCCATCCTCATTCGGGAATTGTATCTCTGGTGGTATAATATTATGGCGTCACTGCTAAGGTACACGAAACCTTTGCATACTCACATTACATCCTCAATCGATATATACAGTTCAACCTTGATCTTTGTAGATAGAAGAAGTTTGCCTGAAGATTGCTGATACGTTAATCCGAGTAGTTTATGATGCAATTCACTTTCGTAATTGATGTTCATATCTGGCATAAAAATCCGTAAAAATACTGGCATATACAAATTTCAGATCTCTAACGAATGACTTATAGACACGCGCTCGATAACCTGTTTCATCCATACGTAAGGCTTATAATTGCTTATTCATTTTTATACGACTCTGACACGTTCGTTCAATGGATTCAATGGCAACTCTGATCAGAGATTCGACTGAAAAAATAAATTAAGCACTAGTCAGAAATATCGTCAAAATTTCATCATCCATAACTCTGATCTACGAAAACGGTAACCGTGCAGGTCACGTGTAACCAGGCTCACAGATTCTCTGCAGCTTGTCTTCTCACCTTCCGTTAAGGCTTGGACGGGGGAAAAATTGAGAAAATTGACGCTGCGAGCTATCAGAAAAATTTCAAGGAGTATCAATCGCGCGAGGAGCGTAGATCGTCGTAACGCGAGAGTAAATCAAACTACGTCTGAAATCTAGAGGTTTACTTTTGTCCTGGTTTTGGTATAGAGGAGCGTAGCGTAGATTGGCCACTTCCTGTTTTTAGGAACAGAGAACTTCCTTCCTCGTTTCAGAGTGCTGCGACTAACAGTGTGCGATGTATCGAGCTCGATCTGAACGAGGAAGAATCTGGTTATATCGTATTTCCGACAGCTGCAATGGAAGCGGAGCGTGTTTTATATTTCATTGAACTTCTACGAGCTAGATTTGAAAATTTTATCACCTTCGAAGCTTTGCCAAAGAAAGTGTGAATAATATTGAAAATAGTCAGGCATTTCGTAGTATTCTGTAGTCGATTACCTACAATTTAAACCTCAGAGAGGTCGGGACTAATTGGCCGCTCGCTCGGGACAATATCGATGTAACAAATTTTTCAAAAAACTTATGTTTCGTAGAATACTCTTCGGGTTCTAATTCCATAACGATCCCTTCGTACAATCTTGTATTAAAGATTGCATTTTGCGGCGCTGGTAAAAAATGGTGTTCATTCACGGTCGAGGTGACCAAATCACTGCGCTCTCTTCTACTGAAAATCGTCGAAAGAAACTTGTCAAACTTGTACGAGAAAATTACTACATCATTCAGCGTTTCACGATTAACTTCATGGGATCTTAGATCGTCTGCAATCGGATATTCATTGCATTTCCTTTGGTCGAAATTATATTTTTACACAATCAAATGACAAAAATTTGCTATTGGCTCCCGCACGACGGGTAAGTTTTGCCGCGTTCCAGGTGAGACATGACGTCCCTAATCCACGCCATGTGATTGGACACCTTGGTGTAGAGCGAGAAGGAATTCGGGTCGCAAGTTCTCTCTCCCGTGTCAGTATCCGCGTTTAAATTCACGCTCAAAACTCCCATAACGTTCGAGACTTCGGAATTGTCGAATGTTAATCCTCCACCGCTGTCGCCAGTACAAACAGCCATCCCTATAATTTCATACAATATGTATGTGAAAAGAAATGAAACAGAAAAAGTTGAAACTCACCCTGAGTGTTTCCGCCGCAGAATTTATCTTGCACTATCAGATTCTTGTTGCCACCGGCTTTTTGGGACATTCTGCACTTGCTCCAGCTAACGTAGGGGATCGTCGCCGCTAACAGAATCCCGCTGGACTCGCCCTTTTTCGTTCTCCCAAATCCGGCGAATTGACCTTCTTTTCCATCCACGAGGATCCACTCGCTGTTACCCATGATGTCTAGACATGCCGGTAAAAGTATGTCGGACAAATGAAAAGGCTCCCACAATTCGATTATGGCAATATCCGAGGCGTAGTTGCCCTCCAGGCCGTAATAGTCGCAAGGGACGTAGATGTTCTTCACCTAGAATTGAAGACCGGAAGTAGAATCTGTAGATCAATGACGTAACGAATGATTTAACAGGTTCACAATCTGATCAGACAACACTAAATGTGAAAATTGAACAGCTATATTCGAGATGTGTAACAACAAACCATAGACTTCTGAACAAATCGCCGCGTATGCAGCGGAGAATCGTAATCGCGGTATTTGTTTCCTGCGGCGACCCCGAATTTTTCGGGTGTCTCGATCGCCTTGAAATTCTCGTCGTAGACGCAATGGGCGGCGGTAAGCAGAAGGTTATCTTGAATGATTGTGGCGCCACAAATGAACTTCATGGTTCCTTGCGTCGCGTTCTTCTGCTTATAGAGAGTTGCATGCCACGGAAAATCTGTGATATCTGCTATCTTACCGTCTATCACGGTCGGTGTTACTCGGGCATTCTTCATGCCACAAACTAGAATCATAATATTCTCATCGATGCGTCTCAACTGTTTTGAACTCGATGTACGAAAGACGTAAGCCAGTTTGAACCACTAACCTGGAAGACACTTGAGGGGATTCGGTTCCCACTGACCGTTTTCATTACAAACAACAGTTTTGTCACCAGTCTTCAGGGAGTTCGTATCCTCTGTGTAACCTACGCGACACGACATCACAGCTCTGGTTCCCGGTCGCGCCGTGGAATTGCATCGTGCCCAATTGAATGATTCGTAACAAGTCACCATCCTCGATACGGAGTCCAAGGAATCGCACGTTATTTCTGTAACACACCTCAGCAAATTGTTCACGCGTTTCGATTGCTTGTGTGCAATCCGAAAACTTGACAGAAACCTTTGGACGTGCGAGCTGTACTGAGTGTAACGAGAATTGTGTTCTAGTTCGGTTGTTGAATGCGTCATGCAATGGATACCGACGTCTGTTGGTTTTGTGTTCATCTGTGAGTCAGTCGTCAATTATTTCGCTCCAGTATTGTCGTGTCCGTAGTTTATGTGACGAATGGGCGCCTTCCATATTCAGACAGTTCTTCGGATCATGGAAATGAGAGTTCAGAATGTCAGCGTGACTTCAAAGAAATCCATTTCAAGTGTAAATTACGAAATTTCCGCCAACGATGGACAGATCGAGCATTTTCAGTCTCATTCGGGTTACCAATGGAATTTCCACAAAAAATTTCATACTTTACACTCCGTTGACAAAGAAGAAGAAGAATACGAATATCTACTATAGAGAAGCCGCTAGTGGACCGAACAAGGGAGCCATTGACGATGCTCTCTAGTATATAATCTCATCAGTAGAGTAGTTTGTGTTACTTGACCCACCGATACACTGCGGAATAGAAAACCATTGTCCTTTGGCTCCACAAAGAACGTTGGGGTTTCCTGCCAGACGGTAACCACGGTTGCAACTGTAGACCAGCTGACTTCCTGGACCCAGACTGGCACCTTCAGGAATATCGCAGTTCCCATCTTTGCACAGATCTGGATGGAGTTTCCATTCCCCGTTATTCGGCTGTGGGGGTACTAAGCAAGATGACTCCCCGTTGCTTGAACCCGTTCGACTTTCAACCGGCACTGGCGTCGGCGTTGGTGTCGGATCAGTCGGCAACATCTCGGTTGTTGTTATACTCGGAATTGTAGTCTCTTCTGCCCTTGATGTTGGATCAGTTGGCAACATCTCAGTTGTTGTTTCACTTCGTATTCCAGTCCGTTCTATCGGTACGGTCATTGGTGTTGGATTAGTTGGCGATGTCTCAGATCCCGTTGCACTTTGCATTCCCGTCTGTCCTGTCGGTGTTCCCTCTCGTATCGGATTACTCGGCGATGTCCCAGTTCCTGTTGCGTCTCGCACTCTGGTCCGTTCTGTCGGTACGGTCCATCGTTTCGGATTACTCGGCGATGTCCCGGTTCCTGTTGCACTTTGCACCCTGGTCCGATCCGTCGGTACGGTCCATCGACTCGGATTACTCGGCGATGTCCCAGTTCCTGCTGCACTTTGCACTCTAGTCGGTTCTGTCGGTATGGTCCCTCGTATCGGATTGCTCGGCGATATTCCAGTTCCTGTTCCACTTTGCACTCTAGTCGGTTCTGTCGGTACGGTCCCCGGTATCGGATTGTTACTTGTCGATATCCCAGTTGATATTATATTCGGTATTCCTTTCCTGTTTCGGAAAACATTGCATGAGTACAATTACTCGTTCGCCTTTTTACCAGTTTTTGCTGAAGGGATTGCGGCTTTCGAAAACGAATTTGAAGAAAATCAATAGCAGGCGCAGCGAAGTTATAACGAAAGAAGGATCGAGGGAGAGCACCGTGAAGTGTGAGATCATTAAACTGATCCATCGTCGAAAATGTATGCACGATGATGTATAATAACAGTAATACTCACAACTCAGAGCGGCATACAGGATATGTTTTGTAGCGCCTCAACTGGAACAACACGTCTTGAATCCACGGCATGTAGGGAGACACCTTGCTGTAAAGTGAGTAAGGATTTTCACCACACGCTCTCTGCACGGCCAAACCCGAGCCAAGATCTCTGATGTAAGTACCCCTCAAATACCAGAGCCCATTCTTCTTAGAGAAAAATCCACCTCCGGTGTCCCAGTTGCAAATAGTTGTGTCTGAAATTTGTGAAAGTGTCGTCATATTGTCTCTCTATCTCCTCGGTTTGCTGCATTTTTGTTCTACACATTTTTTCACAAATCAATTGTACACACCGTTCGAGTAAACGGCACAGAACTGATCGCTTCTGATGCTGGGGGCAGCTCCTCGTGAAGTATTTTTCGGAATTCCACAATTGCCGTTAGATACATAAGTGGCTTGAACATTCTGCAGAATAGGACTGGGCGTGCTAGCAGACCTCCTGCCGAAGCCATCAATTCTGCCGATTGTGCCAGGCACGAAATCTCGCTCACGGGTGCTACTGACATCCAAACAGGCGGGCAGAACTTCATCGGTGAACACGAACGGGTCTTCCAGTTCAACTAACGCTATGTCCGAGTCATATCCTTGGGTTTCCCCAAACGACTCGCAGTATCTGTACACATTTTTCACCTAAAAGGTTGGAAGAAAACGAGTTCAAGAATTTGGTGAAGTTCATCGTGTCCGGGGAAAGTAATGACCTGAATTCATGTTCGAATGAAGCAACCCGAAAACTCGAGCATCGCATGTTAGTGTTAAAATTTAGAATGAAGCATTTAATGAGCAGATTAGAACCTTCAGCCCCGTCGATGCGGAAGTTTGTCCAAGACTCGATCCATCAGCAGCAACTTGCCCTGAAGTAACGCGAAGTCGGTTGGGAGTTTCCGCCAGCCCAGTTCTTTCATCAATCACGCAGTGACGTGCAGTCACCACGAAATTTGTTTGAACAATGGTAGCACTGCATCGGAATTCTCGTTCGGGTCCTCGCGGAGTGTCGATTTCTCTCCAGAGATTAACGTGCCACGGGAATGGGCCAGAATCCGGTGGGACACCGTTCAATGCCGTGCTTCTTCCGCCAGGAGTATTTACTACGCCACAGACTGAAAACGCATCATTCATGGTCAGTTCCCAAGAGTTGAAACTACTCACACGGCCGTTCCGTGATTCTTATGATTCAGGAATCGTATGCATGAGCCAAACCACACCTGGAGTGCATCTGATAGGCTCTGGTTCCCACTGTCCATTCTCATTGCACTGTGTGTCCTGTTCAAAGCCCTCGGAGAAAGTTCCCTCGAGCCCGTAGTTCCTGCGGCATGATACTCTTGCCCTTGTGAAAGGGAGCACTGAGGATGTGCAGTTGACGCGATCACCGAATCGGGAACAAGTCACCGCACTCGAGATCGACTGTAAGGGCGTGCATGTTGTCACTGCAAAAGTTTTTCCTATTAGCGAAATCGAGGGGCACATCGCACTATGAGGTCATTGAACATTCTAAACCGATCTCTATGTTCGATCCTCTCTCGCCCTGGATCTGTGATAACTGTAGTAATTGATTGTCTCTGATTCTGACAAAATGTTATTGAGGAATTTCAATCAGTTTACCAACGCAGACGGGAATGCTCGACCAGTTTCCTCCGTCGTCACAATAAACGTCGCCACTTCCACTGAGCATGAAACCCTCCGCGCAGGAGTAAATCAGTTGGCTATCGGGCGGCAGTGCAACGCCCTGCAGAACGCGGCAGTCTTGATTTTCTTTGCAGAATCTTCGATCAAGTCTCCACTGTCCGTTCAGAGGCTGAGGTGGTACAACGCAGGAAGAGGAAGCCGCCGACCGCGTCAATATCGGAGGAACCCTGAGTGGTCTCGAACTTCTCGATGATCTTGGCTTATCGATAATTGGCGTCGATATTCTCGGCCTTGGGACCGTTATCCTCTCATGGCTCCGACGTGAATAATGTCTGCTGTGATTCCTGGGGAACAATTTAGCGATCATGCAAACTGATTTGAATGTGTCTGTCCCCGTCCGCGAGGTCTACAATCAGCAGAAAATTGTTCGGTACAATGATTCTTCACCTCTGGACCTGGCAGACTATGCACAGAGCTGTAGAAGATTTATGTCGCGGAGGTCGTGCGCATTCCGGAAGGAGCTCGTCGCTGTTATCGAGGCAGTCTTTCACTCCATTGCAAGGTGCATTTTCGTGGACGCAGGCCCCGTAATCACATCGGAAAGCCAGTTCTGGACAAGTCAAACCGGACCGTGTACACTGGGAGAAAGTTTCGTCGCTCTGGTCCGGACAGTCCGCTCTCCCATCGCAGAGCCGATTACTCGGGATGCACTCGTGGTTCTGACATTGGAACTGGTTCACGCTATATACATCAAATTTCAAACAGAACCTCAGTATTGTAACGGTTGAATTATTTCGAAGATTTGAATTTAAATTCAAAGCAGCGAAACTGATTGTGAATTTTGTCAAATAATTCCGAATACATTAGTTCATTGTCATTGAATCCACCGTAAAACGGGAGTTGATAATGATTTTCGCCAAATACCGCAAAGATACTCGTGCCAAATGCTTACCCACAAGTCGGAAATTCGTCTTCTTCGGATTCAAGATCGCTGCTTTCGGCTAGGACGATATCAGCGCATTTTGCAGTCGCAAGATTGATGCGGAACACTGCGATCGATTATTTTGAAGGAAAAATAAGACAAACTATTAGTTGAAACGTATTATAGTTGTTCTCGTGAGAGCGTGAGGTAAGTTTCGCACGAAGGGGAGCCGCATAGAAATGGAAATACCCGTTGATCCATAATGAACTGGCGGGCATAGAACACGATATTGCAATACTGTGGAAGTTTCATCTCCGTATGCATTTTTCCAAATTTGTGCGACGCACTTCAGCGGGGATCATAGAATGTTTGCACTATATTGGGACATTTCTTCTTCTCTCTGATAGAGTTATATATGTATCACATTTTATATATGTATCACAAACATTTTATCAAGGTTAATAAGTTCGGTAATGTATTGAATAATCACGGATTTTGAGTTTTTATTGTTTTTTCGTCAATTCGCATTCTAAAAACAGATTCAAGATGTACTACAAAGCTTGTAAGAGAACGACTCTCGATTCGCTGTTCCCATTGGAATTTCAATTCGATCTATTCCGTCTCAATTTCAATCTTCCCAAATTCAAATTTCTAGATTCGTAATTTGTTAGGCTACAATTTTTTTACAGTACTTGATAGAAATAGGAATTGGAAATTAGAACGGATACTCGTCACCTAAAAATTACGCAACCAAACATAATTTTCAAATCAGGAATTTTTGATTTGATTCTACTTGATAGAACACGAATAGTTGAAACAGAAAATCGAATTGAACCCGATTTATTTTCTCTTCAATCTGATACGATTGCAACTTGGCTGCACGGAGGCTACTGATATTTCAAATTAGTCAATTCTTCGGCGATACGTGAGACTGATCGGCAGACAAATCACGAATTGATGATTTCGTCGCGCAAGATTATGCCGTGGAAATTAAAAGTGGCAATTCATGTTTTATTTGAGGTATGACCTCACCTGAGGATATATTTAGTCGAATTTGAGTGCGATCCCAGTTAACCAATATTGGCGCAATAGTATGGAATTAGTTGATCATCTTGGAACTGTGACACTGAGCGATAAATTATCGATATATGTATAATTCACGTCATAAATTGGCGTATAAAAATCTAATAACATTCGTATGTTCGCACACATATATACCATACAGATATTGTAACGTTGGAAATTGACCTTTGCGGCGTTACGTAAGTTTCTCCCGCGCCTGCATGGGATATTTAGCAAACCTCGTGTCAGAATGCCTTTATTTTTTAATGAGCGAGAGGAGTCCCGCCTCGAGGTCGTTGGGAACTTCGATCGGTGACCGTGACTAGCCAGCGAACAGGTGGGCCGACTATCGTACCCATTCGATGCTAGAACGTTTTTATGACACTTGCATGAAAAAGCCGCTTTTCCGCGCCCGCGGAGCGGGAGCAAAACAGCAGTTTACCGACCGAGGGCGTCACGAGCTTTCGCGCATGCGCGCAACGCCAATATTTATTTTTCCGCCTAAGGAGCGGGAAGAAAACGCTATTTTACTCCGTGCGATGGCTGCGTTGCAAAAATTTTGCTCGGAACATCGGCGTCTTCTCATTAACGTGCGATGAAAAATATCGTGTGTGACCAGGGAGAAATATAAGTGTTTTCTGACGCGTGTGCATGTTTTGCCCGCGGCTTGGCCTCGCGCAAAACATTCGCACGGGATAGAAAACACGCATTTTTCTCCCTAGTCACACAATATACTATTTTTCATTCTGGCATAATTCAGTGGACGCCCATCGAGCTAAAGTAAGGGAAATTCTGAATGAACCTTTGTTGTTCATGGATTGAAATTTCCCTCTGTAAATATGCTTCACTGTCTGATGTCGAATCTACTATAGTACCAGACAATACGTTCTCGTGAAATTGAAATTTGAGGGACTGGAGAGAAAATAAGAAACGATCTCTTATTGCTCCTCGTTCTCCATCGCAATTGTATGACACCGACCGCGATTATATGTATACTAAGATCCGATATGACTCACGTGCAAATACGATAGTGAAAATAGCGAAATATTTCACCGATGTACTCCATAACGTCATTGCGACGTAATGAAAGCTGACGAGCAGCAGCGCTTCTTCTAGTTCCCTTGCACGGCCGCGAACGAGACACGATATTCGGGAACGAGTAGCATTAACTGATCGAGCCGGACTGGCGAGTTCGGAAAAAAATTCACTCGTATATACTATGCTCACAGCCAGGCCCGCTGTTCTTTAACTTATTTTTGGCTGCGAACCGAATAGATCAGCTTCTTTCCTAGCGAATCTATTCCTCTATTTTTCATGCTTGTCGATTGGTCACCGGATTCGAATTCGTGAGGATAATAGACGAATCGAACTCGGATTCGGAGTGACCGTGTACCCCCACAGAACCCAGGCGTAGAAGAAGAAAAGTAAAAGTCATTACGCGCACGTGGGAACATCGTAACACTGCGCCGAAGCGTTGCCCAAAATCTACAACAGTGTGTCAGAGTTATTCGACGAATTTTTTTTCCACGCCGATTCCCAAACTTATTACTTTCCTCCTCGATTAGTCTGATGTGCTTTCCGGTAAATCGTAGTCGCTGTCGATGTTTCCCGTGACAATCGAGAGTTCTTCCAGGGTCCGCTTAATCGGTCTTAATCCTTTCTTCGTGGACGCAATGAGCAACAGTCAGCAGGAGGTTGGTCTGGATGATTGTATGTAATTTTCGCTGGTACCGTTTTCCTCGTTCTTCTGCTCGTGGCGGGTCACACGCCAAAACTTAAGCGACATTTAACGCGTTGTCACTCCATCGCGGCAGGATGCGCTCCTCGACGCGGAGTTCCGAGGGTCGCATTTCGTGACAGATCTTGCCACGTTGAAATTCCTCGCGACATCTTGCTTGCTCCCAAATAATGCAAAATGAGCCACTTTCTGGGAGGGAGTGGAGGTTACCTCATAACAGACTAGCGAAGTTTTTCGTAACTTCAATGTCACAGCTATGATAAATTGTTGGATTCCATAAAACGCGCATGGCGTAGTTGACTCCGCCGCAGCATAACCGGTTCTGTAAGTTCTCCGTCAATCGCATCTTTCATATTTCCAAAAAGTAATTAATAACTCAGGCTGGAGATAGAGGAGCTGCGATGTTTACCAGAAAATATCGAATTATAATAAGAAGAGAATACGAAATGCTGAAATTGACGTATAATATCATCAGCGGCATGAGAGTCGATGCCTGTCATTGGCAAAACTATTTCAAGCACATATTTTTTCAGTAAACGGAAAAATGAGATTTTTTCCATCACCCCTTTGGATTTTCTTTCGAATTTTTCACAGCGGACTGTGTACTGCTTCGATCATTCGATCACGATTTCTTGCAGATCTTGTTTTCCAACCGCCTCGCTTTCATAGCCTGTCAACAATCTCGATTTTCATGATCTGTTCATTTTTTGGATCGAGGCAGTTCGTCGCTCGATGAAACTATGGAAAAAGTACACGTGCATACGTAAATTGCAGTTCATTGTCGAATGAACTTCGCGTAAATAATTTTTTGGTATAATGCGGCTCTCAACTCCGTGATTCGGCTATTTCTTATTATTAAGGAAGAAAAAAGTCCGGACCGCGCGCGGTAGGCAGTCGTGAGATATTTCAGTAGTACGCGTCAACGTTACAAGCGACTAGGAACATGTTTTGCTTGGCGATGATCAAATACGAAACTTGATCTTCACATGTTTGACATAGGTATACCATTACACAGTGGCATTAAGACGCCAGATGAACGCGACGATTATTTACACGACCAAGTAGGCTCAGATCGAATTCGTAGCTGAAATTATCACCGAAAATTATGGATGAAATATGAACTTAACATTTGAAAAAATTAATAGGTATTCACCAGTATTAGCAGTTTTAATTGATAATAGTTTCTCTGACCTATCATATAGCCGCGGATGCCGAAATGTCGTAAAAAATCTGGCATTCTTACTTTACTTGCTCAATCGGAACAGGTAATCCTTGAACTTTGTGAATAGTAAAAAAATTCGTTTAAACATTTTCAATACGTTACTTTCGGTTTGAAAACATGGATGAATCGCGACCTTAACATTCGAAACAATGAATAGAGATTCACGATTGATTGGAATTTCGAGTTTCAAATGGAAATGTGACGAAAAATTTTGCACATTTACATCACATGCTAAATCGAAATGTAGTAGTTGAGCCTTGGACTTCTTTGGAAGGAAAAAGCCCGACTATGAGGATTTTCAATACGTTAATCAGAGTAATCGAATGTGTGATTCATTTCCGTAAGATATATATATACATATATATCCATATTTTGCGTAAACGTTCACAGAAATACCGAGGCAACTGACTCATTGTCAGTGAAGCGAGTTCGACGATCTGCAGTACCGTGAATGAGTTCCAAATTACTTTTCCGCAATGTGTCTCGTGCTATTCCCTGCGGACCTAGATACTTCATCGTAGATGCTCTGACGGGCGGCCTTCGTGCATGAGGAAGTTTGTCCGAATTACAGTAGCGCCGCATTTGAGTTCCTTCTTCGATATAGCGATCGTGTCTTCCTCCAAACGTATAGAGCGTTGCGGGCCTCGGGAAGTCGTCCATAATATTTCACGCGTTCCACTGAATGAACAGAAACGGTTCGACCAATCCGTGAGCTGGAGGTACGAGCGTACGAGTTATTCCCGAATGTCTGTATGCATGTATATACCTAGAGAATCATAAATTATGTCCGCCCTGACATCTTTCCTTTCTCTTCTCCCTCCTCCTGGAGGGGAATAACTGTGGAACTTATCTACCTACACCTAGACTGACTGTTGGTTTTCCCCAAAATAGGATCTCGAAGATGATTCCAGCCGATGACGCTATTGCGGTCTGATGAAACATTTGGGATTCCGAATGATCGATTTTTCTTCATGAATTTCAGTCGCTTATCGCATTTTTTGTTTCAATCGATTGAAATTCCAAGTCAATAAAATAATAATTGGATACTGCGACATCGTGACTTCATGCTGGAGTCACGATATTGTGTAATATCATTGCGTATCGAAGAGTCAATTAAATTCAAAAACCTATCTCAACACTCGCTATTATCTTCCCCAATGGAAGATGATTATTTCAACATACTTTACTCCATACGCATTTAAAAATCGAAAAAAAAAAAAAATATTACGCAGTGAAAATTCGCGCAAGCAGGTCGCGTTCTCAACAAATTTCAATTGCTTTCTTACAATTTGAATGCCTGTGGCTGCTCACTTGTCGAAAAGGTGCCGCGATTGATGTCCGATTCCAAGTGATTTTAAAATGATTTTATAATTAGAGGGATTTGCGAACCGATTTGAGTTGATTTCATGCGATTTTAAGTGATTTCAAATCAATTTCATAGTTTGTTTCTACACGACGATTTTGCCGGGTGAGTAGCCCCTCTCTCTATAAATTTGTACCCGATGTGAAAATTTGAGAAAACATACCTGGGACCTGATTGATTTTTCCTCACGGGGAACCACCGACACCTGTTTTCCCATTTTCTATCTCTCGTGCCATAAATTTGTGAAAATCATACCTATCTCGGTATTTTTGTTTATATGATTGTGCAGATTATTCGATCGGCTATTGAACATTCTGTTGAGACTGCGATTGAATCGAATATATAGGTATGGCTCTGAGAAGCAACGAATTAAACCCTGCGCAGGCAAACTTATTTTATCTAACGCCGTAGGCAATCTGGGTCCTTTCTGGACGGCGCGAGTTTTCCGACACTATTCCGACTATGGAAAAATCTTCAAAAATTCAGGAGTGTTCTCCCGAGTGTCTACTGATATCGAATGGTTCCTCAGAAGAAAAGAAAAAAAACCAGAAAAAAAGAAATAAAATTGAAATTCAGGCAAACATGGAAGAAAATGGAAATTTGCTCGAACACGCATAATTTGGCAATAAGTCAACATAATAACAGAAATTTTCTGCGGCGTTTCAAAGCTCAAACTGTGGCCTTTCGATCAAGCATGAGTGCATTTTTGCCGGCTTCAAACAGTCGAATCATTTCAGTACGCGAAAGCGCAGCAATTTTATAGCGACTTAAACGTATGTTATACGTAGACGAAAGGCAAGATTTTTGAACACACTTCAATTTTTATTCACTAAAGTACAAGAAATATGATAAATAATAACTGTAATACATAAAATAAACGAGAAGTTTATAGTTTATAGTTTATAATATACAATTGTTGCAATAAAGTAGACGGAGCTGCTCGCTCACTGGGTTTTCGCACGGTGCGCAACAATGAGAGGTACCTACGTTTTCTCATCCATTTTTGACTGAGGAGTTTCATGATTAATATCTTTATATGCTTCTGCGCGAGGTAGGCGGTCCTAGACGATGCTGCGAGTGCAGTGGCCCGGAGCTAAACGGAGAGAATTTTATGAGAAATTTCACGATAATTTCATAGCAATTGAGGAATATACTGAAGTATGAGGCTCTGTCCTACGCAAATACAGAGAGAAGCTATATTTGCGGTTCACATCGTCAGAATTGTCGCAAACCTTGTCAGAATTGTATCAACGCGTCCAAAGCTTTACTGGACAGAACCTCGTACTCATAGTATATTCCACGATTGCTATGAAATTATCGTAAATTTTCCTACAGAATTCACTCCGTGTAGTTCTTCGGGAAGATCGCGACGGGTCAGAGCGTTGCAGGCTGTCTTCAAACTGTAAAAAAAATGATTGTATTCATCCAGGCTTGGTCTAGCATTCCATAAACGATGCGGAGGCCATCGGTTGCTCATTCGACTCATCGTGCAATCTCTACAAAGCCGGTGGCATGCGTTGTTACCACCTTTTGTTGCATCGTGAATCGTCACTGTTTCTGCTTTGCCGATTTTTACAGTCATTCGACCACGCTTGTGCCGGACGCTTCGTCAAAAAACTGAGGCCTGCGCGCTCTCGCAGAAGATATCGAGAATACTCGGCGTTTCTTCCCGTCATTTTCGTTCCAACGGCGTGAAGCCGGCTCCACTGACGTTAAAAATGGTTATTTTAGTAATACGCGACAGAAGAATACCAGCAAAATTTATACTCATTTGTCTTGGAAAATTCTAACGCCGCAGGCAATCTGGGTCGCTTGCGACACGAGCACGACTTTCGACCGTCGGTCGTCGGAGGTAAGTAGATTTGACGTCTGGCAAAACCCAAACTTTCCGCTCTCTTAATTTCACAGAAATGAAAAATTTGAATTGAAAATCACGAATCGTAAAAGCTTCGCGTGCGTTTGCATCAGTTACAAATGATCACGCGCACGAACACGCACAATACAATAAGTCGTTCTTATCAGGCGTTCACTCATGCCCCACTCGTTCGCTAATCCCCAGACTTTCGTTATCAACAAAATTACGATTGTCACCGCGATCGCGGTCGTAGATTCATAGAACATGACATAGTTTCATTCGATAATGATATCGTCACTGTATTAGACGATTACTTGTTCGTGAATCCCAAACTGATTCGAACTGATTGGCTTCGGTCGAAAGCGGAATTTCGTACAGTGAACGCGCATAGTGAATCAGAAAGTCACGATGGATCGTTGGCTTAACAAAGTCGCCTTGGTGACAGGGGCGAGTTCTGGTATCGGCGCTGCTACGGTAGAAGCTCTTGTACGGGAAGGTCTTCTGGTTGTTGGCGTAGCTAGGCGAGTTGACGAGGTCGAAAAACTTCGTGAAAATCTGAAATACGCTAAAGGAAAGCTCTACGCCAGGCAATGCGACGTTTCCAAGGAAGAAGACATCCTCGCGGTCTTTAAATGGATAAAGGAAAATCTAAGTGGCGTCGATGTTCTCGTTAATAATGCCGGGGTAGCACACGGAGCGAGCCTCGGCGGTAAATGAAATTCAAAAGTGGTCTGGAAGCTTATGTCGTCGAACCACAATAATTCTTCTGCGGCACACTCAAATAACTTCTTTCTGGACCACTGCACAGCTCTTCAAAATTTGTTGCCATCATTTTCAGATGGAGACACCGAAGGCTTTCGCCGTATACTGGACACAAACGTTCTAGCAGTTGCCTTGTGCACCAGGGAAGCTTTGCGGTCTATGAAAGCACGTCAAGTCGACGGCCACATTTTTAACGTCAACAGGTCCGTTGACCTCATTTATATATAATCCCTACCTATAATCTATATTCCGTCGACGGCATTTTCCCTCCCTTTTCATAACTATATATACGGTCAGTCAGAATTTCTGTTTCCTCCAGCGTTTTAGGTCATCATCTGTCCTATCCGAAGCCAGCCAGTTTGTATCCTAGTTCGAAATTCGCGGTAACTGCAATGACTGAGATGACGAGACAGGAATTGGTCAGAGACAAATCGAAAATAAAGATAACCGTGAGTCGCCAGTGAATATATATTACTGATCATATGTTTCGAATCAGGTTGAAAGGACCGTAAGCACGTGAAGAACCTTATCGATTCGTTTCTCTGATACACTGTCCATTTCAGAGCATAAGTCCAGGACTGGTGAGGACAGGTATAGTTGCAGCTAACATATCCGAAGCCGCGTCTAAGGTGATCTACGATTCGCAGCCGTCACTGAATCCGGAGGATATAGCCAACGGTATCGTCTACGCTTTGGGCGCTCCGCCGCATGTTCAGGTAAGAAAACGAAGTCAAATCAACTTTTCAAAACAACTTTATAATAACGAATACTGATACAATAATGTAACGCTAGCTGTTTTTTCCGCAGGTCTGTGAGCTGACGATACGTCCGGTTGGTGAGATGGTGTGATTGGTTTATAGTTTGGGATATTGGTTCGCGAGATAAGCCGCGCTAGTCGTCGGGCCACAATCTTCCGATTGCCAAATCACTTGTGATTAGATAAAATAACCTGAATACTACTAATTTCGTACCATTTTATATCGACCTTCGTATCCAATAACTCCTAATATGATCACGTACGAGACGATCCCGTTGGGCTCTCCTGTCGCTTTTACTCCGCTCTCTGGTTTACCTTATCATGCCGTATCGCCTATTCCTCGTCATTCTCCCTCGTCCAAGGAAAGGGCTAGACGTCGACCGAGCTGCTGCGAATTTCTATTCGTTATAGTCTATGACCTATAGCCCATCAACTGGTAGACTGCTTATCTTCGGGAAGTTTTCCGGGAGTCGATCGACCTATTGAGTAAATGTGTCTCAGATGTATCAAAAAGCGAAGGATTCAAGGATTCAACAAGGGCGTCGAAGACGCCAGGCCGAAGGTTGATTAATCAGTCGCCTAGAGTAGTTGCCAATTTTAGGAATCTGATCAAGCCGTGCGTGCGTACAAAAGAGATAAAACTCGATTGCACATCTATTTTCGAATACCTAGGTACTGTGAACAGACGTTCCCAATTTCGCGGTGACATCATACGTACGCCACCTTCAAACGGAGACTCATCGCATTTGTTCATGGTCGGCTGACCTTTGGCAGTTTCGATATGACCGAACCTGCTTCAGCTTCAGCTTTGAATTCGATACATCGACCTATGTCATAGGTTTGGCAATTTCTTGCGAACCACGAACGGCATGTTCTTGCGCGAGCGTCGCGCGGGGAGAGACTCCGATAAATGATTAGACGATTAATTTCGGTAATATTTATTCATCCATCGGACATCGGTGCTTGACAATAGGTACATAATAATTCAAGCAGGGATCTTACGCAATTTGAAAATAATTATCAGCGGTTCCATGGAGACTGTAAGCTAGCGAACAGACATTCGCCACTGGAGAAGGAAGAATTTTCGCCACCATCGCTCGCCATCGCCCGAATGCCGTTAAAGACCAGTGACTTCGTTTATCCAGTTGACGTAATTAGTAATCCTAGTGAAGACGCCGGGGGCTCGCATCTGTCCGCAGCCACGGCTCCATGACATAATGCCATGAAGTTTTCCATACATGATGAGACCGCCGCCTTCGTCGCCCTGATACAGTCGACGGAGATACACATCAAATCGTTGCTAATTGACGAAAAGTTAATCGCGTGAAAGAGCGCGGCGAATGAAGGCAACGATAAGGTAATTCCCAAAGTCACAAACGATTTCAACGAGCTCAAGTGATTCCGGACGATTCTACAGGATTTCATGCGATCGTGATTGCAAACTATTTCTAACGATTTTAGGCGATTTGAAGCGAGTTGAAGAGATTTCAACCGATTTGGAGCGATCGCACATGCGATTACGAGATCTCTCTGCATATATTCAATGTCAATGATCCTGAATGATCATGATTATATTCAAGGGTGTTTCTGGTCAGTTTCGAGTATTTTTTTTTTTTGATTATATCGATATAGTCATTGATTCCACTTCATTTGAATTATTTTGAATATCCGATCGCTTGCAAGAACTCAAAATTTACTTACGGATAATGGAAATATGAAACGATAACTAACCTGGCATAAGCCTTCTTGAAGCCATGCGAAACCAGCACACAACATATCATCGGTTATCTTGCCATCGAAAATGTAATACACTTGACACCATAGGTTGGACAATACGGGAAATTTATCGATTTTAACAACAGGAGAAAGAGGTCCGTCGTCCGACTGCAAACCAAAAAATATCAGTTGAATTATTTCAACTGCAATATTTATTTGAGAAATTAATATACCGAGTATTATAGATCTCAATCTGCGAGTACAGATCGTCAATCGTCGGTCTACAAAATGAATATACATACGTTCTCTTCCCTACCGAAGCCGGCGATGATGCCAAGGTCATCGATAATAATCGTGTCTCGACGCCCAGGCAGTGGAATGGGATAAATCTCCGTTGCATATACGAACGGCTCCACTACCTGTAAAAGTACAATGTCAATATGACTACGAAGTTGGCGCTTGTAGAAATTTATCACGAAAACGTCGATGTTTTAAGAGAACGCCATAGTCCGTCGTTACCGACGGAGATACACGTTCTTTGGAATCTCCTGAACAAATTTTAGATGGCGATACACAGTCGATTTATTCGATTATTTGGGAGGAATTCAGAAACCGGACGGCTGCGTGGCAAAATTTGAACTACGGCGAGTCA
Source organism: Phymatocera aterrima (assembly GCA_963170745.1). Classification (NCBI taxonomy): domain Eukaryota; kingdom Metazoa; phylum Arthropoda; class Insecta; order Hymenoptera; family Tenthredinidae; genus Phymatocera; species Phymatocera aterrima. The sequence goes on from OY720660.1 coordinate 22,307,246, forward strand.
GATTTTCCTGCGACTGCATGTGTTCGTAAGACGATGTTCGTGAGAACAGCTTATCGTTATCGTTAGATTCTCGCCAACGAGAATATCGGAACATAATCAGGCATGGAAGAGAGTTCGTGTGAATAAATTTTCGACAATTTTGAAGTTACTGTACAAAAACCGAACCTAATTCTGCCGGAACAGGTCTTGGATATTGTCTTTTGGCATGATCGACGCGAACGATCGAGCTGAAATAATTGAAAAATCTTTGTGCAAAAGTAAAAATGATCCAATAGTGCTGTCCGATTAACGAATGACATGAATATGTGAAAGTGGATCAATCGTTCAATCGAATGATCCATTGAACGAGTATGCGCTCAATTGACGAATCGAATGGCAATGCAATCCATCGATCGATCGAATGATTATTTCAGTGCATCGCTATCACTTCCGTCTGACTCAAAATATATACTACATTTCAATATTTTTGACTTTTGAATCCGTCGATTACTGATTCAATAAGATCGCTCGATCATGCGATCAAATTGTACAGATATTCGATAGAAGAAGTAATGCAATCATCTGATGATTCGTTCAATTGATACTTGCGCGTCGCGTAATCCCTCCATCGATCAATCTATGAATTGGTTAAAGATCGATTGATCAGTGTTTCCGAATAGCCCCGACTGTCCTCTATATAATTATCGATCGACTCGTCGAATACTTGTTTGGAAAAACTGAACATTTTCGTGACGCTTCCAGGCAATAGCGTATACCTTGACAAGAGAGATGTCATTAGAATGAATCGTTGGACTCTCATAAGATGGGTGATTGACGTAAGTTTCGACAGCACGAACAACGCCACCTTCGTCTCTCAGCGAAGATCCAGCACGGACGGCATATCGATCCACGGGTCTGAAAATAACAAACGGAGTTCAGCGATTCCATATTTGTGAATATCTTTACCTTTTCCGTGTCACTTTGTACAATATTCTTACACACGCGTATTCGACATTTACATATATCTCTCGAACCGTATGATCGATGAATTTAAACAAGTATTTCAAACTATTTGATCAAACGCTGGCGTATTATTATTTGATACGAACCCGTGGAGACATTGGGCGGCCGAAACGATCCAATTTTCAGAAATCAGAGTACCGCCGCAGATATGCTTTCCGTCAAGCAATATCGAAACCTATAAACGGAAAACTGAGTATGTGTACGTGATTTTGATTTTGATTTTGAAGTAATCGTCGGAATCTAACGAAGAATCAGGAGTATGTGCGCGTAGATCGGAATAGATCTATCCGAAATGTTCGAGCAGAACGTTCTTGACCACAAATTTATAATACCATGTAAGGGACTTCTATGATGGATCCGTTAGTGCCGCCTGCGATTCTCGCTTCCATGCCATGCTCGCCGGGGGAGCCCGCGAAAGCTGCAGAACAGAGATGAGATAATTGAACAATTGGGAAAACAATCGGAAGTCACGATTTTGCAGAATATGCATTCGATGAAAAGAACGATTTCTCTTCAAAAAATGTGATGCTGCTGCTTCTGTATCCGATCTATAAATCGAAAATCACTCACCAAAGGCATCAGAGACACCGACCAACAGAAGTAAAAGCGTAAACATATCTATGCCTCAAAATCGAAGTAACTACAGGTACTCCATTGCTTTTAGTCGGGCTTATATATATTGCTGTAGATCGTATTATCAACATTTCCTACAGGTAAACCTAATCTACGATACATCTGAATATCTGCAGGTGCGGGCAATTAATTACATAAACTCTGATTTCAACTTTCAGTGATAAGATGTTCTGTTTCGATATACTCTGTGATTCGTCATATTACACGAAATTCGAGAAATTGTGATATTATTAACGGCCGAATGACGAGGGCTCCTGGCATCTCATTTTCGAATATTACATGCACGCCGAATCCTTCCACCGTTATCGATTTCCACGACGGAAACTCGCAGGACATTGAATATTGCCAGACTATCGACGAAACCGTCGCCGATTTGTAGCTGACAAATTACATCATACTTTCGTGAATCGTCGCCGCCATTATGCTACCATCGTGAATCTGCAGCTATCTCGAATACGATGATCAACTTCGATTCTGAATTCCGGGTTTTGCGATGATTGTTTATTCTACTTATATAATCACAGTTGTCGGATCAACCATATTGTTACGATCCGTTACACAATGTGGGGAGAGGCTTACCTAACCGGCAACTGAAGATTGAATTTCGAACCTTGGTCGACGTTTTTTTAATTGTTGGTTGTGCATTATCATTATTACAAGGACTGTTATTTGTTGATTCAATTACAAGGTTCATTCAATTCTGGAATCATGGAAATCTCTCAGGGAATCAATTCGAGTTTAGGGATATCGGCGCCTGCTGTGTGGTATACCTCTGAAAATGCAGAGTGGTAATCGAATCGGAAAAGAATGATTTGTTTGTTGCCCATTTCCGCATCTTCGCCCATTTGGTTCTGTGTTATCGAGTACTCGAAGTGGATCCTGAAAAATGTAAATTTCTGCCCGGAAAACCTGGATTTCTCATGAAAATTCGTATTGATATTAAACTGGAGACCCTGAATTACGACTGCACTTGCTCCATTTTCTCCTACTACGATTACATACGGAAACGCGCGACACAAATTAGCAGCTGATGCCTCGGGTGCTAAGATTCACCTCGAATCGGTCGGTTTTTCAAATTTTCTCCTTTCGCACAAAAATATGGCACCCTTCACAACTTCAAGGAGAGAATAGGATTCCAGACCAGCGATAACAAAAAATACGTGTCACAGTTTCCTGAGTCCGTTTTACGCGGCATGAATTTCAATCGATTTCAAAAATACGTGGTCAATTTTCGCGGTGTATGAGATAAATTATTTCCCATATCGCCGAAAGCTGAAAAATTTGCTGCTCATGCCGTACAGAGCCAAGCACCGAAAAATCACTGCTCGCGCTTTGTATCGGTGAACGCCGAGCAATCGGTTGCTCGTATCTGTTACCTTACGTAGAAATGATTGTGAGAAATTTCCTCACTCTCGTCCAACTCAGTTTCTCATACGCCCGAACGAATGACGGGCATCTCTGAGTTACATTATTTCGGGTAATGCATGTACCTACTGCGAGAATATCGCACTTATTAAGTTGTAACTCAGCGCATGATGATAAGAATCAATGAGAACTTGGCTCAGCAGCATCGTATTTCAGATTGACACTCCATTCGTAAAGTTTTCCAGAGCAGCGCCACCGATGAGCGCATGATTTCTGTAATAATATTGGTGCTGGTTGACCCGTGAATTGCGTTTACGATCCAGAATCTCCGTATCCTAACTGCGCTGGTTACTGTCATTATTACACGGCATGCGCAATTATCTTCGGGAATTACTCATCAACCATAATTGTCAGTAGTCACAGACTTCGTTGAACAATATATCGGTACGTGTATACTATGCATGTATACATACATACTTCGAAATGCTTATTCAAGTATAATCGTATCAGCGGCTGACAAATCTTGGAAAATTATCTCCACCAGCTCTGTTGTACGATTTGGACGGATATCGGAGTTGAATGAACATCGGACTGCCGTTTAAGGAGCAATCGGCAGATATGACTCTGTTATCAGTATGCATAATCGCCAACACATCGCTGCGGAGAGGAGCTAGAAATCCTTAAAACGAGTAACCTCGAATGCTGGAAGTTAGTCGAGGGAAGGGTTACGGAGGGAAAGATCATACAACGCTGCTTTGAAGACAATAGTCAAATCAAATTTTTGCTCGTGTGTAGTTCAGACTCAGCAATCAAGTGTTGCAAGAGGTTTCACGAGTTCTCGACTCACTCCCAACATTTCGCAAACTACTCTGTTCTCGTCGCAACGATAAATCATGCCCGCAATTTCTCAATGAGAAATCCGAATGGCGGTAAAAATCACTTCGAAACGGTTGTGGTTTGCGGAATACATGCTCATATACCTATGACGAATTTTACCGATAACGAAAAATCAAAGGGAAGAAGTTTCTACGACATCCATAGTCACCGAAGCCACCCGAGTGAGAGCAGCTTCTTTCATGAGGGGTAGATATTTTTTTGCTTTTCAAAAGCGAGTTTCACACGCCGAAGAGCATCCGCGCCGAATTCGAACCTGAATTACTTCATCGTCGAGGAATGATTACAGGAAAGTTGTAATTATTTGTTGCCGAACGAAGCGCGACGAGATCCGGCCGGAACGTAATTTATACTACCATCTGAACAGATTCGAAGAAACGTTTTTTTTTTTTGTTCAATCCTTGAAGAAGAAGAAAATTTCCGAAATGAAACAAAACGAAATTTTCTCGAAGAAACTACAACGGTTTGTCTGCCAAATTGGATAGATTTTTTGTCAAATACGTGAAACAAATTTGTTTTTCCCCCGATTAGGCCGATATACTTTCGGAATACATTCTACTGCTCGATGAGAACTCTGCAGTTTCGCCGAATTTCAGTTTCTTTTCAAAATCACGAGGACGTGCTTGACGGAAAAAACGCCGAGCTTTTTTTCAAATGAACTAAATATTCCAATTTCCGTCCAACGATTTCTTCGGTCCGTGACCAATTTCATTGCTTCCAACGCGATGCGACAAACGCCGATAGTACAGAACGCAGTTCGAATGACTTTTTCAAATTATATAATTATATTTCTCTCCTTCACAGGCGTATAATTGTGAACTAATGATTGCGAATCCTAGTTCACGTGCTGGAAATTTCAACGCTCCTACAACGCTTCACTGTCGCAGGATGGATAAGACTTGTATGCTTTCAGCTGCAATATCACGTCCTGAATCCACGGAATGTATTTGGACACTTTGGTATAAAGCGTATAGGTATTCCCGTTGCAATCCCTGTTCCCGGCTTCGTAGCTCACTCTGAGGGGTATACTGGCAATCCCGAAAACGAACCAGAGCTCATTTTTCTCAAATACCAGCCCGCCACCGGAATCGCCGTTGCAGAGAGCTGATCCTGAAATTAGAACGCGATGAGAAATGAAAGAGCAGGATTTGATGACTCGATCATCCGTGAAAAATTTGGAGAAATCACGATTGTATGTACATCGTGCGTATATACACGCGTGTGAAGTACGGCATACCGTTCGTATAGCCAGCACAAAATTTGTCCGTGCCGTCGAAAACCTCGTTACGTTCAGCGCCCTGTGACGCCTTGCACTCGCTGTACGGTACGTAGGGCACCGTTATCGTCTGTAGAATGCTGCTGGAAAATCCTGTGGCGGTCCTCCCAAAACCAGCGATCTTCCCGTATGAACCGGAGTCGAGAACTTGTACGCTGCTTCCGACAATATCCAAACAAGCAGGTAGGAGGAACTCGGAGAGCGGGAATGGCTTTTGTAATTCTAGCAGAGCGATGTCTGCGGCGTAGTTTGCCTCCATTCCGTAATAGTGACAATTCCTGTATATATTTTTCACCTGAAACGAAAAGCGTACGCCAGGTGGTCGGAAAATTTAGAAATGCAATCGAACCGTGCAATGAAACCTGAACTTCGATGTTGGAATTCGTTACAGTGATCGAGTGGATAACGATTTCCCAACTCGCGTTGCGCGAATAACTGACGAAGTAAGAGAAAAAGTAGAAGAAACGAACCTCGCCCCTCTCAACTATCCGAGGGTTGTGAAGCGGCGAATCGTAGTCGCGAAAGATGTTCCCCATGATGACGAAAAGCGTTTTCGGGTCCTTCGTGATACGGTCGGTTTGTTCGTACACGCAATGGGCGGCAGTTAGCAGAAGGTTGGGTTGAATCAGTGTCGCACCGCACAGGAGTCGCTTCTCGAGCCCCCGTGTCGTGTTGATCTGTTCGTGGATGCTTGCGTGCCACGGAAAATCGCCTGTCTTCGCCGAGTTTCCGTTCATTATAAGCGGTGTCTGGTGAGTTATCGCCTTGCCGCACTCTGAAATCGGAACAGAATGATTTCAGCTACTGGAAACGACCGTTCGAGTGACCATGAACGAACCTGGTGAACATGAAACAAGATTCGGCTCCCACTCCCCGTTTGAGTTGCACCGCACAATCTTCGAACTGGTCGTGATGGTTGTGTCTCCCTTATACCCGGGTCGACACGATACTTCGGCTCGCGTGCCCACTGGCACTGCGTAGTCACAACTTATCGGCTCCCGCGATTCAGTAGTGCAGGTTGCCACCGTGGACACCGAGCTCGGAGGGTTGCATTTCACTTCTAAAACATGGTCCATGAAATTCAGTACAATCTAACGATTGTGAGTACCATTTACATGATTTTTTGTTTCTTAGGATAGGCCTCGATCGATCCACTCGAGTCAATGGTTCAGAAAAATTCGCCTGACCTTTCGGCAGTCATTTATTTACTGCCCTCGTCAGAGGTACAAATGGACGAGGCTGACGATGTCATGAGCGAAACCCTGGCCCTTGTGATTTAGCATTGTGAAGCTAAGAGGACAGAGAACTCCTGTCCTCTCGCGATTATAGTCCGTTAATAACGGGATTACTTTTCATCAATGGCTGAAAATGTGAGCTGGACTCCTCTCGTGGAGCTTTCACCATTACTCGACGGGATATCTAATCTCATGATCAGGAAACGAATCTATTTACCGATGCAGACGGGTAACGCTGACCACCTTGCCCCACTCCTGCAGTACACCTCGCTGTTTCCTCTGATCTTGTACCCGGAGTTACAGGTGTAGACGAGCTGGGCTCCGGGGTCGAGCCTAGTCCCAGGGATACTGCAATCTAGGCGGCCACCGCAGAGAAAAGGATCAAGTTTCCATTGACCATTACCTGGCTGTGGTGGTGCCAGACAGGAGGTGGATTTCGTTTCCGATGAAATAGTAAACGCTGTATCAGTCGGCATTGGTGCCGGAGGCGTCTCCGTCGATAATGGCTTATGAGGAACGATGCTGAAAACATTTGTTGAGAATGTGGGTAGAACTTTGATGGGTATTCGAGTGAATGATGAATCTAGTGAGTTATACTACATCCGAAAAGGAACAATATCCCGGACACTCGCCTGGCAGTGCATTTATAAACACTTTAGTTACGCGGTCAAGAAAGACAAATGATTACAAAATGACTTTACAAGTTTGGGGTCCACGGCTGTAAATGGTGCTGCTCTGCGTCGAAAATCGTATCTAAGATCCACTCCGTGTGAACAGACACTCTAGTGTACAGCGTGTATGAGAATTTCTCGCACGTTTGCTCGCCATTGTCGAGATTGACACCGAGGCCCACGCTGACGATTCCCATGACGTACCAGAGGTCGTTCTTCCTGAACACGAGACCACCGCCACTGTCACCTTCGCAAACAGCCGATCCTGAAGTGGACATGGGATCACAGTTACCTCTGAAGAGTCCTTTGGAATGTGAATGAGCATGGAACGGTTACGTACCATTGGTATAGCCGGCACAAAACTTGTCCACTGTGATGAATACTTCGTTTTTCACTGCGTACTTGGAGGTCTTGCACTCGTGGTAGGAGATGTAGGGAACCTCGATCGTCTGTAGGTTGGGACTCGTCTCCTCTGTGGCCGTTCTTCCGAAGCCAGCTAGTTTCCCGTATACACCGCGCTCGAGAAAAGGTGCACTGTTGTCGTTATTGTCCAAACAAGCAGGTAGAAGAATGTGTGAGAACGGAATCGGCTGTTCCAATTCCAGGAGCGCGATGTCGGAACCGTAGTTTCCTTTGAGCCCGGTGTAGGTGTAAGGAACATACACATTCTTCACCTGATACCAAATCAGATACCTAAATACTAATCGCAAGTACGGATGGCACAAGAGTCTGAATAGATTCAGATTCTTTTGCGGCGATTTACTGAACGGCGAGTTTGAGTTGAGTCTCTTCAACTTATTGTATGCCCGCGTTATACCGTATAGCAGGCCTCGAATTGAACAGCTTGATTCCGGAACATAGGTATGACACGTCGTTCCAGGATTTCGTATTGAAAAAAACCATGCCAGATTTCACAGTCATATGCTTTAGGAATATGATCCCTTGGCAATAAACGAAACGGTTTGCGATTTCGACAAATGGCAGATCTAGAAAAGGAGATGGAATGCTTTTACAAACGAACCCTGCCCTTCCTGATGATTTCCGGATCGTGCATCTCATGATCGTAGTCACGAAAGGTGTTTCCCGTCATGAAAAAGATCCTTCGGGGATCCTCCGTTCTGCCGATTCCTTCATCGTAGACGCAATGAGCGGCCGTTAGTAGAAAATTGGTTTTGATCAGGGTAGCACCGCATCCGAATACCTTAATGGTGCTATCTTTCCAATGCTGCATGTAGAGAGACACGTGCCACGGAAAATCGCCGACGGTCGCGTTCGATCCGCCTATCACGAACGGTCTCTGGTGGGTTACCGCTTGTCCGCAGACTGAAATGACGATGCAATAGTTTCAGCAAGAGATGTTGAGACATTGGCTTACCCTTGAATACCTGGTGAGCAGGTGAGGGGGCGCGGATGCCACTCTCCACCCTGCTTACAGGTCACCATATTCCTTCGCCGCATCAGGAATTCTGTGTCCTCTTTGTATCCAGGACGACAAGATACTTGAGCTTCTGTTTCCGGGAGCATAGGCAAATCACAGCCGACTGCTTTACGGTAACGGGTACAGTGTGCAATCCTGGCCTCCGTGCTCAGAGCGCTGCATTTAGTCTCTGAAAAGGAGAAATGGATATGTTCGGTCTGGTATTGCGCGGTACATCAATTTCATGGATGATAAGGTCCTCGATGATCGATTCATCGGACGCTGAGAGGCAACGTGGCTTCCAGAAGCCAAAAAGCCGACGTGTGGGCTCTGACGTTCGTAGTAGGAATTGTTCCCACTCACCGACGCATTCCGGGATCTTTGACCACTTCCCGTTTCTGCCGCAGTAGACAACGCTGTCTCCATCGACTCTGTACGCGGTTGAACAGCTGTAGAGTAACCTGTAGCCCAATCCCAGTTTGGAACCTTCGGGAACCGTACAATCCATATCACCTTTCTCACAGAAATCCTTGTTCAGCTTCCATTCGCCGTTAGTTGGCTGCGGTGGTGCCAAACAGGGAGACTGCTCCCCTGCAGGCGCAGGAACATGAACACGCGCAGGTGTCTCGGTTGTTGTTCCTGTTCCTGTTCCTGTTTCGGGTGGGGACTGGAACGGCGACCTGTGTCACGAAGTTGCGTCACTTTCACCCGTTTGCGCGGGAATTGTAAATGGAGATAAAACGGCAATGGTAATGACGACGGTTCAATTATGACTCACCCACGCGTCACAGAGTCAACACTCGACTCCACCCGAGTAGTGTTCGAGACATCCTGATGCCATTGGAACTTCAGGAACATGGCTATTCCGAAGTTGAGGAACGAGTGAATGATGTTTCATTGAGGGCGTGTTCATAAATTCAACCGTAGTTACGGTTGCATCGGTTCATCCTTGTTTATTGAATGCCATGGAAAAGGACGCAATGATGCAACCGTAACGACGGTTCAATTTCTGAATACGCCCTAAACGGCGTTCCTTTGACTCTACACGATGCTGAATCGATCGATTCGAATCATTCGGAATTCGACCGGTAAAACACAACTTCGATACCCCATGCGTACGGCACGTGCACGCGAGTAACGAGCATTTATCAATTGGCACACAAAATGGTATGATTTGTTGAATTCGCGAGAGCTGCCACCGCTTATAAGTCTGGCAAAAAATGAACCGTGACGGGAGCGTGGAGGACATCCAAATAGTTCCAATTTACGTTTCCTCAACGCTCCTGCCCCGCTACTTCGTTCCGATTTACGTTCCCTGCACATTTTATTTTCGCCAAACAATTCTGCTGGGAAGGTCGCTCCGTGATCGCGATAAGCGATCAGGACTATCTATATCCATGACTTACCGCACAGCCACAGGCAAGCGACGATAAATTTCCCAGCAGGAAGCAGCATGGCGATGATCAGTATCACTGGACGGAGAGCTGCCAACACAAAAACGTACGTCATTTCACAAGGAAAACTTTCTACCTCCTGGTATCCTCTTTTCTATGTTCGCGGATGAGCTGGAAGTCCGGCAGCTTTCCGGAGATTCGTGCGGCCGCCGTACAACCGACCAAATAATTACTGCAAACTTTTGATTTCGCGAAGGCTGGGTTTTGTTCCGATGAAAATGCACGAGATCTTCCGTATGCCACAACGAAAGTTGTCACGCAACGCGGATGGGGAAATAGTACCAGAATCTAATCGCGGAGATTTTCTTACCACGGATCAACGATCTTTTCGTCAAATAGTACGGAAATAGTCAGAACTTCGGGGGAATCGCTCCGAACGTCTTCTCGATCGAATAGCGCTGCCACAATCAGAAATTTAACGGTGAATATTTGCGAATCATTATTTCCAAATTATCTGCAAAGATTATGTCTTATCAAGCGTTTTTCTCAAGAGTTTTCGAGTCCGCGTGACAGGTCTTCGGACTCGGCATGATGGTACGTGCGTATATCCTGTCATACCACACGGATGAAAAGTCATGTTGCCATTTGAGAGAGAGAAAAAAAAACAGCACGAGACTCCGAAATCTCTGAGAAGCATCGGCCTATTGGCATTCCATATCACACGAAGTACCGCTTGGTGCCGTTCAGTGCGAATCCTAAATTTTTGGCAATACTCTAAACCACCTTCGAGATATTGCCTCGTAACGCTTCGAAAAAACTCACTGTGTGGGTACGTGCATCATCGACGGGAAATAAATCCTCTATAATATTATGCAACGAAGAGTTTCTCATTCCTTTATTAGTTTGAAGTACGTACGTGAGTCATTTCCATACGGATGTACCGTGACTGCGGCACCACATCTATCCACGGAAAGCTGCTGGAGATCCAGTTCGTTTATCAATATTTCAGGATACAACGATTCGCGATTCGTAAAAAATTTCCTCCGTGATACGACGTAGCGTTTTACGTTACGAACCTATTCTTACACAGGTATCATTCGGGATGAAAATATCACAGCACACCGAGAGCGTCTTTATGTTCACGCAACGGTTTTGAAACTGATCCCCGCGATTCGAAAAACTCTCGAACAATGTTGGCAATAGTATCAACTCGCAGCGCGCCGTGCCGCAGCGGAGTTTGAAAAGAGCTCGACGCGTCTGCCATCAACCGGACGCGAGCGACCGCTCCCATAAGCCGCTGATACATCGCTAATCTCGAAACGCGAGCGAGTCCAGCGAGCGGATATCTTTGAAAATGAGGTGAAGCATCGTACAGATTCCTCGTCTCACTTCTGACACATTTTCCCCTTATATTTTTCAAAAATCATATTATTCCAGAAGTTTTGTTCTCCTACGCAATTAGGGATGGGCGATATATTATCTAGTGCATCGACATTGCGATCGATCTTTTGTTATACATCGTGATATCGACATGGAACCTGCGGATATCGAGCTCCGATACTTGAGCTTTCTCTTGGCTGTACTTGCCCGCTGGAACTGTACATTTGTTCAATCCAAAAACTAGAGTATATTCCAAATTTCATTACATTGAGTGTAGGAGAATTTCGCGCATGTTCGCTCGCCATTGTTGAGATCGAGACCGAGACCAACACTCACGATTCCTATAAGGTACCATAGGCCATTCTTTTCGAACACGAGCCCACCGCCGCTGTCACCTTCGCACACTGTCGAACCTGAAATCGACACATGATCATACACAGGGCCAGCCAAGATCAGTACAACTATATTGCCTGACGGAAGAGACAATCGGTCAACTTGACACTCAATTATAACTAATCGAAATGGCCGGATATCACGAGATCTGGATTCGCATTTTGTGATAAATCCATACGAATACTCCTCCAATGACCTCAAACGCAGCTCGAAATCAAAACATATGATAATGGATGTTTTCAAGCTTTCTGTATAATCGACGAGCTCACGAATACTCTATTGTCACGCGGAAGATGAAGCCTCGCGGGCATTTCCACGATATATTATGATTCCGTATGGTGAAGAAAAACCAGTTAAGACTTCTTATCCAATCGTGACGAAATCAGAAAGAATTGAACTCCTGTCACAACGAACCCTGCCCTTTCTGATGATCTCCAAATCGTGCCTCTCGTCATCGTACTCTTGAAAGATGTTTCCGGCCATGATGAACAACTTTTCGGGGTTGATGATCACGTTTAATCTATCGTCGTAGACGCAACGAGCAGCAGTCGGTATAAAAATGGTCCCGATTAGGGGTGGCGCCGCATATAAATTCCTTCGTGGGCTTTTCTCTGCTGTACACGCCACGGAAAATCACCTATTGAGGCATTACGTCCGTCCACTATGAAAGGCCTCTGATGGGTGACCCTTCGGCCGCAAACTAGAATCACCATACAACCACATTTGGCTATAGCAGCTGGGACATCGGCTCGGTTCTTAATTACCTGGCTTGCGCGCGAGAGGACGCGGATCCCAGTCCCCGTCCTGGTTACAAGTTAACATATTCCTCTGTCGCGTCGACAAAACTTGTTTCTTGTTTGTATCCGGACCGACAAGATATTTGAGCCTTGGTTTCCGGCAGCATGGGGAAGTCGCAGCTCACCCTCTGACGAAAACGGGTACAGCGCGCAATCGTTGACACCGAGTTCAGAGCGCCGCACTCAATCTCTGTAACATGCGTAGGTATGCGTAAATGTGCCCAGCTAGGCGCACGTCGCACTCGCATAAGTGATTACGCCAGCGCTGCAGTTTCTACTAAAATTTCTTTCCACGTACCCGCACGCACTTCGGTATGGTTGACCAGGTTCCGTTGAGACCGCAGTAAACGAAGTTCTGTCCATCAGTCTTGTATGCACTGGAACAGTTGTAGACCAACCTGTAGCCCAGTCCTAGCTCAGTGCCTTCGGGAACCTTGCAATCCGCGTTACCTGTCTCGCAAAACTCTTGGCTAAGCTTCCATTCGCCGTTCGCTGGCCGTGGCGGTGCCGAACAGGGGGACCTCGTCGCTCGTGGAAGGCGGACATGCGCAGGTATACCAGCTGCTCTCGGTGTTTCGGATGAAGACGGAATTCGCGAGCTATTTGAAAATATCGCCGCATTTTTTGCCTCGTCGTGTAGAAATCGCGAATGCACAAGTATCCGAAGATTATGACCCAATCAGATATCGATCAAACATGGATACGTCATTCTGGTATTGTATATACTGTGAGTACGATTCATCCGGTTAACAGTCGCCCTCGCGACGCAGAATTGACACCGACGACCCGAGAAGTGTCGGAGACATCTTGACCCCGTCCGATTTGCAAGTAGGCTGCTGTACAACATTTGAGAGAGAAAGCGGTTAGTGCCCGATGAAATGGCGTTATATTTTATTTCCGTATTCGTGGAGAATCGGATACAAATTTCGTAGCAATTATTCAAAGATGATGAAATATTTTTCACAGTTCGGCCGATCAAGCACGCACTGCTCTCGTCAGATCGGTCCCGGTCTCGCATCATGTACGCGATCCCATTGCCGGCTGGAAGACCATGATTATAGAGCAGTGCGAACGCGACTAGATCGGCAAGCTGATGGACTTTAGTTGTGAAATTAGTTGTGATTATAGACGAAGGAAGAATAGTCATTGGATTGACTACTCGCGTTTACTTGGTTAGATATATCTGTACCTACGTGAGAGAGCCATTTTGCCGTAGATTTCACACGAATTGTGGTAACACCTCGACTACCAAACTCAGACTTAAGCTCGCGGCTGACTCCCCTACGAACCCATCCAAGAAGACCGCTGCCTACCCAAAACGCACGGGCTGGTACCAGGCGCGAATTAAATTTGGAATTATACCATCGGGCAATTCTTTCCCGCCTAGATCTGTCTCGAATATGTTTCCTTGCACCCACTGTCCGGAATGTGAGCTGACTGAACCTTCACAAGATCGTCGACACCCTTGGATCCCTCTGAGAATAGAAGAGAATTAAAAGTTGTGTGATCGTTTGATTTACGTTTTGTTTTCTGTTTTTATTTTTCATTCGTTGTTTGTCTAAACGGTCGATGGAACATCGTCTTCATACACAGATACAAGTGTATGAGGTGATGCTGCCGCCTCGCTCGCTGTAGAACGTAGAATTAATCGACAAGGAAAAAGCGGAGTAATAATTAATAAAAAAGAGAAGAACAAGAACGGGAAGCGGCTGGACCGGATTCCGCACGTGAAACGAACTGGCCTTGGTAAATACGGAAAAGGTTCGTGTACGTAAGTTCACGTACTACGTATAGGTACCTATATTTCTCTAATTAATAGGAATATGCTCCGGCAGCTAGCCGAGCAGCCGAGATTTTGTGATAAAGTGATGTGATGGCGTTCGGGACAAGGTGCAATGTCTTTTCTTCTCCCCGAATGGAGATTTGAAAATCGAGCCGCCATCACTTGCTTCTCTGGTAAATTGTCTTTATTGTTTTCTAAGTTTTAGCACAGCTAGATATTTCGGGTGTTTCGTTCTGTTGAGTTGAGTACCTACATCTCTTTTTTGCATAGCGTCATCCGGAATGTTTTGATTGGTCATGGCGGGAAATTATACATGTAAATTTATTCCAAAATCTTTTTTTCTTTCTTCTCACAAGCCTCTAGGTCAACGTCTTAGGAATATAAATAATTTTACTATACAAATTTCATAGCGAAATATAGATGCTACGGACCTGAGAACTGAGCTACCGCTGGAGACGGGGATCCCCAGTCGTCCGCTTTATACTTTTGCGCGACAGCAAGCAGATGCTTCCTCGAGTACTTGTGTGTCAGGGAGTATCTGTCCACAATTCTGACTGATAATAATAGCAGAATAGCCTGAAACAGCTGTAGGTCACCAGAGACTTCGAATTTTCTGTACCTGAAACTTAGAACGCGTTTTTCTCGATACTAGATTTCCGAAATTTGCGGCAGCGATGAAAAAGAAAATGTCCAACCGATTCATTTGGAGCAAAGCTTTCGAGACACAAAATTGCAAGCCTTTGTCGATGAGCCTACATGTTCAATAGAGAAATGAATCAAACAATCATTTATTGCACAAAGAACTCGAATATTTTTGGCGAAAATATTATCTTCTATTTCCGAGTGCCGCCATAATTCAAACATCTGAATTTTCATCTTTTTTTTTTGGTTTATCGACAGGTAATTTCTCATAGAATGTACAGCTGCCGTAGTTCGTCGTCGCAAGGGAAATTCGTCCGGCAACGATTCTCTGCAGGCTGCTGAAAAACAACGTTTATCCAGAAACAACAATTTCTTTAATATCTTCAATTATTCTATGAAGTGCTCTATGAATTTCAACGCCATTGGTCAACTAATTGCGTTGAAAATGAATCGTGGAATTGAGCCTCATTCTCCACCATTTACATGAATCTTCCCCTTACGGGGCGGCTTCAACTGGCTATGGTACGTACATAATTCTGAAGCTAATCGTAAACAAGATGTACATCCTCCATCCGGATCGCGTACAGCCGATTTATCAATAATTGCGATAGAGTCTTCATTCTTTCGTAATACTTGAGGTGCTATTAAAGATCTATCTGTGCCTATTCTTACTCATTGTCGAAAGCATTGTTGTCATTTGAAAAGGCGATTCGTCATCACTCCTACACCAAACAACCGATTTGAATGAAACTTTTCCGATTGCAGAAAGTGAATATTTCAGCAGAAAGTGGCTAACTATTCCATCTCGCTAAAATTTGGAGAAAATTCAAAGTTTTAGGGGGTTTCTAATTGTTAGGTCAGGTTTGATCGTAGGTGAGATTGGAGAAACTTGAATTTCCGATAGAACTCTCCTACAATTCGTGGAGATGGAATACTTGGGCACTTTCTGCCAAAATACTTTATCCAATCGAAAAAGTTTCATCCAAATCGGATACGTAGTGCAGGAGTAGCGACGAATCGCGTTTCCGAATGATAAGAACAAAGCTGCGGTCAGAACAAAATCCTCTGAAATCGGATTTCCTCCTTCATCCACACACGAAACTCCCACGAAAAGATAGAGCCTTACGATGACTATCCAGAAAAACATCGGCGAAGAAAAAAAACAATACTAAGTTGTTGAAAAATGCGATTCAATTTCGATCCCATATTTCAGAAAATCTTGAATAACTCCAGCAATTCATCATCGATTTCAGTGAGTCAGCGATGTGCCAGAAGCGTGTTCAATTCCGCATATTTTGAAAACAAAAATCGCGCGGGTCAGTTGAGTTTCGCAGAAATTATAACCGTTTGAAAAAATCGCCAATTCCGCGCAATTGCTAAAAACTGGGTTCTCCACCAAAGGATTCACGGGCGCTACATGGGCTTAAAAATGTTCGTTCGGAAAGATCCTGGAATACGTGTTACCTCAAATGAACCGAAGAACGATATATTTAATGGCCAAGGAATTCGAATTTTGGTACCGGCCTGTATGGACGATTTGAGATAGAACCAGCCTGTATAGGGTTGAAGTTACGCCAGCGGATATTCTTCCTTTTCTTCTTCTTCTTGTTTCCCTTACGGCTATCGCTTCGCGAATGAAGTATACTGCCAGAAAAAGTATCCTGTAGTGGCCTACACCGAAAATTTGTCGCAGTGTGGCGCCTGCAGGAAAATTCGAAGGATGTTTCAGTCCATTTTTTGGCACAACATCTCACGGTAACGTAGCTCCTTCAGTGAATTAACATACATAGACGCTTACTCCACTTCTTACAGACAATTACAGATTGCACGCTTCCGACGTCTCGCTGCATCCCAGTTTCAATATCGGACGTATAAATATAGTGTAACTAGGAGTCTATACGCCAGTGGCGACCTATGCGTAGAAACTATGAGGAGGAGGAGGAGGAGGAGGAGGAGAAGAGGAGACAGTGAGGGAATGGTTTCGCATGCGGAAATTATGGATACACGTGTTGCGATTCTGTGGTGGGATCGGAAGCTGTACCTACAAATAGCCGAGTGATCTGCGTTCTTCGATCATTATATTCATGGCCAAGTCATAGTCCGGTATCGTGCAGACATGATTTATCCGGCTCTCTTCGTTCTTTTATTTTCTACACTCACCGAATCGTTATACAAAGGTAAGTTTGAACGCTGGAATGTATTTTCTTATAACATTTGATGAGAACCTCCGGCGATTTTCACTGATTCCTACTTCAAATTCTAACATCTCTGATCGTGCCGTGCCGGCGTATAGCCGAGTTGGGAGATTATGGAATGCGACAAAGCTCAGCAATTCGGAGATTACTGTAATTGGGATTGCCCAAGAAAGCATCGTGCTTCGATTATCCTTCATAATTAGGTTCGCGCCATTTTGATCTCGCGGTAGTGTAATGACGACAATTTGTAAAAATCTATTATGTTTTGGTCCATAAAAACTTCTACTAATTGTAAGTAAGCGACGAATCAAAATGATACGGATGAAACCTTGATCAAAAGTAGTTAATTGAGATCGCGTTATTATGATATTTCTTCGAGAGATTTAATCAACCGAAACCTGTTCCTAATGAGTCTAATATCAATTAATCATAGTTGTTGTGACGACGCGTAGCTTCTCGGGATGTTCAGCTGCGAATCGAAAAAATTACGTTTCAGCCTTCGACGTAGATCCGTATTAGGAAATGCGATGGAAAATGAATCGACAGGCAACGATTGGGGCGTTGAACCGTCGTTGACATTCGTTAACTAATTTGAAGATACAAACATTTCTTTGATTTTTATAGAGATTGAGAGCAAGATATGATGTATTCAGTGAAAATTCCAATGATGCGAATTAGGTTCGAGAAATCCTGTCTCCAAGGAATAGATATCACAGAAGTGGCTAGATCAAGAGTTTCCGGTGATGTGTAACGAGTATCGAGCGAACTGACAATTTCCGTTTCGAACTATAAACTATATACGACCAGTATACACTTCACGCTCTGTGTCGTTTCCGCAATAAGTTATCTTCCGCGGAATGTATATGATCGTCGATTAAATTTTGTCTTCGAGCTGGATCCATTGACGGGATGTAAAACCGGCGGGAGCGATTTGCACGATCGCGCGAGTATAATTGTTTCGTCGCATTACACGATCAGCCACAACGCTCGAGCACAGATAGATGCAAATTCGGGTTCACAATTTTGAATTCTAGCTATTATCTCTATATAAAATAGAAGGAAATTGTAATCGAGTAGTCCTGCATCCTCGCTCCTCGGGCGCAAAGATGCGAGAAAGAACGAAGAGAAGACGAAAGAAACAGAATTCAGTTAAAAATATGATCAGCCGAAAGTGTAATATTCGACCCCGTCGAATCAATCACTTGTTTATCAGGATTCTGACTGATGCGATGGCAAAAATATTTCAGGCGATCGATGTCGCTTGTCGGACGGCAGTCCTGGTGAATGCACCTTGGTGGACGATTGTGAGCCCGTCCTGGAGCAATTGATGGCCGGCGAATCGCCCGACACCGTTTGTGGTTATGACTCAAGTCAAGGTGATCCGATCATATGCTGTCCGAAGAATTCTCCGACGACCACCGCGACTCTGCGTCCAAAAATGAAAGGGCGTTTGCAGGGTGACGGGAGAGGCGTAATCTCGAGACGAAGTGAGTCATCCCCGTTCATTATCCAATCGAACTTCTCAAGATCGTGAGGAATTTCTTCAAAATTCGGAGATCGCTGGTTAGCTGAATTTCCGAAAGCCTTCAGCTGGCCCCCCACGACCGGAATTTCCTTTTGAAAATTATGTTTCTCGTTATTCTATGTTTATTCACAGAATGCGCGGAGTACTCGGAGCACGCTTGGGGGTGGAAGTATCCGATCGGACGGCGAACTGCACCGATAAAAGTTTCGCTGTGTGCCATCAAGAGCATACCGTTGATTTCTGGTGGTGAGAAAGCTGCTCGGAAGGAATTTCCTCACATGGCTGCCGTCGGTTACAATTTGCCTGACGGTAGCATAGGCTGGCAGTGCGGTGGGACTCTAATATCGGAAAATTTCGTTCTTTCGGCTGCTCATTGTAGCGTTGCACCAGGATCGTGAGTTTGATAATCATATCCGAAGATAACAAATGTAAACGTTGAAAAAAGGCGCTCCGACATGCGAGCGCTCTCAAGTATTCCGTACAATCGATCCCGGATCTTCTTCGGTGATTTATTTTTTTCGTCTTCTTCCGATGACGTCAATTTCCGTGTTATCGATCGCAGGAGTCCCGCCACATGGGTGCGCGTCGGGGATTTGAACTTGGCGAGATCGGACGACGATGCCACGCCGGAAGATCGTCGTATCGTCCAGCGAATCCGACATCCGGACTACAAGCCTCCGGCGCAATATCACGACATTGCACTCTTTCGTCTCGAGTCTCGAGTTCCCTTCAACGCTTGGATAAGACCGGCTTGCCTCCACACGGCACCGTCTACCGGCACTGAGAGATCCATCGCTACTGGATGGGGTCGCGTTGAGTGGAGTGAGTTAATTTCACAAATTCAATTCGCGCGATGTTCGTTGGACAATACGTCATTTGGACTCAACTATCTATCTGCCGGTTTATCGGCATCTATATTCCCCTCGCAAGTCCAGTTTCACGTAAAATTCCTTCTTTTTTCTTCAGTCGACGAGAGCGGCTCCGACGACTTATTGAAGGTGACACTCTCCCTCGTCGATCCCGCAACATGTCACGCACGCTGGAGCAGGGACGCATCGAACGAGAAACTTCCCTACGGCGTATATGCCGATTGGTCAATATGCGCCTCGGATGTAGGCAAGGACACTTGTCAGGTAAATACTATACGAATTATGCTCGTAATGTATTCCATTCTTCGTCTCGTCTCGTCTCGGCTCCTTCTTCTTTCCCACATAATTCCCATTGAAACTCGTAGCAGATTCTCATCAACATTCCAACGGTATACGAACGAAGAGAATCTATGAATTTCTTAGTTCAGGGAAAAGACTTCCATCGGTACGATCGCCAATATTCTGAATCATGGAATCCATATGTTTCGGATACAGGTGTATAAAAAAGAATTAACTGAATGCAATATTTCCAGGGTGACAGCGGCGGACCTCTGGTTATCTATAGCGACAAGCGATCTTATTACTGCATGTACGACGTGGTCGGAGTCACGAGTCTCGGAAAATTTTGCGGTAGCAATTTTCCCGGAGTATACACACGGGTATACAATTACGTCCCGTGGATAGAATCCATAGTTTGGCCGAGAGGATAGAAGCCATGCGTCGAAACGGACGTATACTCCAGAAGAGTTTTAGACCATACATCAGCTGTGCTAGGCAATTCCAGAATATCCCATTCTGCGTACAAAATGCGCAATAGAGAGACTCTTGGGGAGAATATTATTCCCGTTTTCTCCCGGTCTCGGGATATAAGCGGCACGAAATCTGGGATACGAGAGTGAACTGTTATTTGCGCGGAGAAAAACGGGGAAAGACAAATTCCAAAAATTTGATCGCGCATAGATCGGGGTCTCCACGATGTGACATTACGTGGTTCTGTACACAGGTACTATTATAGGATGTAAAGAACAGGCGACGATGCTCCTCAAACACCGAAGCATATCGATTTCAACATTATGTAGACAAAGAATGAATGTTTTGTAACCTCTTTAGAACTTGAGCTCCTCAATAATATACCATCACTGGCTATGCTAGCTTTAAGCAATAAATTTTATACGAATTTGGAGAACAAAAGGGCTCTGTGCGAAAAACTGAGATCGCCCGAACTTTTCGACCCTTCATCTTCACTATTACTCTAGAAACTCACTGGGACGTGATTTTCAGATAGGTATTACGCGATTCGCACTACATTTCTACTCCGAAAATTGTGAGAAACGTTGCAGAATCTGCAGTGCGAAGGTATGCGTGCATGTTTGAGATTTTTTTCCCGTTTTCTTCGCTGCAAACTCGAGCTTCCACAAATTTTCGAAGGCTCAGACGGTTGCTTTTCGATGGAATTTAGAGAGTGACTAACTTCCTGTTCATCCAGCGTGGATATCTGGTCATGCTTGACTTCCTGCAATTATTTCAGATTTTGCGGAAACGTGCGCCATTGGTGAGAAAAAAAAAAAAAAAATGAAAAACCGATTTTTCAAACTTCTCTCGCGAACAGGCCGTAATTCAATTGTCGCGACTACGCGTCTTCGTCGTCGTCCGATATCTCGAAACGATTCCCAAAATTTCTTTATTCACCGAACTAGTGAAGTAATTCGTGATTAGTTGTATGTACAACGCGAAGAAAACTCGGCCCTTCGTTACCGTTTTTGGATTTATACTCAAAAATTTTTGTCGCAGAAGTTACGATAACTCAGATTGAGGCGACATGACATGACAGCAACAAATGCTGCGAGCTGAGTGGGGAGCGGGGAAGTGGCGATAGATCGTCGTCACTCAGCTTTTTAGAGTCAGACGGACGATCAGGAAAGATTTCTACTGATTTCCACAGCTGATCCCTGATCGGTGCATTCGAATCAGCTCTAGCGCAAAAACTAAACGTCGGTGAAAATGTTCAATAAAGAAATTTTAATCCCAATTTTTACAATAAACATGCCATATCCAGATTGCCCGAACTTTTTGTTACACACTGTATAACAAAAGTCATACGTTTAGTGTACTGGTCTCTCGCAGATGAAACCAAACTTGACGTTACAGTCGATGTCATTAAGTCTGCCGCTACTAATGTGAAGGGATCCGCAATTTTCATTACCACCGGCGTTGTCCGGTTGCCCGTCCTGCCAGTGATCGAATCCAGCACCGGCCAACGACTGGTCATGTACGGTTGTGTGGTCGCCCTCGGAGTACAGATCGTGGAAACCGATGCTGGCGTAATTTGGATGTGGCGAGCCAACGATTGGCTCCGAATCGGCGAAAAGATCGGAAACGGCATTCGCCTCGGCGTTCGAGTTGATGATGGCCAGGTAACCGCCCTCCTCTTGGCAAGTTTGTCGCGCGTCGTTCCAAACCAGTGCTCGAGTATGAAGCTTGTGAGACCCGATACCCGGAGTGTATCTGAAGAATGAGATGCCACGTTAAAGTGGAACCCTGCGATTTCTGTCATTATATCAGCCGAAGTTCTTCCCTCTTTATTGCAAATTCATTGAATCGATTCCGCGGAAGAAAATAAATGTGTAATTTTAGTTACGTGTAATCATCCCTCTTGAAAACTGCTCGTCCCCATACTAGACAGCGAGGCGAAGAGTATGAAGTTGTATTGTGAGCTGCAACGAACAACACGAGATATTTGAAAGATTATGAACCATAGGATGATTTCTTTGATTTCATAATCAATGAAAATTCGAATTATATGTACGATACTCGTATTATGCAATTTTTTAACAGCTGCATTATTCGGTACGTCGATGCAAAAGTAAAACTAGGGATTTCCCAAATCTGCCTGCAATTACAAATTCACGAAGCTCAGAAGGAATCAGAAACTTCTCGGCAGTCGAATCTGTAGAACTATAAGTACGGTTTCGAAAATGACTATATTCGGGTATTCCTACGAATAGATAAAACGTTGTTTCGACTCACGAATGCAGCTGGGAATGGTAGACCATCTGCCTCTGGCTGTGCAGACGACATCAATGCTTCCATCGAGTCTGTACCCGGCGTCGCAGGCGTAGACCAAATGGCTGCCGTTTTTGAGCTCGATGCCCTGAGGGATGTCGCAGTCTAGGCCATGGTCACATAACAGTCGATGAAGTTTCCACTGGCCATTGAGTGGCTGCGGTGGTACCAAACAAGAAATCGACAGCGCCCTGGCTTGCAGACGTTCAATCGGAATTATTTCCGTTATCACAGAATTATCCACAGAGACAGCCTCAGCCCTTCCGAGTCGTACCGCGGCTGGCGTTCAAATATTGTCATGAAAATGAATGACGTCTGCATCGACGAGACAATTAGGAACTTACTTAACAGCCATAAGCAGACGCAGATAGATTTCTCTGTGCCGCGGGACCACATGACAATTGATGTTCACTCTGCAGTTGAACTGTTACGAATACGATATTACGGAGCACGGTGAATCTTTACTTTCCTTCCTGACCTTCCTGTCGAGAATCTGCGCATCCGATCTGAAAATATTGCAAGCTAGCTGATCGAGAGCTCATTATATGCAATAACAGGTTTCAGTGTGCGGAGAAGAGATGTAAAAATGATATCGTGTATAATGAATACCTACTGGCGTGCTGGAATAAAAGTTCTCCTGGGTCACTGAACGCGTTGCTCCGAACTCGTTATATCTGCAGGAGCGCAGGTATGTATAGACATAATGGATTGTTCATTCGCATTGCGATCCGTACGGGATTTTACTCCTTAGATTCTCAAAAGAGCCAATATTGAACCTAGAAAACTCTCGTCCCGGGAATAAGCTGCGACAACTATTGCAAGCTTTGTCTTCCCGCTGTCCGCGCAAATTTTTTCGAAATTTCTCTGTATCGACGGATGATTCAATTAGCTGATTGCTCCTTCCCCAAGTTTTTATTTACCTTTCATTATCTACTTATCTTCTGTTTCTTTTCTCCGTTTCTTTCGCTCCTTTTTCTCTTTTTCATGTCTTCTGTTTCTTCGCAGTTGATCAGCAAAATGGAATACCTTGTTGATTTTATGTTGCTAGAGAAGTGCGAAGCTTTCGGCATACATCGTGCGAAAGCGAGAAAAAAGAGAGAGGCGGCGGGTATAGTCGATGCGATAGCGAATACGATTTGGATGTACTTACGTGAAAATTGAATGACGTTAAGGCAGCTAGGCGGTACTTGATGAATTCCGAATGTTCGGGAAAGAAGGTATGAATGCGTGCAGAGTGAGGCGATCTTCCGATTGAACAAAGAAATGACGAGGAAAAAGGCGAGAAGCGACGAGGAACAAAATTGCGAAACAGAAATGAAAATTCAAACGAGTGAAAACAAAACACATACGAAAATATAGCCGGTGAATATCAGTGAACAAATATACGCGTCTTTGGTGAAAGGTGGAAATATTGGCAATACGTTGAAAAAATGAAAGGGTTCATTCCTCAGCCAGTAGGGAAGTGATTGTCGAACGAAACCGAAGGGAGGATGACTAGCTTGCATCGTATAGAAAATGCTGAAGGTAATGTGCGGCATTAACTATATCTACTATAACGGACACTGCGACCCTGCAGCTTCGCAGCCACGGGTCTATCGCAGCCTATGAATTTCACTGACTGTGTGCGTAAGATCCGTAATTTAGCCAACTGTGAGTCCATGAGAAAGCTAGAAATGTCCTTGGTTTTTTGTTCACAAAATTCATGGGACATCGATCGAGTAATTATTTTTTATTCCAATTTAGATACATACGTGTCATAATGATAGCTGGCATATAATATACTCATTTGATGCAACGGAAGTGATGCATTTAGTATACTGGCCTCTCGCAGATGAAGCCAAACTTGGTGTCGCAGTCGATGTCGTTAAGTCTGCCACTAATGTGAAGGGATCCGCAATTTTCATTACCACCGGCGTTGTCCGGTTGCCCGTCCAGCCAGTGATCGAATCCAGCACCGGCCAACGACTGGTCATGTACGGTTGTGTGGTCGCCCTCGAAGTACAGATCGTGGAAACCGATGATGGCGAAATCTGGATGAGGCGAGCCAACGATTGGCTCCGAATCGGCGAAAAGATCGGAAACGGCATTCGCCTCGGCGTTCGAGTTGATGATGGCCAGGTAACCGCCCTCCTCTTGGCAAGTTTGTCGCGCGTCGTTCCAAACCAGTGCTCGAGTATGAAGCTTGTGAGACCCGATACCCGGAGTGTATCTGAAGAATGAGATGCCACGTTAAAGTGGAACCTTGCGATTTCTGTCATTATATCAGCCGAAGCCCGATGCTCGCATCATTTCGGAAATATAAAGTACCTCGTCAGAGACCGAGTAAATTTTGTAAATTCATCGATTCGATTGCGTAAAACGAAATAGATATAAAATTTTGGTTACGTGTAATCATCTCTCCTGGAAACTGCTCGTCCCCATACCAGACAGCGCGATGTAGAGTGTAGAGTCATATTGTAAGCTGCAACAAACAGACATCGGATATCTACGAGATTATGAACCAGATGGTTCTTCTGATTCTATAATCAACAAAAATTTCACTTTCGTACGTGCTGCTCGCATTATACAATTTATGAACAGCCGTGACATTTGATACTTCGATTCAAGAGAAAGAGTACTACGGATTTCCCAAATCTGTTCACGAGAAATTTACAAAATTCAGAAAAAATCAGCAACTTTTCACCGGTTGAACTAGTGGGACTGTTGGGTACAGTTTCGAAAATCACTATTCGGGTATTCCTACGAAGAGATGAAATTTTGTTTCAACTCACGAACGCAGCTGGGAACGGTAGACCATCTGCCTCGGGCTGTGCAAAAGACATCGGTGCTTCCGTCGAGTCTGTAACCGGCGTCGCAGGCGTAGACCAATTGGCTGCCATTTCTCAGCTCAATGCCCTGAGGGATGTCGCAGTCTTGGCCACTGTCACAAAATCGTCGATAGAGTTTCCACTGGCCGTTGAGTGGTTGCGGCGGTACCAAACAAGGAAACGACACCCTCCTCGGTTGCATACGTTTAATTGAAATGATATTCGTTTTGTCAGGATTATCCACAGAGACACTCTCAGCCCTCCCGAGCTGCGTAGCGGCTGCTGTTCAAAAGTTGGCACAAAAATTAATGATGTCTGCATCGATATATGGGAATGAAAAACTTACCAATCAGCCACAAGCACAGGCGGATAGATCCCTCGGTGACGAAACGCATCGTGATTTCAACTATAAAGTAACGTATCGAATCTTGGAATGCCACGGTTATGTGGAATCCATCAACATTCAGATTTCAGACTAATTAGAGTTGGACTATAACGGATCGCGGTGACTTTGTACTTTCCTCTACGAGTTTCCAGTAGGAAATGTCTGTCTCAAAACTGTGGAGATTGCAGATTAGCTAATTAACATTTCGTCAGATATCCGACAACAGGTTTGAAAACGCCATAAAAGAGATGTAAAAAGACATCGTGAATATCAAATACTTATGCATTGAGATTAGGCTTCGCGGAGGCTACTCAAGGTTAATGACTTATTGTCCACGTCGCCGTAGAGCTACGAAAAAGCGTCTATTGCTCCCAACTCGTCAGACCTGTAATTGGACACACGTATATCTCATATTTTATGACGAATTTATGACAGGATATCTTCGTGAGGCGAAAATGTCATCGACCTACGATGCCCAACGAAATTATCACTCACGCGCAGAGTGCAATTCGTTCTTCAGAAACGAAAATTTGGAAACTTTCAAACAGAAGTAGCCGACGAGACTGTGAAAGGATGAAAATTTCTCACAGACACGAGTGTCGCGGCTGATGGTTGCGCTTTTGCAGGGACTTTTGCAGCAGCGTCTGGCGTTGGTCCAGCGTTTGTTGCGCCTCCTCCATAGCTGTTACTTATACATCATTCGCATGTTTTTACTATGACCTACATGTTTGAACGAATTTCGTTCGAATCAATTCAAATTCAAATGAAATCAAATTAAATTTCAATATTCACATATTTTGTACGAATAGAATTCGAGTCTTCGTTTTTTGATTGAAAAT